>CAUIVZ010000016.1:11870745-12526293 GCA_961763995.1 Juglans cinerea
ATGGTGAAAATGTCATATGTTATGTAAGTATGCACTCAATGTGTCATAACATGATAATTTATGGTCAAAATGATAGTTGAAGAAGAAATGAAGCATTTATCAATAATTCATAAGAGATTTATCAAGGTGTAAGTTAGAGGCCAACTTACAAACTATCGGAGAAATTCAAAATTAGCGTCGTAGCTGCGTAAATCATGTGTATACTAAGTTTGGGCTAATACTCTTTATGGATAGGTTCAAAATCAAAGGCTTCAAAAAAATCAGGTATTTACAAAAATACCCCTAGACTTTTAAAAATTGCCATTTAGGCCCTAAATTTCACAAACAAACTCCAAATTTAACCAAACTTCATGGACTTCATGCTTTTGGCATTCTAAAACCATCTCTGCCCTTAGATTTTCAAAATTCAAAATGGAACTTGTCCAATTAGTCCCAACCATGGCGTGCATCCTAGTTGATGCTTTTGTGTATTTTCAACTATTGATCCCTATGAATGCATGCATATGAGATTTTCTTTAATCAATAACGATCACTAACATCTTTAGGGACATCATGAAGTCTAATCCTTGAGTAATCAAGTTCATCCCAACACTTAATCAAAGCTAAGAAATCCTTAATTACCAATATGCTTAAAACCGATTCATGCTTGATGATCAAAATAAGATAGATTTAAAACCTATCATGACATGCTTGTAATCAAAAATTTATAGGTGGCCAAGGTGTGAGCGACGTTGGCTTGGGTGCTTGGTGATTGGGTGAAGTGCGAGGTGTTCAAATCTGAAAAATTTACAGATTTGCTTGCATGAGCTTAGGTCACTTGTGCAGAATGAAATAGTACCCTAAACCACCATTATTTCCTCCCACAGTAGCTACAAGGGTCCAATGGATGACTTCAGGTCATGGGGCATCATTTGGATGGTAGAAGATCCCTTAAACCACCCTTGAAAACAGGTGGATGAAGGTGGTTTTGTGGTGGCAGAAAAGCCGTTCGGTTTTGGATCTTTTTGGGCAGCAAAGATGAGTCAAAATGCTTCATGATGGTCATGGGACTTCTTGGTGATTGGGTGGAGAAGGAGGTTGCATGGGGTTGTGGTGCAAACCATGGCAGGAGGCAGGTTCAAACTCAATCCAAATGGTTCCTAGACAAGCTAGACCAAGGTGCACCTGGTTTGGTTCTTTGAGTTGGTTGATTCAACCAATTTCGTCCAAGGCTCAAACTGAGTTTGAGAGGGTCTCATAAGGTATTTAAGGACCATATTACCCTTGAGGATAAACCACAAAAATGTTGGGCCCAAAGGAAAAATAATCCAAGCATTATAAGGGGCAATGCACAAAACCGATTGAAGCATGGTTTGGGCGTGTTATGTCATTTTTCTTAATGACATGTGGAATGATTTAGCTAGGGTATTAAAATGGTCTAATCATGATTTAAGGGAGTATTAATTCGAGAAAATCTGAATTAAAAAGTTTAAGAAAAGATTAAGCATGATTAAGTTTCAAAACATGGCTTAAAGTGCACTAACCTCAAGTATGATGGTTAATGACCTTAGTCAATTTTCAAAACTTAATTTGGGTACTTTGTGTGTAATTTGGGTTTAAGGAAACCAATGGTATGGTGTATTGGGCATTTGGTCTTTGAATGGTAAAATGAGTCAAAACATGGCTTTGGGCCATATGGGCCTGAAAAGGCCCATGGGTCCAATCTTCACCAAAAGCCTTATGCTTTCCTATACTTGGGCCAAGACTAGCCTTGGTTTCCTAAGGAGTTGGTTCAAGGTTTTCTTGGCTAGGCCCATGAATGCAGTTGGGTCCTAAAAAGCCTCACCAAAATTACTAATGGGTTTGCCTCTCTGATCCTTAGCTCATTAACACTAAGTACCAAGATTAATACTAATTCCACTATCAACTTTAATGAAAGTGATTAACTCAAAAATAAAAGCCTAATCAAGAGTACTTAAGGGTTAATCAAGAGTTTATTAAGTAGGGTGTTACAATGCCTTTTACCATAGTTGACAAAAAAAGCTTCCGTAAATTTGTCCACACTCTTGAGCTACGATTTCCCATGCCATCATGGTATATGGTGATGTGAGATTGTTTGAAGAGCCATGCGAAGGAGAAGGCAGAGATGAAGGAGATGTTTCTTACCACTTGCTAGAGAATGTCATTTATGACTGATACATGGATGTCCATACAAAATGTCAGTTACATGTGTATCAAAACACACTTTATTGATAGTGAGTGGACGTTGCAGAAGCAGATTATTGGCTTTAAACCAATTGTTGATCACAAGGGTTCATCTATTGGGGTGGAGATGGATGATTGTATAAAGGATTTAGGAATTAGAAAAGTGCTCTGTATTGCAGTTGACAATGCCAGTGCCAATGACACTGCAATTAATTGGTTCAGGCGGAATACGATGGTAAAAGATGATATCACTTGTGAGCACGAGTTTATCCATGTTCAATGCTGTGCTCATATCATCAACCTAGTTACTGAGGAGTTAAAAGAGGTTAATTATTCCATTACCAAAGTCTGCAACTTTGTGAGATATGTGAGGGCTTCCTCCCAAAGGCTTGACAAGTTTAAGGCAATAGCCGAACAACTTGAGATTGTATGTTCTTCTAATATGTTGTACTTAGATGTTTTGACTTGATGAAACACTACATATATGGTGTTGGATGTGGTGCAAAAGTGCCAAAAAAGGTTCAAGTGGATGAAGGTCGAGGATGGGGGCCTGAGGTGTGCTTTACTGGAGTCAATAGGAGGGAGAAGGGGGCTTGGTGCGCCAGATACAATTGATTGGGCCAATGTGAAGTATTTTGTTCAAATTTTGAAATTTTTTTATGACATAACTCTACAGATATTTGGATCCAAATATACAGCAGTGAACTTGTACTTCGATGAGCTCTAGGGGCTTCATGACCACTTGCAACAAAGTTTTGCTGACAATGTGGGATTGTTATTTGGTATGGCTACGAGGATGAAATCTAAATATGATAAATATTGGGGAAATTCTGAGTAGATAAATAGAATTACTATTTTCGGCTGCAATCCTTCAGCCCCGATATAAGTTGGTCATTATAGAATTTTAGATTAAGGACGTCTTCGGGGAAGAGAAGGCTGGAGAGTTAGAGAGTTGAAAAGTGATATTGATGACTTACATAGCTAGTACAACAATAGTGGTCAGTCTTCAACCGCAGGTGGTAGCTCTTCACACCCGACCAACTCGACATCTTCCTTAGATGACACACATGCATAGAGTTCATCTATTTTGGTGTGGCGGTATCATCAAAACAGTGCACTGAGGAATATTATGCAGTGTTGGTATGAGATTGAGCGATATTTTATGGAAGATGTCGAGGCACCTAGTGTTGCATTTCATTTATTAACTTGGTGTAAGGTTAATTCCACCAAGTTTTCAGTCCTTTTCCGAATAGCCCGAGATGTGCTAACCATTCTTGTCCCTACAGTTGCCTCTGAGTTGGCATTTAGCACCGGAGGTCACGTGTTGGATACTTATCGGAGTTCATCGGCACCGTCAACCATGGAAGCCCTCGTTTGCGCATAGAACAAGCCAAGTGAAATTCCCATTGGACTAGATAGTGTTAATGCCGAGAGCTATAGGCTTGAATTGGGTAACTTTATATGCTTTGAAATGATTATTTAAATATTTTTAATGTTTTAATATTTAACTTCTAATTTTTATGATTTTGTAGATCTAATTGTGACCCATAGCATAATTGCGGATGACTGAAACGGACGTACCGTGGGATGAAGAACCCCCTTTCTTGGTGAGAAATGAATTCTACTGCTAATCTTGATTGCCTCCGTCCTACTAATAATCTAAACTTTTTATTTTGCAATGAATAATTTTGAATTTCAAGAAGCTCCTGATTTTTCATTACTAAAATAGTGGAATGCATGGAACTGGGGTGTAATGATAAGTTCTTTTAATTTCTTTCACTTAATTTAGAATTTTATCAAAACATGCGATAAAGCCTGAGGAGTGTTTAGCGATCATCATTGTTGGATCCACTTATTCACATTTACCGTGTCTTTGTGGTTTTTAATTTGGAATTTCATTTGATGTTTAGGTTGTACAATAATTCTTGATGGGTCATTGTCACAATGTTGTCAATATAGTTGCAAACTTTTATCATGTATCTGGGTTCATTTGTCTGCCTTTTTTGGTACAAGAAACACAGAGAAAAAAGGACAAAGAGTGGGAAGGAAAAAAATCGACTCGATAGAAAATTATCTTTCGACTTTGAATCTATACACCATATCTATATCTCCTTTATTCAAACTATACAATTCTTGGCTAATAATATTTGTTCACATGTGTCTCCTGTGACCATATTCCTAACTTCTTATAGCCCTATTTTACATTTGAATTAGATAACATTCTTGTGGTTAACTACAACGCAAAATCACTTACTTTTTCTCCACTCCATGAACGCAGGATGAAAGTGTATAGTTATTGACTGGCCTATGACCACAACGATGGTGGTTTTCAGACTGAATGATTAAATGGGTTGGATTCTTGGAGGCTGAATGACTGCTAGTGATGAATCTTGAAAGATTGGAAATTATTGTATAATTATAATTACTAGTTTTATAGTTTTTTATTTTTATTTTTATTTTTATTTTGATACATTATTACATTGTACAACGTAAATTGGTTGAGGACTTTGGTTGTTTAGTTAATGTTTGGTTGTGATTGTACTGGCTGTTCGGGGGTTCATTTGCATTTTTTATTTATATTGTGTTTGTCATTGTGCATTTCATTCTCTTTGGTTTTGCAATGTATGTAATTTAATCATTGTATTTAAGTTTTTAATTAATTTTTACAGCATTTTTTGGAAACCCACTAGGGTGTAGATATTTCTTTTTATAGTATTTTAGAAGCCCAAATATCATAATGGGTCTTGGGCCTTCGGAAGTGGGCCTAGAGATTCGGAATTGGGCATTGGCCCAAGCACACTCCGATTGGAGTTGATCGGAGCTTCGACCTCTAATCAGAGTTAGAGTCGGAGTACACGATTACCTCCGACTCCGTTGGACTCAGAGCTCATCCCTACTTTTTACAGCTTTATATTTTAGACTATTAGTCCTTTTTCCTTTACTAAAATGTTAAAATGTTGGGGCATTCCGCAAGTAAAAAACTATCAAAAAGAAAATCTAGAAAATATCGAATAATAAAAACAATCAATGAACATAAAATAAAAAAAGTCAAAACTTAAAAAAATAAATTATGAAAAATAAAAGTAATATATAGTTTAGAAAATACAAAAACAACTTTAAAGAAGTATACAAATTAAATTCTAAAACTTTAAAAAACAAAAAAACAAAAAAAAAATCGAACAAAAATTAACTTCACAAATCAAAAATTGGTGGGGGCCTTCCTTGACATGGCCACCAATGAGATTTTTTTTTAATTTTTTTTTATAAAGAGCCAGTAGCAACACACATAGCAGCCCCATCCCAAGTTTATTAACAGCCCTCACTTATGGCAGAGGAATACCGTGGTAACATCATTACACTAGGGGGCTTACATGATAAACGCTATAAACTAACCCAAAACCTAGTGACAAAATAAACCAAAAAACCAAAACAAAATCTAACAAGCCTAAGCCAAACAACCAACAAAACTCGAAAAAACTAAACAAGCCTCAAGAAAGCAACAACAAAAGCAAGAAAAAGATTAGCGACAACGTAACGAGGGAATACCCAGCTTGTCTAAGTGGATTAGACCTCTTAGCAACCTCGGCACTTCCCCAATCACTTGCTGCTCCATGTGATGACCAAGCGAACCATACTTAGCAAGCCAATCAGCAACTTTATTACCTTCTCTGAATACATGACAAACCGAGTAGACCATCGAATCCAAAAGACCAAGAATCTCCTCCCAAAAACCCTCAAGATACCAAACCCCACATCGCCGTTGTTTCCACCATGAAACCACCACTGGTGAATCAAGTTCAACTTCCACGTAGCCAATTCTCAGACCTTTGCAAGCTTTAAGGCCATACAATAGAGCTAATAATTCTGCTCTATTACTCGAACCAACCTTTGCAAGCTTTAAGGCCATACAATAGAGCTAATAATTCTGCTATATTACTCGAACCAACCCCAAGAGGAAAGACAAAAGCATGAAGTAAATTACCATGATCATCTCTGATAATACCACCCGCCCCAGACGGCCTAGGATTCCCAAAGCTACTACCGTCAGTGTTTAACTTAAAACGACCCTGAGAGGGTTGCGTTGGGCCACCAACCTCGAGCATCGTCTTGGCAGAACAAGAGGCGAGATAAGCAGGGATCCTAAAATCTGAGAATCATGCCTAGAGCATTTTGAAACTTTGTGAATGCCCTGGCAGATTGCGCAAATCTCATGAACGATCAAGTGCCAAACCAAATTAAAAGGCTCAAGTCGACCTTCCATGCGAGCAACACATCTACGATGCCAAAGACGCCAAGAAAGAAGATAAGGAAGTTGGCCCACAATAGTACCAACCTAAGAAGAGGAAGATGCTTGACGAAACCAAAGGGACACTGTCTCTTTCGAATTACCATGAAGCGGTAACCCAAAGATAGCTCCACAATAGTGGCATATCCGCGCAACAAAATCCCCTCCAAACAACACATGATTTTGATCCTCATAATTACCAGCATCACAACAATCACACTTGGAAACAATCGGCACCCCTACACGATGGAGACGGTCATCCACACTGAAGGCATTATGCCAAGCCTTCCACATAGAAACCGAAACCTTCAAAGGGAGTAGATTATGCCACATCCAAGGATGCCCACTTATAGTAGAACCCTTAATACGGATACAATCTCATGCTGATTTTGTTGAGAAACAACCATTATCTTGCTTTATCCATACCAAAACATCCGATCCTCCTTTGCAAACTTCTAAAGATTCCAAAATATTATTCACATGATCATGGCCCACCAAACTAACCAAGAAGTCCACATCCCATGAATTAGACAGTTGATAGTCCTTAACTTTAAGTAAAGGATTACCTACCACCGGAAGATCATAAAACAAGGGACCCGATCCTGCCACTTATCATACCAGAAGAAAAGGTCGCCTTCCCTGAGCCACCACTTAGAACTTTCGAGAACGAAAGGATTACTTTTAGCAATCATTTTCTAAAATCTTGTGCCTTTTTTCGCATCAATAAGAACCCAAGATTTAGAGCCCACATATTTATCCTTGAAAAACTGAGCCCATAACGAATTACCTTGGATTAAATTCCAAGCGACCCTCATATGCAAAGCCTTGTGCATATAATCTAGGTGATGCAAACCCAACCCTCCTTCATTCACTGGAAGACACATGTTCTTCCAAGCTACCCATTTTTTCTTCCCTTTCCCACTAACCTCTCCCCAAAAGAAAGTGCTCATTAACCGATGCAGCTCCTTGATAATAGATTTAGGGACCTGAAGGACAACAAACAAATGAAGAGCCATGCTAGAGAGCACATGCCTCAAAAGGATAAGACGACCTCCCGATGAAAGGAGCTTCATCTCCCAGCCACTAGTTTTATTGCAGATTTTTAGTGAACTTGCTTGAGCCTCCTCGAAATAATAGGCACTCCTAGATATTTGAACGGGAAAGAGCCCTTCGAATACCTAGTCATACGTTTAATAGCTCTCTTACGACCCAAAGGAATTTTTTGAGAAAAAAGAACCACAGTCTTATCTCTATTAATACTCTGGCCAAACCAAGTCTCGTACTTCTGAAAAATAGACAGGAGTTCCTGAATAGATCTCGTGCTACCATTTGTGAATATCACCATATCGTCAGTATACATAAGATGAGAAATTTGAACCGTGCCTCTGGCTTGTGAAAATTGTCCAAATCATTTTTTGACAACACTATTCTTATGGAGTCTAGAAAGAACTTTTTGAAGAATAATGAACATATAGGGGGAAAGAGGATCCCCCTTGCGCAACCCACGACGTCCATGAAAAAAACCCTTAGGGGTTCCATTCATTATAACAGAATACTAAGGAGAGGATATACAAGCCCGAATTAAGTCACAAACCTGAGTAGAAAAATTTAAAGTGTGAAGGACCTCCAGAAGAAAAAACCAATCAACCCGATCATATGCTTTAGCCATATCCACTTTGAGAATAATATTATCACCATGAGCTTTCTTGTTAATAGAATGCACCATTTCCTGCGTCAGGGAAATATTTTCAAGATGCTGCGTCCCGAAATGAAAGCACCTTGCTCTATGAGGATCATGCTTGGGAGAAGACTTGTCAAACGATTAACCAGAAGTTTTGAAATTTTTTTATAGAACACCGAACATAGGCTAATCGGTTTAAAGTTATCAAACCCAATAAGCACATCAACCTTCGTGAGTAAAACAATGAAAGAGGCCGAATAGAACCGAGGCAACTGCTTAGAGAGGAAAAAATCCAAAATAGCTTCAAAGATGTCCACTTTAACAATATCCCAACAACTCTTAAAAAAACTTGCACCAAAACCATCTGGACCCGGAGAACTGTTAGTCGGAATAGAAGACAAAGCCTCAAAGATTTCATCCATAGACGGAATACAAACAATACGACCATTATTATCATTTGAAATAACAGGCGAGATAAGATAAGACAGGTCCGACAAAACAAGGGGAGGACCCACTTGAAGAAAACCAGAGAAGTACTCAACCGCCCCCTGATGGATGGCTTCTGGTGACTCGAACACGATCCCATCCGCAGCTCTCATGCTAGATATGCGCTTGAGCCTCTTATTAGCCGAAGAAGCAAGAAAGATTTTAGAGTTTCTATTACCATCCACCTTCCATTTTAACTATGCCATCTGAGCCAAACGAATATCCTCCCTACATCTCCACGAAGAAAATTCTTGAGAGGCCAAGACTAACTCCCTGTCATAATCGGCATTCCGTTCATGTTGAAGCCGGCTTTCAAGCCTTTCCACCTGCCCTCAAGATGGGCAATATGAGAGGTAGTCCGACCAAAAACCCTCTTATTCCATTCTCGGAGAATGACCTGAACCTGTTTAAGTTTCCTAGCAAGCTTCCATAAACCCCCACCAGCCACAGGAACCATCCAATCCCTCTGTACACATTCAAAACAATTTGGATGATCAACCCACATGATATGAACCAGTGGGAATGAAAACCCTTGAACCCACAATCAATTTGAAAACTCCCCAAGAAAGCCAAAATCAAGTCAATGGATGGAGAACCTAGACCCGATGAGAACTCGTTTCAATAACCTAGATTATGTTAAAATCTAGACCCGTTGAAGAACCCGTCTCAAGAACCCAGATTATAAAGGAGGAACATCACAAAGGTTGTGATTTACCTTTGATAAGTTCAAAAGTTCAATCAAGAACAAGATGAGTAAAACTCAACTCACAAAGAATAAATTCATCAAATTTCATAAACTTCATAAAACTTCATAAACTGATTAGAATGAGGCTACATAGAGTATTCAAAGCAAAACCTAATGAAACCCTAGCCAAAATAGACCCCCCCATCTTCCAAAAGTGCCCCTGGATGAACAGTGCCGCGGCTACAGTGCCGCGCTACAGTAACTCGGCTACAGTAACCCTAACCCTAGTTCAATAAAATAATAACTTTCCCAACATACCCTTGCATAGGCCCCCTTAAGTGCTTCCCATAATAAACTCATTATTTTAAACTAATAACATACGTTCTTTAAATGAATTAAATAAGTTGAAACCCTTCAAGAGCTCAAAGCCTTTAAGTCTTGTCGTTGCCCTCTTCCATAGCTAATCAAATGAATTAAAACTAGATCTTCATCCTTCAAGCCCCATCTTGAATGTTGGGCTCTTGCTAAACTTGTCCCAAGTGGATTGCATCAATACTTTCATTGTCTCCTTGATCTTTTTGACCCATCTGGAAGTTGCAAATGATCTTTAAGACTAGGCCCATATTGGTTCCCATCATTCCCCCTTTCCTCAAAAGGATTCGATCTCGAATCTCCACCTGGATCAAAGGGAAAGTGGTTAGTAACATTGAAAATAGTAGAAACAGGATACTTACCTGGAAGATCCATTAGATATGCATTTTCATTAATTTGTTCAAGATTTTGGAATAGTCCATCCAAGCTACCCATATCATCAACTGGTGAAGACTTTAAATCTAAAGGAGAAAATTGATTAAGTCTATAAACAATTTCAATTGGTGAAAATTTAGTAGTGGCATGAACACTCCAATCATATGTAAACTCAATGAATGGCAAACAATACTCCCACAAATGTTCATGAAGTACATCTAAAGTCTTCCTCGTACCAAAATGACCACTCCAATATGCAAACTCAATGAAATACAAATGATACTCCTGCAAACGTTCATGCTACACGTCAATGTATGGCAAATGATACTCCCACAAACGTTCGTGCAATACATCAATGAATGACAAATGATACTTCCACAAACGTTCGTGTAACACGTCTTTGAATGGCAAATGATATTCCCACAAACATTTATGCAACACAACAAAAGTCTTCCTTACACCAAGGTTACCCAGCAAACTACCATGTCCATCACACACAAGCAACTTAAGCATAAAACTAGCAGGCACACAAAATCTATTCTTTCTAAACAAGTACCAATCTAGTTTATAGAACTTACCAAAAGATGCTTTCTCACATGTTCCATACATACTAGCAAAGTAATCATCATTAGCATGCAATTCCTTATCATATTCAAGTCTCAACAATTTTGCATCTAAAATGAAGACAAGGACATACCTTCTTGCTAAAGCATCAACCACAAAAATTTTCATATCTTGTGTGTATTTGAATACATGAGGAAAAGTCTCAATACAATCCTCCCGCTTAGCATGCATTCTAGTCAACAACTTACCTTGTCCCTTTAAGTGTGTCAATGACTCATGTTTTTCCAAGAAAGGTCGGTTAGGAATTGTCGCACCTGGCACAAAATCAATGTAGTGCTCTATCTCCCTAATAGGTGGCAATCCACTAAACACACCGCTAGGAATCTTGACCTTATATGCCTGCAACAAAGAAACAACAACACAAGACAAAGAGTCATTAAATTCATTAGTATAAAAGCTTGCCTTAGCATAAAAACTCACTTTTGTCTTTCTGTTTTTCTCTGCAACCTCTCTTTCCTTTTCCTCTTGTCGCTCCTCTCTTTGTTCTTGACTCTTAACCACCTCTATATTTTCTTTTTCTCTCTCTCTTTCTTTTGATGTTTTAGCCTCATTCTCTTTTTTTCTCACTCTCTTTGTTCTTTTCACTCTCTGTTTTTCCTTCACTCTCCTCTTTTTTTGAACTCTCGGCCTCACAATTGTTTTAAAACTCGTTCTCTCTTTTTCTTGAGGTTTCAGCCTCACCCAAATCAATTCCCTTAGGTGGTTCGGTCTTCCCCTTTGTTACAACTTGATCATTTTTATCCCACTTTGGTTTCCAAGGAGTACTAGAAACCAAAGTATACTTTAATGTACCCTTTCCTTTTAGCTGCCTTTCCACCTTCATAGCCATGTGCACCATATCTTCTACCTCCTTATAATGTTGCAACTCAACTACATTGGCTATCTCCCTATTCAACCCACTCAAAAATCTTGTCATCATTGCCTCCTGATCCTCCACTACACTAGCCCGAATTATAGCCACCTCCATCTCCTTATGGTAATCCTCTACACTCCTAGACTCCTGTGTAAGATTTTGTAGTTTTTGGTAGAGGTCTCTATAGTAGTGGCTAGGTATAAATCTCAGCCTCATGATTGCTTTCAACTCTCTCCATATTTCTACAGGCCTCTCAAAATTCCTCCTCCTATTGGATATTAATTGATCCCACCAAATAATCGCATAATCAGTGAACTCAATTACAGCCAACTTCACCTTCTTCTCATCAGAGTAATTATGACAATCAAACACCAACTCTATTCTTTTCTCCCACTCTAAATAAACTTCAGGGTCAGTTCTACCTTGGAATGATGGTATTTTCATTTTGATGCTTCCAAGATTCTTATCTACTCTATCTCGACCCCCTGAGTTTGCCCTAAGGCCTCTTCCATGCCTAACTCCTCTATGTCCACCCAAATCAATTTCAAATGTTAAGCCTTCCTCATCCTCATCCTCACCAAACTCTCCATTCTTATATCCATTCTCAATTCTAGGCTCACGTTGCCTCCTATCTCTCTCACATTGCAGATTTCTAATCATTGCTTCTTGATTATCCAAACTATCCCTCACTTCACCCAACACCAAGTTCAACTGCTCAAACTGTTGTTGCATGGCTTGCAACACAAAGGATGAGTTATCTGCCACACCTTTTGGTGATGAGTCACTTCTATGAGACATCATAATATGCTGCACAAAAAGAATGTTAGTGGAAAACCTCACACACTCCCTTACGTGTTTACACTCGAATAATGGCACTCTACTCGTTTTTCACTCTTAGTGGCTTTTTTCCCGATAATTGTCACACACTCTCTTGCCTTTTACCTCAAGAGTTTTCCCACTCAAGTTCTTTAAGAACTAATTGAACACAATCAATAGAAAGCAACCTTGTTTTATCCCAACTAGTAATTAGATCCAGGAAACAAGAACAAGAGAAACATGGAAGGAATAAAAATGACACGAGAATCAAGGAAGTTATATAGATGAAAGAGTAACAATAAGACAAGATACCAACTCTATTGATGTATGCAGCAGCCCCTTTGATGATAAGGTTCAATCAACAAATTTCTTTCTTTCTCATTTTTGTAACTATGTAGCAACTTTTGAATATGCTACCTTTTCTTTTCTTCTTCTTCTTCTCTCTCTTTTTTTTTTTTTTTTCTTTTCTTTTCTTTTCTTTTTTTTTCTTTTCCTTTCTTTTCTTTTCTTTAATTCAATCACAAATTGCAATATTCAATTGTGAAAATAAAGCAATTGAATTCAAGCACGACAACGAAGTAGAAGATAATCAATGGAAGCAACAGATAAACTTAGAGATGTAGGGAAACCCTAGAATTTTGAAACCCTAGGTGATGCAAATTTCAGCCAAACCCAAAATCCTAAGAATTTCGGCAGCCTACTTTTTGTTTCTATTTTTTTTTTTGGCAACCCTAGAACAATGAAGCCCTAGAATTAAATTAAAGGATGCTAAAATTAAAAGATAGAATCAGACCTGATTGGAAATCTTGCTCTGAATACCAAATGATATGAACCCGCGGGAATGAAATCCCTTGAACCCACAGTCAATTTGAAAACTCCCCAAGAAAACCAAAATCAAGTCAAATGGATGGAGAACCTAGACCCGATGAGAACTCGTTTCAAGAACCTAGATTATATTAAAATCTAGACCCGTTGAAGAACCCGTCTCAAGAACCCAGATTACAAAGGAGGAACGCCACAAAGGTTGTGATTTACCTTTGATAAGTTCAAAAGTTCAATCAAGAACAAGAGGAGTAAAACTCAACTCACAATGAATAAATTCATCAAATTTCATAAACTTCATAAACTTCTGAAAATGAGGCTACAAAGAGTATTTAAACCAAAACCTAATGAAACCCTAGCCAAAATAAACCCCCATCTTCCAAAAGTACCCCTGGATGAATAGTACTGCAGCTACAGTGCCGCGTTACAGTAACTCGGCTACAGTAACCCTAACCCTAGTTCAATAAAATAATAACTTTCCCAACATGCCCATGCATAGGCCCCCTTAAGTTCTTCCCATAATAAACTCAATTATTCTAAACTAATAGCATAAGTTCTTTAAATGAATTAAATAAGTTGAAACCCTTCAAGAACTCAAAGTCTTTAAGTCTTGTCGTTGCCCTCTTCCGTAGCTAATCAAATGAATTAAAACTGGATCTTCATCCTTCAAGCCCCATCTTGAATGTTGGGCTCTTGCTAAACTTTTTCCAAGTGGATTGCATCAATCCTTGCATTGTCTCTTTGATCTTCTTGGCCCATCTGGAAGTTGCAAATGATCTTTAAGACTAGGCCCATATTGGTTCCCATCACCACATTTGCCGAAAACGAAACGGAGAAGGACCATAAGAGAAAGGATCAGCAAAGAATTCAATGTGCATAGGACAATGATCCGACGTGGACCGAGGAAGATAAGAACAAATTGCGTTAGAGAAACGGGACAATAAAGTAGCATCAATAAACACCTTATCAAGTTTCGCCCAACTCCAGGATAACCCCTGTTGGCCATTGCACCAGGAGAATTTGTTACCCTGAGTTTTCATATCAATCAAACCACTCTGATCTATCTAACTATTAAAATCATCCATAGCAACCCGAAGCCTAGGCCGGCCTCCCCTCCTTTCCGAGTCAGAACGAATAATGTTAAAATCACCTGCAAATAAGCATGGTTCGACTCCTGTACGATTCAAACACAAATCAGCCCATAACTCCTACCTATCACTCCGAGAACATTTAGCATAAATGAAATGACATAAAGAAACTTGATTGCCGACTTCAACACGAGCCAAAATAAATTGAGACGTCATGCCAGTAATACGAACCACAACGGCATTATTCCAGAATAACCACACTTTCCCACCAAAAATTTCATTAGACATGCCATTCTCAAAATTCAAACACCTCATCAAACTGTGAGCTTGATCAAAACTAGTAAAAGGTTCCATTAAAACAACGTAACAGGTTCAAGGAACCCAATCAACTTCTTTAACCAATCTTTAAAGGTATGAATCCCTCTAATATTCCATACAAAGATGGAGCCAATCATAGAGAAAATTTAGTGGTTCGGGTTTGGACCGGAGTAGAACTCCTGACTTTCACTAACTGTTTTTTTGAATAATTTCTTTTGGCAGCAAAAACACCCTTTGACTCCGTATGATAATCCTTCTCCTGAGGCAAAACATCCAAACCAAGATCAGGTTCAGGGTTAGAAGTCGAGGTCCCTTCAAAAGTAAATTCATATGTATTTTTTGGACTCTCATGCTTGTGCCTCTGCGGCATCCGGAAAATCCCTTGCTTTAGGGCATACTTCCTCTGTTTCAGTAACTATCTCAGGGACTTGGTGTACAAGAGCAATAGACTGCACCTGTGAACAAACATCAATAGAAACTCATTAGCATGGTACGAGTCCGACGTAAGAGGGTCTCCAGTCATCTCAAAAACCACCCTTTGCATCTGAACCAAGGAAGAAGATTGCACCCTTTGCTGGTACCCATCTGCAACTCAGACGAAGACGATTGCAGCAACTGGAACTCATCAAGAATTTTCCAGAACTCGTCTGGCCAGCCACATCAGAAAACACCACCAAACTCTTATCCTGCTGTATATTCGATGGGTCCCCTGCCTCTAGTTCCTTCCCAGACTCATTCTGAATCGCAACCTGCTGAACCACCTCATTCTCAGGGGCCTTAGCCTTCTGATCCTCTCCATTAGGAATACATTTTTGCTGAACCCAGGTCTTCTCCCCATTCACAGCCTTCCCAACACGACACGTATGAGAGTTATGTCCCTGCACTTTGCATCTACAACAGAAAGCAGGAAGAGTTTCATAAATAATTTCTTGTTTGCGGCTTGAGGGCATACCAGAGACTCCAATCTAGAAAAAAAGATGGGTTGAACCGCCACATCCATCTCCACGCATAAACGAGCTCCATCCGTGCGAGTTACACATCGGGTAGGATTGTTCTTCTGATGAAATTGCCAATAGGAGTAGTGAAAATACGTAAAAACGACTCATGATAGAAGTTTGGAGGCAAACCTGGGAGCACAATCCAAACTGGAACCATGGAGGATTCCTCTTCCTCACTGATGTTAGGATTCCAGTGGAACACACGATAGAAAATTCCATCTATATCGCAGGCTTCACGAGACAAACCTTTTAGGAAATCAACCTCAAACGATAAACGGACAAAGACGTTGCGAGGAAACTACATAGCAGAGACCACTGGGGTACCTTCCAGACCCCAATGGCAGCGTATGAAAGCTCTAATGGCATCCAGAGAGGGATGATTCCTGACAAACTTCAAAACTATAGAATATTTGAAAGGCACAGCTGAACGTGATATCTCCTCTTTCGAAAACTGAAAATATAAAACACCATCTGCACTCTTAGGCAAACGAGGAGGGACAACAACCTCTGGGCCTCTGGGAGAGGCTGGGGCGTAGCCATAGCGAGTTCTACAAAGGAACGTCGCCCAGCTGCGGCTGCCATGCAGCCCTACGTAAACGAGACCATATGATAAAAAAGAACGAAACCTTAGGAGAGCTCTAGAAATGGCCTTTTTCACTTCTCTAGTGAGGGAATGATTGTCACATGGCCACCCATGGGATATGCATGAGTCACCCCTAGATTTGCAGTCATCTTTGAAATTGAAAGGGGTTGTAACTAGGGGTGCTCACAGCCACCGTTGGAACTGAAGGGATGGCTGCCACCCTTTGATGATCTGAAGGTATATGGTTGTTTTTCTTTTCTTTTTTTTGAGTCTTTTTTTTTCAAGTTTAAACAATATTTTTATTTTAAAATAATGTTTTTTAATTATTTTCATTTTCATGGACACATGTTGATATCCTATTGGTACTAATATGGTGACACGCTGAACTCGTGTGGATTTCCTTAGTGGGATTAATTGAACTGTGACGAAAGGACTAAAACTAGAAAGCATGAAGAGTACTAGAAAGTCTAGAATCAGAACATAGGAGCAATATGTCCAAAAGCCAAATATACAGACTATTTTAGTATTTAACCCATATACAATTATTTCAATATAAGAAACTCTTGGACAATATTTCCTTATTAATCAATATTTCCTTATTAAAAGTATGCTTGATGTTAAAGCATGTTTGGTTTTTTTTTTTTTTTTTGACAAAAGAGCATGTTTGTTATTGGCCGGGAATACATGTCGAAATATAGTTTGCTTGGAATATCTTATTATGTAAAATAGCTAGTACTACAGAGGAATAGTCATTCCTCATTTTCAATTTAGATTTTGAGGAACGATTGTTCTTGGAAGAATACCTATTCTTGGTCACTCTTTAGAGCACTGCTATCATCTTCCGTAAAACATACATATATGAAGCTAAAATATAGCTACTAGCAATTAAAATTGGTGTCCTAAGAGCATTAACATTGGTTTAAATAGAGTTTTAGTTAAAATTTGGCTAATATGAGTGAAACCTCCACTTGTTCCAAAACCTTAAATTGATGTGAAAATATAGATTTTTATATTTATTTTATATTTTAACAGTCTCCCTCACGTGTGGGTCAAACTCCCCCTCAATGATGGGGTCCAACACATGGAATATTTAATTAATTGGGTGAAGTGCAGAGTTAGAGTTTGAACTCAAGAGCTCTGCTCTAATATCATGTGAAATCACCATTTGGCTGGCTATCCACTCAAACTTAAACCCCAAATTGAATTAATTATCTCACTTTCTATAATAATAAAATATTATTATTTATTTTTAAACATTTTTATTTTTATAATTTTCAATAACCTATGCATCAAAATACATGAAAAGATTCAAATAAATGATAATCGGAGCTTGCGTTTACCCTTGATTCAATATGTTGAAAGATGGGACGGTGAAAAACCCATGGAAATTTACTGGTGACAGCGATGGAGGATATGCAACACCAGCAGCATCGAAAGGCTGTATTGTTCAAGGTGCTGTACGACTGGGTAAGGATGCATGTGAGACGGAGGAAATAGAGAAAAAAATGAGGAAGGCGCTGTCGATGCATGTACAAGTCAATTTTGTGCTGTGTGATAGAGAAAATATGGAGATTAGTATACATCTGGTAAACAGTATCGAATGAATTTTGGGGGGAATCCTGAACCCCAATGGATGCCAATATGTGAAGAGTTTCTCACCTTGGAGAATCGTTTTGTATGAGCTAATCATTTTAGGAAAGTCAATTCAACATTATTGGACGAGATCTTAGAGATTTTGAGAAGTACAGGATGACGATTAGGATCTTGTAACATGTACTAAGTGTTTCTCTGTTGAGGTTTCAAGAGGGACCATGGTTTGGAGCCCTACTTTTGTCATATGAATTATTTACCATAGTGTTTTGGATGAACGATATGACTTTCTTTTTTTTAATGGAAACAATTTCATTAATAAGGTAAAATTACACCATACTAGCTAAATCAACCATAACAGAGTTTATAACCTCAAGAGGGCCATCCTCTAACTAGACTTTTCACTATCATCACTGATTGCTAACTTAGTTGCTATGTGAGCAACTTTATTAGCAAACCTATGTACAAAAGATAGTCGCCATGTTGGGTTGCAGTCCATCAACTGCTGCAGATCCTCTGTCACTTGACCAAGTCACTTCACAAAGTTCCATGGCTTTGTGAAGAGCAGCACTTTCTGCTTGAAAAACTAAGGAAACATGGTCCTTGGTCCTTATAAGCTGTCAAACAAGCTTGCAAACCTCCTTTAGTGTCCCTGATGCTTATCCTCATTCCCATTCTACCATTATATTTGTCAAAAGCTATATCAAAATTCACTTTAAAAGAAGGCCAATTAGGTGGTGTGACGCCCCCAATCCCCGTTTGGGATGGAACGGAGACTTAGAGCGTTGGGACATGCAAGATAAGGTTACATACCCCCGTTCAAGAAAGTTAATATGCAATGCATCCTAGTATGCAACTAGCTATACGCAATAATCGCAGCGGAAATAAAAGGTTAAGATGAAAAATACACCAGAATAACTAATTAAACATCCAAACTTCATTAGATAATCATCATGTTCGAAATACTAAAGTAGCATAGACTTATATATAAAGTCATATCATTTTGTTAATGCAATCTAAAGCATAAAGGACTTAGGCTATGAACATAAAAAATAAGTCCAGCTTCCTCTCCAAATCCGACTCCTCCTCAATCATGCGAATCCAGTGCTCCATCAATCTTGTCTTGGTCGATTCCTGACACAACTTCTATCATTCCGAGTGGAATGATAGTGGTCCCATAAAAGGGTGAGATTTACTTGAAATCTCAGTAAGTTAAACAACTAATTGACATAAAGATAAATCAATCATGAAAAAATGATAAATATGCAATGCATGAGATGCAAAAAATCAGTATGCAAGTCTCACATCCAGATTCCTCAACATCTTTTAAAAATATGAAGACACGAGTTTTTACTCAGTAAGTAATTTCTTCATCAATTTTGAAAAGACATAACTTTTTCATAAAAATTTCATCATAAATTTTCTTCATCATAGACTTACATCGTTATCTTAATTAATAACATAACGTGTGGTATTGTCACAGTTCCCCATATGTAGGAGTGTGCATCCGGACCGGTTTTTTTTTCTGGTCCGGTCCGGAACCCAGAAATCAGGGTGTATCCGGGCGGGTTATCCGCCCGGATTACACCCGGGCGGGGAGAAGAATCCGGATCCGATTACGGATCCGGTTCTGTGACCCGGTTATCCGTAACCGGGTCATTAAAAAGAAAAAAACCCGCCCCACGCTCAAATTCCCTAATCCCTAATCCCTTCTCGGAATCCCTTCGCTTCGCGTGTCTTCTCCTTTCTCTTCGACGCAGCGTGTCTTCTCCTTTCTCTTCGACGCAAGACTCTTCGACGCAACGTTTTCTCCTTTCTCTTCTCCTACTCTCTTCGACGCAACGTCTTCTCCTACTCTCTTCGACGCAGCGTTTCAAAGTCCTTTGCAGTTTGCACATTTGGGAGAGAGACGCAGAGGCTACCATCCAACATTTTTGAAGTCTAAGCTCGTAAGGTATATTTCTCAAGCCCTTCTCAACAGTTTGCACATCTCTCTTTCTCTACTTTGTTAGTTTCTGTAAATGAAGGGTTTCGGGATTTTTGTATTTTTGTATGTTTCTGTAAAGTTTATGAGTGTTGGGATTTTTTTGTAAACGATTTGTGTTTTGGGATTTTTGTGTTTTAGGATTTTATTGTATTTTTGGGTGTTTTAGGGTTTTATTGTATTTTTGGGTGTTTTAGGGTTTGATTGTAAACGACCGAGTTCTGAAAAAGAGAATAAGAGGGGTTTTTTTTTTTTTTCCTCTTATGTATGATATGAGTGGTTGCTTCAGATTGGGAGGGTTTGTTTATGGTTTTGGGGAATTAATCAAGATTTTTGCATATTATTTTAGGGGGGCAAGGTGGGTTTGTTTCTGGTTTTGGTTGTTTTCTTGAGTTTGTACATTATTATAAGGGCTAAGGTATTGCTAGTGTACATGGGATTGATGTAATTCTTGAATTACATCAATTATTTAGTCTTAATTTCAAAGTAGAAGAAGTGTCTTTTCCATATTGTACTCATTGTTGTAGATATTTGGTTGGTGATTAAAACATTTATATGGTCCATTAACAGTTCAGTGGCAAGCTTGACAGTTTAGATATTGATGATTATGCATTAGAATTATTTGAAATCCCATAAATTAATTAATCACATCGGTTACGATATTTGAATAAAAGAATTTTTCATTTGGATTTGGCAAATTTTCAGTTTCTGGATAGGACTAGTAGTAAATGTACAGTGCTTATATTGCATTTATGAAAGATGATTCTGAAAACATTGATTTTCTCGTCCCTTATCTTTTTTCTCTTGTTGTTTAATGTTTATGATGTTGAAATGTAGAGTACTTTAACCTGTATCATAGTTTGTTTTGTCTGCTTTGTGCCAATAAAGTGCCCGCTGTCTTCGGTTTGTCTCATTTGTCCAGCTAGCTTACTTCGAATTCCTTCTTCATCCTCATTTTGCATACACTGTAAAGAAAAACAAAGAAGAGAAACAGCCCACTAGCTGTGTGCTTTCTCTCTCTTGGCTTTAGAAACTTATTTCTCGAAATATTTTAGCTATATATATCATAGACTTAATAGATGGAGATTATACGTTGTGATTAAGCAATGATCGACGATTTTCCTTCTTTTTATGATCGTTTTATTCTTCAATTGGTCGCTTAGAAGATAGATTGGATTCCAAACTTTCCCCTTTGCCTTTTTCCTTTATGATAATAGTAGAAAAAGGGATAAAGCTATATATATATATATATATATATTATATATATGGAATCAGAAAAGCCTTCCCGTCACTTACCTAAAACACATGATATGTGCAACCAACTACGCAAAAGAAAAGGGAATCCAAGATGGAATTTCTTCTCTTCGATCTCTTCGATCTCTTCTATCTTACATTATCTCACCAACCACACAGAATATACATCTTTTATAAACAAAAATCACCCTCAAAATATGCATATAATTAATTAATTGCAACGTCATTTATAACAATATAATGCATTAAAAATACGAATGCATGCATGCATTAATGCTTCATATACTTTTTTAACGTCTCATTCATATATAGCATCCATGCATGATTGATTCATCATATACTTAGCTCTGTGAGTTTTCTTGAAAAGGTTGTTTGTTTAGGTGGAATTGTTATACCCATTTACACAATAAGAAGTCTATACTCATTTACACAATAAGAAGTCTATACTCATTTACTAACTTGCTGAGCCCATACAGACGGTTTCCTCGTGAGTAATTGATAATGCATTTCTGAAATATGTCAGGGTAATGGCGCATGTAAAAGGAAATATGTCAAAATTCAAGAGTTTCTGGATGTTTCTTGATGCCTACAAAGTTGTAAATTTTAGTCTAAAATATCTGCTCTAACAACTTTACTCTAATGTTTTAGGCGCTCGACACATTTAACACAGCCGTTGTCTCCCCCATATACTACGTGATGTTCACAACACTTGCAATCCTAGCCAGTGTCATTATGTTTAAGGTATTGTCAAGTCAGTACTGATTTTGGGATTGAATATTCTCACTTTACTAGTTTTAGCTTCATTTTCAAGTTGGCTTTATTAAGCAGAGCAAGCAACATTGCAAAACTATTTCTTGAGGCATGAACTCGGTATGCACAAAATGGATTTTAAAACTGTCAAAGACAACCTTTAATGCACAACTGAAATTTGAATAGCTTTGAGAAAGATGCCCATCGGGTGACTCTCCACTTCCAGTTCTGGTCATATATCCCATACAATGATGGAAGAATTTCATAACGTATTCAGGTGGTTGTTTTCTTGAGCATCTTCCGGATTTCATTGGTTTTTTTTTCGTATTTTTATGTCTGGTTTGGAGGAATGCGTCTAAGGTGCATGGCTGTACAGTTTGTCCAAGATATCAACACACGTAAATCAAGCTGCTGCACAGAAACTACTCCAGAAAATGAATCATCAAAGCTGGGATGCATAATCAGAAAATATTGAACAATGTTATTTATTTTGCATTGTTATGTATTAGTTTAATTAGTTGTGATGTATTATTATTTATTTTGTTATTTGTAAATTTATGTTCTGCATTGTGATGTAACAACAATATTATTTATTTTTTATTTTTATTTATTTTGTTATTTAATTTTTTTTTATAAATTAACTTTAAAAAGTGTTTAAATTATTATTTTTTTAAATATGGACAATTTAAGCATGGTATTAGAATTTTTTAAAAAAAAACCTGCTATAAATTTGTTTTAAAAGTTTGTCTTAAAAAAAAAAAAAAAAACCGGATTTAATCCGGTTATAATCTGGATATACCCGGATATCCGGATTTAATCCTGTTATCCGCCCGGATTAAATCCGGATTAATCCGGGCGGATAACCGCCCGGTTTTTACAATCCGGATCCGGATGCACAGCCCTACCCATATGCACTGTGAGTACCTGTCGGTGACCGTAGTATAACATACGTTGAAACTAAGTTGTCTATAGACTTGTTCTCAATGTATTGGTAAATAACATAACATCATAAAAAACATAACGTGTACACCCACCAGCGTTAGGTGTCATAACATGTTGACTTCGCTCTGGTGTTCTTTAATCGAAGCTTGTTGACTGTTCTTCTTCAACTCGGAGGTTACCACTCCATTATTAAACACTCCAGATTGGACAGAGAAGTTCCACCAAGATAATTCCCCATCTTGGCCTTGGGGTCGTGACAAAATGATTTTCATGCAATACTTTAAAAAAAAATATTTTTCATAACATGTGCATATGTAGTAAATTTCATGCCAAAAAAGAATGACATTTATAAATGTAATATGCAAAAATGGTGAAAATTCCTTATGTTATGTAAATATGTACTCGATGTGTCTTATAACATGATAATTTATGCTCAAAATGATAATTGAAGAATAAATGAAGCATTTATCAATAATTTATAAGAAATTTATCAAAATGTAAGTTGGAGGCCAACTTACAAGCTTCTGGGAAAATTTGAAATTAACGTCGTAGCTGCGTAATCGTGTGTATACTAAGTTAGGGCTAATACTCTTATGGATAGGTTCAAAATCAAAGGCTTCAAAAAAATTGGGTATTTACAAAAATACCCCTAAACTTTCAAAAATTGTCATTTAGGCGCTAAATTTCAATAATTACAAACGAACTTCAAATTTAACCAAATTTCATGGACTTCTGATTTTTGGCATTCTAAAACCATATATGCTCTTAGATTTTTAAAATTCAAAATGGAACTTGTCCAATTAGTCCCAACCCGTGGCATGCGTCCTAGTTGATGCCTATGTGTATTTTCAACTATTGATTCCTATGAATGCATGCATATGAGATTTTCTTTAACCATTAATGATCACTAACATCTTTAGGGACATCATGAAGTCTAATCCTTGAGTAATCAAGTTCATCCCAACACTTAATCAAAGCTAAGAAATCCTTAATCACTAATATGCTTAAAACAGATTCATGCTTGACGATCAAAACAAGATAGATTTAAAACCTATCATGAAATGCTTCTAATCACAAATTTAACCTTCCATAATCATGGTTTAAGGGATTATTAATTCAAGAAAATTTGAATTAAAAAGTTTAAGAAAAGATTAAACATGATTAAGCTTCAAAGCATAGCTTAAAGTACACTAACCTCAAGTATGATAGTTAATGGCGTTAGCCAATTTTCAAAACTTAATTTTGGTACTTTGAGTGTGATTTGGGCTTAAGGAAACCAATGGTATGGTGTATTGGGCCTTTGGTCTTTGAATGGTAAAATGAGTCCAAACATGACTTTGGGCCATATGAGCTTGAAAAGGGTCAAGGGTCCAATCTACTCCAAAAGCCTAATGCCTTCCTATAGTTGGGCCAAGACTAGTTTTGATTTCCTAAGGGCTTGGTTTAAGGTTTTCTTGGGCTAGGACAATGAATGCACTTGGGTCCTAAAAATCTTCACCAAAATTACTAATGGGCTTGCCTATCTAATCCTTAGCTTATTAACACTAAGTGCCAACATTAATGCTAATCCCTCTATCAACCTTAATGAAAGTGATTAACCCAAAAATAAAAGCCTAATCTAGAGTACTTAAGGTTTAGTCAAGAGTTAATTAAGCGAGGTGTTACAGGTGGCTTCCATTTCTGAATTGATCCGCTTCTATGACACCCTTCAGCTCTGTTAATACTATTCTAGTTGATCTCTTTAAACAAAGAGATATCAACTTGAGCCCTTGCAGCCATTGTACCAGGTTGCATAAACTGATTTTGAAAAATAAAAGCATTCCACCTAGCCCATAGGTGATAGAACATAATTGAGGCCAATTCAAGACTTTCCTGATTCAATTTTGCAATCATCTTTGACCATAGCAGCTGAAAATCAAAGAAATGCCTTTTCCATTTACTGAAAATGCAAGTCTCTCCATCCCAAACATCTACTGCTGCAGAACAATCCCATAAAACATGCACTGGTGTCTCTATCTCTCTTACACGTATTGGACATAGATTGCTCTCAATAATGTTCTTCCCGAAAAGATTATCTTTAGTAGGAAGAATATTATTGAGACATTTCCAAATGAGCAATTTTATCTTTCCTAGTACTTCTAGGTGCCATAAGTCTTTCCACATCGCATTATCACCCCTGTTGAAACTTCACCTGAGTTCCTACTCAATAGCATAGTTTCCAAGAAATAAGTACTTTTAACAGAAAAGTTTCCTTTTTCTGAAGCTACCCATATCAACTTATCATAGGATCCTCTACTACTTATTGGTATAGAATAGATGAGCATAGCTTCATCCTCATTGAAAATTGTTGCCACCAAGTCTTTTTTCCAAGATCTGCTGCCCTCCTATATCAATGCATCCACTCTAGGGCTGGGCAAAATTCTGAAATTTCAGACATCTGCTACGTCTCACGTCTCTCTCGAGTCTGTTGCCGCCATTCCTCGTTGCTCCTCTGTGCGACTTCAAGCCGAGCTTCAGCCTACGCTTAGAGTGAAGGGTTCCGAACTTCCGAGCCCTAGAATTAAATCTAGTTTAGTTAATTAATTTTATGTAAACGTCTCTCACTCTCTTGTGAATTGGTATTTTGTTGTGATTCTTGTGAATTGATTTTCTAAATTTTTAGTAAGGAAATGTGTTTAATGAAATGTATGATGTATTTGTATGTTGTGTTGTATGCATGCATAGTGTTTGATAAAATGTGTAAGAGATGTCACTCCTACTAATGAACACTTGCAAGTATTATTCTCAACACTCTTCTTTAAATTCACATATGTTCTTTACAATATAATCCTAATTTAGTAGTTTTCAAACATGAAATTTGGTCAAAGTGTAACTTCATGATTTTTGAACCCTGGCCTCTCTGCCTCCAACTTTCAGGTTCTGGGTAATGGGTATTTTCAATTTTACTTTGAGTGATGAGTTATTTTATCAGCACGCATTTTACTTTGAGTGATGAGTTCTGGGTAATGGGTATTTTCAATATTTCTTGCGCATCCCAAATTCTCTTCCTCCACAGTTCCACAATTGTTTCTTTGTAAGTTACGTTAATGATATTTTTTTCATTTTTTTTTTTTGTAATAAAAACTATTTTAGTGCTTAGCATGTAAACCTTGTTTTGCACACACGCATAGATAGATAGATAGGAAAACATTGTTTTTCATCTCATAAACCTATGCATTAGATTTATTTATTTATTTAAACTCTTATTATTTCAGATTCACTCAAAATCTTAAACCAAAGATGAACTTATTACTTAAAATATTAGTACCCTCAGCAAGGCACCAGTGTGTTATGATCAATATTTTGCTTTATCAAACGGGGTCTTTTGGCATGTCTCATTATTGGTGCATGAGACCCACGTACCATGATCCATCATTGACATGAATAGTATTTACATGTGCCCTCTTGCAATGAATAAATATTGGGGGAATATTGAGAAGATAAATAGATTGCTATTTGTGGCTATGATCCTTGACCCACGATATAAGTTGGCCATTCTAGAATTTTGGGTAAATTCCATCATCGGGGCAGTTAAGGCTGCAGAGTTTATTAGACTGCTAAAAAGTGATATTGATGACCTATATAATCACTACATCAATAGTTGTTAGCCTTCATCCGCGGCTGGCAGCTCCTCACATGCGAGGCCGATGGGGTCGACAAATTCCTCAGGTGATACTGACCCATCTGTAGGGGTTAGAGGCCATCGTATTATACAACAGTATCATCAACTCATGACAACAAGGAATATTATGCATTGTACATATGAGGTTGAACGATATTTTATGGAAGCTGTCGAGGCACCTGATGATGTATTTCAGCTGTTAACTTGGTGGAAATTTAATTCCACCAAGTATCCAGTCCTTTCCCGTGTAGCACAAGATGTGCTAGCCATTCCTGTCACTACGGTTGCCTCAGAGTCGGCATTTAATACTGGAGGTCGCGTGTTGGATGCTTATCGGAGTTCGTTGTCACCATCAACCGTGGAGGCCCTCATTTGCACACATAATTGGATAAGTGAAACGCCCATTGGACGAGATATCATTGGCGTTGATGCCGAGAGTTATAGGCTTGAATTAGGTAAGTTTATATGCTTTTAAATGATTATTTAATTATTTTTAATGTTTCTAACTTCTACTTTTTATGATTTTATAAATCTAATTGTGAACCCTAACATAATTGCCGATGACTGAGAGTCTGAGATGGACGCCCCTTGAGAGTTGGGATGGAGTTGAGAGAACCCCCTTTCTTAGTAAGAATGAAATTCTACTTTTATCGTTTTCTGCTTTTTTTTTTATCAATTTTTTTTTAATTTATTGATTACAACTTTCTATCTTCATTTCAGGCATGATCACAGATCAATGGACCATTGAGATTTGAGTGACATGAGCATTTAATATTTATGTCAATGTTGTTATTACGTTATAAATGGGAGTTATAAATGAGACTGTTATAACTTATGGCTACATCATACATGTTATTTAGTTTTTAAATTATTGTATTTAAGCTTTTTTTTTTCTTTTCAGTATTATGTTTTTTTTTACAGATTTGGTCTTGGGCTTTGGTGATCATATTTAATAATTTATGTAGTTATATTAAGTCGTAGTTATAGGTTTGGACTTGGGCTTTGGTGATCATATTAGTCAACGGATCAAATTTATTTTTGCATATAATTTATTTAACAAAAGATATTGACCACATTATTTATTTAAGTACTATTATTATTATTATTATTATTATTATTATTATTATTATTTTAGTCCAATAGACGGTCGGAGCTCTGACCTCCGTTCGGAGTCGGAATCAGAGCAAAAAATTTGCTCCGACTCCTGTCGGAGTCGAAGCTCGGAAATGGCTACTCCAACTCCGTTGGAGTTGAAGCTCAGCCCTAATCCACTCTGGTCTCGAGATCTAGTGTAGTCTAAATCTGGTAAGTCATAGGACTTGGTAACCACTTGTCCTTCCAGATTCTTATGCTATTTCCATTGCCTACCCTCCATACAGTCCCCTCCTTTAACAAACCCAAGCTGGACCATAGGCTTCTCCAGATAAAAGAAGTAGAACCTCTCAGTTTAGCATCCATTAAATCACTGTTATGGAAATACTTTTGCTTAAACACACGAGAAACCAGTGAATTAGGATCCTTGATCATCCTTCAAACTTGCCTTGCAAGAAGAGCTCTATTGAAGCTACTGAGATCCTTGAAGCCCAAGCCACCTTGATTCTTAACCAAACCCAGTGACCTCCATGATTTCCAGTGGATACCTTTCCCATCTCCTTTGTGGCACACCAAAATCTAGCCAATAGTGATTCAATTTCTTTGAGGAGCAGCACACGCAGTTAAACACACTGATTGTGTAAGCTAGAATAGCCTGCAAAACACTCTTTATGATAATCTCTTTTCCTACTAAGGACAGGAGCTTGGTCTTCCAATTGTTGATCCTTTTCCAAATCTTCTCCTTCAAACTTCTAAAAGTATTATAATTTGATCTCCCTACCACTGTAGGGAGTCCAAGATATATGTTATAATCATTACACCTTGAACCATTCACTTGCTACAGGATGAAATCCTTTGTCTCCTCCTTAGTATTCGAACTCAAGAAAGCAGTAGTCCTCTCTTTGTTTAAAGTCTGGCCTGATGCTTTCTCATATTAAAGCAAAAGGTCATGAATCAAATACCACTCAACCAACTTTTCTCTACAGAAGATTACATAGTCATCAACAAAAAGGAGGTGGTTTATCCTTAGCACACCCCTTGTCACTGCAACTCGCTTGATGAGACCCTTAGATTCACCTTTGTACAAGAGAGAACTAAGGCCTTCAGCACATATTAAAAACAAATAAGGTGACAAAGGGTCACCTTGTCGCAAACCACTTGAAGGGATTATGGTCTCACCTGATTCCCCATTAATGACAACAGAGTAAGAAACTGACTTACACATTCCATCACTAGATCAGTCCATTTCTTGCCAAAACCAAGCTTGAGCATCAAAGCCTCTAGGGAGTCCCACTCTACCCTATCATAGACTTTTGACATATCTAACTTAATAGCTATAAAACCTTCATTTCCTTTCTGTTTTGACTACTTAGTGTGATGTAACTCATAGGCCACCATGATGTTATCAATAATCAATCTATTGGGGATAAAAGCACTTTAGTTCCAAGAAATCACCTTATCTAACACACCTTTCACTCTATTGGCCAAAACTTTAGAAATCAGTTTGTAAACAACATTACAAAAAGAGATAGGCCTATATTCATGTACTGAATTAGGAGAATTTACCTTGGGAATTAAAGCTAGATGAGTATGGTTTAAGTCCTTTGGCAACTTCCCTTTTTTGAAGAATTCTAAAACAGCTTGAGTAACATCTTGACCCACTATCTCCAAATGTTCTTGATAGAATCCTGCACTAAATCCATCAGGTCCAGGAGACTTAAAAGAGGGCATTTACATGAGGGCCACCTCCACATCGTTCTTTGTAAAAGCCCTTTCCAATTGTTGTTGCACCTCAACTGTCAGCCATGATTCTATCCAATGAATACACTGATCAATACAAATTGAATTGGGCTATGAAGACTGGAGCACTACAGAAAAATGTCTTTAAAGCCTGCTGCTATATCAGTCTCACCTATCAATTATGTACCATCCATATCGATAACTTTGTTGATAGTAATTTTTTTTCCTTCTCTGGTTCACACATGCATGATAAAAACTTTGTGTTTCTGTTGCCACCTGTCAACCAGTTTCACTTTCCTCTTTGCCTCCACCATGTATCTTCTTGGTCCAATAGAAAATCGAGCACCTGTTGTAACCTTTTTTGTTCAAGCATGTTGCCTGGTCCTTCTCCTTTCTGCATAATACTTATTAGCTGAGTCTTGTCCCTAATAGCTTTGGTTCTGCCCCTAACCAAATTTCTGCTCCATTGTTTAAGCCCCTTTTTGGTTGTTTCCAGCTTACTAATCACCCTATCAAACCCACTTTCCAGCCCATTTATGCTTTTCCAAGCTTCAGAGACTACAACACTGCATCCATTCTCCTTGTTCCAACTTGCCTCATACTTGGAAAAAGTATGAAAGCTACGAACTGAGGACCTATCCAAGGACAAATACGTACTGCATTGCAATAGTATTGGATTGTGATAAGAACAAATAGCTAGTAAGGTCTCCACTGAAAACTCAAGATACTTGGCTCTCCAAGGACAGTTAGCAATAGCTCTATCTAGTCCTTCAGTAAAAGACTCATCTTCATGACGGTTACACCAAGTAAACTTATTACCTCTCCATCCCATGTCAAAGAGGTTACCCTCCTCCATCAAATTCCTGGCCATACCCATTAGTTTTTCACTTCTAGGCTCCCCCCCCCCCCCAACCTTTTCTTCCTCATACAACACCTCATTAAAATCTCCTATAACTCCCCATCCCCCCTCCTCAAGCTTGAAAGAAGATAGCAACTCCCAAGTCTGACTCCTTAAATTCGATTGCCCATAAAAACAAGACAGAAGACACTTAAAATAACACTGCTCATCATTCACAATAACATTAATGTGATGTTGTGAGTAATTAACCATCTCTAAAAGATCTCCTGTCTCCATAAAAGCATGAGTCCTTCGCTCCTCCCTATGGCCTCAACTACAATACAACCATCAAACTTGAACCTCTTAGCAACCCTATGAGTTTTAGCATATGATAATTTGGTCTCCATCAAGAAGACCACATCAAGCAACTTATCCTTCACTATCAAGCAAAGGTTTTGAATTGTTTGGGGGTTTCCAAGCCCCTGACAGTTCCAACTTAAAAGCCTTATTATACATGGTGGGGCTGACTCGCACCCACTGCCAATTCCAAAAGATGATCACTGTCATTCAACTTATCATTAGCAACAGTTTTCCTCAGTTTTCTGAAAGGAACAGAGCTAAACTTGTTTACTTCTACAACACGCATGTCACCAGGAGACAGAGAAGAGATAGACGAGGCAAGAGGAATCCCCTGAACATGAGCACAACGTTTCCATCTACGACCTTCCCCCTGCCTTAAGGGTTTTAGAGCAGAAACCAAATTCTTCACCACTACGGGTTCTGGTATACTAGTCGTTGGAGCATTAGAGGCTGAGGCTTTAAAGCCCAGATGTTCAGAAGCCAGCCCTAATGAAAATTTAGGTCAATTTCCTTTCCCTGACCCAACAGGATTTGGTGTCTCAAAACAATTTCCCGCCATCAAAGTCAACCCCATATGTTGTAACAGCCATAAAATCAGCACTTAGCTGAATTTCCTACAAAAATTTCTCCCCCACCACAAAATGAGGATCAGTTTCCAACACATCGTCTCTTCCCTCTGAATCTGCTGATAACTGCTTTGTGCTTCCTGCAGCTAAGTTGCCTCCCCTTTTTACAGTCCTAGGGTTCTGGAAATGAGAAAAGATAGGACCAGACTATCCCTTCTCCGGCATCCCCTTTGTTGGGCTGCTCGCGGAGGCCTCCACCTCCATTATTGCACTGTCTTTCCCAGTGTCCTTCCCCCCCATCTCCTCTTCCATTACTAGATGGAAATAACCGACGTCTTGGAAAGCCTTCTGCATGTAGCCAAGGCCCAAACTGTAAACTTGAGGCTGCTTCTTCTCCTTGACCATTACGAGTTGACAGGCACCCCCTACTTTCCGTGAAGAATCCAACCACACTGAAAACAGATCTTGGGTAGTTTCTCATAACGAAAATGAACCCAATGCTTTGATCCCTGATAATTAATAAAGCGACCCCTAGCAATGGCCTTGCACAATAATAACTCAACCTTTACACACAAACACCTCCCCCACCCAATGCCATCATCTTTGACATCAACTTCAAGGACATGCCCCACAGAGCCTCCAATTTGGTTGCCCCATTCCATAGTCATACAACCCAGAGGCAAGTTATGTATTTGCATCCAAAACACTTCACGATCAAAAGATATTTTCCCTGGCCGAATAACTCCATCGTAAGGCAAAAAGCATAAACAACGCATTATCAAAAAACCATGGTTTACCCTCAAGAATTCTATGCATATCGGCATGTCTCAAAAGTAATAATAAAAATGCTTTTGTTCACTTCTTGGAAGATAGCCATTTCACTAATCCTCCAGATTTTTGCCATTGTATTACTAAGAAGATCCTTTCCCACCACTCAATTGGAACAAACCTTCCCAATCAAGCTTCTTTCTCCTTTTCGTCTAGTCTCCTCACCCCCACTATTATCAATTTCCAGCACTGCCTCCTCCTCCTCTTTGTCAAACTAAATTTCCTCCCCACTTAACATAGTAGGACCTAACTGAACTAAGGGGACCAAAACTACCTCACCACCTCTGGTTTCAACGAAGCTCTAGCCAGAGAGGAGACTAATGAGAATTTGACAACTAATTGGTAGTCCATGTTAAAGCATCCTATTAGTTATAAACGATATGACGTTTGATTATGTGGATTTGAATAGAATGTAAGTATGTTTTGGGATTAGCATTATAGTATAATGTGTATTGCTAAAAGAAATTATTTGATGTGTTTACTGCATATTGGTAGAAGTATTGTCATATGTTTACTTATTATCTGATGGCTATTAGTTATTTCCTTTTGGTACATCTTGTTGTAATTAATTGAATGATTACGCCTACGTGAAAAGTTATTTAAAAAGTATCCCACATCTTTAGTGACCCAGTTGTTAGAAAAAGGGAAGCTGAAGCTCTTAATAATAAATTCAAATCTTTTAGGGAGAAGTTTGCAACATGCATAAATTTACTAAACAATCTTAACAAGACTTGCAATACTGAGAGCAAATAAATAAATTCTCCGTACATGTGTGCCTGGAAAAATTTATCTCTTAATGCCAAACTTACCTTTTTTTGCTAATCAAATTATAAAAACAATGACTTCTGTAGGGCCGAGTTATTAAAATCATGATTTAGGCCTAGTTTCGGTAATGAGAATATTTTCAGAATACCTCACTACTATTCATTATTTTATGATTACTTTTTATCTACTTTTCACTACTATTCAATATTCTATTATTAATTTTCATTATTTTTTCACTACTATTCACAGAATACCTGAGAATACCTTACTACCCAAATGCAACCTATTCACTGATCAGATGCCAAAATCGTCACGAACTTCCATCAAATAATTCTTATATGATTGCCAAAAATTAGGATGTTGTTGCTACTTGCTACTCCTAAAGTATTTTGTTAACCACGATATCATTGGCATGTAATCAATTTCATCTGTAGATTGATAAATTAAAAAAAAAAATTAATCACAAAAACATTTTACAAAATAATGATTTAATATGGTATGTTATATTGTAAAACTACTTTTATTTTACCGATGTATGTTATTATAAAATACATCGATGAAATATCATCATTGATTCTAATACTTTTTTGAAATTTTATTTCTAAGTGACATTTAAAATGAAATAGGATGCTGTGGTCCCATACCCATAAGTGAAAGGAGGTCAAATCTCTTTTAACTACTCAAAAGGCTAACTAATTTGGATCACGATAAGGAGGTCTTAACTAAATTTCAGCTAATTAGATATTTTGCCTGCTAATATTTTTAGTAAGTTAACAAAACTTAAAACAAAAATACTTAGTATTACATATAATCTCAAATATGGTTTTTGAAATGCACAAAAAATCTATTGAAAAATATGACATACGTGACATACCATTGGCATACAAGCATTCCACTTCAATTGGAATAAAAATTATTACTATTTTGATTTTTCATAATTTTAATAGATTTACAACAAGTGAGTTTATAAATTAATTTCTATTTTTGTAAGTAGCGGGATCCTTAGATGTTCAGAGTATCTCAGAATTTTAGATGTTTAAAATATTTTAAAATTTGTGAATAGTAGTAAAATGATTTGATCAAAATGTTTTACTATGTTTTAGGAGATGAAAGAGAAAATGTTGAATAAAAATATATTTTAAAATAAACAGTGTATTGGAGTATGTGACAATAAATAGATAAATTAAAAAAAAATTGAATATAACTGTTTGAATATCATTTTTATTTTAAAGTTTGTTAAAGTTGTATTGATTTTTATGTTTGAATAATAATTAAATGAAAAGTTGAAATGGGTCCCCAAACTTTAATGTGGGACAAAGTAAATATCATGTGAAAGGAAGTCTCCTCTCTAGCGTTTCTTAGAAAGCGACAAAGGAGTTAGTTACTCCTTCTATTTTAGGGAAGTAGGAAGGCGTCGTCTACTGTTGCTGGAGGAAGGGCGAGATGGATGATCTGGAGGAGATTTGGGACCGACTAAAGCTAAATGAAGAGGAAACTAAACCGATTGAATTTTCATCGAGTGAGCAAGAGGAGTGGAAGAATAAGGGGGCAAGAAGCTTGGTGGGGAAGGTCTGTTTGGAGAGAATTGTGGGGATGGAAGTGGTGCGATCGACCATGGAGAAAATTTGGAGAGTTAGTAAGCCAATGGTTTTTCATGAATTTGGGGCTAACTGTTTTGTAATTACATTTGTGAACAAGGAGGACAAGGATCAGGTGATCGATGGCTGCCCATGGTTGTGATTAAAACATTATTATTTGTTCCTGCTGAAGTCCTTCGATGGATCTACTCGGATCCGGAGAATAAACTTTACTAGAGAGGCATTCTAGATTCAGATGCACCATCTTCTATTGGGTGCGATGAACAAATAGATGGGGAATTAGTGGGTGGATCGATTGGGAAGGTCATTGAAATGGATGTGCAGGAAGACAATGTAGCATGGGGTCGGTGCTTAAGGGTTAGAGTGGAGTGTGACCTGATGAAAGTTGTGGCAAGGGGGAGAACGATGATGCTTAATAGGATAGGTATGTGGATACCTTTCAAATATGAAAAGCTTCCTAAAATGTGCTTTCAGTGTGGTTGTATTCTGCATAGTAAACAAGGTTTTGTAGGGGGGATGATGGGAGTGATGCCCAATTTGGGTCATGTTTGGAGCTCTGCCAGTGAATAAAAAAAGAATGGAGAGGGGAGGGAAAAAGAGTACCAAGGGTAGTGGAAAGCCAAGGGAGGAGGGGGGAGTTGAAGTGAGTGGTGGGGAAGGGACAAGTGAAGGGCTGGAGGGGGAATTCGTTGTGAGGAATCTAGTTTCAATGCGTGAAGGGCAGGTGAATACTGAACATGTGAAAGAGGGAGCAAAGAGGAAGGGGATGGGGCATAATCTACTCTTACAGTGAGGCAAACAATGAGTAAAACAGTGAGTTGGAAGGCTAAGGAGGGAATTGGTGGTAGCTGGAATAGGAGAGCTCGAGGGAGGCCTCCTATAGGTGAGTCCCTTGTTCCTATTACTATGCATAAGAGAGATGCTGTTAGCATGGTGACTAATGAGCTGTGTTCTATGAGTAAGAAAAAGATTAAGAGAGTGGATGATGATTTTATGGTGGAGGTTGTTATGTAGCCCTGCCAAGTATTATGAATATCTTAAGTTGGAACTGCCGAGGGCTTGAGAACCGTCGGACAATTCAGGATCTTTACCTTCTGGTTAAAATAAGAGACTAAAAGTAGTGTTTTGTATTGAAACTGTAACACCCGGAGCCAATCAAGCTCAATTTTATTTTATTTTATTTATTTATTTTTATTTTGTTTTAGTTTATTCTATATTATTTTACTATTCTCCACAAGTTTATTTTTCCCGCATGTTTTATTTCGTTTTCTTCTCTTTCGGTCTTTATTTCTAAACTCCCGTAAGATTTCCTCTCGTCCACTCCATGCACACACACGACACATCCGCGCACACGTCTCTCTCTCGGCTCTCTAGGGTTTTATTTTTTTTGGTCATCCTTTCATCTATATATTTGCCCGTTCTTCATCCTCAACAAAAACCTAGAGTGCCGCTTCTTCTTTTTCACGCCTCAGCCTCCTTCACCGTAAGCCCTTCCCCATAGCGCAGCTGTGCAGCACCTGAACCACTGCCCCAAACAAGCCAAGCCCGTGACGCAACATAGTATAACCCGTGGCGCCGCTGCACAGATCACCCACTGCACCGTAGTGCAACGCGAAGACAACCGAGCAGCATCCCAGCCACTACCACGACCGAGCCCAGCCTGAAACACTCGAACCAAATCCCGCACGATGGAAACCACCATGATTGCCACTGCTCTGCCCTGCACCTTCGCACCAAGCCGCTGATACGCTTTGGGACGTGAAGGACTCTGTTTTTACACGCCGAAACAGGGGAAGTATCCCACCGTGAGCCACGTGGTCAGCCCCCTCAACTTCGTCGTCACTGCCATCAAAAGATGCCGGAGGACGAGCCTCCACCTTCGGACACTGCCCAGTCGACGCCCAGCCCCCAGACCGTCGCAAGCCTCGCTCCCCACGGTGAGTTTCCGTCCTCTTTCACGCCGAGCTCTCTCTCCGTCCCTCTCTCTTTCTGCGTGAGGTCTCTCGCTCATCTCTCTCTCTCAGTGCCTCACCACCGTGACCTTCTTCGCTGCGTCGTGTGCAGCTCCTCCCTTCGTGGTGAGTACCTCCTGCCCTTGTTCTCGCTGATATTTGCACCGAGACTGCATGAATGCGTTTCCAGCCTACGTAACTTATATTTTTGCATAGTATTTGAATAAGGAATTACAATTTTACCCTTATTATTGAATGTGTTCAAGTTGATATTTTTGGTTATTTTAAGTCTGTCTTTTCGTGGTTTATAGGGGTGGTATAAGAAAATTTTACAGAAAATAATAGGATTTTCAATTGTACTACTGGTAGCAAATTATTTTAGTAGTTGTGTATTTTTTTAAACATTTAAATTATGATTAAAGCTATTTGTTTATTATTATTTAACGAAATTTTTACTTGTCCTTACCTTAAATCGCTTAAGTATTTTAACATGTTATTAAGTAAAGGTTTATTTTAAGAGTAAACAATATTGGTGTAATGTTATTTCTACATTTTAGATATGTTTTAGTCTATTTAAAAATAGTTATGGTTTATTTTAAAATATTTTGGGATAATCATATTATTCAGTATTAAACTTCATAAGTTGTTTTCATTAATAAATAGGTCTGACTTTTAATTGTTTGTCATAGTTATTAAATCATAAGTGATGTTTGAGATTTTAGGTTTTGAGGATTTTTATAGGTTATTTTAGAAGCTTAGGGTTAAATATCGAAATACATGATTAATTTGAAATTTATGTTATTATGTTATAGGTGACGATTAATAATTGTTCGGCATTTTGAGGAAATTTCTTAAATCTAGAAAGTCCAAGTAAACTTTGCATTAAAATAAAATGAGCCGAGGTTGATTTTGGAAAATATACATATTTGATTATGAAAATAAATTTGAACTAACTCAGTTATTTGTTATGCATTACTCATGAGATTCTATTTAAGAAGAAAATATTTTCTGTCATGACTGGAATAGACATGAGATAATTTTGTGCATTCTGTTTCTGATCATTATGTTTTGTGCATTATGTTTTGTGATAAGATTTTGTTCTGTTCTGAAGATTTTCTATACTCTGATATGATCTGATGTGATTTCTGAAAACCTCTGGCATAACATTCTGTTTCTGTTTCTGTTCCATTCTGACCTTACCATGGGTGTAAAACTGTGGCGTCTGTTCGGGTTGGTACCAACTTTTCTGTTTCTGGTGCACCCACTTTGGAAACAAAGTGGTTTTCTGCGTGGTCTTTCCTATGTGCACACTCAGGACTCCGAGAATAAATGAGGGGAAGATTCACAATCTGTTTCTGCTCGGTTAGCTACCGGGGTTTGCACAACCCTACCACGGGGGTTAAACATGGTATTTGTTCTGATATGATAAGATAAGATGTGATGTTTCAGTTTATGCTATGCCAAAGGGATTTTGACTATAAATATTTTTCGAACTTTCGCTCTGATATTTTTTATGACATGTTCTGTGCTACATTTTGAAAATATTATTCTGATTCTGCATTTTGAAAGAAAATATTTTTGTTCTGCATTCTGAACTCTGTAAATGCTCATGTTTACACACTAGTATATGTCATCTGCTTACTGAGTTGTTGATAACTCACCCCTTATCTCCAATTATTTTTCAGATAATTTTGATGGTTCAGCTGGAGAACAAGAGTAGAAAGTTTAGCAAGGTGTGATGATCGTAGTGGAATAAGTGCCTGAGGGTACAAATGCATATTTGAGAGTTGTAGTTAGTAAACTGATTTATTTTCGGGTATTGGATTTGTTGAGTTGAGGATGTTTTCAAGTGTTTGGAGAATTTCTAATTTATGTTATAGGAAGTTTCTTTATTGTTGCCGTGGAGGAACTTAGATTTTTGGATTGATTAAATGGATTAATATTTTATGGGATTTTCTGGATTTTATAGTTGTGTTATTTAAGTTAATTTTAAGTATTAAGAGCTAACTCTCCGGACCTTCGGGATCGGGGCGTTACAGAAACACTAATTAAGGCAGCTGTAGTAGAAAAATTAAAATGAAGGTTAGGGATGAAGGGGTGTTTGGCAGTTAATCCACTAGGGAGAAGAGGAGGACTAGCTTTGTTTTGGGAACAACAGGATGATGTTTATATACAAAGCTATTCACAGTGGCATATTAATGCTTCTGTCAAGAAAGAGAGTAAAGGAAGTTGGTGGTTCACAGGGTTTTATGGGCATCATAGTGCAAGCAAGAGGTGGCAATCATGGGAGCTTCTCAATTAACTTAATCCATCAGATGGAGTAGCATGGGCTGTAGCTGGGGATTTTAATGAGCTGTTATCACATGATGAGAAAATGGGGGGTAATAGAAGAGATGGAAATATGATATCCTGCTTTCGTGAAGCTCTGGAGGTTAACAGGTTGGTGGATGTGGGATTTGTTGGGAACCCTTTCACTTGGAACAATAGGCACTTAGACCACACCTTTAGAAAAGAAAGGTTGGACAAATTTGTTGTTAATAATGAGTGGTTTAATTTGTTTGGGAAGGTTAAAGTGGAAGGATTGACAGCTAGTAGCTTAGACCATAACCCAGTTATGATTTCTATGAGGAAGGGCAATAGGCATGTCTCTAGAAGGCATAATTATTTTAAGTTTGAGGTAAGTTGGTTAAGGGAGGACGAATGTGAAGAATTGATAAGGACAGCCTGGTCTGATATCCCTCAACCTGACCTAAAACCCCTAGTGAATGTGCAAAATATGCTGAGAGTACGTAGTGGAAAGTTGAGTAAAAATTTCAAAAACAATGATGGTGAGAGATGCCATGATAGTGAGTAGCTTAATAAGAGAATAAAGGAGTTACAAGATAATGAAGGGCCTCAGAATTTTGAAGAATTAAAGAAGTTGCAAAAGGAAGTGGATTTGTTACTGGAGAAGGAAGATATATGGTGGAGACAAAGGGCAAAAAGGAACTAGTATTCATTGGGGGATAAAAAAAACAAAGTTTTTCCATGCTTGTGTTAAGCAGGGAAGGCAAAAGAACCAGATTCTTTCAGTAATGGATGCCAACTTAAAGTTGAAAGTGGGAAATGAGGAAGTTGTGGATGCTTTTAAGCAGTTTTACACTGAGGTGTACAGAATAGCAACTCCTACAAGCACAGTCAGGTTATGGAAGGGGTGCAGTCTATTGGATCTCAAGTTACAGAGCAGGTGAATGGAGAATTAGAGAAGCTTTTTACAAAGGAAGAAGTATTGGTAGCTCTTAAGCAGATGGGCCATTTGAAAGCTCCTGGCCCTTATGGGTTTAGGGCTTACTTCTTTCAAACTTATTGGAGTACTATGGGGGATAAGGTGTGTGAAGCAGTGCTGAGTTACCTGAATGGGGTTGAATTAGAGGAGTCCATAAACTTCACATATGTAGCTTTGATTCCAAAGGTCCCAAAACCTAAGTCACTAAGTAATTACAGACCAATTAGCTTGTGTAATGTCTTGTACAAGCTAATTTCCAAAACTCTTGCAAACAGACTTAAAGTAGTACTTGATTAGATCATTTCAAAAAATCAGAGTGCTTTCATACCAGGGAGACTGATTGTGGATAATGTGATAGCAGCCTGTGAAGCTTTGTATTCAATGAAAACAAGATCTAAGGGGAGAGTGGGGAGCATGGCTTTGAAATTGGATATCTCAAAAGCACAAGATAGGGTTGAATGGTTATATGAAAATCTAAACTTGTTGAAGAACTTGTCTCAAGAACCTAAATTATAAGGAAGAACGCCACAACGGTTGTAATTTGCATTTGATAAGTTCAAAAGTTCATTTAAGAACAAGAGGAGATAAACTCATCTCACAATGAATAAATTCATCAAATTTCATAAACTAATAAAAATGAGGCTACAAAGTGTATTTAAACCAAAATCTAATTAAAACCCTAGCCAAAATAAATCCCCATCTTCCAAAAATACCCCTGAGTGAACAGTGCAGCGGCTAGAATACTTGGCTACAGTAACTTACATATCTCAATCCCCCAAAAACTCTTGGTTAACATACAATCCTTTCCCAAAATATCCTTGGGAGAAATACAAGGCCTTCCCAAAAGAAACCATAGCTGGAAATTAACAACCGCTAAACTACCCTTAAAAACTTCTTTTGAAACCCTAGTTTATAAAACATAAAACATATGTGGGCCAAACATCCTCAAGCCCCATTATTCTAGACTAATTCCTATAACTAATAAAATGAGCCCTTTAAATGAATTAAATAAGTTGAAAGCCTTCAAGTACCCAAAGCCTTTAAGTCATGTTGTTGCCCTCATCCATGGCTTGTATTAAATGAATCAAAACTTAATCTTCATCCTTCAAGCCCATCTTGAATGTTGGGCTCCTGCTAGACTCGTCCCAAGTGGATTGCATCAATCCTTACATTGCTTCCTTGATCTTCTTAGCTATTAATCTTATAATTGGACCATCTGCAACTTGTAAAAGATCTTTAAGACTAAGCCCACCTTAGTTCCCATCATTACTACATGTATGTCTGTTATACATTTCATCATTCCACGAAATGTAAATCTATTACACATTTTATCATGTCAAAAAATATTTATTTGTTACACATTTATTCATGTCACAAAATGACTATCAGTTACATATTTTATCATGTCGTGAAATATTTATCTTGTCATGCCATGTTACTAACTTATATGAACCCCCCGGAATGAAATCCCTTGAACCCACAGTCAATTTGAAAACTCTCCAAGAAAGCCAAAATCAAGTCAGTGAATGGAGAACCTAGACCCGATGAGAACTCTTTTCAATAACCTAGATTATATTAAAATCTAGACCCGTTGAAGAACCCGCCTCAAGAACCCAGATTACAAAGGAGGAACGCCACAAAAGTTGTGATTTACCATTGATAAGTTCAAAAGTTCAATTAAGAACAAGAGGAGTAAAACTCAACTCACAATGAATAAATTCATCAAATTTCATAAACTTCATAAACTTCTGAAAATGAGGCTACAAAGAGTATTTAAACCAAAACCTAATTAAAACCCTAGATAAAATAAAACCCCATCTTCCAAAAATACCCCTGAGTGAAAAGTGCCGGACTACAGTACGGCACTACAGTAACTCAGCTACAGTAACCCTAACCCTAGTTCAATAAAATAATAACTTTCCCAACATGCCCTTACATAGGCATAAACCCAATTATTCTAAGCAAATAAAATAGGTCCTTGAAATTAATTAAATAAGTTGAAAGCCTTCAAGTGTTCAAAAGTTTTGATTAGGTTTGGGTTTAAAAACTCTTTGTAGCCTCATTTGAATTAGACAATATTGAATTTTATTTGTGAGTTGAGTTTACTCCTCTTATTATTGATTGAACTTTTGAACTTATCAAAGGTAAATCACAACCTTTGTGGCGTTGCTCGTTGTAATCTGGGTTCTTGAGATGAGTTTTTCAACGGGTCTAGATTTTGATATAATCTAGGTTCTTGAAACTATAGTTCTCATCGGGTCAAAATTCTCCATCCTTGACTTGATTTTGGCTTTCTTGGGGAGTTTTCAAATTGATTGTGGGTTCAAGGGATTCTATTCCCGCGGGTTCATATCAACCGATCCCACAAGTACTTTGAAATCACACCATCAAAGTAATTAGTAATTATAATGAGAAAACATGCACTTTCATCAGAGAAAGAGATTGAGAAGTAGAAGATGAACACCTTGAACATAGCCATAGACATTACCCCACATTACTAGCGTCGTTGTAGGAGTGAACCTACTAGAGCAATGAATTAACACTGAGAACTGCAGTGAAGTTGTTTGCCTCCTTGTAGACAAAGATCTATAGCTTAGTTTCCTCCTTCATGGAGTTTAGAACACACACACACACACAGAGTATCTGAACATTTGAAGATTTTGGACGTGATGCAATGACTGTCAATAATATATCACTTGTGCATGTTGTCATGTTCATCACGGGTCTGACAGCTCTCATCTCTGATTGGTTGATTGGAAATTATGAATCTCGATCGTCCACGCATACATTGGATGAAGAAGGGCATAACCGAGTAGATTGATGGGACAAGTCTTGCACATCCCAGCAGCTTGCCTAAAAAATAGACGCTCAGCCTGCCACTGGAATTCACCCAAATGGCGTTAAGCTCTACTGCATGGTCAGACACATGATCTTCGAACTCATATTCCTCTTTTCTCATGTATGCGCCAGTCGAGACGTCATTTTCAAAGTATGCTAATGACAAACTACCTGCCACTTCCTGAGCGCCTTATGCTATCTTTGGGAGTTCTAGTTCCCATATTGTGTTTTCTGTCACTCACCTCGAATTACTTCTGCGTTACACGTTGCTCGCTTAAATGTCTTTGTTCCCTTCTGAATCAGCTCTCCTATGTATTATCTGCATGCCTTTTGCTAACCAATGTAAACCGTGTGTCGTTGGTCGCCTTGTTCATTGCTCGCCCAAGGTGACGCTCAACTTCCTCACTTGTGCTTTTCATCCTGTGCCTTTGCTCACCCTACAATCCTTTTGGCTACACGTTGCTCACCTTACTGTCTTCTTCACAATTTCGTTTACCTGCTTGTGGTGAGTTCCTTCCTTCTAATAGGCGAGGTCCTCACACCAGACGACACACAACGACTCCTCTCCTTGGTTTCTCTCTTCTCTTTTGATCCTCTCCTCTCTTCGCCTATATCTTATCATGAAGCATGAAAGAACTTAGCCACTTTGCACAGCAACATCACTGAACAGAAGCAAAAATAGATAGCAATAACAACTTGCAACAAACCCTTTATAGCTCTCAGTTTCTCATAATTCCAGCTCTCTCTTTCAGTTCCTCTCATCTCTTACTAATCCTCTCCTCCTCCAAAATAGCTAAGATCAATGTAAACCAATAAGAGACTAAAGGCAACAAGTAACAACTACAGCAACAAAAGAAAACAGTAGCATTTTACAGCAATTTCAAACTTTTCCCCTTCTGTTCCTTCTTTCTCTTGGTTTCCCTCCCTCCCACACATTCATGGATCCAGTAGCTTGAAGGACTCCACTTAGGAAGGAGAAGGTAGCATTAGTCATAACTCCAAATTTGTGCAGCTGTCAACAGGAGTATACAACAACAGTGCAACATATATTAGCTCCCCCACTCTCAATTCACTCATTTGTTTCTTCATCTTCCCCTCTCTTTCTTCCCTCTCTCACAATAGCGCAAATGATGGAAAAGCCATTTAAAAATATTCAACTACCAAGAAGTAGAAGCAGGTGCCAGCAACAATAGTAACTCACAGTTGCAAGTTCAGCCTCTAACCTCTTGCATGTACTTCAATTTCATGTTCTTCCTACTTTTCATCTTCAATTCAAACTTTCCAATTCAAAAAAACATCCCATAGAACCCTAGGACAGTATCAGATCACTCAAAGTCCTCCATGCACACGTCCAAATAAAATTGGAGTAAAATTTCTATTCCACCATTAAGTGTTGTTTCTCTCCCACAGCCAACTCAATTTTCCTCTCATCTTTCCTTAGTTTCCTTCCTCTCCTTCCCTACACAGCCACCATGAAGACCATTTAAGGCCCACAACACAAAATCTCCTCCTTAAGTTTATAGGAAAACTAACACCTCAGCCAAGGTTGCAGCCAGTCCCTTCCACACCATATGCTCTGCTACAACAATGAATCTTTGGGTTCTCTTCCTCTTCACACTTCATTGCCTCTCTCCCTTTAGCATTTCTACTTGTTCACATATACTAAAATCATGTTGAGGATTAATATGGTCTTTTGAGCATATATGTATGTTGATTGTAAAAGGCATATGAATTGAGTAGGTGTAACAGCCAGCCAAAAATTTAGTGGATGAATTTCTTTAGACCTTAGGAGTGTCATTAAAATCCCAAAAATATTTCACTAATTGAGATACTGCTTAGGTTTTAGCATGTTAGCATAGTCAATTTTCTAGCCGCTATGGTGACAGAAGTGTCATTTTATTTATTTGAGGTACTTACGAGTATGAGATTGAAAACGACTTGCGTCATTGGTCCTAGATGAATATTTAAGATTTTACAGTTTAATAATAATCTTTTCATTTTTCGGATGAAACGTGTTTAGAAATGCCTTTCTGATTTAGGGCTCATTTTGATATAGAAACCATCTCAACTCATTTCATCTCATCTCATCATTACAACATTTCTAAATTTTCACACAAAATATAATAAACAATTCAACTTTTTCAAATCCCAAAACAATAATAATATGAAAAAAATAATATTCTAACAATATTTTATTCAACTCATCTAAAACCATCTCATCTCAATATCCAAACGAGCCCTTAATCGAGGCATTTAAGAGTTGAATTTTTTGAATCAAATTGCACTACTAGATTTGTTTGATTATTTAGGATTTTAAGGTGCAATGTTTAATCTTGAAATTTTCAGAGTGAATAGTGACACTTGAGATAGTGCTATGTGGCACCGATTTCAGTTAATTGTTAAATCACTATGTGAATTATCCAAATCAATCTGGGGGAATTTTTAGTGGACACCCAAACCCTAAATGGTTTCCCTATATCCCAAACAGTTACCCCCCACCCTATTTTTTCAATTTTAGCTTAAGTGATTGATCACTTGATTAAATCAGTTTCACATGCTATTAACCACTCAAAATCATATCATTACACCTCTTTAATTCTTTTATATCATGGTAATATCATTGGGCCAAGAAAAATTAGATTTGGAGTTGATAGAAACTGAAACCCAAAACCAAACCCTCTTTATACTCCAAAGTGAGGCCCAATCGGCTAAGGCCGATCAAAATGTTCTACCAAACTAAAAATTCTTTAGAAAGTTTCCCTCCACTGCCCTAGGTGTATTGTGACTTCCATTGTCAGTCCAAATAATAGTTGATGGGAGGCCAAACCGCCACCCCAAAAACTACCATCACACAGTAGCTCCAAGATGAATACCACGGGTTTTCTTGCCCACAGTTTTGCCCCTAATTCACCCCCCACCCCTATCAAAGGGTCATTCTTTCATCGTCCATCAACCCTCCAATCCTACATAAGTCATCCATGCCAGCCCCTTCATGCTTTTGTTACTTTTGTTTCACTTTCTTGAAGAAAACTCGAGTTGGAGTTTCTAACAGTGTTTCTAGCCAATTCTAATCTAATTTTCTGAAACCTTTTAAGGTCAATTCTCACAAAAATTCCTCCATATAAATTGTTTTTCTTTGAGTCTAGTTTCTATTGATGTATTTTATCTGATTTTTTATAGAGTATTGACTGGTGAAAAGAGAGTTTGAACACACAGAGGTCATATTGGGCGACAGTTTGGATGATGGTTTGAGATCTTGGTGTTTTGATGAACTTTTTGTTAAAGTTAGGACTTGATATTCATATGATGAAATGTTATTGTTCTATTTGTCTATAACTTGGTGTTTTTGGTATTTACTTGACATGAGGAATTTAGATCTTTGTGTTATGTTTATTTTGATGTCTTGGTATGATTTTAGAACCTAGGATATGATTTTTAGTGTTGCAAGAGCCGTTTAAGTATATGATTTGAGGTTTGAAAGAATTGCAATAAAAAGAAAAGACTTTTTAGCCCAAGTATGTTTCGACCAAGGCATAGTTTTTATGGTTGTGTTTTGAATTAAATTTTTTTTATTGCATTTTTGGACTTGGGACAAAATTTAAATGAGAAATGTAAATTTTGGTAGCATTTGGAGTTCGTATTTGAAATCCTTAATTTAGGGGCAAAATGATCATTTTCCAAATGTAGAGGGGTAAAATGGAAAAATTTTCCATGAGTTAGTGGGTTTTATACTATCAGTGTTTAAAGGGATATTCTAACCCATAGAATTATATCTTTTCAGTGCACACTATTTTTCCATTACTTTTACGTATGTTACGCTACAGTTACTGTAAGTTAGCCTTTAACACTTGCTGGATATTTATATATGTGTGGTTGTAAGAAATCATTTTTCATGTTCATCATGATTATTATAAATAAATTTTCTCATAAGCTATGCCATGTTACTATTTCAAGCACATGTTTATCTATTACATACCATGTTATGCCATGCCATCTGTCACACGTGTATTGTAACATGTTACGTCATGTCCCATGCATAGAATATGTAAAACAAAAAATAGTATTTTTAAGTCAGCTGTGTCTTTTATTTTTTTCATGACCTCAAGCGCTAGGATGGAGTATTATCCTTGTGGAAGAACTCTATTGTTCATGTTGGAGTGTTTAAACCAGTGTTTTTGATACGGTACCGTACGGACCACTGGTTCGGTACAAGTAATACATCTATTTCATACAGCCCTAAATACCGGGTACACCGGCCTGTACCGGCCGAAACAAATATTCACACGGTATGATATGAACCCGCGGGAATGGAATCCCTTGAACCCACAATCAATTTGAAAACTCCCCAAGAAAGCCAAAATCAAGTCAATGGATGGAGAACCTAGACCCGATGAGAACTCGTTTCAAAAACCTAGATTATATTAAAATCTAGACCCGTTGAAGAACCCGTTTCAAGAACCCAGATTATAAAGGAGGAACGCCACAAAGGTTGTGATTTACCTTTGATAAGTTCAAAAGTTCAACCAAGAACAAGAGGAGTAAAACTCAACTCACAATGAATAAATTCATCAAATTTCATAAACTCCATAAACTTCTGAAAATGAGGCTACAAAGAGTATTTAAACCAAAACCTAATTAAAACCCTAGATAAAATAAAACCCCATCTTCCAAAAATACCCTTGAGTGAACAGTGCCGCGGCCACAGTATGGCACTACAGTAACCCTAACCCTAGTTCAATAAAATAATAACTTTCCCAACATGTCCTTACATAGGCATAAACCCAATTATTCTAAGCAAATAAAATAGGTCATTGAAATTAATTAAATAAGTTGAAAGCCTTCAAGTGTCCAAAGCCTATAAGTCAAGTTGTTGCCCTTTCCATAGCTTATGAAATGAATCAAAGCATAATCTTCATCGTTTAAGCCCTTGAACTTGTATTTAGCCCATCTGGAACTTGCAACATATCTTTAAGACTAGGCCCATCTTGGTTCCCATCATTCCCCCTCTCCTCAAAAGAATTCGACCTCGAATCTCCACCTGGATCGAAGGGAAAAATGTTAGTAACATTATCATTGATTTCATTTGCATTGTCATTAATTTGTTCAAGAATTTGAGAACATCCATCCAAGCTACTCCTGTTGTCAACAGATAAAGACATTAAATCTAAAGGAGTAAATAGATTAAGTCTATAAACAATTTCAAAACGAGAATATAAAGTGGTAGTATGCATGGTCTTGTTATATGCAAACTCTATAAATCCATCTATAACCACAAAAATAGAATTTCTACTCCTTTCTTTCCTAGGCAGCCCCAAAACTAAGTCCATAGATATGTCTACACATGACTCACTAGGAATAGGTAAGGGCGTATGCAACCCATGTGGCAAAAGTATAAATTTGGCCTTTCTGCATGTAATGCACCTACCACAAATACAACTGACATCTCTCTTCATCTTAGACCAACATAAATGTTCATGCAAAATGTATAATATTTTCTTGACACCAGAATGACTACTCCAAATATATGCAAACTTAATGAAGGGCAAATGATAGTCCCACAAACGTTCATGTAACATGTCAATGTATGGCAAATGATACTTCCACAAACATTCATGCAGCACATCAATGAATGACAATTGATACTTCCACAAACGTTCATGCAACACGTCATTGAGAGGCAAATGATACTCCCACAAACATTTATGCAACACATCAATGAATGAAAATTGATACTTCCACAAACGTTCATGCAACACGTCATTGAAAGGCAAATGATATTCTCACAAGCATTCATGCAACACAACAAAAGTCTTTTTTACACCATGGTTACCCAACAAACCACCATGTCCATCACACACAAGCAACTTACACATAAAACTAGTAGGTACACAAAATCTATTCTTTCTAAACAAGTACCAATCTAGTTTATAGAACTTACCAAACGATGCTTTCTCACATGTTCTGTACACACTAGCAAAGTCATCATCATTAGCATGCAATTCCTTATCAGATTCAAGTTTCAACAATTTTGCTTCTAAAATGAAGATAAGTACATACCTTCTTGCTAAAGCATCAACCACAAAAGTTTCCATACCTTGTGTATATTTGAATACATGAGGAAAAGTCTCAATACAATCCTCCCGCTTAGCACGCATTATAGTCAACAACTTACCTTGTCCATTTAAGTGTGTCAATGACTCATGATGGGAACCAAGGTGGGCCTAGTCTTAAAGATATGTTGCAAGTTCCAGATGGGCCAAATACAAGTTAAAGGGCTTAAACGATGAAGATTATGCTTTGATTCATTTCATAAGCTATGGAAAGGGCAACAACATGACTTATAGGCTTTGGACACTTGAAGGCTTTCAACTTATTTAATTAATTTCAAGGACCTATTTTATTTGCTTAGAATAATTGGGTTTATGCCTATGTAAGGGCATGTTGGAAAAGTTATTATTTTATTGAACTAGGGTTAGGGTTACTGTAGCCGAGTTACTGTAGCGCCGTACTGTAACCGCGGCACTGTTCACTCAGGGGTATTTTTGGAAGATGGGGTTTTATTTTATCTAGGGTTTTCATTAGGTTTTGCTTTAAATACTCTATGTAGCCTCATTCTAATCAGTTTTATGAAGTTTATGAAATTTGATGAATATATTCATTGTGAGTTGAGTTTTACTCCTCTTGTTCTTAATTGAACTTTTGAACTTATCAAAGGTAAATCACAACTTTTGTGGCGTTCCTTCTTTATAATCTGGGTTCTTGAGACGGGTTCTTCAACGGGTCTAGATTTTAATATAATCTAGGTTCTTGAAACGAGTTCACATCGGGTCTAGGTTCTCCATCCATTGACCTGATTTTGGCTTTCTTGGGGAGTTTTCAAATTGATTGTGGGTTCAAGAGAATTCATTTCCCACGGGTTCATATCATTCGGATTCAGAGCAAGGTTTCCAATCAGGTCTGATTCTATCTTTTATTTCTTGCATATTTAATTCTAGGGCATCATTGTTCTAGGGTTGCCAAACAAAAAAAAAATAGAAACAAAAAGTAGGCTGCCGAAATTCTTAGGGTTTTGGGTTTGGCTGAAATTTGCATCACCTAGGGTTTCAAAATTCTAGGGTCTCTTGCATCTCTAAGTTTGTTAATTGCTTGGAGTGTGCTTCCATTGATTCTCTTTTACTTCATTGTCCATGCTTGTGTGTTTCAATTCAATTGTTTGGTTTTCACTATTGAATATTGTTGTTTGTGGTTGAATTAGAGAAAAGAAAAAGAAAGGAAAGGAAAGGAAAAGAAAAGAAAAGAAAAGAAAGGAAAAGAAAAGAAAAAAAAATTCGAAAAAAAAAAAAAAACAGAAGAAGAAGAAGAAGAAAAGAGAAGGTAGGATATTCAAAGTTGCTACATAGTTACAACAAAAAGAAAGAAAGTATTTGTTGATTGAGTTATTTTCATCATAGGAGCTGAATACAACTTGCTAGTTGGTCTCTTCGTTTATAATTACTCTTTCCCTCGTATAAATTCCTTGAGTCTCGTGTCATTTTATTCATTCCTTGTTTCTTTGATCTATATTATTGGTTGGAATAATACAAGGTTGTATTATCTTGATTTAGTTCAACTAGTTCTGAAAGAACTTGAGTGAGAAAACTTTTGAGGTAAAAGGCAAGAGAGTGTGAGATTATTATCGGGAAAAAGCCATTAAGAGTGAAACACGAGTGGAGTGCCATTATTTGAGTGTAAACACGTAAGGGAGTGTGTGAGGTTTTTCACTAACATTTTTTTTGTGCAACATATTATGATGTCTCATAGAAGTGACTCATCACCAAACGGTGTGGCAGATAACTCATCTTTTGTGTTGCAAGCCATGCAACAACAGTTTGAGCGGTTGAACTTGGTGTTGGGTGAAGTGAGGGATAGGATGAATAATCAAGAAGAATTGAATAGAAATCTGCAAGGTGAGAGAGGTAGGAGGCGACATGAGCCTAGTATTGAGAATGGGTATGAGAAAGAAGAGTATGGTGAGTCTCTTGTTACTAGGCCTGCACTCAATACAGAAATTAAAATGAATGATACAGAGCAGCAGAGTGAGAACGTTTTTCATACTAGATGCCACATCAACAACAAGGTATGTAGTATGGTCATTGATTTGAGGAGTTGTATTAATTTGGCTAGCACTAATTTAGTTGAGAAATTGAATTTACGTACCTTGAAACACCCTAGACCATACATGTTGCAGTGGTTGAGTGATTGTGGGGAGGTTAGGGCAAATAAGCAAGTGCTAGTTTCTTTTTCAATTGGGAAATATCAGGATATGGTCCTTTGTGATGTGCCTATGCATGCTGGTCATATTTTGTTAGGGAAGCCATGGCAGTATGATAGGAATGTGATCCATGATGGGTTAAGGAACATGTACAGTTTTGAAAAGGATGGAAAAACAATCAAACTTGCTCCTTTAACTCCAACACATGTCCATGGGGACCAATTGAAATTGAAAAGTGAGGTTGCTCAAAAAAGAAAGAGTGAAAATGAGAGTGATCAAAAAAGAAAAAATGAAAAGGAGATTGAGCAAACAAGCAAGAGTGAAAGTGAGAATGAGCTGAAAAGCAAGAGTGAAGGTGAGAGTGAAAGTGAGATTGAGCTGAAAAGCAAGAGTGAAGATGAGATTGAGAAGAAAAGAAATAGTGAGACCGAAATGGAGAAAGAGAGAAAAATGAGAGAGAAAAAAGAAGAGGGTGAGAATAAGACCTCAAGCACAAGAGAGAATGAGTTGAAAAATAATTGTGAGGTCGGGAGTACAAAAAAAGATGAAGAAAAAGAGAGTGACAGAAAAAAAGAGAGTGCAAAGAAAAAAGAGTGTGAAAGGAAAAAAGAGAGTGAAAAAGAAAAAGAGAGTGGAAAGAAAAGAGAGTATGAAGAAAGTGAGAGAAAAACAAAGAGAAAAGTGAGTTTTTATGCTAAGGCACTTAATCCTAACGAACTTGACGTACGTTTGCCTAGTATTGTTGTCTCTTTGTTGCAGGGATATGAGGTCGTGTTTACAAGTGATGTATTTAGTGGATTACCACCCATTAGGGAGATAGAGCACTACATTGATTTTGTGCCAGGTGCAACAATTCCTAACCGACATTTCTTGGAAGAACATGAGTTGATATAAACCCGCGGGAAATGAATTCCCTTGAACCCATAATCAATTTGAAAACTCCCCAAGAAAGCCAAAATCAGGTCAATGGATGGAGAACCTAGACCCGACCACTAAATGGGTGGCAATCCACTAAATACACCACTTGGAAACACGACCTCATATCCCTGCAATAAAGAGACAATAATACTAGGCAAACATACGTCAAGTTCGTTAGGATTAAAACTTGCCTTAGCATAAAAACTCACTTTTCTCTTTGTTTTTCTCTCACTTTCTTCACACTCTCTTTTTTTCTACTCCCTTTTTTCTTTTTCACTCTCTTTTCCCCTTTCCTCTTTTTTCTTTTGACTCTCTTTTTTTCTGTCACTCTCTTTTTCTTCATCTTTTTTTGTACTCTCGACCTCATAATTATTTTTCAACTCATTCTCTCTTGTGCTTGAGGTTTTATTCTCACCCTCTTCTTTTTTCTCTCTCATTTTTCTCTCTTTCTCCATTTCGGTCTCACTATTTCTTTTCTTCTCAATCTCATCTTCACTCTTGCTTTTTAGCTCAATCTCACTTTCACTCTCACCGTCACTCTTGCTTTTCAGCTCATTCTCACTTTCACTCTTGCTTGTTTGCTCAATCTTCTTTTCACTTTTTCTTGTTTGATAACTGTCATTTTCACTCTTTGTTTTTTGAGCAACCTCACTTTTCAATTTCAATTGGTCCCCATAGACATGTGTTGGAGTTAAAGTTGCAAGTTTGATATGAACCCGAGGGAACGAGATTCCCTTGAACCCACAACCAATTTGAAAACTCCCCAAGAAAGCCAAAATCAAGTCAATGGATGGAGAACCTAGACCCGATGAGAACTCGTTTCAAGAACCTAGATTATATTAAAATCTAGACCCGTTGAAGAACTCGTCTCAAGAACCCAGATTACAAAGGAGGAACGCCACAAAGGTTGTGATTTACCTTTGATAAGTTCAAAAGTTCAATTAAGAACAAGAGGAGATAAACTCAACTCACAATGAATAAATTCATCAAATTTCATAAACTTCATAAACTTATTAGAATGAGGCTACATAGACTATTTAAAGCAAAACCTAATGAAACCCAAGCCAAAATAAACCCCCATTTTCCAAAAGTGCCCCTGGATGAATAGTGCCGCGGCTACAGTGCCACGCTATAGTAACTCGGCTACAGTAACCCTAACCCTAGTTCAATAAAATAATAATTTTCCCAACATGCCCTTGCATAGGCCCCCTTCAATGCTTCCTATAATAAACTCAATTATTCTAAACTAATAACATAAGTTCGTTAAATGAATTAAATAAGTTGAAACCCTTCAAGAGTTCAAAGCCTTTAAGTCTTGTCGTTGCCCTTTTCCATAGCTAATCAAATGAATTAAAATTGGATCTTCATCCTTCAAGCCCCATCTTGAATGTTGGGCTCTTGCTAAACTTGTCCCAAGTGAATTGCATCAATCCTTGCATTGTCTCTTTGATCTTCTTGGCCCATCTGGAAGTTGCAAATGATCTTTAAGACTAGGCCCATCTTGGTTCCCATCATTCCCCCTCTCCTCAAAAGGATTCGACCTCGAATCTCCACCTGGATCAAAGGGAAAAATGTTAGTAACATTATCATTGATTTCATATGCATTGTTTTTAATTTGTTCAAGAATTTGAGAACATCCATCCAAGCTACTCCTGTTGTCAACAGATAAAGACATTAAATCTAAAGGAGTAAATAGATTAAGTCTACAAACAATTTCAAAAGGAGAATACAAAGTGGTAGTATGCATGGTCCTGTTATATGCAAACTCTATAAATCCATCCATAACCACAAAAATAGAATTTCTACTCCTTTCTTTCCCAGGCAGCCCTAAAACAAAGTCCATAGATATGTCTACACATGACTCACTAGGAATAGGTAAGGGCATATGCAACTTTTGTGGCAAAAGTATAAATTTGGCCTTTTCTGCATGTAATGCAGCTGCCACAAATACAATTGACATCTCTCTTCATCTTAGACCAACATAAATGTTCATGCAAAATGTCTAATATTTTCTTGACACCAGAATGACTACTCCAAATATCTGCAAGCTTAATGAAGGGCGAATGATAGTCCCACAAACGTTCATGCAACAGGTCAATGTATGGCAAATGATACTCCCACAAACGTTCATGAACCACATCAATGAATGACAATTGATACTTCCACAAACGTTCATGCAACACGTCAATGTATGGCAAATGATACTCCCACAAACGTACGTGCAATACATCAATGAATGACAAATGATACTTCTACAAACGTTCGTGTAACACGTCTTTGAATGGCGAATGATATTCCCACAAACATTCATGCAACACAACAAAAGTCTTCCTTACACCAAGGTTACCCAACAAACCACCATGTCCATCACACACAAGCAACTTAAGCATAAAACTAGTAGGCACACAAAATCTATTCTTTCTAAACAAGTACCAATTTAGTTTATAGAACTTACCAAAAGATGCTTTCTCACATGTTCCATACATACTAGCAAAGTCATCATCATTAGCATGCAATTCCTTATCATATTCAAGTCTCAACAATTTTGCATCTAAAATGAAGACAAGGACATACCTTCTTGCTAAAGCATCAACCAAAAAATTTTTCATACCTTGTGTGTATTTGAATACATGAGGAAAAGTCTCAATACAATCCTCCCGCTTATCATGCATTCTAGTCAACAACTTACCTTGTCCCTTTAAGTGTGTCAATGACTCATGTTTTTCCAAGAAAGGTAGGTTAGGAATTGTTGCACCTGGCATAAAATCAATGTAGTGCTCTATCTCCCTAATAGGTGGCAATCCACTAAATACACCGCTAGGAATCATGACCTTAAATACCTGCAACAAAGAAACAAAAACACTAGACAAAGAGTCGTTAAATTCATTAGTATAAATGCTTGCCTTAGCATAAAAACTCACTTTTGTCTTTCTGTTTTTCTTTGCAACCTCTCTTTCTTTTTCCTCTTGTGGCTCCATTATTTTTTCTTGACTCTTAACCACCTCTATATTTTCTTTTTCTCTCTCTCTTTCTTTTGATGTTTCGGATTCATTCTCTTTTTTCCTCTCAATCTCTTTATTCTTTTCACTCTCTGTTTTTCTTTCACTCTCCTTTTTTTTTGAGCTCTCAGCCTCACAATTGTTTTTCAACTCATTCTCTCTTTTTCTTGAGGTTTCAGCCTCACCCAAATCATTTCTCTTAGGCGGTTCGGTCTTCCCCTTTGTTACAACTTGATCATTTTTGTCCCACTTTGGTTTCCAAGGAATACTAGAAACCAAAGTATACCTTGATGTACCCTTTCCTTTTAGCCGCCTCTCCACCTTCATAGTCATGTGCATCATATCCTCTACCTCCACATAATGTTGCAACTCAACTACATTGGCTATCTCCCTATTCAACCCACTCAAAAATCTTGTCATCGTGGCCTCCTGATCCTCCACTACATTAGCCCGAATCATAGCCACCTCCATCTCCTTATGGTAATCCTCTACACTCCTAGATCCTTGTGTAAGATTTTGTAGTTTTTGGTAGAGGTCTCTATAGTAGTGGTTAGGTACAAATCTCCGCCTCATGATAGCTTTCAACTCTCTCCATGTTTCTACAGGCCTCTCAAGATTCCTCCTCCTATTGGTCACTAATTGATCCCACCAAATAGTAGCATAATCAGTGAACTCAATTACAGCCAACTTCACCTTCTTCTCTTCAGAGTAATTATGACAATCAAACACCAATTCTATTCTTTTCTCCCACTCTAAATAAACTTCAGGGTCAGTTCTACCTTGGAATGATAGTATTTTCATTTTGATGCTCCCAAGGTTCTTATCTACTCTATCTCGACCCCCTGGGTTTGCCCTAAGTCTTCTTCCACGCCTAACTCCTCTATGTCTATCCAATCCAATTTCAGATGTTAGGCCTTCCTCATCCTCACCTTACTCTCCATTTTCATACCCATTCTCAATACTAGGCTCACGTGGCCTCCTATCTCTCTCACCTTGCAGATTTCTAATCACTGCTTCTTGATTATCCATACTATCCCTCACGGAACCCAACACCAAGTTCAACCGCTCAAATTGTTGTTGCATGACTTGCAACACAAGGGATGAGTTATCTGCCTTCCCTTTTGGTGATGAGTCACTCCTATGAGACATTGTAATGTGCTGCCCAAAAGAATGTTAGTGGAAAACCTTACACACTCCCTTACGTGTTTACACTCGAATAATGGCACTCCACTCGTGTTTCACTCTTAATTGGCTTTTTCCCGATAATAGTCTCACACTCTCTTGCCTTTTACCTCAAAAGTTTTCTCACTCAAGTTCTTTCAGAACTAGTTGAACTAAATCAAGATAATACAACCTTGTATTATTCCAACCAGTAATATAGATCAAAGAAAGAAGGAATGAATAAAATGACACGAGACTCAATGAATTTATACGAGGGAAAGAGTAATTATAAAACAAGACATCAACTAGCAAGTTGTATTCAGCTCCTATGATGATAATAACTCAATCAACAAATACTTTCTTTCTCTTTGTTGTAACTATGTAGCAACTTTGAATATCCTACCTTATCTTTTCTTCTTCTTCTTCTTTTTGTTTTTTTTTTTCGAATTTTCTTTTCCTTTCTTTTCTTTTCTTTTCTTTTCTTTTCCTTTCCTTTCCTTTCCTTTCTTTTTCTTTTCTCTAATTCAACCACAAACAGCAATATTCAATTGTGAAAATCAAACAATTGAATTCAAACACACAAGCATGGACAATGAAGTAAAAGAGAATCAATGGAACCACACTCCAAGCAATTGACAAACTTAGAGATGCAGGAAACCCTAGAATTTTGAAACCCTAGGTGATGCAAATTTCAGCCAAACCAAAACCCTAAGAATTTCGGCAGCCTACTTTTTGTTTCTATATTTTTTTTTTGTTTGGCAACCCTAGAACAATGATGCCCTAGAATTAAATATGCAAGAAATAAAAGATAGAATCAGACCTGATTGGAAACCTTGCTCTGAATACCAAATGATATGAACCCGCGGGAACGAGATTCCCTTGAACCCACAACCAATTTGAAAACTCCCCAAGAAAGCCAAAATCAAGTCAATGGATGGAGAACCTAGACCCGATGAGAACTCGTTTCAAGAACCTAGATTATATTAAAATCTAGACCCGTTGAAGAACTCGTCTCAATAACCCAGATTACAAAGGAGGAACGCCACAAAGGTTGTGATTTACCTTTGATAAGTTCAAAAGTTCAATTAAGAACAAGAGGAGATAAACTCAACTCACAATGAATAAATTCATCAAATTTCATAAACTTCATAAACTTATTAGAATGAAACCTAATGAAACTTATTAGATAAACTTATTAGAGTATTTAAAGTAAAACCTAATGAAACCCTAACCAAAATAAACCCCCATCTTCCAAAAGTGCCCCTGGATGAACAATGCCGCGGCTACAGTGCCACGCTATAGTAACTCGGCTACAGTAACCCTAACCCTAGTTCAATAAAATAATAATTTTCCCAACATGCCCTTGCATAGGCCCCCTTCAATGCTTCCTATAATAAACTCAATTATTCTAAACTAATAACATAAGTTCGTTAAATGAATTAAATAAGTTGAAACCCTTCAAGAGTTCAAAGCCTTTAAGTCTTGTCGTTGCCCTCTTCCGTAGCTAATCAAATGACTTAAAATTGGATCTTCATCCTTCAAGCCCCATCTTGAATGTTGGGCTATTGCTAAACTTGTCCCAAGTGGATTGCATCAATCCTTGCATTGTCTCCTTGATCTTCTTGGCCCATCTGGAAGTTGCAAATGATCTTTAAGACTAGGCCCAACTTGGTTCCCATCAAAGTTTGAATGTTTTTCCATCCTTTTCAAAACTGTACCTTAACCCATCACGAATCACCTTCCTATCAAACTGCCACGGCTTCCCCAACAAAATATGGCCAGCATGCATAGGCACTACATCACAAAGGACCATATCATGGCAATTTCCAATTGAAAAAGAAACTAGCACTTACTTAGTTACCCTAACCTCCCCACAATCACTCAACCACTGCAACATGTATGGCCTAGGGTGTTTCAGGATAGGTAAATTCAATTTATCAACTAAAGTAGTGCTAGCCAAATTAATACAACTCCTCAAATCAACGATCATACTACATACCTTGTTGTTGATGTGGCATCTAGTATGAAAAATGTTCTCACTCTGCTGCTCTATATCATCCATCTTAACTTTTGTATTGAGTGCAGGACTGGTAACAAGAGAATCACCATAGTCTTCATTCTCATACCCATTTTCAACACTAAACTCAGGATGCCTCCTATCTCTCCTGCCATGAAGATTTCTAATTACTGCATCTTGATGATCCATCCTATCCCTCACTTCACCCAACACCAAATTCAACTTCTCAAACTGTTGTTGCATGGCTTGCAAGAGAATGGATGAGTTATGTACCATCCCCTTTGGTGATGAGTCACTCCTATGAAGGAATAAAAATGACACGAAAATCAAGGAAGTTATACAGATAAAAGAGTAACAATAAGACAAGATACCAATTTTAGTGATGTATGCAGCAGACCCTTTGATGATAAGGTTCAATCAACAAATTTCTTTCTTTCTCATTTCTGTAACTACGTAGCAACCTTTGAATATGCTACATTTTCTTTTCTTCTTCTTCTTCTCTCTCTTTTTTTTTTTTTTAGAATTTTCTTTTCTTTTCTTTTCCTTTCTTTTCTTTTCTTTAATTCAATCACAAATAGCAATATTCAATTGTGAAAATCAAGCAATTGAATTCAAGCACAACAACGAAGTAGAAGATAATCAATGGAACGGCACTCCAAGCAACAGATAAACTTAGAGATGTAGGGAAACCCTAGAATTTTGGTGATGCAAATTTCAGCCAAACCCAAGATCCTAAGAATTTCGGCAGCCTACTTTTGGTTTCTATTTTTTTTTTTTTTGGCAACCCTAGAACAATGAAGCCCTAGAATTAAATTAAAGGATGCTAAAATTAAAAGATAGAATCAGACCTGATTGGAAACCTGGCTCTGATACCAAATGATATGAACCCGCGGGAATGGAATCCCTTGAACCCACAATCAATTTGAAAACTCCCCAAGAAAGCCAAAATCAAGTCAATGGATGGAGAACCTAGACCCGATGAGAACTCGTTTGAAGAACCTAGATTATATTAAAATCTAGACCCGTTGAAAAACCTGTCTCAAGAACCCAGATTATAAAGGAGGAATGCCAAAAAGGTTGTGATTTACCTTCGATAAGTTCAAAAGTTCAATCAAGAACAAGACAAGTAAAACTCAACTCACAATGAACAAATTCATCAAATTTCAGAAACTTCATAAACTTCTAAAAATGAGGCTACAAAGAGTATTTAAACCAAAACCTAATTAAAACCCTAGATAAAATAAAACCAAAAATACCCCTGAGTGAACAGTGCCGCGGCTACAGTACGGTGCTACAGTAACCCTAACCCTAGTTCAATAAAATAATAACTTTCCCAACATGCCCTTACATAGGCATAAACCCAATTATTCTAAGAAAATAAAATAGGTCCTTGAAATTAATTAAATAAGTTGAAAGCCTTCAAGTGTCCAATGCCTATAAGTCAAGTTGTTGCCCTTTCTATAGCTTATGAAATGAATCAAAGCATAATCTTCATCGTTTAAGCCCTTGAACTTGTATTTGGCCCATCTGGAACTTGCAACATATCTTTAAGGCTAGGCCCACCTTGGTTCCCATCACGGTACACATTCTGCAACCTGTTTGGATGGTATCTTGCAATTTCAGTAAACATCTAGGGGCTATTTCGAAAAAAAAGTATATTTGTAGTAATTTTTTTTTTTATATAATGTTTGTTGTAACTCTAAACTTAAAGAACTTATGTTAGTTGTAATTTAAAACTTAAAACTTGTATTGAGAAGTATAAAGTTTATGGCTTATTTTGTTTTTATTTGGAATACAGTTAATGTCTGTATATATACAATTTATCCAGGTATAAATTATTCTGAAACGGTACATGAAACGGTACCGGTATTGAAATATTTCGTTCCAGTGCCTTGACCGATACTGCTTCCGGTACGGTGTTCAAAACTTTGGTTTAAACTGGTGTGAGATTCCCTGGGTTGATAAGGTAAAGATCAACAAGTTTCGAACGGAACCTAAATAACTGGTTTCTAGAGCGAAGTCAGGCAAAAACGTCAATGGTGCCATCCACAGTTTCATTTTAGTATATTGATGTACTCACAACTGGCGCAGATGCCTGTGATGTGATGTGGTACCGACGGGGCACACGGCTCTAGAGGACCCGTGTAGCACCCACAATTTAGTTTTAATTAACCAGTTTATTGTTAAACAAAATCCCAAGTTCATGACAGTTCAGTTCATGTTTCAGTTCATGTCAATTCAGTAAATATCAATTTTCAATCCGTGATAGTTTTCAGCTATGTCATAACATGTCATGCTATTTTTCAAGTCATGTCACTCTCATTCATGTTCACATCCGCATTCGTATAATTTTACTATCATGCATGCATCTTAAGGCCACTTAGGAAAGAATGTTCAAGATGTCATGAGTAGTTTCTTTAAGTAAGTCCCAAGTTATGTTAATTATGCGCTTAAATATGAACTAATGCAAGGATATGTGAAAGTAGGTGCCATCTGACATGAGGAATCCTTTAGGACACCAGTCATCATTTAATATCATACATCATACATAAATCAAAGTCATAATTTCAAACCTACTTAATACATTCCTAATTTTTATAAATAGAAACTCCATAAAATATAAGACAATTTCCATCCATTCTCATGAACAAGATATACCATCACTCTTAAAATCAAAAAGCCTGCTAACTTCACCTTCTTGATTTTGATGGTTACTAATATCAGGTGCCGTATTCTGAGGCAACTTTTTGATTAAAGCTAAAAACATAAAAAACAATAGTGCTAACCATTAAAAGCTATAAAGCATCATATCATATATGTAAATGTCTTAATAAATCTCGAGTGGGCTAAGAGCATTCTAGGTGACTTTATGATATGAACCCGCGGGAATGAAATCCCTTGAACCCACAGTCAATTTGAAAACTCCCCAAGAAAGCCAAAAATCAAGTCAGTGAATGGAGAACCTAGACCCGATGAGAACTCGTTTCAAGAACCTAAATTATATTGAAATCTAGACCCGTTGAAGAACTCGTATCAAGAATCCAGATTACAAGGGAGGAACGCCACAAAGGTTGTGATTTACCTTTGATAAGTTCAAAAGTTCAATTAAGAACAAGAGGAGTAAAACTCAACTCACAATAAATAAATTTATCGAATTTCATAAACTTCATAAACTGATTAGAATGAGGCTACATAGAGTATTTAAAGCAAAACCTAATGAAAACCCTAGATAAAATAAAACCCCATCTTCCAAAAATACCCCTGAGTGAACAGTGCCGCGGCTACAGTACAGCGCTACAGTAACTCGGCTACAGTAACCCTAACCCTAGTTCAATAATATAATAACTTTCCCAACATGCCCTTACATAGGCATAAACCCAATTATTCTAAGCAAATAAAATAGGTCCTTGAAATTAATTAAATAAGTTGAAAGCCTTCAAGTGTCCAAAGCCTATAAGTCATGTTTGTTGCCCTTTCCATAGCTTATGAAATGAATCAAAGCATAATCTTCATCGTTTAAGCCCTTGAACTTGTATTTGGCCCATCTGGAACTTGCAACATATCTTTAAGACTAGAGGCCCACCTTGGTTCCCATCATTCCCCCTCTCCTCAAAAGGATTCGTCCTTGAATCTCCACCTGGATCAAAGGGAAAAATGTTAGTAACATTATCATTGATTTCATATGCATTGTCATTAATTTGTTCAAGAATTTGAGAACATCCATCCAAGCTACACCTGTTGTCAACAGATAAAGACATTAAATCTAAAGGAGTAAATAGATTAAGTCTACAAACAATTTCAAAAGGAGAATATAAATTGGTAGTATGCATGGTCCTGTTATATGCAAACTCTATAAATCCATCCATAACCACAAAAATAGAATTTCTACTCCTTTCTTTCCTAGGCAACCCCAAAACAAAGTCCATAGATATGTCTACACATGACTCACTAGGAATAGGTAAAGCCGTATGCAACCTTTGTGGCAAAAGTATAAATTTTGCCTTTCTGCTTGTAATGCACCTGCCACAAATACAATTGACATCTCTCTTCATCTTAGACCAACATAAATGTTCATGCAAAATGTCTAATATTTTTTTGACACCAGAATGACTACTCCAAATATATGCAAACTAAATGAAGGGCAAATGATAGTCCCACAAACGTTCATGCAACAGGTCAATGTATGGCAAATGATACTCCACAAACGTTCATGAAACATGTTAATGAATGACAAATGATACTTCCACAAACATTCATGCAGCACATCAATGAATGACAATTGATACTTCCACAAACGTTCATGCAACACGTCATTGAAAGGCAAATGATACTTCCACAAACATTCATGCAACACATCAATGAATGACAATTGATACTTCCACAAACGTTCATGCAACAGGTCATTGAAAGGCAAATGATATTCCCACAAACGTTCATGCAACACAACAAAAGTCTTTCTTACACCATGATGGGATCCAAGGTGGGCCTAGTCTTAAAGATATGTTGCAAGTTCCAGATGGGCCAAATACAAGTTCAAGGGCTTAAACGATGAAGATTATGCTTTGATTCATTTCATAAGCTATGGAAAGGGCAACAACATGACTTATAGGCTTTGGACACTTGAAGGCTTTCAACTTATTTAATTAATTTCAAGGACCTATTTTATTTGCTTAAAATAATTGGGTTTATGCCTATGTAAGGGCATGTTGGGAAAGTTATTATTTTATTGAACTAGGGTTAGGGTTACTGTAGCCGAGTTACTGTAGCGTGGCACAGTAGCCGCGGCTCTGTTCATCCAGGGGCACTTTTGGAAGATGGGGTTTTATTTTATCTAGGGTTTTCATTAGGTTTTGCTTTAAATACTCTATGTAGCCTTATTCTAATCAGTTTATGAAGTTTATGAAATTTGATGAATTTATTCATTGTGAGTTGAGTTGTACTCCTCTTGTTCTTAATTGAACTTTTGAACTTATCAAAGGTAAATCACAACCTTTGTGGCGTCCTCCTTTGTAATCTGGGTTCTTGAGACGGGTTCTTCAACGGGTCTAGATTTTAATATAATCTAGGTTCTTGAAACGAGTTCTCATCGGGTCTAGATTCTCCATCCATTGACTTGATTTTGGCTTTCTTGGGGAGTTTTCAAATTGACTGTGGGTTCAAGGGATTTCATTCCCGCGGGTTCATATCATTTGGTATAAGAGAGCAAGGTTTCCAATCAGGTCTGATTCTATCTTTTAATTATAGCATCCTTTAATTTAATTGTAGGGCTTCATTGCTCTAGGGTTGCCAAGAAAAAAAAAATAGAAACAAAAAGTAGTCTGCCAAAATTCTTAGGATTTTGGGTTTGGCTGAAATTTGCATAACCTAGGGTTTCAAAATTCTAGGGTTTCCTGCATCTCTAAGTTCATCTGTTGCTTGGAGTGCCGTTCCATTGATTCTCTTCTACTTCATTGTCGTGCTTGAATTCAATTGCTTGATTTTCACAATTGAATATTGCTATTTATGATTGAATTAGAGAAAAGAAAAGAAAAGAAAGGAAAAGAAAGGAAAAGAAAAGAAAAGAAAAGAAAAGAAAAGAAAATTCGAAAAAAAAAATAAGAAGAGGAAGAAGAAGAAGAAAAGAGAAGGTAGCATATTCAAAGTTGCTACATAGTTTCAACAAAGAGAAAGAAAGTATTTGTTGATTGAGCTTTTATCATCATAGGAGCTGATTATATCTTTCTAGTTGGTATCTTGTTTTATAATTACTCTTTCCCTCATATAAATTCCTTGAGTCTCGTGTCATTTTATTCATTCCTTGTTTCTTTTATCTATATTACTGGTTGGAATAATACAAGGTTGTATTGTCTTGATTTAGTTCAACTAGTTCTTAAAGAACTTGAGCGGGAAAACTATTGAGGTAAAAGGCAAGAGGGTGTGAGACTATTATCGGGAAAAAGCCATTAAGAGTGAAACACGAGTGGAGTGCCATTATTTGAGTGTAAACACGTAAGGGAGTGTGTGAGGTTTTTCACTAACATTCTTTTTGTGCAGCATATTATGATGTCTCATAGAAGTGACTCATCACCAAACGGTGTGGCAGATAACTCATCTTTTGTGTTGCAAGCCATGCAACAACACTTTCAGCGGTTGAACTTGGTATTGGGTGAAGTGAGGGATAGGATGGATAATCAAGAAAAATTAATTAGAAATCTGCAAGGTGAGAGAGGTAGGAGGCGACATGAGCCTAGTATTGAGAATGGGTATGAGAAAGAAGAGTATGGTGAGTCTCTTGTTGCTAGGCGTGCACTCAATACACAAATTAAAATGAATGATACAGAGCAGCAGAGTGAGAACGTTTTTCATACTAGATGCCACATCAACAACAAGGTATGTAGTATGGTCATTGATTTGAGGAGTTGTATTAATTTGGCTAGAACTACTTTAGTTGAAAAATTGAATTTACGTACCTTGAAACACCCTAGACCATACATGTTGCAGTGGTTGAGTGATTGTGGGGAGGTTAGGGTAAATAAGCAAGTGCTAGTTTCTTTTTCAATTAGGAAATATCAGGATATGGTCCTTTGTGATGTTGTGCCTATGCATGCTGGTCATATTTTGTTAGGGAAGCCATGGGAGTATGATAGGAATGTGATCCATGATGGGTTAAGGAACATGTACAGTTTTGAAAAGGATGGAAAAACAATCAAACTTGCTCCTTTAACTCCAACACATGTCCATGCGGACCAATTGAAATTGAAAAGTGAGGTTGCTCAAAAAAGAAAGAGTGAAAATGACAGTGATCAAAAAAGAAAAAGTGAAAAGGAGATTGAGCAAACAAGGAAGAGTGAAAGTAAGAATGAGCTGAAAAGCAAGAGTGACGGTGAGAGTGAAAGTGAGATTGAGCTGAAAAGCAAGAGTGAAGATGAGATTGAGAAGAAAAGAAATAGTGAGACCGAAATGGAGAAAGAGAGAGAAATGAGAGAGAAAAAAGAAGAGGGTGAGAATAAGACCACAAGCACAAGAGAGAATGAGTTGAAAAATAATTGTGAGGTCGAGAGTACAAAAAAAGATGAAGAAAAAGAGAGTGATAGAAAAAAAGAGACTGAAAAGAAAAAAGAGTGTGAAAGGGAAAAAGAGAGTGAAAAAGAAAAAGAGAGTGGAAAGAAAAGAGAGTGTGAAGAAAGTGAGAGAAAAACAAGGAGAAAAGTGAGTTTTTATGCTAAGGCAAGTCTTAATCCTAATGAACTTGACGTATGTTTGCCTAGTATTGTTGTCTCTTTGTTGCAGGGATATGAGGTCGTGTTTCCAAGTGGTGTATTTCGTGGATTGCCACCCATTAGGGAGATAGAGCACTACATTGATTTTGTGCCAGGTGCAACAATTCCTAACCGACCTTTCTTGGAAGAACATGAGTCATTGACACACTTAAAGGGACAAGGAAAGTTGTTGACTATAATGCGTGCTAAGCGGGAGGATTGTATTGAGACTTTTCCTCATGTATTCAAATACACACAAGGTATGGAAACTTTTGTGGTTGATGCTTTAGCAAGAAGGTATGTACTTATCTTCATTTTAGATGCAAAATTGTTGAAACTTGAATCTGATAAGGAATTGCATGCTAATGATGATGACTTTGCTAGTGTGTATGGAACATGTGAGAATGCATCGTTTGGTAAGTTCTATAAACTAGATTGGTACTTGTTTAGAAATAATAGATTTTGTGTACCTACTAGTTTTATGCATAAGTTGCTTGTGTGTGATGGACATGGTGGTTTGTTGGGTAACCATGGTGTAAGAAAGACTTTTGTTGTGTTGCATGAACGTTTGTGGGAATATCATTTGCCTTTCAATGACGTGTTGCATAAACGTTTGTGGAAGTATCAATTGTCATTCATTGATGTGTTGCATGAATGTTTGTGGGAGTATCATTTGCCTTTCAATGACGTGTTGCATGAACGTTTGTGGAAGTATCAATTGTCATTCATTGATATGCTGCATGAATGTTTGTGGAAGTATCATTTGTCATTCATTAACATATTGCATGAACGTTTGTGGGAGTATCATTTGCCATATATTGACCTGTTGCATGAACGTTTGTGGGACTATCATTTGCCCTTCATTGAGTTTGCATATATTTGGAGTAGTCATTCTGGTGTCAAGAAAATATTAGACATTTTCATGAACATTTATGTTGGTCTAAGATGAAGAGAGATGTCAATTGTATTTGTGGTAGGTGCATTACATGCAGAAAGGCCAAATTTATACTTTTACCACATGGGTTGCATACGCCCTTACCTATTCCTAGTGAGTCATGTGTAGACATATCTATGGACTTTGTTTTGGGGCTGCCTAGGAAAGAAAGGAGTAGAAATTCTATTTTTGTGGTTATGGATGGATTTATAGAGTTTGCATATAACAGGACCATGCATACTACCACTTTATATTCTCCTTTTGAAATTGTTTGTAGACTTAATCTATTTACTCCTTTAGAGTTAATGACTTTATCTGTTGACAACAGGAATAGCTTGGATGGATGTTCTGAAATTCTTGAACAAATTAATGACAATGCATATGAAATCAATGATAATGTTACTAACATTTTTCCCTTTGATCCAGGTGGAGATTCGAGGTCGAATCCTTTTGAGGAGAGGGGGAATGATGGGATCCAAGGTGGGCCTAGTCTTAAAGATATGTTGCAAGTTCCAGATGGGCCAAATACAAGTTCAAGGGCTTAAACGATGAAGATTATGCTTTGATTCATTTCATAAGCTATGGAAAGGGCAACAACATGACTTATAGGCTTTGGACACTTGAAGGCTTTCAACTTATTTAATTAATTTCAAGGACCTATTTTATTTGCTTAGAATAATTGGGTTTATGCCTATGTAAGGGCATGTTGGGAAATTTATTATTTTATTGAACTAGGTTTAGGGTTACTGTAGCCGAGTTACTGTAGCGTGGCACAGTAGCCGCGGCTCTGTTCATCCAGGGGCACTTTTGGAAGATGGGGTTTTATTTTATCTAGGGTTTTCATTAGGTTTTGCTTTAAATACTCTATGTAGCCTTATTCTAATCAGTTTATGAAGTTTATGAAATTTGATGAATTTATTCATTGTGAGTTGAGTTGTACTCCTCTTGTTCTTAATTGAACTTTTGAACTTATCAAAGGTAAATCACAACCTTTGTGGCGTCCTCCTTTGTAATCTGGGTTCTTGAGACGGGTTCTTCAACGGGTCTAGATTTTAATATAATCTAGGTTCTTGAAACGAGTTCTCATCGGGTCTAGATTCTCCATCCATTGACTTGATTTTGGCTTTCTTGGGGAGTTTTCAAATTGACTGTGGGTTCCAGGGATTTCATTCCCGCGGGTTCATATCATTTGGTATAAGAGAGCAAGGTTTCCAATCAGGTCTGATTCTATCTTTTAATTATAGCATCCTTTAATTTAATTGTAGGGCTTCATTGCTCTAGGGTTGCCAAGAAAAAAAAAATAGAAACAAAAAGTAGTCTGCCAAAATTCTTAGGATTTTGGGTTTGGCTGAAATTTGCATAACCTAGGGTTTCAAAATTCTAGGGTTTCCTGCATCTCTAAGTTCATCTGTTGCTTGGAGTGCCGTTCCATTGATTCTCTTCTACTTCATTGTCGTGCTTGAATTCAATTGCTTGATTTTCACAATTGAATATTGCTATTTATGATTGAATTAGAGAAAAGAAAAGAAAAGAAAGGAAAAGAAAGGAAAAGAAAAGAAAAGAAAAGAAAAGAAAAGAAAATTCGAAAAAAAAAATAAGAAGAGGAAGAAGAAGAAGAAAAGAGAAGGTAGCATATTCAAAGTTGCTACATAGTTTCAACAAAGAGAAAGAAAGTATTTGTTGATTGAGCTTTTATCATCATAGGAGCTGATTATATCTTTCTAGTTGGTATCTTGTTTTATAATTACTCTTTCCCTCATATAAATTCCTTGAGTCTCGTGTCATTTTATTCATTCCTTGTTTCTTTTATCTATATTACTGGTTGGAATAATACAAGGTTGTATTGTCTTGATTTAGTTCAACTAGTTCTTAAAGAACTTGAGCGGGAAAACTATTGAGGTAAAAGGCAAGAGGGTGTGAGACTATTATCGGGAAAAAGCCATTAAGAGTGAAACACGAGTGGAGTGCCATTATTTGAGTGTAAACACGTAAGGGAGTGTGTGAGGTTTTTCACTAACATTCTTTTTGTGCAGCATATTATGATGTCTCATAGAAGTGACTCATCACCAAACGGTGTGGCAGATAACTCATCTTTTGTGTTGCAAGCCATGCAACAACACTTTCAGCGGTTGAACTTGGTATTGGGTGAAGTGAGGGATAGGATGGATAATCAAGAAAAATTAATTAGAAATCTGCAAGGTGAGAGAGGTAGGAGGCGACATGAGCCTAGTATTGAGAATGGGTATGAGAAAGAAGAGTATGGTGAGTCTCTTGTTGCTAGGCGTGCACTCAATACACAAATTAAAATGAATGATACAGAGCAGCAGAGTGAGAACGTTTTTCATACTAGATGCCACATCAACAACAAGGTATGTAGTATGGTCATTGATTTGAGGAGTTGTATTAATTTGGCTAGAACTACTTTAGTTGAAAAATTGAATTTACGTACCTTGAAACACCCTAGACCATACATGTTGCAGTGGTTGAGTGATTGTGGGGAGGTTAGGGTAAATAAGCAAGTGCTAGTTTCTTTTTCAATTGGGAAATATCAGGATATGGTCCTTTGTGATGTTGTGCCTATGCATGCTGGTCATATTTTGTTAGGGAAGCCATGGGAGTATGATAGGAATGTGATCCATGATGGGTTAAGGAACATGTACAGTTTTGAAAAGGATGGAAAAACAATCAAACTTGCTCCTTTAACTCCAACACATGTCCATGCGGACCAATTGAAATTGAAAAGTGAGGTTGCTCAAAAAAGAAAGAGTGAAAATGACAGTGATCAAAAAAGAAAAAGTGAAAAGGAGATTGAGCAAACAAGGAAGAGTGAAAGTAAGAATGAGCTGAAAAGCAAGAGTGACGGTGAGAGTGAAAGTGAGATTGAGCTGAAAAGCAAGAGTGAAGATGAGATTGAGAAGAAAAGAAATAGTGAGACCGAAATGGAGAAAGAGAGAGAAATGAGAGAGAAAAAAGAAGAGGGTGAGAATAAGACCACAAGCACAAGAGAGAATGAGTTGAAAAATAATTGTGAGGTCGAGAGTACAAAAAAAGATGAAGAAAAAGAGAGTGATAGAAAAAAAGAGACTGAAAAGAAAAAAGAGTGTGAAAGGGAAAAAGAGAGTGAAAAAGAAAAAGAGAGTGGAAAGAAAAGAGAGTGTGAAGAAAGTGAGAGAAAAACAAGGAGAAAAGTGAGTTTTTATGCTAAGGCAAGTCTTAATCCTAATGAACTTGACGTATGTTTGCCTAGTATTGTTGTCTCTTTGTTGCAGGGATATGAGGTCGTGTTTCCAAGTGGTGTATTTCGTGGATTGCCACCCATTAGGGAGATAGAGCACTACATTGATTTTGTGCCAGGTGCAACAATTCCTAACCGACCTTTCTTGGAAGAACATGAGTCATTGACACACTTAAAGGGACAAGGAAAGTTGTTGACTATAATGCGTGCTAAGCGGGAGGATTGTATTGAGACTTTTCCTCATGTATTCAAATACACACAAGGTATGGAAACTTTTGTGGTTGATGCTTTAGCAAGAAGGTATGTACTTATCTTCATTTTAGATGCAAAATTGTTGAAACTTGAATCTGATAAGGAATTGCATGCTAATGATGATGACTTTGCTAGTGTGTATGGAACATGTGAGAATGCATCGTTTGGTAAGTTCTATAAACTAGATTGGTACTTGTTTAGAAATAATAGATTTTGTGTACCTACTAGTTTTATGCATAAGTTGCTTGTGTGTGATGGACATGGTGGTTTGTTGGGTAACCATGGTGTAAGAAAGACTTTTGTTGTGTTGCATGAACGTTTGTGGGAATATCATTTGCCTTTCAATGACGTGTTGCATAAACGTTTGTGGAAGTATCAATTGTCATTCATTGATGTGTTGCATGAATGTTTGTGGGAGTATCATTTGCCTTTCAATGACGTGTTGCATGAACGTTTGTGGAAGTATCAATTGTCATTCATTGATATGCTGCATGAATGTTTGTGGAAGTATCATTTGTCATTCATTAACATATTGCATGAACGTTTGTGGGAGTATCATTTGCCATATATTGACCTGTTGCATGAACGTTTGTGGGACTATCATTTGCCCTTCATTGAGTTTGCATATATTTGGAGTAGTCATTCTGGTGTCAAGAAAATATTAGACATTTTCATGAACATTTATGTTGGTCTAAGATGAAGAGAGATGTCAATTGTATTTGTGGTAGGTGCATTACATGCAGAAAGGCCAAATTTATACTTTTACCACATGGGTTGCATACGCCCTTACCTATTCCTAGTGAGTCATGTGTAGACATATCTATGGACTTTGTTTTGGGGCTGCCTAGGAAAGAAAGGAGTAGAAATTCTATTTTTGTGGTTATGGATGGATTTATAGAGTTTGCATATAACAGGACCATGCATACTACCACTTTATATTCTCCTTTTGAAATTGTTTGTAGACTTAATCTATTTACTCCTTTAGAGTTAATGACTTTATCTGTTGACAACAGGAATAGCTTGGATGGATGTTCTGAAATTCTTGAACAAATTAATGACAATGCATATGAAATCAATGATAATGTTACTAACATTTTTCCCTTTGATCCAGGTGGAGATTCGAGGTCGAATCCTTTTGAGGAGAGGGGGAATGATGGGATCCAAGGTGGGCCTAGTCTTAAAGATATGTTGCAAGTTCCAGATGGGCCAAATACAAGTTCAAGGGCTTAAACGATGAAGATTATGCTTTGATTCATTTCATAAGCTATGGAAAGGGCAACAACATGACTTATAGGCTTTGGACACTTGAAGGCTTTCAACTTATTTAATTAATTTCAAGGACCTATTTTATTTGCTTAGAATAATTGGGTTTATGCCAATGTAAGGGCATGTTGGGAAATTTATTATTTTATTGAACTAGGTTTAGGGTTACTGTAGCCGAGTTACTGTAGCGTGGCACAGTAGCCGCGGCTCTGTTCATCCAGGGGCACTTTTGGAAGATGGGGTTTTATTTTATCTAGGGTTTTCATTAGGTTTTGCTTTAAATACTCTATGTAGCCTTATTCTAATCAGTTTATGAAGTTTATGAAATTTGATGAATTTATTCATTGTGAGTTGAGTTGTACTCCTCTTGTTCTTAATTGAACTTTTGAACTTATCAAAGGTAAATCACAACCTTTGTGGCGTCCTCCTTTGTAATCTGGGTTCTTGAGACGGGTTCTTCAACGGGTCTAGATTTTAATATAATCTAGGTTCTTGAAACGAGTTCTCATCGGGTCTAGATTCTCCATCCATTGACTTGATTTTGGCTTTCTTGGGGAGTTTTCAAATTGACTGTGGGTTCCAGGGATTTCATTCCCGCGGGTTCATATCATTTGGTATAAGAGAGCAAGGTTTCCAATCAGGTCTGATTCTATCTTTTAATTATAGCATCCTTTAATTTAATTGTAGGGCTTCATTGCTCTAGGGTTGCCAAGAAAAAAAAAATAGAAACAAAAAGTAGTCTGCCAAAATTCTTAGGATTTTGGGTTTGGCTGAAATTTGCATAACCTAGGGTTTCAAAATTCTAGGGTTTCCTGCATCTCTAAGTTCATCTGTTGCTTGGAGTGCCGTTCCATTGATTCTCTTCTACTTCATTGTCGTGCTTGAATTCAATTGCTTGATTTTCACAATTGAATATTGCTATTTATGATTGAATTAGAGAAAAGAAAAGAAAAGAAAGGAAAAGAAAAGAAAAGAAAAGAAAAGAAAAGAAAATTCGAAAAAAAAAATAAGAAGAGGAAGAAGAAGAAGAAAAGAGAAGGTAGCATATTCAAAGTTGCTACATAGTTTCAACAAAGAGAAAGAAAGTATTTGTTGATTGAGCTTTTATCATCATAGGAGCTGATTATATCTTTCTAGTTGGTATCTTGTTTTATAATTACTCTTTCCCTCATATAAATTCCTTGAGTCTCGTGTCATTTTATTCATTCCTTGTTTCTTTTATCTATATTACTGGTTGGAATAATACAAGGTTGTATTGTCTTGATTTAGTTCAACTAGTTCTTAAAGAACTTGAGCGGGAAAACTATTGAGGTAAAAGGCAAGAGGGTGTGAGACTATTATCGGGAAAAAGCCATTAAGAGTGAAACACGAGTGGAGTGCCATTATTTGAGTGTAAACACGTAAGGGAGTGTGTGAGGTTTTTCACTAACATTCTTTTTGTGCAGCATATTATGATGTCTCATAGAAGTGACTCATCACCAAACGGTGTGGCAGATAACTCATCTTTTGTGTTGCAAGCCATGCAACAACACTTTCAGCGGTTGAACTTGGTATTGGGTGAAGTGAGGGATAGGATGGATAATCAAGAAAAATTAATTAGAAATCTGCAAGGTGAGAGAGGTAGGAGGCGACATGAGCCTAGTATTGAGAATGGGTATGAGAAAGAAGAGTATGGTGAGTCTCTTGTTGCTAGGCGTGCACTCAATACACAAATTAAAATGAATGATACAGAGCAGCAGAGTGAGAACGTTTTTCATACTAGATGCCACATCAACAACAAGGTATGTAGTATGGTCATTGATTTGAGGAGTTGTATTAATTTGGCTAGAACTACTTTAGTTGAAAAATTGAATTTACGTACCTTGAAACACCCTAGACCATACATGTTGCAGTGGTTGAGTGATTGTGGGGAGGTTAGGGTAAATAAGCAAGTGCTAGTTTCTTTTTCAATTGGGAAATATCAGGATATGGTCCTTTGTGATGTTGTGCCTATGCATGCTGGTCATATTTTGTTAGGGAAGCCATGGGAGTATGATAGGAATGTGATCCATGATGGGTTAAGGAACATGTACAGTTTTGAAAAGGATGGAAAAACAATCAAACTTGCTCCTTTAACTCCAACACATGTCCATGCGGACCAATTGAAATTGAAAAGTGAGGTTGCTCAAAAAAGAAAGAGTGAAAATGACAGTGATCAAAAAAGAAAAAGTGAAAAGGAGATTGAGCAAACAAGGAAGAGTGAAAGTAAGAATGAGCTGAAAAGCAAGAGTGACGGTGAGAGTGAAAGTGAGATTGAGCTGAAAAGCAAGAGTGAAGATGAGATTGAGAAGAAAAGAAATAGTGAGACCGAAATGGAGAAAGAGAGAGAAATGAGAGAGAAAAAAGAAGAGGGTGAGAATAAGACCACAAGCACAAGAGAGAATGAGTTGAAAAATAATTGTGAGGTCGAGAGTACATAAAAAGATGAAGAAAAAGAGAGTGATAGAAAAAAAGAGACTGAAAAGAAAAAAGAGTGTGAAAGGGAAAAAGAGAGTGAAAAAGAAAAAGAGAGTGGAAAGAAAAGAGAGTGTGAAGAAAGTGAGAGAAAAACAAGGAGAAAAGTGAGTTTTTATGCTAAGGCAAGTCTTAATCCTAATGAACTTGACGTATGTTTGCCTAGTATTGTTGTCTCTTTGTTGCAGGGATATGAGGTCGTGTTTCCAAGTGGTGTATTTCGTGGATTGCCACCCATTAGGGAGATAGAGCACTACATTGATTTTGTGCCAGGTGCAACAATTCCTAACCGACCTTTCTTGGAAGAACATGAGTCATTGACACACTTAAAGGGACAAGGAAAGTTGTTGACTATAATGCGTGCTAAGCGGGAGGATTGTATTGAGACTTTTCCTCATGTATTCAAATACACACAAGGTATGGAAACTTTTGTGGTTGATGCTTTAGCAAGAAGGTATGTACTTATCTTCATTTTAGATGCAAAATTGTTGAAACTTGAATCTGATAAGGAATTGCATGCTAATGATGATGACTTTGCTAGTGTGTATGGAACATGTGAGAATGCATCGTTTGGTAAGTTCTATAAACTAGATTGGTACTTGTTTAGAAATAATAGATTTTGTGTACCTACTAGTTTTATGCGTAAGTTGCTTGTGTGTGATGGACATGGTGGTTTGTTGGGTAACCATGGTGTAAGAAAGACTTTTGTTGTGTTGCATGAACGTTTGTGGGAATATCATTTGCCTTTCAATGACGTGTTGCATAAACGTTTGTGGAAGTATCAATTGTCATTCATTGATGTGTTGCATGAATGTTTGTGGGAGTATCATTTGCCTTTCAATGACGTGTTGCATGAACGTTTGTGGAAGTATCAATTGTCATTCATTGATATGCTGCATGAATGTTTGTGGAAGTATCATTTGTCATTCATTAACATATTGCATGAACGTTTGTGGGAGTATCATTTGCCATATATTGACCTGTTGCATGAACGTTTGTGGGACTATCATTTGCCCTTCATTGAGTTTGCATATATTTGGAGTAGTCATTCTGGTGTCAAGAAAATATTAGACATTTTCATGAACATTTATGTTGGTCTAAGATGAAGAGAGATGTCAATTGTATTTGTGGTAGGTGCATTACATGCAGAAAGGCCAAATTTATACTTTTACCACATGGGTTGCATACGCCCTTACCTATTCCTAGTGAGTCATGTGTAGACATATCTATGGACTTTGTTTTGGGGCTGCCTAGGAAAGAAAGGAGTAGAAATTCTATTTTTGTGGTTATGGATGGATTTATAGAGTTTGCATATAACAGGACCATGCATACTACCACTTTATATTCTCCTTTTGAAATTGTTTGTAGACTTAATCTATTTACTCCTTTAGAGTTAATGACTTTATCTGTTGACAACAGGAATAGCTTGGATGGATGTTCTGAAATTCTTGAACAAATTAATGACAATGCATATGAAATCAATGATAATGTTACTAACATTTTTCCCTTTGATCCAGGTGGAGATTCGAGGTCGAATCCTTTTTAGGAGAGGGGGAATGATGGGATCCAAGGTGGGCCTAGTCTTAAAGATATGTTGCAAGTTCCAGATGGGCCAAATACAAGTTCAAGGGCTTAAACGATGAAGATTATGCTTTGATTCATTTCATAAGCTATGGAAAGGGCAACAACATGACTTATAGGCTTTGGACACTTGAAGGCTTTCAACTTATTAAATTAATTTCAAGGACCTATTTTATTTGCTTAGAATAATTGGGTTTATGCCTATGTAAGGACATGTTGGGAAAGTTATTATTTTATTGAACTAGGGTTAGGGTTACTGTAGCCGAGTTACTGTAGCGTGGCACTGTAGCCGCGGCACTGTTCATCCAGGGGCACTTTTGGAAGATGGGGTTTTATTTTATCTAGGGTTTTCATTAGGTTTTGCTTTAAATACTCTATGTAGCCTCATTCTAATCAGTTTATGAAGTTTATGAAATTTGATGAATTTATTCATTGTGAGTTGAGTTTTACTCCTCTTGTTCTTAATTGAACTTTTGAACTTATCAAAGGTAAATCACAACCTTTGTGGCGTTCCTCCTTTGTAATCTGGGTTCTTGAGACGGGTTCTTCAACGGGTCTAGATTTTAATATAATCTAGGTTCTTGAAACGAGTTCTCATCGGGTCTAGATTCTCCATCCAATGACTTGATTTTGGCTTTCTTGGGGAGTTTTCAAATTGACTGTGGGTTCAAGGGATTTCATTCCCGCGGGTTCATATCACACCATGGTTACCCAACAAACCACCATGTCCATCACACACAAGCAACTTACGCATAAAACTAGTAGGTACACAAAATCTATTCTTTCTATACAAGTACCAATCTAGTTTATAGAACTTACCAAACGATGCTTTCTCACATGTTCCATACACACTAGCAAAGTCATAATCATTAGCATGCAATTCCTTATCATATTCAAGTTTCAACAATTTTGCATCTAAAATGAAGATAAGTACATACCTTCTTGCTAAAGCATCAACCACAAAAGTTTCCATACCTTGTGTGTATTTGAATACATGAGGAAAAGTCTCAATACAATCCTCCCGCTTAGCACGCATTATAGTCAACAACTTACCTTTTCCCTTTAAGTCCGTCAATGACTCATGTTCTTCCAAGAAAGGTCGGTTAGGAATTGTTGCACTTGGCACAAAATCAATGTAGTGCTCTATCTCCCTAATGAGTGTCAATCCACTAAATTCACCACTTGGAAACACGACCTCATATCCCTGCAACAAAGAGACAACAATAATAGGTAAACATACGTCAAGTTCGTTAGGATTAAGTGCCTTAGCATAAAAACTCACTTTTCTCTTTGTTTTTCTCTCACTTTCTTCACACTCTCTTTTCTTTCCACTCTCTTTTTCTTTTTCACTCTCTTTTTTCCTTTCACACTCTTTTTTCTTTTCACTCTCTTTTTTTCTGTCACTCTCTTTTTCTTCATCTTTTTTTGTACTCCCGACCTCACAATTATTTTTCAACTCATTCTCTCTTGTGCTTGAGGTCTTATTCTCACCACCCTCTTCTTTTTTCTCTCTCATTTTTCTCTCATTCTCCATTTCGGTCTCACTATTTCTTTTCTTCTCAATCTCATCTTCACTCTTGCTTTTCAGCTCAATCTCACTTTCACTCTCACCTTCACTCTTGCTTTTCAACTCATTCTCACTTTCACTCTTGCTTGTTTGCTCAATCTCCTTTCCACTTTTTCTTTTTTGATCACTCTCATTTTCACTCTTTCTTTTTTGAGCAACCTCACTTTTCAATTTCAATTGGTCCCCATGGACAAGTGTTGGAGTTAAAGGAGCAAGTTTGATTGTTTTTCCATCCTTTTCAAAACTGTACATGTTCCTTAACCCATCATGGATCACATTCCTATCATACTGCCATGGCGTCCCTAACAAAATATGACCAGCATGCATAGGCATAACATCACAAAGGACCATATCATGATATTTCCCAATTGAAAAAGAAACTAGCACTTGCTTATTTACCCTAACCTCCCCACAATCACTCAACCACTTCAACATGTATGGTCTAGGGTGTTTCAAGGTACGTAAATTCAATTTCTCAACTAAAGTAGTGCTAGCCAAATTAATACAACTCCTCAAATCAATGACCATACTACATACCTTGTTGTTGATGTGGCATTTAGTATGAAAAACGTTCTCACTCTGCTGCTCTGTATCATTCATCTTAATTTGTGTATTGAGTGCACGCCTAGTAACAAGAGACTCACCATACTCTTCTTTCTCATACCCATTCTCAATACTAGGCTCATGTCGCCTCCTACCTCTCTCACCTTGCAGATTTCTAATCACTTCTTCTTGATTATTCATCCTATCCCTCATTTCACCCAACACCAAGTTCAACCGCTGAAACTGTTGTTGCATGGCTTGCAACACAAAAGATGAGTTATCTGCCACATCGTTTGGTGATGAGTCACTTCTATGAGACATCATAATATGTTGCACAAAAAGAATGTTAGTGAAAAACCTCACACACTTCCTTACGTGTTTACACTCAAATAATGGCACTCCACTCGTGTTTCACTCTTAATGGCTTTTTCCCGATAATAGTCTCACACTCTCTTGCCTTTTGCCTCAAAATTTTTCTCACTCAAGTTCTTTCAGAACTAGTTGAACTAAATCAAGATAATACAACCTTGTATTATTACAACCGGTAATAGAGATCAAAGAAACAAGGAATGAATAAAATGACACGAGACTCAATGAATTTATACGAGGGAAAGAGTAATTATAAAAGAAGACACCAACTAGCAAGTTGTATTCAGCTCCTATGATGAAAATAACTCAATCAACAAATACTTTCTTTCTTTTTGTTGTAACTATGTAGCAACTTTGAATATCCTACCTTCTCTTTTCTTCTTCTTCTTCTTTCTTTTTTTTTTTTTCGAATTTTCTTTTCTTTTCTTTTCCTTTCTTTTCTTTTCTTTTCTTTTCTTTTCTTTTCCTTTCCTTTCTTTTTCTTTTCTCTAATTCAACCACAAACAGCAATATTCAATTGTGAAAACCAAACAATTGAATTCAAACACACAAGCATGGACAATGAAGTAAAAGAGAATCAATGGAAGCACACTCCAAGCAATTAACAAACTTAGAGATGCAGGAAACCCTAGAATTTTGAAACCCTAGGTGATGCAAATTTCAGCCAAACCCAAAACCCTAAGAATTTCGGCAGCCTACTTTTTGTTTCTATTTTTTTTTTGTTTGGCAACCCTAGAACAATGATGCCCTAGAATTAAATATGCAAGAAATAAAAGATAGAATCAGACCTGATTGGAAACCTTGCTCTGAATACCAAATGATATGAACCCGCGGGAATGAAATCCCTTGAACCCACAATCAATTTGAAAACTCCCCAAGAAAGCCAAAATCAAGTCAATGGATGGAGAACCTAGATCCGATGAGAACTCGTTTCAAGAACCCAGATTACAAGGGAGGAATGCCACAAAGGTTGTGATTTACCTTTGATAAGTTCAAAAGTTCAATTAAGAACAAGAGGAGTAAAACTCAACTCACAATGAATAAATTCATCAAATTTCATAAACTTCATAAACTGATTAGAATGAGGCTACATAGAGTATTTAAAGCAAAACCAAATGAAAACCCTAGATAAAATAACATCTTCCAAAAATACCCCTGAGTGAACAATGTCGCGGCTACAGTACGGTGCTACAGTAACTCGGCTACAGTAACCTAACCCTAGTTCAATAAAATAATAACTTTCCCAACATGCCCTTACATAGGCATAAACCCAATTATTCTAAGCAAATAAAATAGGTCATTGAAATTAATTAGATAAGTTGAAAGCCTTCAAGTGTCCAAAGCCTTTAAGTCATGTTGTTGCCCTTTCCATAGCTTATGAAATGAATCAAAGCATAATCTTCATCGTTTAAGCCCTTGAACTTGTTGTATTTGGCCCATCTGGAACTTGCAACATATCTTTAAGACTAGAGGCCCACCTTGGTTCCCGTCACTTTATCTTGAAGTCATAAAATAATATTTTTATTTTCAAAAAATATGCAGAATCTCTCAACCTGGACTCTGATACTAAATTCTAATACCCCTTTCCTTAGAGCTAGGGACATCACATACTTACGTAAATAAAGTCAGGCGAGAGATTTCATAATTTAATAAAATAAATATTTAATTTAGAAATGAATAAAATGAATATGTATTAAAATAAAGTAATCTAATAAGCTTGGAATTAAATCTAACTACTCCATCTAAGCTTGGCTCGCTTACCCATACTCATCATTATCATCCTTACCTGTGCGATTAAAAACATAAAATATAACTAAAATAAGTCAAAAAATCAAAAAGAAACTCATCACAAAATAAACATCATAAATGTAAGGTTATTCATAAAACATTTCATGCTGAAAATTAAAATCATGATGATTATTCATACTTATGCTTATGTTATGCATGATTTAGCTTGATTTGTCTGACTTATCTGACTGATTTGACTTTTTCTAACAGGCCAACACACCCTATGTGCAAGGTTGTGCATCGGTCTTACATCCTGCCACAAGGGGAACCCCTGAGTAGTATTCTAGCATACCATGGTGGACCACACTTGAGCTCATGGCTTGCACATCTATCAATGAATCGAATTGGAACTATGCATCTAAATGGTCGTCTTATTAACTAATTTGATCTTACCTTATACTTGATCTTGACAGCTTACGCGTTTTACATAGCATGAGATGCATAAGACACACATACCATGTACATAATTATAAATGTTGAATTAGACATGATGTGGAATTAACATGATCATGTACTATGATGAATGACATGCTTGCATAAATCATGACATGTGTGGTACATAAAAAGTGGCTATCAAATAACTGGTTTTAATAATAATCTATCTAACAAACTAACATGCGTTAATCCTAATTTATGATCAACCTACTTACCTTGATTTTCTTGGATTTCATTTCGTAGCTCATTAGCTATGCGAAGTAAGAATAGTCACTAATGTTTTTAGAAAAATGTGTCGTAATATTCTACTTAATTAAATAGATACTAGGGAAATTAATCAAGTAAAATATTCAATTATATACTAAAATTAATGAAGAGTTGATGGGAACCAAGGTGGGCCTAGTCTTAAAGATATGTTGCAAGTTCCAGATGGGCCAAATACAAGTTCAAGGGCTTAAACGATGAAGATTATGCTTTGATTCATTTCGTAAGCTATGGAAAGGGCAACAACATGACTTATAGGCTTTGGACACTTGAAGGCTTTCAACTTATTTAATTAATTTCAAGGACCTATTTTATTTGCTTAGAATAATTGGGTTTATGCCTATGTAAGGGCATGTTGGGAAAGTTATTATTTTATTGAACTAGGGTTAGGGTTACTGTAGCCGAGTTACTGTAGTGCCATACTGTAGCCGCAGCACTGTTCACTCAGGGGTATTTTTGGAAGATGGGGTTTTATTTTATCTAGGGTTTTAATTAGGTTTTGGTTTAAATACTCTTTGTAGCCTTATTTTCAGAAGTTTATGAAGTTTATGAAATTTGATGAATTTATTCATTGTGAGTTGAGTTTTACTCCTCTTGTTCTTAATTGAACTTTTGAACTTATCAAAGGTAAATCACAACCTTTGTGGCGTTCCTCCTTTGTAATCTGGGTTCTTGAGACGGGTTATTCAACGGGTCTAGATTTTAATATAATCTAGGTTCTTGAAACGAGTTCTCATCGGGTCTAGGTTCATGGGAACCAAGGTGGGCCTAGTCTTAAAGATATGTTGCAAGTTCCAGATGGGCCAAATACAAGTTCAAGGGCTTAAACGATGAACATTATGCTTTGATTCATTTCGTAAGCTATGGAAAGGGCAACAACATGACTTATAGGCTTTGGACATTTGAAAGCTTTCAACTTATTTAATTAATTTCAAGGACCTATTTTATTTGCTTAGAATAATTGGGTTTATGCCTATGTAAGGGCATGTTGGGAAAGTTATTATTTTATTGAATTAGGGTTAGGGTTACTGTAGCCGAGTTACTGTAGTGTCGTACTGTAGCCGCAGCACTGTTCACTCAGGGGTATTTTTGGAAGATGGGGTTTTATTTTATCTAGGGTTTTAATTAGGTTTTGGTTTAAATACTCTTTGTAGCCTTATTTTCAGAAGTTTATGAAGTTTATGAAATTTGATGAATTTATTCATTGTGAGTTGAGTTTTAGTCCTCTTGTTCTTAATTGAACTTTTGAACTTATCAAAGGTAAATCACAACCTTTGTGGCGTTCCTCCTTTGTAATCTGGGTTCTTGAGACGGGTTCTTCAACGGGTCTAGATTTTAATATAATCTAGGTTTTTGAAACGAGTTCTCATCGGGTCTAGGTTCTCCATTCACTGACATGATTTTGGCTTTCTTGGGGAGTTTTCAAATTGACTGTGGGTTCAAGGGAATCTCGTTCCCGCGGGTTCATATCAAGAGTGATATTATTTAAAACTCAAGATATTCCTTTATGTTTTAACAGAAAATATTTAAGAGATTTAAAATATAAATTATGATTAACTTATAGTAATCGTTTACATGAATTTTAATATTACGTCTATTTTATGAACGATCAAATTTAGATAAAAATTATAAAAACGTAATTCTAAATTCCTAATATCATTTGATTGGATTGTTACAGAAAGTGAGAATAGTAAATTGTATGTAAATAAATTATGAAGAATTAAATGTTTAATAAAAAAATTATTTTTTTCAGTAAAAAATGTAATGTGATGTGAATGAGAATGAAGAATGTCTAATTGGAAACATTTGTTATTATGTTTATTGTATAAAATAATACTTACTGAGTTTTAAACTCACTTCTTTTTAATGTATGTACCTCCCAGGTTATAACTGAAGACAAAAATATATTACGATCTCACATCGACTAAGTATGGGATTGGTTGGTAGTTTATAAGCCCCAAGGCACTCTTCCCTTGTAAGTCGGTTTTCAAGGGTAAGTTCTACCTAGTAGGCTCATAACAAATGGTATTAGAGCCACCCCAAGTATGCAGTCTATGTTCGCACGGTTGCAATCGTGAGGCACATGGAATGATGTCGAGCATGGCAGTGTTCGTTCGAAGCTAGGAAAGACCTTTAACCTTTAATTTGGTTAAACCTTTAGCCCTCAAGATCATAACATTTCATCACGCTTTCAAATTTGATGTCCACGGCAGCCCACTCTATCGACACTGACCCTATGGTAGCCATTTCACTTTTGGTGGTTTCACATATCTATTAGTATTCAATATCTTAATATTGTGCCCATACATGGTACCAAAGTATTTTAATCCAGCCTAAAGGTCGCCCCCTCCATGACTTGAACCTGTGACGTGGTCCCTGCTCTGATACCAATTGTTAAAGACCCAACCATTGATCCAAAAGCCCTAGGACTGTTGGATACTAATTTGGTTAAGTGTTTAACCCTCAGGATCATAATATTCTTGTTAGGGTTCTTGTACTGGGTAAATGATGCAATAGTGTGAATGTATGCGGGAGATGAGATACAAGGATAAGATAATGAAAAAGCTACTATAAATTCATAAATGGATTTTCGAGGAATCCATAACCTCCACAAGGAAAAGCAATCTTCCAGATTTCACATAAAGAAGCCAGTCATCCCATTTCTCAACCTTATCTCGTGACCCCTAACAAAACTTAGGTGAAATGACATAATAGCCCCTAAAGCTATTAAATCCCATATCACGACTGGACCATATTGCAAACCCTACACAACTCCTTCCCATCTCTTCGACACTTTACTTTCCAGATTCTTCCTTACGCCTCTCTCTCTCTCTTCAAAGTCAAGCCTACAACTTTCCTCTCCCTTTGTTCTTCATCTGTGTAATAGAGCCCCCTAACAAACCCCCTCCCCCCCCCCCCCATCTTATAAATCCTTGCCCACAAGGTTTGGGTACGTCGATCTGAGCTTCCAGAGGTTTTCCCAAGTACTGTCTTCCGCTGGGGCTCCTGTCCATTTCACTAACACCTTCGTCACCACGCGATGGCCTTACTGCCTCATACAACACTCCATAATCGCCTCATGCTCAGGTAAGATCTGTCCTTTCTCATCAATGGGTGGCAGAGTGGGTAAAATTTGGATTTTTTCACCAATCTTTTTCTTCAAACAGGACACATGAAACACCAGGTGTATCTTGCACGACGGCGGCAGCTCAAGGCAGTACGCTACGGATTCGATCTCTAGATCACTTGGAAGGGCCTGTAGAACCAAGGGGCCAACTTCAAATTGTGGCACACGACAATTGTCTTTTGTTGGTAGGGTTGAAGACGTAGGTAAACCCAGTCACACTAAACTCCCTTTTAGTTCTTTTCCTATCAGCAAATAGTTTCATTCGGTCTTGAGCTGACTTGAGATTTTGTTTTAAAAGTTCTAGTATTTGTGCTCTGTTTTGCAACACATTCTCCACTGAATCATTGTTTGAGGTCTCAGGTATGTAAGAAATGAGTCTTGGGGGAGGGTATCCATACAAAGCTTCAAAAGGTGACAACTTTGTTGAGCTGTGGTAGCTCGAACTGTAACACCATTCTGCTAATGACAGCCACTGCACCCAGATCTTTGGTTTAAGCCCCACATAACACCTCAAATAACCCTCCAATGTTTTGTTCCAAGCTTCAATTTGGCCATCTGTGACGCCCCCAATCCTCGCTTGGGATGGAACGGAGACTAAGAGCGTCGGGACATGCAACACAAGGTTACATACCCCGTTCATGACAGTTAATATGCAATGCATTCTAGTATGCAACTAGAAGTATGAAATAATCGCAGTGGAAATAAAATGTTAAGGTGAAAATATGCCAGAATAACTAAAACATCCCAACATCATTAGATAATCATCATGTTCGAAATACTAATGTAGCATAGACTTTTATATACAAAGTCATATTATTCTCTTAATGTGATTTATAACATAAAGGACTTGGGTTATGAACATTAAAATTAAGTCCAGCTTCCTCTCCAGATCTGGCTCCTCCTCAATCATGCGAACCCAGTGCTCCATCAATCTTGTCCTGGTCGATTCCTGCCACAACTTCTATCATTCCGGGTGGAATAATAGTGATCGCATAAAAGGGTGAGATTTACTTGAAATCTCAGTAAGTTAAACAACTAACTGACATAAAGATAAATCAATCATGAAAAATGATAAATATGCAATGCATGTGATGCGGAAAATCAGTATGCATGTCTCCCATACAGATTCCTCAATATTTTTTTTTTTAAATATGGAGACACGGGTTCTTACTCAGTAAGTAATTTCGTCATAAAAATTCCATCATAAATTTTCTTCATCATAGACATACATCATTATCTTAATTAATAACATAACGTGTGGTAGTGTCACAGTTCCCCATATGCACTGTGAGTACCTGCCAGTGATCGTAGTATAACTTACGTTGAAACTACGTTGTCTATAGACTTGTTCTCAATGCATTGGTAAATAACATAACATCATAAAAATTATAACGTGTACACCCACCAGCGTTAGGTATCATAACATGTTGACTTCGCTCCGGCGTTCTTTAAAAAGAACCTAGTCGAAGCCTGTTGACTGTTCTTTGTCAACCCAGGGGTTACCACTCCATTATTAAACACTCCAGAGTGGACATAGGAGTTCTACCAGGATAACTCCCTATCCCGGCATTTGGAGTCGTGACAAAAATGATTTTCATGTTTTGCTTTAAAAAAAATATTTTTCATGACATATGCATATGTAGTAAATTTCATGCAAAAATGACATTTATAAATGTAATATGCAAAAATGGTGAAAATGACATGTTATTTAAGTATGCACTCAATATTTCATATAACATGATAATTTATGCTCAAAATGATAATTGAAGAATAAATGAAGCATTTATCAATAATTCATAAAAAATTTATCAAGGTGTAAGTTAGAGGCCAACTTACAAACTTCCAGAGAAATTTGAAATTAGCGCCGTAGCTGCGTAAACCGTGTGTATACTAAGTTAGAGTTAATAATCTTATGGATAGGTTAAAAATCAAAGGCTTCAAAATTTTGAGTATTTACAAAAATATCCCTAGACTTTCAAAAATTGTCATTTAGGCCCTAAATTTTCACTAATTATAAACGAACTCCAAATTTAACCAACTTTTATGGACTTCATATTTTTGGCATTCTAAAACCATCTATGCCCTTAGATTTTCAAAACTCAAAGTGAAACTTGTCCAATTAGTCCCAACCCGTGGCATGCATCCTAGTTGATGCCTATGTGTATTTTCAACTATTGATTCCTATGATGCATGCATATGAGATTTTCTTTAATCATTAATGATAACTAACATCTTTAGGGATATTATGAAGTCTAACCCTTGGTTAATCAAGTTCTTCCCAACACTAAATCAAAGCTAGGGAATTCTTAATCACCAATATGCTTAAAACCGATTCATGCTTGATGATCAAAACAAGATAGATTTAAAACCTATCATGACATACTTCTAATCACAAATTTAACCTTCCATAATCATGCTAGGCTAATGGTAGATCATATCAAATTATGCTTAGGACATGCCATAGCTAAGCTTCCAATTAAAAACATTCAATCATTCAAACCTTCCTTTAATTGACCCCGTTTTGCATTAATCATCATAACCTTCTCAAAACTGAACCAAATTTCATACTAACACTTGTAAACAAAGCTTGAAATGCTAGCTAAGATCAAAAGGAAGAAAACTTACAAATTTCTTGCTCTTTCAAGCTCTCTAGACTGCCTTACACAATAACACTCGAGAACTCGCCAAAACTCACTCGGTTTGCACTCTTTTGATCTCTAAGAGGGGGGAAATGCTCTCAAGGCTCAAGATGATGTTTGGAGCTGTGGTGTGGATGAAATGAGAAGGGGAGGGAAGTATTTATGGGTGGCGAAGGGGTGAAGGACGTTGGCTTGGGTGCTTGGGTGAAGTGGGAGGTGCTCAAATTTGAAAAATTTCCAGATTTGCTTGCATGAGCTTGGGTCACTTGTGCATAATCAAATAGTGCCCTAAACCACCATCATTTCCTCTCCACAATAGCTGCAAGGGTCCTGTAGATGACTCCAGATCGTGGGGCATCATTTGGATGGCAGAAAATCCCCCAAACCACCCTTGAAAACAGGTGGATGAAGGTGGTTTTGTGGTGGCAGAAAATCAGTTCGGTTTTGGATCTTTTTGGGCAGCAAAAATGAGTCAAAATCCTTCATGATGGTCATTGAACTTCTTAGTGATTGGGTGGAGAAGGCGTTAGCGTGAGGTGGTGGTCCTAACCATGGCAGGAGGCTGGTTCAAACTCAATCCAATTGGTTCCTACACAAACTAGACCAAGGTGCACCCGGTTTGGTTCTTTGAGTTGGTTGATGCAACCAATTTCGTCCAAGGCTCAAACTGAGTTTGGGAGGGTCTCATAAGGTTTTTAAGGACCATATTACCCTTGAGGATAAACCACAAAAATGTTGGTCCCAAGGGCAAAACAGTCCAAGCATTACTAAGGGCAATGCACAAAACCGATTGAAACATGGTTTGGGCTTGTTATGTCATTTTTCTTAATGACATGTGGAATGGTTTAGCTAGGGTACTAAAATGGTCTAATCATGGTTTAAGGGAGTATTAATTCAAAAAAATTTGAATTAAAAAGTTTAAGAAAGGATTAAGCATGATTAAGCTTCAAAGCATGGCTTAAAGTGCACTAACCTCAAGTATGATGATTAATGGCCTTAGCCAATTTTCAAAACTTAATTTGGGTACTTTGAGTGTGATTTGGGCTTAAGGAAACTGATGGTATGGTGTATTGGGCCTTTGGTCTTTGAATGGTAAAATGAGTCCAAACATGGCTTTGGGCCATATGAGCTTGAAAAGGGCCATGGGTCCAATCTACACCAAAAGCCTTATGTCTTCCTATACTTGGGCCAAGACTAGTCTTTGATTTTCTAAGGGCTTAGTTCAAGGTTTTTCTTGGGCTAGGCCCATGAATGTACTTGGGTCCTAAAAAACCTCACCAAAATTATTAATAGGCTTGCGTCTCTAATCCTTAGCTCATTAACACTAAGTACCAACATTAATGTTAATCTCACTATCAACTTTAATGAAAGTGATTAAGCCATAATTAAAAGTCTAATCTAGAGTACTTAAGGGTTAATCACGAGGTAATTAAGCGGGGTGTTAGACCATCACTTTGAGGGTGATAGGCAGAACTGAAGTTTAATGTAGTTCCTTGTAACTCAAACAAACTCTTCCAGAAGGCACTTAGGAAAACAGAACCACGGTCAGACACAATTGCTTTGGGAAACCCATGCAATTTAAAAATTGCATCCATAAAAACCTGGGCCACTCCTTGGGCTGTATAAGGATGTGAGAGGGCCATAAAAAGGCCATACTTAGTGAATATGTCAACAACAATCAGAATCACTGAGGCCCCCTTTGAATTGGGCAGACCCTCTATGAAGTCCATAGAGATGTCTATCCAAGCTTGCTCTAGTATGGGTAATGGGAACCAAGATGGGCCTAGTCTTAAAGATCATTTGCAACTTCCAGATGGGCCAAGAAGATCAAGGAGACAATGCAAGGATTGATGCAATCCACTTGGGACAAGTTTAGCAAGAGCCCAACATTCAAGATGTGGCTTGAAGGATGAAGATCCAGTTTTAATTCATTTGATTAACTACGGAAGAGGGCAACGACAAGACTTAAAGGCTTTGAGCTCTTGAAGGGTTTCAACTTATTTAATTCATTTAAAGAACTTATGTTATTAGTTTAGAATAATTGAGTTTATTAAGGGAAGCATTGAAGGGGGCCTATGCAAGGGCATGTTGGGAAAGTTATTATTTTATTGAACTAGGGTTAGGGTTACTATAGCCGAGTTACTGTAGCACGGCATTGTAGCCGCGGCACTGTTCATCCAGGGGCACTTTTGGAAGATGGGGGTTTATTTTGGCTAGGGTTTCATTAAGTTTTACTTTAAATACTCTATGTAGCCTCATTCTAATCAGTTTATGAAGTTTATAAAATTTGATGAATTTATTTATTGTGAGTTGAGTTTTACTCCTCTTGTTCTTAATTGAACTTTTGAACTTATCAAAGGTAAATCACAACCTTTGTGGCGTTCCTCCTTTGTAATCTGGGTTCTTGAGACGTGTTCTTCAACGGGTCTAGATTTTAATATAATCTAGGTTCTTGAAACGAGTTTTCATCGAGTCTAGGTTCTTCATTTACTGACTTGATTTTGGCTTTCTTGGGGAGTTTTCAAATTGACTGTGGGTTCAAGGGAATCTCGTTCCCGCGGGTTCATATCAATGGGCAATGGCTAGAGCAGCACCGTACGGGGTATATTTTCATATTTAACTGTTTGGCACACCTCACATTCCTTCGCCCACTTGTTAATATAATTTTTCATACCAGTCAAGTAAAATTCTCTTTTAAGCCCGTTGATAAGTTTTGAGGTACCCTGTGTGGCCAGCCATCGAATCAATGTGGATATAGTGTAGTACCTTTTTAATGAAAGGTGATCCTGGAACTAACATCAATCTTCCCTTCTTTAGAATTAGCCCTTGCATGATACAAATTCCTTTAGGAATCTCCTGTTGTGCCCCTGCCTTGGCAAGAATATCTGTGAAATCTTTGGACAACTGGTAGCTCAGCTCCAATTCCTATACCCAATCTGGTTTTGGTAGTGAAATCAGAGTAAACACTACTTCTACCCCATAATCACCCCCTTCATTTTGAGACAAAGCATCCACCACTCTATTCTCCTGCCCCTTCTTGTATTCAATCTTAAATTCATACCCCATCAACTTTGTAAGCCACTTTTGCTGTACTTCTGTGCCTACTCTTTGTTCCAGTAAAAAGTTCAGCGCTTGTTTATCGGTCTTGACTATAAATGACTGCCCCAACAAGTAAGGCCTCCACTTTTGGACAATCTTCACTAAAGCCAATAGTTCTCTCTCATAGATGGATAGTAGAAGAGCCTTACCCTTCAATACTTTGCTTAGAAAAGCTATAGGTTGTCCAGATTGCATTAGGACAACCCATATTCCTATGCCACAAGCATCACACTCAATGGTGAAAGGACGAGTAAAATCTGGAAGTTTCAACACCAGGGGCTGAGTAACCACTTCTTTCAGCCTATTAAAGGCTTGTTCAACATCTGAATTCCACCCAAAATTATTCTTTTTAAGCAAACTGGTTAATTGGGATGCAAGCAATCCATACCCCTTAATGAATTTTCTATAGTAGCCCGTTAGGCGCAAGAACCCCTCAAGGCCTTAGTATTCTTTGGTGATTGCCAATCAATCATCGACTTAATTTTATTCAAATCAGCCCGTACCCCTTCGTGAGATATGATGTGCCCAAGGTAATCTACCTCCACTCCAAAGCAACTCTTAGAAAACTTTGCATAAACTTGGTGTTGTTGCAGTACTTCCAGCACCTGTTTTAAGTGTCGTAAATGCACATTCCAGCTCCCAATGTACACCAAAATGTCATCAAAAAATACTAATGTGAACCTCCTTAAGTACTTCTTGAATACTTGGTTCATAAGCCCCAGAAAAGTGGACGGGGTATTAGTAAGCCCGAACGGTATTACCAAGAACTTGTAGTGCCCTTCGTGAGTTCTAAAAGTTGTTTTCTCAATGTCCTCAGAGACCACCTGAATCTGATGATATCCTGACCGTAGGTCCATCTTTGAAAACACCCTCGCCCTACACAAATCATCCAATAATTAATCTATCACCAGTATAGGAAATTTATCTTTTATTGTGTGCTGATTTAGTACACGATAACACCCATGCACCAACTACCGTCAGCTTTACGTACCAGCAGTACGGGTGATGAAAATGGGCTGGAACTGGGTCTAATCACTCATATGACATGAGTGATATGAACCCGTGGGAATGGAATCTCTTGAACCTACAATCAATTTGAAAACTCACCCAAGAAAGCCAAAATCAAGTCAATGGATGGAGAACCTAGATCCATTGAGAACTCGTTTCAAGAACTTAGATTATATTAAAATCTAGACCCGCTGAAGAATCAAGAACCCAGATTACAAGGAGGAATGCCACAAAGTTTGTGATTTACCTTTGATAAGTTCAAAATTTCAATCAAGAACAAGAGCAGTAAACTCAACTCATAATGAATAAATTCATCAAATTTCATAAACTTCTTAACATGAGACTACAAAGAGTATTGAAACTAAAACCTTATTAAAAACCTAACCAAAATAAAGTCCTTTGTTCCATAAATACCCCTGGATGAATAGTGTCGCGGCTACAGTACTTCTTTAAACCCGAGTTCCTTAAAAATAACTTACCAAATAAGTCCTTGGCCAAAATACAAGACCTTCCCAAAAATCCTAGTTCACGAGAAATAAGACATATGTGGGCTAAGCATCCTCAAGCCTAATTATTTTAGACTAATTCCTATAACTAATCAAATAAAACCCTTTAATGAAATAAACAAGTCCAAGGCCGTCAATCACATAATCATAATTATAGGCCCTAATTTATGTTGCACTCTTCCATAGCTTGTATCACGTGGATGATCACTGGATTTCCTTCTCTCAACCCCATCTTGAATATTCGGCTCTTGCTAGTAATATGAACCCAAGGGAATGAATTCCCTTGAACCCACAGTCAATTTGAAAACTCCTCAAGAATGCCAAAATCAAGTCAATGGATGAAGAACCTAGACCCGAAGAGAACTCGATTCAAGAACCTAGATTATATTAAAATCTAGACCTGTTGAAGAACCCATCTCAAGAACCCAGATTATAAAGGAGGAACGCCACAAAGGTTGTGATTTACCTTTGATAAGTTCAAAAGTTCAATCAATAACAAGAGGAGTAAAACTCAACTCAATGAATAAATTCATCAAATTTCATAAACTTCATAAAATTTCTGAAAATGAGGCTGCAAAGAGTATTTAAATCAAAACCTAATTAAAACCCTAGATAAAATAAAACCCCATCTTCCAAAAATACCCCTGAGTGAACAGTGCCGCGGCTATAGTACGGCACTACAGTAACTCAGCTACAGTAACCCTAACCCTAGTTCAATAATATAATAACTTTCCCAACATGCCCTTACATAGGCATAAACCCAATTATTCTAAGCAAATAAAATAGGTCCTTGAAATTAATTAAATAAGTTGAAAGCCTTCAAGTGTCCAAAGCCTATAAGTCATGTTGTTGCCCTTTCCATAGCTTATGAAATGAATCAAAGCATAATCTTCATCGTTTAAGCCCTTGAACTTGTATTTGGCCCATCTGGAACTTGCAATATATCTTTAAGACTAGGCCCACCTTGGTTCCCATCATTCCCCCTCTCCTCAAAAGGATTCGACCTCGAATCTCCACCTGAATCAAAGGGAAAAATGTTAGTAACATTATCATTGATTTCATATGCATTGTCATTAAATTATTCAAGAATTTGAGAACATCCATCCAAGCTACTCCTGTTGTCAACAGATAAAGACACATTAAATCTAAAGGAGTAAATAGATTAAGTCTACAAACAATTTCAAAAGGAGAATATAAAGTGGTAGTATGTATGGTTGATGCGAACCAAGGTGGGCCTAGTCTTAAAGATATGTTGCAAGTTCCAGATGAGCCAAATACAAGTTCAAGGGCTTAAACGATGAAGATTATGCTTTGATTCATTTCATAAGCTATGGAAAGGGCAACAACATGACTTATAGGCTTTGGACACTTGAAGGCTTTCAACTTATTTAATTAATTTCAATGACCTCTTTTATTTGCTTAGAATAATTGGGTTTATGCCTATGTAAGGGCATGTTGGAAAATTTATTATTTTATTGAACTAGGGTTAGGGTTACTTTAGCCGAGTTACTGTAGCGCCATACTGTAGCCGCGGTTTTATTTTATCTAGGGTTTTAATTAGGTTTTGGTTTAAATACTTTTTGTAGCCTCATTTTCAGAAGTTTTAAGAAGTTTATGAAATTTGATGAATTTATTCATTGTGAGTTGAGTTTATCTCCTCTTGTTCTTAATTGAACTTTTGAACTTATCAAAGGTAAATCACAACTTTTGTGGCGTTCCTCCTTTATATTCTGGGTTCTTGAGACGTGTTCTTCAACGGATCTAGATTTTAATATAATCTAGGTTCTTAAAACGACTTCTCATCGGGTCTAGGTTCTCCATCCATTGACTTGATTTTGGCTTTCTTGGGGAGTCTTCAAATTGACTGTGGGTTCAAGGGATTCCATTCCCGCGGATTCATATCATTTGGTATTCTAAGCAAGGTTTCCAATCAGGTCTGATTCTATCTCTTAATTATAGCATCCTTTAATTAAATTCTAGGGCTTCATTATTCTAGGGTTGCCAAAAAAAAAGAAATAGAAACAAAAAGTAGGCTTCCGAAATTCTTAGGGTTTTGGGTTTGGCTGAAATTTGCATCACCTAGGGTTTCAAAATTCTAGGGTTTCCTGCATCTCTAAGTTTGTTAATTGCTTGGAGCGTGGTTCCATTGATTCTCTTCTACTTCATTGTCCATGCTTGTGTGTTTGAATTCGATTGTTTGGTTTTCACAATTGAATCTTGTTGTTTGTGGTTGAATTAGAGAAAAGAAAAAGAAAGGAAAGGAAAGGAAAAGAAAAGAAAAGAAAATTCGAAAAAAAAAACAAAAAGAAGAAGAAGAAGAAAATAGAAGGTAGGATATTCAAAGTTGCTACATAGTTACAACAAAATGAAAGAAATTATTTGTTGATTGAGTTATTATCATCATAGGAGCTGAATACAACTTGCTAGTTGGTGTCTTCTTTTATAATTACTTTTTTCCTCGTATAAATTTCTTGAGTCTCGTGTCATTTTATTCATTCCTTGTTTCTTTGATCTATATTACTAGTTGGAATAATACAAGGTTCTATTATCTTGATTTAGTTCAACAAATTCTGAAAGAACTTGAGTGAGAAAACTTTTGAGGTAAAAGGCAAGAGAGTGTGAGACTATTATCGGGAAAAAGCAATTAAGAGTGAAACACGAGTGGAGTGCCATTATTTGAGTGTAAACACGTAAGGGAGTGTGTGAGGTTTTTCACTAACTTTCTTTTTGTGCAACATATTATGATGTCTCATAGAAGTGACTCATCACCAAACGGTGTGGCAGATAACTCATCTTTTGTGTTGCAAGCCATGCAACAACAGTTTCAGCGGTTGAACTTGGTGTTGAGTGAAGTGAGGGATAGGATGGATAATCAAGAAGAAGTGATTAGAAATCTGCAAGGTGAAAGAGGTAGGAGGCGACATGAGCCTAGTATTGATAATGGGTATGAGAAAGAAGAGTATGGTGAGTCTCTTGTTGCTAGGCGTGCACTCAATACACAAATTAAGATGAATGATACAGAGCAGTAGAGTGAGAACGCTTTTCATACTAGATGCCACATCAACAACAAGGTATGTAGTATGGTTATTGATTTGAGGAGTTGTATTAATTTGGCTAGCACTAATTTAGTTGAGAAATTGAATTTACGTACCTTGAAACACCCTAAACCATACATGTTGCAGTGGTTGAGTGATTGTGAGGAGGTTAGGGTAAATAAGCAAGTGCTAGTTTCTTTTTCAGTTGGGAAATATCAGGATATGGTCCTTTGTGATGTTGTGCCTATGCATGCTGGTCATATTTTGTTAGGGAAGCCATGGCAGTATGATAGGAATGTGATCCATGATGGGTTAAGGAACATGTACAGTTTTGAAAAGGATGGAAAAACAGTCAAACTTGCTCCTCTAACTCCAACACATGTCCATGGGGACCAATTGAAATTGAAAAGTGAGGTTGCTCAAAAAAGAAAGATTGAAAATGAGAGTGATCAAAAAAGAAAAAGTGAAAAGGAGATTGAGCAAACAAGCAAGAGTGAAAGTGAGAATGAGCTGAAAAGCAAGAGTGAAGGTGAGAGTGAAAGTGAGATTAAGCTGAAAAGCAAGAGTGAAGATGAGATTGAGAAGAAAAGAAATAGTGTGTATGGAACTTGAATATGAGAAAAGAAATAATGAGATTGAAACTTGAATATGATAAGGAATTGCATACTAATGATTATGACTTTGCTAGTGTGTATGGAACATGTGAGAAAGCATCGTTTGGTAAGTTCTATAAACTAGATTGGTACTTGTATAGAAAGAATAGATTTTGTGTACCTACTAGTTTTATGCATAAGTTGCTTGTGTGTGATGGACATGGTGGTTTGTTGGGTAACCATGGTGTAAGGAAGACTTTTGTTGTGTTGCATGAACGTTTGTGGGAATATCATTTGCCTTTCAATGACGTGTTGCATGAACGTTTGTGGAAGTATCAATTGTCATTCATTGATGTGTTACATGAATGTTTGTGGGAGTATCATTTGCCTTTCATTGAAGTGTTACATGAACGTTTGTGGAAGTATCATTTGTCATTCATTAACATGTTGCATGAACGTTTGTGGGAGTATTGCTTGCCATTCATCGAGTTTTTATATAATTGGAGTGGTCATTGTGTTGTAAAAAAACTTTAGGGGTGTTTCAGGAACGTTTATGGGAGTATCATTTGCCATACATTGACCTGTTGCATGAACGTTTGTGGGACTATCATTTGCCCTTCATTGAGTTTGCATATATTTGGAGTAGTCATTCTGGTGTCAAGAAAATATTAGACATTTTGCATGAACATTTATATTGGTCTAAGATGAAGAGAGATGTCAATTGTATTTGTGGCAGGTGCATTACTTGCAAAAAGGCCAAATTTATACTTTTTCCACATGGGTTGCATACGCCCTTACCTATTTCTAGTGAGTCATGTGTCGACATATCTATAGACTTTGTTTTGGGGCTGCCTAGGAAAGAAAGGAGTAGAAATTCTATTTTTGTGGTTATTGATGGATTTATAGAGTTTGCATATAACAGGACCATGCATACTACCACTTTATATTCTCCTTTTGAAATTGTCTGTAGACTTAATCTATTTACTCCTTTAGATTTAATGTCTTTATCTGTTGACAACAGGAGTAGCTTGGATGGATGTTCTCAAATTCTTGAACAAATTAATGACAATGCATATGAAATCAATGATAATGTTACTAACATTTTTCCCTTTGATCCAGGTGGAGATTTGAGGTCGAATCCTTTTGAGGAGAGGGGGAATGATGCGAACCAAGGTGGGCCTAGTCTTAAAAATATGTTGCAAGTTCCAGATGAGCCAAATACAAGTTCAAGGGCTTAAACGATGAAGATTATGCTTTGATTCATTTCATAAGCTATGGAAAGGGCAACAACATGACTTATAGGCTTTGGACACTTGAAGGCTTTCAACTTATTTAATTAATTTCGATGACCTATTTTATTTGCTTAGAATAATTGGGTTTATGCCTATGTAAGGGCATGTTGGGAAAGTTATTATTTTATTGAACTAGGGTTAGGTTTACTGTAGCCGAGTTACTGTAGTGCTAGCTGCGGCACTGTTCACTCAGGGGTATTTTTGGAAGATGGGGTTTTATTTTATCTAGGGTTTTAATTATGTTTTGGTTTAAATACTTTTTGTAGTCTCATTTTCATAAACTTTAAGAAGTTTATGAAATTTGATGAATTTAATCATTGTGAATTGAGTTTATCTCCTCTTGTTCTTAATTGAACTTTTGAACTTATCAAAGGTAAATCACAACTTTTGTGGCGTTCCTCCTTTGTAATCTGGGTTCTTGAGACGTGTTCTTCAACGGGTCTAGATTTTAATATAATCTAGGTTCTTGAAACGAGTTGATGGGAACCAAGGTGGGCCTAGTCTTAAAGATATGTTGCAAGTTCCAGATGGGCCGAATACAAGTTAAAGGGCTTAAACGATGAAGATTATGCTTTGATTCATTTCATAAGCTATGGAAAGGGCAACAACATGACTTATAGGCTTTGGACACTTGAAGGCTTTCAACTTATTTAATTAATTTCAAGGACCTATTTTATTTGCTTAGAATAATTGGGTTTATGCCTATGTAAGGGCAGGTTGGGAAAGTTTTTATTTTATTGAACTAGGGTTAGGGTTACAGTAGCCGAGTTACTGTAGCGCCGTACTGTAGCCGCGGCACTGTTCACTTAGGGGTATTTTTGGAAGATGGGGTTTTATTTTATCTAGGGTTTTCATTAGGTTTTGATTTAAATACTCTATGTAGCCTCATTCTAATAAGTTTTATGAAGTTTATGAAATTTAATGAATTTATTCATTGTGAGTTGAGTTTATCTCCTCTTGTTTTTAATTGAACTTTTGAACTTATCAAAGGTAAATCATAACATTTGTGGCGTTCCTCCTTTGTAATCTGGGTTCTTGAGACGGGTCTTCAACGGGTCTAGATTTTAATATAATCTAGGTTCTTGAAACGAGTTCTCATCGGGTCTAGGTTCTCCATCCATTGACTTGATTTTGGCTTTCTTGGGTAGTTTTCAAATTGGTTGTGGGTTCAACGGAATTCCATTCCCTCGGGTTCATATCATTTGGTATTCAGAGCAAGGTTTCCAATCAGGTCTGATTCTATCTTTTAATTTTAGCATCATTTAATTTAATTCTAGGGCTTCATTGTTCTAGGGTTACCAAAAAACAATAATAGAAACAAAAAGTAGGCTGCCGAAATTTTTAGGATTTTGGGTTTGGCTGAAATTTGCATCAACTAGGGTTTCAAAATTCTAGGGTTTCCTGCATCTCTAAGTTTATCTGTTGCTTGGAGTGCCGTTCCATTGATTCTCTTCTACTTCATTGTCGTGCTTGAATTCAATTGCTTGATTTTCACAATTGAATATTGCTATTTGTGATTGAATTAGAGAAAAGAAAAGAAAAGAAAAGAAAGGAAAAGAAAAAAAAAAGAAAGGAAAAGAAAAGAAAATTCTAAAAAAAAAAAAAAGAAGAAGAAGAGGAAGGAGAAGAAGAAAAGAGAAGGTAGCATATTCAAAGTTGCTACATAGTTTCAACAAAGAGAAAGAAAGTATTTGTTGATTGAGCTTTTATCATCATAGGAGCTGATTATATCTTTCTAGTTGGTATCTTGTTTTATAATTACTCTTTCCCTCGTATAAATTCCTTGAGTTTCGTGTCATTTTATTCATTCCTTATTTCTTTGATCTATATTTCTGGTTGGAATAATACAAGGTTGTATTATCTTGATTTAGTTCAACTAGTTCTTAAAGAACTTGAGTGGGAAAACTATTGAGATAAAAGGCAAGAGGGTGTGAGACTATTATCGGGAAAAAGCCATTAAGAGTGAAACACGAGTGGAGTGCCATTATTTGAGTGTAAACACGTAAGGGAGTGTGTGAGGTTTTTCACTAACATTCTTTTTGTGCAGAATATTATGATGTCTCATAGAAGTGACTCATCACCAAACAGTGTGGCAGATAACTCATCTTTTGTATTGCAAGCCATGCAACAACAGTTTGAGGGGTTGAACTTGGTGTTGGATGAAGTGAGGGATAGTATGGATAATCAAGAAGAAGTAATTAGAAATCTGCAAGGTGAGAGAGGTAGGAGGCGACATGAGCCTAGTATTGAGAATGGGTATGAGAAAGAAGAGTATGGTGAGTCTCTTGTTGCTAGGCGTGCACTCAATACACAAATTAAGATGAATGATACAGAGCAGCAGAGTGAGAACGTTTTTCATACTAGATGCCACATCAACAACAAGGTATGTAGTATGGTCATTGATTTGAGGAGTTATATTAATTTGGCTAGCACTACTTTAGTTGAGAAATTGAATTTACGTACCTTGAAACACCCTAGACCATACATGTTGCAGTTGTTGAGTGATTGTGGGGAGGTTAGGATAAATAAGCAAGTGCTAGTTTCTTTTTCAATTGGGAAATATCAGGATATGGTCCTTTGTGATGTTGTGCCTATGCATGCTAGTCATATTTTGTTAGGGAAGCTATGGCAGTATGATAGGAATGTGATCCATGATGGGTTAAGGAACATGTACAGTTTTGAAAAGGATGGAAAAACAATCGACCTTTCTCCTTTAACTCCAACACATGTCCATGGGGACCAATTGAAATTGAAAAGTGAGGTTGCTCAAAAAAGAAAGAGTGAAAATGAGAGTGATCAAAAAAGAAAAAGTGAAAAGGAGATTGAGCAAACAAGCAAGAGTGAAAGTCAGAATGAGCTGAAAAGCAAGAGTGAAGGTGAGAGTGAAAGTGAGATTGAGCTGAAAAGCAAGAGTGAAGATGAGATTGAGAAGAAAAGAAATAGTGAGACCGAAATGGAGAAAGAGAGAAAAATGAGAGAGAAAAAAGATGAGGGTGAGAATAAGACCTCAGGCACAAGAGAGAATGAGTTGAAAAATAATTGTGAGGTCGGGAGTACAAAAAAAGATGAAGAAAAAGAGAGTGACAGAAAAAAAGAGAGTGAAAAGAAAAAAGAGTGTGAAAGGAAAAAAGAGAGTGAAAAAGAAAAAGAGAGTGGAAAGAAAAGAGAGTGTGAAGAAAGTGAGAGAAAAACAAAGAGAAAAGAGAATGGCAAGCAATACTCCCACAAACGTTCATGCAACATGTTAATGAATGACAAATGATACTTCCACAAACGTTCATGTAACACTTCAATGAAAGGCAAATGATACTCCCACAAACATTCATCCAACACATCAATGAATGACAATTGATACTTCCACAAACGTTCATGCAACACGTCATTGAAAGGCAAATGATATTCGCACAAACGTTCATGCAACACAACAAAAGTCTTCCTTACACCATGGTTACCCAACAAACCACCATGTCCATCACACACAAGCAACTTACACATAAAACTAGTAGGTACACAAAATCTATTCTTTCTATACAAGTACCAATCTAGTTTATAGAACTTACCAAACGATGCTTTCTCACATGTTCCATACACACTAGCGAAGTCATAATCATTAGCATGCAATTCCTTATCATATTCAAGTTTCAACAATTTTGCATCTAAAATGAAGATAAGTACATACCTTCTTGCTAAAGCATCAACCACAAAAGTTTCCATACCTTGTGTGTATTTGAATACATGAGGAAAAGTCTCAATACAATCCTCCCGCTTAGCATGCATTATAGTCAACAACTTACATTTTCCCTTTAAGTGTGTCAATGACTCATGTTCTTCCAAGAAAGGTCGGTTAGGAATTGTTGCACCTGACACAAAATCAATATAGTGCTCTATCTCCCTATTGGGAGGCAATCCACTAAATACACCACTTGGAAACACGACCTCATATCCCTGCAACAAAGAGACAACAATACTAGGCAAACATACGTCAAGTTCATTAGGATTAAGACTTGCCTTAGCATAAAAACTCACTTTTCTCTTTGTTTTTCTCTCACTTTCTTCACACTCTCTTTTCTATCCACTCACTTTTTCTTTTTCACTCTCTTTTTTCCTTTCACACTCTTGTTTCTTTTCACTCTCTTTTTTTCTTTCACTCTCTTTTTCTTCATCTTTTTTTGTACTCTCGACCTCACAATTATTTTTCAACTCATTCTCTCTTGTGCTTGAGGTCTTATTTTCACCCTCTTCTTTTTTCTCTCTCATTTTTCTCTCTTTCTCCATTTCGGTCTCACTATTTCTTTTCTTCTCAATCTCATCTTCACTCTTGCTTTTCAGCTCAATCTCACTTTCACTCTCACCTTCACTCTTGCTTTTCAGCTCATTCTCACTTTCACTCTTGCTTGTTTGCTCAATCTCCTTTTCACTTTTTCTTTTTTGATCACTCTCATTTTCACTCTTTCTTTTTTGAGCAACCTCACTTTTCAATTTCAATTGGTCCCCATGGACATGTGTTGGAGTTAAAGGAGCAAGTTTGATTATTTTTCCATCCTTTTCAAAACTGTACATGTTCCTTAACCCATCATGGATCACATTCCTATCATACTGCCATGGCTTTCCTAACAAAATATGACCAGCATGCATAGGCACAACATCACAAAGGACCATATCCTGATATTTCCCAATTGAAAAAGAAACTAGCACTTGCTTATTTATCCTAACCTCCCCACAATCACTCAACCACTGCAACATGTATGGTCTAGGGTGTTTCAAGGTACGTAAATTCAATTTCTCAACTAAAGTAGTGCTAGCCAAATTAATAGAACTCCTCAAATCAATGACCATACTACATACCTTGTTGTTGATGTGGCATCTAGTATGAAAAATGTTCTCACTCTGCTGCTCTATATCATTCATCTTAATTTGTGTATTGAGTGCACGCCTAGTAACAAGAGACTCACCATACTCTTCTTTCTTATACTCATTCTCAATACTAGGCTCATGTCGCCTCCTACCTCTCTCACCTTGCAGATTTCTAATCACTTCTTCTTGATTATCCATCCTATCCCTCACTTCACCCAACACCAAGTTCAACCGCTCAAACTGTTGTTGCATGACTTGCAACACGAAAGATGAGTTATCTGCCACACCGTTTGGTGATGAGTCACTTCTATGAGATATCATAATATGCTGCACAAAAAGAATGTTAGTGAAAAACCTCACACACTCCCTTACGTGTTTACACTCAAATAATGGCACTCCACTCGTGTTTAACTCTTAATGGCTTTTTCCCGATAATAGTCTCACACTCTCTTGCCTTTTACCTCAAAAGTTTTCTCACTCAAGTTCTTTCAGAACTAGTTGAACTAAATCAAGATAATACAACCTTGTATTATTCCAACCAGTAATATAGATCAAAGAAACAAGGAATGAATAAAATGACACGAGACTGAAGGAATTTATACGAGGGAAAGAGTAATTATAAAACAAGACACCAACTAGCAAGTTGTATTCAGCTCCTATGATGATAATAACTCAATCAACAAATACTTTCTTTCTCTTTGTTGTAACTATGTAGGAACTTTGAATATCCTACCTTCTCTTTTCTTCTTCTTCTTCTTTCTATTTTTTTTTTTCGAATTTTCTTTTCTTTTCCTTTCCTTTCTTTTTCTTTTCTCTAATTCAACCACAAACAGCAATATTCAATTGTGAAAACCAAACAATTGAATTCAAACACACAAGCATGGACAATGAAGTAGAAGAGAATCAATGGAACGACACTTCAAGCAATTGACAAACTTAGAGATGCAGGAAACCCTATAATTTTGAAACCCTAGGTGACGCAAATTTCAGCCAAACCCAAAACCCTAAGAATTTCGGCAGTCTACTTTTTGTTTCTATTTTTTTTTGTTTGGCAACCCTAGAACAATGATGCCCTAGAATTAAATATGCAATAAATAAAAGATAGAATCAGACCTGATTGGAAACCTTGCTCTGAATATCAAATTATATGAACCCGAGTGAATGAATTCCCTTGAACCCACAGTCAATTTGAAAACTCCCCAAGAATGCCAAAATCAAGTCAATGGATGAAGAACCTAGACCCGATGAGAACTCGTTTCAAGAACCTAGATTATATTAAAATCTAGACCCATTGAAGAACTCATCTCAAGAACCCAGATTATAAAGGAGGAACGCCACAAAGGTTGTGATTTACCTTTGATAAGTTCAAAAGTTCAATCAAGAACAACAGGAGTAAAACTCAACTCACAATGAATAAATTCATCAAATTTCATAAACTTCATAAAACTTCTGAAAATGAGGCTACAAAGAGTATTTAAACCAAAACCTAATTACAACCCTAGATAAAATAAAACCCCATCTTCCAAAAATACCCCTGAGTGAACAGTGCCGCGGCTACAGTACGGCACTACAGTAACTCAGCTACAGTAACCCTAACCCTAATTCAATAAAATAATAACTTTCCCAACATGCCCTTACATAGGCATAAACCCAATTATTCTAAGCAAATAAAATAGGTCCTTGAAATTAATTAAATAAGTTGAAATAAGTCATGTTGTTGCCCTTTCCATAGCTTATGAAATGAATCAAAGCATAATCTTCATCGTTTAAGCCCTTAAACTTGTATTTGGCCTATCTGGAACTTGCAATATATCTTTAAGACTAGGCCCACCTTGGTTCCCATCAGCTAGACTCGTCCCAAGTGGATTGCACCAATCCTTGCATTGCTTCCTTGATCTTCTTAGCTCTTGATCTTGTAATTGGCCCATCTAGAACTTGCAAAAGATCTTTAAGATTAGGTCCATCTTGGTGCTCATCATTCAATGGATTAAGACCATAAACAATTTCAAAAGGAGAATATGAAGTAGTAGTATGCATAGTCCTATTATTTGCAAACTCTATAAATGGCAAACAATCCTCCCGAGTTTTCAAATTCTTATGAACAACAGTGCGTAAAAGATGAGTTAAAATCCTATTAACTACTTCAGTCTGACCATCAGTCTGCGGACGACAAGTGGTGGAAAATAAAAGCTTAGTACCCAATTTCCCCCACAACACCTTCCAAAAGTAGCTAAAGAATTTCACATCCCTATCAGAAAAATACTCCTAGGTATACCATGGAGAGGCACTATATCCCTGAAAAACAAGTCAGCTATGTTTGTGGCATCATCTGTTTTATGGCATGGAATGAAATGTGTCATCTTACTAAATCTATCCACAATCACAAAAATAGAATCTCTACACATTTTTGTCCTAGGCAGCCCCAAAACAAAGTCTATAGATATGTCTACCCATGGCTCACTAGGAACAGGTAAGGGTATACAACCCATGTGCCAAAACCTTAAATTTGGCCTTTCTACATGTAATGCACCTGCCACAAATGTGATTGACATCTCTCTCTTCATCTTAGGCCAAAAGAAATGTTCATGCAAAATGTCTAAAGTTTTCTTGACACCAAAATGACTACTCCAATTATATGCAAACTCAATGAATGGCAAGTAATACTCCCACAAACGTTCATACAACACGTTAATGAATGGCAAATGATACTCCCACAAACGTTCATGCAACATGTCAATGAATGGCAAATGATACTTCTACAAACGTTTGTGTAACACGTCTAAAGTCTTCTTTACACCAAAGTTACCCAACAAACCACCATTTCTATCACACACAAGCAACTTACGCATAACACTAGTAGGCACACAAATTTGATTCTCTCTAAACAAGTACCAATCTAGTTTATAGAACTTACCAAACGATGCTTTCTCACATGTTCCATACACAATAGAAAAGTCATCGTCATTAGCATGCAATTTATTATCATATTCAAATCTCAATAACCTTCCATTTAAAATAAAGATAAGGACATACCTTCTTGCTAATGCATTAACCACAAAAGTTTCCTCACCATGTGTGTATTTGATTACATGAGGAAAAGTCAGAATATAGTCCTCCAACTTAGCATGCATTCTAGTCAACAACTTACCTTGTCTCTTCAAATGTGTTAAGGACTCGTGTTTTTTAAAGAAAGGTCGAATAGGAATTGTCGCACCTGGCACAAAATTGAGTATAGACATACACATACACCGCTCGAGTTCACCAAAACAGGGCATGACCCACGGCAAGAAAAATTCAAGGTGCTCGGTTTTAACCCAGAAAATTTAGGTTTTCGTTTACTATCAAGTAGAGCAACTAAATGAGAAAACAATGAGGAAACGTCTCTAGGAATTACCACATTGTACTCGGCTAACATAAAATCCGAAAACCCCCAATTTGCAAGAAACTCAAGGAAGGATTATAATACCTATTTGGGTCCCCTTAGAAGCCACGGGAGTACACGGCCACGCGAAGAGGAGAAAAACTCGAAATCTTAAAGCTGGAACACAGCATAAAATTTCTTAAATGGAATCCTAGGTAAACCCATAGATTTAAGATTTCGAAACCAGAAATTAGGGCTAACAAAATCCACTTACGAGGTCGATTTCCTTGAGGATCTTCGATGAAAGGCTTGGGGTTTACGAGCTGAAGAGATCGGCTTGAAGAAATGAGAGGGATCACACGGGTTAGTGGAAACCGAAAGCTTACGCACGAAGAAGGCTCACGGAAATGATTTTCCTTTGTTTTGGTTTGAAGACCGACGTGCAATAGAAAGAAATGAGGATCAAGTAGATTGTTGAGGAAGCCGTCGGTTTCACTTAGGGAAAAAGGAATTAGTCATGGCTTGTCTCACAAGCCAAGGATGGACGATGGGGATTTCAAGCATAGGAGGATATTTTCTCACCTACCCATCCTATGGTTGAGAAGGTTTGGGGTCAAATTTTATTTTGACAAAAAGTAGAGGACTCAAGAAAATAACCCACTTTAAAAATAAGACACACCCATCTTAAAATAATTTATAAAAAAATGAAATTCTTTGTTTCAAAATATTTAACTTAAAATAATATTAATAAATGACGTAAAGGCCTACGCAGTAGGATTCAGGTATTACAACTCTCCCCCACTTAAAAATAATCTCGTCCTCGAGATTAACGTACCTTAAGGAAAAAGGGTGGGATATTTATTCTTCATGTCGTCTTCGTGTTCCCACGTCACCTCTTGTTCTGTGTGGTGGTTCCATTGTACTTTGACCATCGAAATTGTTTTGTTGCGAAGTACTCGAACCTCCCGATCCAAAATTCGAATCGGCGTCTCCTCATATGAGAAATCCTTATGCACTTGGAGAAGCGCATAATCTAGCACATGGGTAGGGTCGTGCACATATTTTCGGAGCATTGAGACATGAAAAACATCATGCATAGCTGAAAACTGTGGAGGTAGTGCAAGTCGATAAGCTGCTGCTCCAATCTTTTCAAGAATCTCGAACGGGCCAATATATCTTGGGGTTAACTTGCCCTTCTTGCCGAATCTCATCATTCCTTTCATTGGAGCCACACGTAGGAATACTTTGTCTCCTACCTCAAAGTGTAGCTCCTTTCTCCTACGATTGGCATATTTCTTCTGCCTCTCTTGAGTCAAGGCAAGCCTTTTTCTGATGATAGACACCTGAATCCTACTGCGTAGGTCTTTACGTCATTTATTAATATTATTTTAAGTTAAATATTTTGAAACAAAGAATTTCATTTTTTTATAAATTATTTTAAGATGGGTGTGTCTTATTTTTAAAGTGGGTTATTTTCTTTGAGTCCTCTACTTTTTATCAAATTAAAATATGACCCCAAACCTTCTCAACCATAGGATGGGTAGGTGAGAAAATATCCTCCTATGCTTGAAATCCCCACCGTCCATCCTTGGCTTGTGAGACAAGCCTTGACTAATTCCTTTTTCCCTAAGTGAAACCGACAGCTTCCTCAACAATCCACTTGATCCTCATTTCCTTCTATTGCACGTCGGTCTTCAAAGCAAAACAAAGGAAAATCATTTCCGTGAGCCTTCTTCGTGCGTAAGCTTTCAGTTTCCACTAACCCGTGTGATCCCTCTCATTTCTCCAAGCCGATCTCTTCAGCTTGTAAACCCCAAGCCTTTCATCGAAGATCCTCAAGGAAATCGACCTCGTAAGTGGATTTTGTTAGCCCTAATTTCTGGTTTCGAAGTCTTAAATCTATGGGTTTACCTAGGATTCCATTTAAGAAATTTTATGTTGTGTTTCCGCTTTAAGATTTTGAGTTCTTCTCCTCTTCGCGTGGCCATGTACTTCTGTGGCTTCTAAGGGGACCGAAACAGGTATTATAATCCTTCCATGAGTTTCTTGCAAATTGGGGGTTTTCGGATTTTATGTTAGCCGAGTACTATGTGGTAATTTCTAGAGACGTTTCCTCATTTGTTTTCTCATTTAGCTGCTCTACTTGGTAGTAAACGAAAACCTAAATTTTCTGGGTTAAAACCGAGCACCTTGAATTTGTCTTGCCGTGGGTCATGCCCTGTTTTGGTGAACTCGAGCTGTGTGTGTGTATGTCTATGCTCTGTTTTATGGACCCAGCCGTGTGAGTGTTCTGTTTCATGAGTTTAGCTCTATGTGTGTGTGTGTTCTGTCTCATGGATCTAGCTGTGCTCGTGTGCGTGTTCTGTTTTATGGCCCTAAGCCGTGTGTGTGTATGTCTATGCTCTGTTTTATGGACCCAGCTGTGTGAGTGTTTTGTTTCATGAGTTTAGCTGTGTGTGTGTGTGTGTTCTGTCTCATGAATCTAGCTGTGCTCGTGTGTGTGTTCTGTTTTATGGCCCTAAGCCGTGTGTGTGTATGTCCTGTCTTGGTGTGTATAATAGCCGAATTTTGAGTAAACTTATACTCCCTTTCTTATGTTTTCTTGAGTCTAAATCATGTCTTACTTTGAGTAAACTTATGTCTTTAATTGTTAATTTATAGATTTAAAGTTTATGGTTTTTCAAACATGTTTTCCGCAAGTTATGGCCTAAGTAAGCCATCAAGAGTTTTAAACCCAAGTTAGTAAGCTTATTTAGAAACTTTTAAGTTGCCAAGAGTTGTATCTTTCATTAGTATTGGTTTTAGAAAATATATGAGGTTTCTTAAATATTGAAAGGAGGATACTAAGGATTTACTTATGCCATGTAAATAGTTTAACGAGTAAGGAAGACGCCTTAATTCCATTTTTGGAATTTAAGGGAGCACATATGGGTATTGGATAGTAAAGTCTTTAGTGAAATGAATTTTAATATGTTATTTCCGTTCATTGAATAGGAGTGTAATTACAAGATTTAAAGACTCTACTCATAAAGCCTCGAGGTAAGTAGCTATGACCATGCTCCTTACACACAAAGCTCTCTTATGAAAGAATATCTCTCTTTGTACATGTTCTCTTATAAAAGAATAAACGTATATATTATGTACAAGCCTTTCTTGGTAGCCCCTGTTAAGTATCCTATTGATTACAATTGTGTGTATGTAAGGTAATTGATGGGAACCAAGATGGGCCTAGCCTTAAAGATCATTTGCAACTTCCAGATGGGCCAAGAAGATCAAGGAGACAATGCAAGGATTGATGCAATCCACCTGGGACAAGTTTAGCAAAAGCCCAACATTCAAGATGGGGCTTGAAGAATGAAGATCCAGTTTTAATTCATTAGATTAGCTACGGAAGAAGGCAACGACAAGACTTAAAGGCTTTGAACTCTTGAAGGGTTTCAACTTATTTAATTCATTTAAAGAACTTATGTTATTAGTTTAGAATAATTGAGTTTATTATGAAAAGCACTTAAGGGGGCCTATGCAAGGGCATGTTGGGAAAGTTATTATTTTATTGAACTAGGGTTAGGGTTACTGTAGCCGAGTTACTGTAGCGCGGCACTGTAGCCGCGGCACTATTCATCCAGGGGTACTTTTGGAAGATGGGGGTTTATTTTGGCTAGGGTTTCATTAGGTTTTGCTTTAAATACTCTATGTAGCCTCATTCTAATCAGTTTATGAAGTTTATGAAATTTGATGAATTTATTCATTGTGAGTTGAGTTTATCTCCTCTTGTTCTTAATTGAACTTTTGAACTTATCAAAGGTAAATCACAACCTTTGTGGCGTTCCTCCTTAGTAATCTGGGTTCTTGAGACGGGTTATTCAACGGGTCTAGATTTTAATATAATCTTGGTTCTTGAAACGAGTTCTCATCGGGTCTAGGTTCTCCATCCATTGACTTGATTTTGGCTTTCTTGGGGAGTTTTCAAATTGACTGTGGGTTCAAGGGATTTCATTCCCACGGGTTCATATCATTAATGCATCATGAAACTTTTATGCATGATCTCTCTTAAATAGCTATGCCTTACTTATACGTAACATGACATGAAACACTTCTTAAGTAAAAGCATTTGCATTTGGACTAAAGGAAGATAATGAAAATGTTTAACTAAACAAAAAGAAAGAAAAGAAAAGAATTAAAAGCATGAACGTAATAGCCTTATGCATGAAAGGGTATCAAAGAATGGGCAGATGGCAATGCCGAGTAAGTGGTACTGGTAGTGCATCCAGTACTACCCCCATGAAAGGGATTCCAACCTGTGGTCGCGGGTGGAATCCGGGTCCAAAAGACCGCTAACCCCAACACACGGGACGTAATAGTGTGTACTGGCTCAAGAAAGTGAAATATAAAGTAAAGTTATGCATGAAAGGTACGGTTAAGCATGAAAGTACATTTATGCATGAAAGTATAGTTATTCTTTAAATTGTTTATGCACGAAAGCATTGTCAAGAATTAGCAAACGTTTATGTATGCATGTTTTCAAAAGAAAAGATTATGTGATTATTAAGTTAACGGCATGGTGTACTGCTTCCTGAGTATTAGACTCACTTTGTGTTTATGTTTTAAACGTCCAGGTATGAACGATGAGGCCGTAGAGCTGGGCACTGCTGAGGAGGGGAGGGCTGATGTTTAGAGTTCCCCGTTGGTTTGACTTTTGAGGACTATGATTATGTTTTAATTATGTTTTTATGATGGGTCCCATGTTGGGACGTTTTGTTGGTTTGACTTTGAAACAATATGCCTTTGGGCAACCGTGCAAATACTATGGTGGGGTGATGGTAACGGTGTATTTTCTATGGTGGGGTGAAGGTAACCCCACATAAGAAGGTTAAATGCCCTTTTTGTATGTGTTATGGGGACTAAGTCCCCTCTTAATTAGAACTAGTATGTTTTGATGAATGGATGGACTAGTCCTTTATTTGGAAATCTTGAACAGATCGTGTATCAGGTACTTACTTTTAAACTGGAAACGCAGTGTACATGCACGACATGTTCATGTCCATCCCTTTTACCCTCGTAGAAATATATATATATATATATATATATATAATATGCATAGTAAAATAGTACTATTAATGATAAGGAAAAAACAGGTAAATTGCCGTGACCACGTCCCGGTCATAGGATTTGGGGTGGGGTTGTGACAGACAATGCCGGGTGCACTACCAGCGTGTCCATCCTAACAATGCAATATGCCCATTAAACCTCCATCTTTGCTATTATGACATAGGACGTTACGTATCTTGATTGTCATACCTCATCATAAACATGCATGTATGCTTTCTTGTCATATATGGTCTTATCATATTTTTCTATATTAGGGATTGAATAAGAATAATCTCATTTGGCCTAAATTATATTTAATTGGCCATATTAGATAAGCACACGAACTATTATTTATTTAGTTAGACCCATAAGCCCAATTTTTTTTTTTTTTGTTCAACAGATTTCCATTCATTCAAAATACCTATCCTTACAAAATATAGCTCTTATCAAGCCAAACTGCTTGAGATATAAAAGGACACCCATCCCACCACATTTCAATATCATTAACCCCCCAAAGCATGCCTTGCCAAAAGATGAGCAGCCGAATTGCCCAACCTGTTAACATGAGAAACCTGGACATCTTGGAAACCAGACATCATTTTTCTAATATCTTAAATCAAGAAAGCAAAATCAATGAAATAAACAGAGCCATCATTCAACGCATTAACAAGAACCAAGCAATCAGTTTCCAACATCAGTTTCGGCACCCCCCACTAAGCACATAGTTGCAATCCTCTTAACATAGTTGTAGCTTCAATGAATTTTGTAGAAACAACTTCCCTTTCCACTTTGCTGCATGCCACAACCACATTCCCTTGAGCATCTCTAAGTATAATGCCAATACCAGCTTTTTGTTGATCAAAGAAAATTGCTCCATCTACATTCATCTTTAAATAATCTCCTGGAGGAGGGGCCCAACAGATAACTTTCTTTATATCCTTACTATAAGCATAAAAATCCTGGACCTGTTGATACTCGAGCTACAAAGACAAAGCATAACAGATCACAGATTTAGTATCATGAGAGATATTCTTATAAATAAGTTGATTCCTTCTATACCATAATCCCCAAGCAATAGAGATAAAATTAGCTAAAGCTTCCTCGGATCCCCTCTCCCTTGCAATCATTGCCAACTCCCAAAAAGATAGCCCAAATTCCATATTTTCCATCATTGGTAAGTGTTGTAAACAAGAATTAGCCACATCAGAACAATAAAATAAAGCATGAGCAGCATCCTCTTTGGCCCTACTGCAAAACACACAAGTATCATCCAACACAACCTTTTTCTTTTTCAAATCCTAATAAGTTGGCAGATTATCTAGGCATGCTTTCCAAACAAAAATCTTCAATTTCTTTGGAATCTTTAACTGCCAAAGACACTTCTAGAAAGATTTAACTAATCTCTCCCTCAACCTCTCCCCCACATTCTGCCTATCTAATTGTAAAAACTGCTTACAGGCACTTTTAATAGAATAAATACCAATTGTTTTCTGGAACCCAAAACAAAGCATCCTCTACATTTAAAAACACATTCAACTTCAAAATCTGATTCACAATCATTGGATTAAAGAGAGCTCTCAACACTTCTACATTCCACCAACTTGTATCAACATCAATCAAATCTTGAACTTTAAGATTCTCATCATACCCTTGAGCAAACACTTGAACTTCTTCTGCACTAACTTCTGGAATCCAGGGATCCATAAAAACTCTTACACCACTCCCATTTCCCACATGTCATTTACATCCTGTCTTCATATTCTTTAAAGCCTTGAAAGTCCCTTGCCAAATATAAGAAGATTTTATGCCCATTGTTGCCTTAAACAAAGAAGTTTTTGAAAAATCTATGGCTTTATACATTCTACAGCAAAGACCCCTCATTATTCAGAAGCCTCCATCCCTATTTAGCTAGAAGGGCCAAGTTAAGGATTCTAAGATTTTTAAAACCCATTCCACCTTTAAACTTTGAATCACAAAGCCTTTCCCAGCTAACCCAATGTTCTTCCTCCCCTGAGGTTGATTCCCCCACCAAAAATGAGCAATCATCATTTCTAATTCATGGCACAAAGAATTAGGAAACATGAAATAGGTCTTAGCTACATCTTTAAGAAGTACTTCCCTTCCTCCTTGAGATAACAGATTGCCCTTCCAAACCTGAAGTTTCTGCCACAATTTCTGTTTAACATTAGAAAAAGCTCTCTGTTTTGATCTTCCCACCATTGGTGGCAAACCCAAATACTTGTCATACTGTTGAGTATGACTCCCACCCCAAAGCTGCATTATTTCTGCTCTCCCATTCGCTTGAACATTTTTACTAAAAACCATATAAGCCTTTTCCTTATTAATACATTGGCCCGAAGCTTTCTCATATTTATTCAAAAGAGAATGGATATTTTCATTAGTACTCACATCAGCCTTACAAAAAATCACGTTGTCATCCGCAAACATCACACCATCTTGAATTTGCAAGAAAGCGATCCAATCTTTCACTTATATTCCCATCCCCTTCTCTCTTATTATTCCAAGTAAATGGAACCCCTGAAAATCCCATACTCGAAGACCACAATATGTTAAAACAGATCTAAAACCTTCCAATTGTATTTCACTTCTACCCCTCCCCCACATTTCTCAAACTAATGAAGGATTTCATTAAAATCCCCAAAAACCACCCAAGGCCTCCCCTCTCAAGGGTCCAAATCTCTACTTAAACCCCATACTTCATCCATATGCTCTGAATCAGGGTGACCATAGACACCCGTGATCAAAATCTTCTCACCCTCCACATTATTCACCTTAATTTCAGCTTGCACATGATGTTTAGAGTAACAAATAATTGATAAATCCACGTCATCACGCCATAATAGAGCCAAAGTACAATCCACTACAAAATAGTTTCGAAAACCAACCTTAAACTTTGAGTAATCCCATTGATGAGCATGTAAATGAGTCTCTTGCAAGAAAAGTACCTCGGGAGCTTCCTTCATGATCAAATCACGAAGCGTACAAATGCCTCGTGGGTTCCCAAGCCCACGAGGATTCCAACTGAAGAGTTTCATGATATCCAGCGGGGTTGTTCAACAGCCACTTTTTTCTCCATCTCTTGCTGATAAACCTTAACCCCTAGATTCACGAAGTTCTCACCTCCTTCAACAGGATTGGTCCCTATATTTGAATCCCCTCCCACTTCATCAGTTACCAGATTTTGCGAGCCCAAAATCCCAATTGCAATTCCAAAACCGTGATCCACTGGTTACGACAGATCTTGAGGCCCATCTTTACTACTTGCCGAAGATTCCACCACCACCGCTACTTATGGTGGATCGACATTCCTCCACTTCCCAGGAGGGAGAACCTCTGAACCTAATTTCCCTCCTCGCCAATCTACCGAAAACCTCGCACATAACCCAATACCATAAGGAAAACAAGATGAACTCAAATGTGTAGGCTGAACGTCAAGCCCCAAAATACCACATGTAAAGCAAAAATCTGGCAATCTCTGAGAAGAGAACGAACCCAACAAGACTTCCCCCCCCCAACTCATTTTTTTCCTGCGTTGCAGAGGTTTTGAAATATCCATTTTGACTCTTACCCTCATATAATCCCCCCACTCCATCTCTTCCTTATCCAAATCAACTTCCAACACTTCCCCCAACATTCCTCCAATCAAATTACCCACATACAGATTATGTGCCAGCAAAGGTAGATCATATATACCTACCCTGATGGGAACCAAGGTGAGCCTAGTCTTAAAGATTGTTTGAAAGTTCTAGAAGGGCCAATTACAAGATCAAGAGCCAATAAGATCAAGGAAGCAATGCAAGGATTGGTGTAATCCTCTTGGGATGAAGCTAGTTTTGAAAGAAAGAGAACCAGTTTTGATCCATTTGATACAAGTTGTGGAAGACATGACTTAGAGTTATTGTTTGGGCCTATTGTTATTGAAGGCTTTCAATTTGTTAAAAGATTTATTTCATTAGTTTAGAATAAGTAGACTTGAGGATGCTTGGCCCACATTCCCATCATTCCCCCTCTCCTCAAAAGGATTCGACCTCGAATCTTCACCTACATCAAAAGGAGAAAGATCATAAACATTGAAAGTTGCAGAAGCTTTATACTCACCTGGAAGATCCACTATATGCATTGTCATTAATTTTCTCAAGAATTTGGAAAGGTCCATCTCCTCGAGGATGCAACTTAGTCCTTCTATGGGCTGGGACTCTTTCTTTGCGCATGTGAACCCAAACCCAATCTCCTGGTTCAAAGATGACAAGCCTTCGTCCTCTATTGGCTTGGGAAGCAACCCTTTCATTCTTTTGGGCAAGTTGAAGCCGTACCCTCTCATGTAGTGACTTCACCAAGTCCGCCTTCTTTTGTCCATCCAAACTACTCCTGTCATCAACAGGTAAAGGCATCAAATCCAAAGGAGTAAGTGGATTAAATCCATAAACAATTTCAAAAGGAGAGTATGAAGTAGTAGTATGCATCGTCCTATTATATGCAAACTCTATAAATGGAAAAAAATCCTCCCAAGTTTTTAAATTCTTATGAACAACAGTGCGTAAAAGCTGAGTTAAAGTCCTATTAACTACTTCAGTCTGACCATCAGTCTGCGGATGACAAATAGTGGAAAATAAGAGCTTAGTACCCAATTTCCCCCACAACACCTTCCAAAAGTAGCTAAGGAATTTAACATCCCTATCAGAAACAATACTCCTAGGTACACCATGGAGTCGCACTATCTCCCGGAAAAACAAGTCAGCTATGTTTGTGGCATCATCTGTTTTATGGCATGGAATGAAATGTGCCATCTTACTAAATCTATCCACAACCACAAAAATAGAATCTCTACCCCTTTTGGTCCTAGGCAGCCCCAAGACAAAGTCCATAGATATGTCTACCCATGGCTCACTAGGAACGGGTAAGGGTGTATACAACCCATGTGGCAAAACCTTAGATTTGGCCTTTCTACATGTAATGCACCTTCCACAAATACGGTTAACATCTCTCTTCATCTTAGGCCAAAAGAAATGTTCATGCAAAATGTCTAAAGTTTTCTTGACACCAAAGTGTCCCATTAATCCCTCACCATGTGCCTCACGCACCAATAACTCATGCATAGAACAATTTGGCAGACAAAGTTTGCTTTCTTTAAACAAATAACCATCGGCTTGTAAAACTTACCAAATGCCGCCTTATCACATGCCACATACACATTTGAAAAATCAGCGTCATCGGCATACATGTCTTTCACATATTCAAACCCAAGCATTTTAGCACTCATAGAAGTAAGAAGTACATACCTCTGGGATAGAGCATCAGCAACAATGTTCTCCTTACCTTGCTTGTAACGGATGACATAGGGAAAGGTCTCAATGTATTCCATCCATCTAGCATGCCTTTTATTCTACTTACCTTGACCCTTGAGATGCTTCAATGATTCATGATTGGTGTGGATCACAAATTCCCTTGGCCATAGGTAGTGCTGCCAAGTCTCTAATGCACGAACAAGAGCATAAAGCTCTTTGTCATAAGTAGGGTACTTCAGGGATGCCCCACTTAACTTTTCACTGAAGAAGGCTATGGGCCGCCTATCCTGCATCAAAACGGCTCCAATCCCTATTCCTGAGGCATCACATTCAATCTCAAAAGCTTTGTTAAAATCAGGTAATGCTAACACAGGTGCAGAGCACAACCTTTCTTTAATAGTGGCAAAAGCATTCTCTTGATTCGCCCCCCAATGAAACCCAACATTCTTTTTAATTACCTCAGTGAGTGGTGCAGCAATGGTGCTGAAGTCTTTAACAAAACGCCGATAAAAGCTAGCTAAGCCATGAAAGCTTCTTACCTCAGTGATGCTTTTTGGCGTTGGCCACTCCTTGATTGCCTTGACTTTCTCTTCATCCACCTCAATACCCTTTGTACTAACAACATAACCAAGAAAAACAACTTTTTCCATGCAAAAGGCACATTTCTTAAAATTAGCATACAACTTTTCACATCTCAACACATCAAACACATATCTCAAATGCTCAATATGTTCATTTAAGTTCTTGCTGTACACTAAGATATCATCAAAGTACACTACCACAAACTTGCCTATGAATGCACGTAGGACATGGTTCATTAATCTCATGAAAGTACTGGGCGCATTTGTAAGTCCAAATGGCATAACCAACCATTCATAAAGCCCATACTTAGTCTTAAAAGCAGTTTTCCATTCATCACCCTCTTTCATTCTAATTTGATGGTACCCACTTTTAAGATCAATTTTACTGAAAATACATGAGCCATGCAATTCATCAAGCATATCATCCAATCTAGGAATGGGATGGCGATATTTTACCGTGATATTGTTGACCGCCCTGCAATCAATGCACATCCTCCACGTCCCATCCTTCTTTGGCACTGGTAGCACTGGTACTGCACAAGGGCTCATGCTCTCCCTCACGTACCCCTTGCTCATCAAATCTTCAACTTGCCTCTGAAGCTCCTTTGTCTCCTCTGGATTACTCCTATAGGCTGGTCGGTTTGGAATAGCAGCCCCGGGCACAAAATCAATCTGGTGCTCAATGCCTCTAATGGGTGGCAACTCATTTGGCATCTCCTCCGGGAATACATCCTCAAACTCCTGCAACAAAGAAACAGCCAAACTAGGAAGAGACTGGTTATTTTCATCAAGACTAAGATAAGACTCTTTATAGACAAGAAAAATCATAGGGCGATCTGCGAAGAAAGCCCTCTTAACCTCACTCTCTCTTGTATAGAAACTCACTTTTGCCTTTCCTTTTCTCTCGGCAGACTCTCTTTCTTTTTTCTCTCGTGGCTCCACTCTTTTTTCTTTACTCTCAGCCACCTCTCTACTTTCTTTTTCACTCTTTCTTTTATGCTCATTTTCACTCTCACTCTTTCTTTTTTGCTCAATCTCTTTTTCACTCTTTCTTTTTTGATCACTCTCATTTTCACTCTTTCTCTTTTGATCACTCTCATTTTCACTCTTTCTTTTTTGAGCAACCTCACTTTTCAATTTCAGTTGGTCCTCATAGACCTGGCTTGGAGTTAAAGGAGCAAGCTTAATTGTTTTGCCCACCTTTTCAAAGCTGTACATGTTCTTGAACCCATCATGTGTCACTCTCCTATCATACTACCACGGCCTCCCCAACAAAATATGGCCCGCATGCATAGGCACAACATCACAAAGCACCTCATCCTGATACTTCCCAATAGAAAAAGTAACTAACACTTGTTTATCCACCCTAACCTCTCCACAATCATTCAACCACTGCAATTTGTATGGTCTAGAGTGTTTTAAGGTTGGTAAATTCAATTTCTCAACCAAAGTAGTGCTAGCCACATTAGTACAACTCCCTCCATCAATGATCATACTACATACCTTATTGTTGACATGGCATCTAGTATGGAAAATGTTCTCTCTCTGTTGCTCTGCATCATCCACCTTAATGTGTGCATTAAGAGCACGCCTGGCAACAAGAGACTCACTGGTCACAGGGTATACCACTCCATCATCATCACTAGCATCATCCAACTCGGGCACCTCATCACTATCATCCTCACTCTCAGTCATCACCTCCCCATTGTCACGCATAATCATCACCCTCCAATTTGGACATTGAGAAGCAATGTGCCCTGAACCCAAACACTTAAAACATTTGATATCTCTATTCCGTGAAGGTTGGGATTCTACCTTGGGTTTGTTGCTAGTTCCCTCATCTTTTCCCTTAGGTGGTTCAGTCTTTCTCTTTGCTTCAGCTGGATCATTCCTATCCCATTTTGATTTCCAAGTAGTGCTAGAAACCGAAGTGTACCTTGCTGTCCCTTTTCTCTTTAATTGCCTCTCCACCTTCATAGCCATGTGCACCATGTCCTCTATCTCCACATAATGCTGCAATTCAATTACATTGGCGATATCCCTATTCAAACCGCTCAAAAATCTAGCCATGGTGGCCTCTCGATCCTCTTCTACATTAACCCGAATCATCGCCACCTCCATCTCCTTATGGTAATCCTCCACACTCCTAGACCCCTGTGTAAGATTTTGTAATTTCTGGTAAAGGTCTCTATAGTAATGGCTAGGAATAAATCTCCGCCTCATGAGAGCTTTCAACTCTCCCCATGTGTCTATAGGCCTCTCATAATTCCTCCTCCTATTGGTCACTAATTGATCCCACCAAATAATAGCATAATCAGTGAACTCAATTACCGCCAACTTCACTTTCTTCTCCTCAGAGTAATTATGGCAATCAAACACCAACTCTATTTTTTTCTCCCACTCTAGATAAACCTCAGGGTCAGTTCTACCTTGGAAAGATGGTATTTTCATTTTGATGCTACCAAGGTCTCTATCTACACCATCTCGAACCCTTAGATTCCCCTCAAGTCCTCTTTCATGCCTAACTCTTCTATTTCTGCCCGACCCAACGTCAGATGCTAAGTCTTCCTCATCCTCATCATCTCCTTCATTCTCATACTGATTTTCAACTCTATGCTCACGTCGCCTCCTGTCCCTCCCACCTTGTAGATTTCTAATCGCTGCTTCCATCCTATCCCTCATGATATGAACCCGCGGGAACGAGATTCGCTTGAACCCACAGTCAATCTGAAAACTCCCCAAGAAAGCCAAAATCAAGTCAGTGAATGGAGAACCTAGACCCGATGAGAACTCGTTTCAAGAACCTAGATTATATTAAAATCTAGACCCGTTGAAGAACCCATCTCAAGAACCCAGATTACAAAGGAGGAACGCCACAAAGGTTGTGATTTACCTTTGATAAGTTCAAAAGTTCAATTAAGAACAAGAGGAGTAAAACTCAACTCACAATGAATAAATTCATCAAATTTCATAAACTTCATAAACTGATTAGAATGAGGCTACATAGAGTATTTAAAGCAAAACTTAATGAAACCCTAGCCAAAATAAACCCCCATCTTCCAATAGTGCCCCCGGATGAACAGTACCGCGGCTATAGTGCCACGCTACAGTGAGAACAAGACCTCAAGCACAAGAGAGAATGAGTTGAAAAATAATTGTGAGGTCGAGAGTACAAAAAAAGATGAAGAAAAGGAGTGACAGAAAAAAAGAGAGTGAAAAGAAAAAAGAGTGTGAAAGGAAAAAAGAGAGTGAAAAAGAAAAAGAGAGTGGAAAGAAAAGAGAGTGTGAAGAAAGTGCAAGAAAAACAAAGAGAAAAGTGAGTTTTTACGCTAAGGCAAGTCTTAATCCTAACGAACTTGACGTATGTTTGCCTAGTATTGTTGTCTCTTTGTTGCAGGGATATGAGGTCGTGTTTCCAAGTGGTGTATTTAGTGGATTGCCACCACTAGGAATCATGACCTTAAATCCCTGCAACAAAGAAACAAAAACACTAGACAAAGAGTCGTTAAATTCATTAGTATAAAAGCTTGCCTTAGCATAAAAACTCACTTTTGTCTTTCTGTTTTTCTCTGCAACCTCTATTTCTTTTTCCTCTTGTAGCTCCACTATTTTTTCTTGACTCTTAACCACCTCTATATTTTCTTTTTCTCTCTCTCTTTATTTTGATGTTTCGGATTCATTCTCTTTTTCCTCTCAATCTCTTTGTTCTTTTCACTCTCTGTTTTTCTTTCACTCTCCTCTTTTTTTGAGCTCTCAGCCTCACAATTGTTTTTCAACTCATTCTCTCTTTTTCTTGAGGTTTCAGCCTCACCCAAATCATTTCCCTTAGGCGGTTCGGTCTTCCCCTTTGTTACAACTTGATCATTTTTGTCTCACTTTGGTTTTCAAGGAATACTAGAAACCAAAGTATACCTTGATGTACCCTTTCCTTTTAGCCGCCTCTCCACCTTCATAGCCATGTGCACCATATCCTCTACCTCCACATAATGTTGCAACTCAACTACATTGGCTATCTCCCTATTCAACCCACTCAAAAATCTTGTCATCGTGGCCTCCTGATCCTCCACTACATTAGCCAGAATCATAGCCACCTCCATCTCCTTATGGTAATCCTCTACACTCTTAGACCCTTGTGTAAGATTTTGTAGTTTTTTGTAGAGGTCTCTATTGTAGTGGCTAGGTACAAATCTCCGCCTCATGATAGCTTTCAACTCTCTCCATGTTTCTACAGGCCTCTCAAGATTCCTTCTCCTATTGGTCACTAATTGATCCCACCAAATAATAGCATAATCAGTGAACTCAATTACAGCCAACTTCACCTTCTTCTCTTCAGAGTAATTATGATAATCAAACACCAATTCTATTCTTTTCTCCCACTCTAAATAAACTTCAAGGTCAGTTCTACCTTGGAATGATGGTATTTTCATTTTGATGCTCCCAAGGTTCTTATCTACTCTATCTCGACCCCCTGGGTTTGCCCTAAGTCTTCTTCCACGCCTAACTCCTCTATGTCTATCCAATCCAACTTCAGATGTTAGGCCTTCCTCATCCTCACCATACTCTCCATTTTCATACCCATTCTCAATACTAGGCTCACGCGCCTCCTATCTCTCTCACCTTGCAGATTTCTAATCACTGCTTCTTGATTATCCATACTATCCCTCACGGAACCCAACACCAAGTTCAACCGCTCAAATTGTTGTTGCACGACTTGCAACACAAGGGATGAGTTATCTGCCTTCCCTTTTGGTGATGAGTCACTCCTATGAGACATTGTAATGTGCTGCCCAAAAGAATGTTAGTGGAAAACCTTACACACTCCCTTACGTGTTTACACTCGAATAATGGCACTCCACTCGTGTTTCACTCTTAATTGGCTTTTTCTCGATAATAATCTCACACTCTCTTGCCTTTTACCTCAAAAGTTTTCTCACTCAAGTTCTTTCAGAACTAGTTGAACTAAATCAAGATAATACAACCTTGTATTATTCCAACCAGTAATATAGAGATCAAAGAAACAAGGAATGAATAAAATGACACGAGACTCAATGAATTTATACGAGGGAAAGAGTAATTATAAAACAAGACACAAACTAGCAAGTTGTATTCAGCTCCTATGATGATAATAACGCAATCAATAAATACTTTCTTTCTCTTTGTTGTAACTATGTAGCAACTTTGAATATCCTACCTTATCTTTTCTTCTTCATCTTCCTTCTGTTTTTTTTTTTCGAATTTTCTTTTCTTTTCTTTTCCTTTCTTTTCTTTTCTTTTCTTTTCCTTTCCTTTCTTTTTCTTTTCTCTAATTCAACCACAAACAGCAATATTCAATTGTGAAAATCAAACAATTGAATTCAAACACACAAGCATGGACAATGAAGTAGAAGAGAATCAATGGAACCACACTCCAAGCAATTGACAAACTTAGAGATGCAGGAAACCCTAGAATTTTGAAACCCTAGGTGATGCAAATTTCAGCCAAACCAAAACCCTAAGAATTTCGGCAGCCTACTTTTTGTTTCTATTTTTTTTTTTTTGGCAACCCTAGAACAATGATGCCCTAGAATTAAATATGCAAGAAATAAAAGATAGAATCAGACCTGATTGGAAACCTGGCTCTGATACCAAATGATATGAACCCGCGGGAACGAGATTCCCTTGAACCCACAGTCAATTTGAAAACTCCCCAAGAAAGCCAAAATCAAGTCAGTGAATGGAGAACCTAGACCCGATGAGAACTTGTTTCAAGAACCTAGATTATATTAAAATCTAGACCCGTTGAAGAACCCGTCTCAAGAACCCAGATTATAAAGGAGGAACGCCACAAAGGTTGTGATTTACCTTTGATAAGTTCAAAAGTTCAATTAAGAACAAAAGGAGTAAAACTTAACTCACAATGAATAAATTCATCAAATTTCATAAACTGATTAGAATGAGGCTACATAGAGTATTTAAAGCAAAACCTAATGAAACCCTAGCCAAAATAAACCCCCATCTTCCAATAGTGCCCCCGAATGAACAGTGCCGCTGCTACAGTGCCACGCTACAGTAACTCGGCTATAGTAACCCTAACCCTAGTTCAATAAAATAATAACTTTCCCAACATGCCCTTGCATAGGCCCCCTTAAGTGCTTCCCATAATAAACTCAATTATTCTAAACTAATAAGATAAGTTTTTTAAATGAATTAAATAAGTTGAAACCCTTTAAGAGCTCAAAGCCTTTAAGTCTTGTCATTGCCCTCTTCTGTTGCTAATCAAATGAATTAAAACTAGATATTCATCCTTCAAGCCCCATCTTGAATGTTGGGCTCTTGCTAAATTTGTCCCAAGTGGATTGCATCAATCCTTGCATTGTCTCCTTGATCTTCTTGGCCCATCTGGAAGTTGCAAATGATCTTTAAGACTAGGCCCATCTTGGTTCCCATCACCTCACTTCACCCAACACCAAGTTCAACCGCTCAAACTGTTGTTGCATGGCTTGCAACACAAAGGATGTGTTATCTGCCCTCCCCCTTGGTGATGCGCTACTCCGATGAGACATTATCAGGTGCTACACAAAAGAATGTTAGTAGCAAAAAAAAGTAAACCTCACACACTCTCACTTACGTGTTTACACTCGAATAATGACACTCCACTCGTGTTTCACTCTTAATTGGCTTTTTTCCGATAATAGTCTCTCACTCTCTTGCCTTTTACCTCAAGAGTTTTCTCACTCAAGTTCTTTAAGAACTAATTGACTCAATCAAGACAAAGCAACCTTATTTTATCCCAACTAGTAATTAGGTCCAAGAAACAAGAACAAGAGAAACACAGAAGCAATGAAAGAAAAAAAAATGGCACGTGAATCAAGAAAATTATATGAATGAAACAGTAACTATAAGACAAGATACCAACTAGAATCACCCCTTTTGATGATAAGGCTGAAGAAAAGATCTCGGGATGGCTTTTTTTTTTTTTCTTTTCCTTTCTTTTCTTTTCTTTTCTTTTCCTTTCCTTTTTTTTTCTTTTCTCTAATTCAACCACAAACAGCAATATTCAATTGTGAAAACCAAACAATTGAATTCAAACACACAAGCATGGACAATGAAATAGAAGAGAATCAATGGAACCACACTCCAAGCAATTGACAAACTTAGAGATACAGGAAACCCTAGAATTTTGAAACCCTAGGTGATGCAAATTTCAGCCAAACCCAAAACCCTAAGAATTTCGGCAGCCTATTTTTTGTTTCTATTTTTTTTTGTTTGGCAACCCTAGAACAATGATGCCCTAGAATTAAATATACAAGAAATAAAAGATAGAATTAGACCTGATTGGAAACCTTGCTCTGAATACCAAATGATATGAACCCGCAGGAACGGAATCCCTTGAACCCACAATCAATTTGAAAACTCCCCAAGAAAGTCAAAAATCAAGTCAAGCATGGAGAATCTAGACCCAATGAGAACCCGTTTCAAGAACCTAGATTATATTAAAATCTAGACCCGTTGAAGAACCCGTCTTAAGAACCCAGATTACAAAGGAGGAACGCCACAAAGGTTGTGATTTACCTTTGATAAGTTCAAGAAGAAGAACCAGTTTTGATCCACTTGATTCAGGCTGTGGAAGACATGACTTAGAGATACGGCCTTTGAGCGGTTGAACTTGGTGGTTGACGAAGTGAGGGATAGGATCGATCATGAAGATGCGGTAATTAGAAATCTACAGGGCAGGAGAGATAGGAGGCGATGTGAGTCTAGTGTTGAAAATGGGTACGAGAAAGAAGAGTATGGTGGTTCTCTTGTTACTACTAGGCGTGCACTCAATACACAAATTAAGATGGATGATACAGAGCAACAGAGCAAGAATATTTTTCATACTAGATGCCACATCAACAACAAGGTATGTAGTATGATCATTGATTTGAGGAGTTTTATTAATTTGGCTAGCACTACTTTAGTTGAGAAATTGAATTTACCTACCTTGAAACACCCTAGACCATACAAGTTGCAGTGGTTGAGTGATTGTGGGGGAGGTCAGGGTAAATAAGCAAGTGTTAGTTTCTTTTTCGATTAGGAAATCCCTGGATATGGTCCTTTGTGATGTAGAGCCTATGCATGCTGGCCATATTTTGTTGGGAAAGCTGTGGCGGTATGATAGGAAGGTAATCCATGATGGGTTAAGGAACATGTACAGTTTTGAAAATGATGGAAAAACAATCAAACTTGCTCCTTTAACTCCAACACAAGTCCATGGGGACCATTTGAAACTGAAAAGTGAGGTTGCTCAAACAATAAAGAGTGAGAGTGAGAGTGATCAAAAAAGAAAAAGTGAAAAAGAGATTGAGCTAAAAAGTAAGAGTGAAAGTGAGATTGAGTTGAAAAGAAAGAGTGAATGTGAGATTGAGAAAAAAAGAAATAGAGGGGCCGAAATGGAGAAAGAGAGAAAAATGAGAGAGAAAAAAGAAAAGGGTGAGACTGAGACCTCAAGAAAAAGAGAGAATGAATTGAAAAATAATTGTGAGGTTGAGAATACAAAAAAAAAAGATGAAGAAAAGGAGAGTAACAGAAAAAAAAAAAAAAAAAAAAAAAAAGTGAAACGAAAAAAGAGTGTGAAAGGGAAAAAGATAGTAAAAAAGAAAAAGAGAGTGGAAAGAAAAGAGAGAGTGAAGAAAGTGAGAGAAAAATAAAGAGAAAAGTAAGTTTTTATGCTAAGGCGAGTCTTAATACTAACGAACTTGGCGTATCATTGCCGAGTATTGTTGTCTCTTTGTTGCAGGGATATGAGGTCGTGTTTCCTAGTGGTGTGTTTAGTGGATTGCCACCTATTAGAGAGATAGAGCACTACATTGATTTTGTGCTAGATGCGACAATTCCTACCCGACCTTTCTTTGAAGAACGTGAGTCCTTGACACACTTGAAGGGACAAGTTAAGTTGAATAGAATGCATGCCTAGTGGGGGCAATTCATTGAGACATTTCCTCATGTAATCAAGTACACACAAGGTAAGAAAAATTTTGTGATTGATGCTTTAGCAAGAAGGTATGTCCTTGTCATCATTTTAGATGCAAAATTGTTGAGACTTGAATATGATAAGGAATTGCATGCTAATGATGATGACTTTGCTAGTGTGTATGGAACATGTAGGAAAACATCATTTGGTAAGTTCTATAAACTAGATTGGTACTTGTTTAGAGAGAATAGATTTTGTGTGCCTACTAGTTTTATGTGCAGGTTGCTTGTGTGTGATAGACATGGTGGTTTGTTCCATAACATTGGTGTAAGGAAGACTTTCAATTTGTTGCATGAACGTTTGCGGGAGTATCATTTGCCTTTTATTGAGTTTGCATGTAATTGGAGTGGTCCTTTTGGTGTAAATGAGATTTTAAACGTGTTGCATAAACGTTTGTGGGAGTTTCACTTGCCATTTATTAACTTGTTGCAAGAACGTTTGCAGGAGTATCATTTGCCTTTCATTGAGTTTGCATATAATTGTAGTGGTCATTTTGGGGTGAGAAAGACTTTATATGTGTTTCATGAACATTTGTGGGAGTATTGTTTGCCATTCCTTGAGTTTACATATAATTGGAGTGTTCATGCTACTACTGAGTTTTCACCTTTTGAAATTGTTTATAGACTTAATCCATTTACTCCTTTAGATTTAATGCCTTTTCCTGTTGACGACAGGAGTAGCTTGGATGGATTTTTTCAAATTCTTGAACAAATTAATGATAATGCATATGGAATGGATCATCCATGTATGTATCATGTTTTCGTTATTATCAACGTTACTAACATTTTTCCCTTTGATCCAGGTGGAGATTCGAGGTCTAATCCTTTTGAGGAGAGGGGGAATAATGGGAACCAAAGTAGACCTAATCTTAAAGATCTTTTGCAAGTTCCAGAGGGGTCAATCACATGATCAAGAGCCAAGAAGATCAATGAGGCGATACAATCCACTTGGGACGAGTCTAGCAAGAGCCCAACTTGTTTAATTCATTTAAAGGACTTATTTTATTAGTTTAGAATAATTAGATTTATTATGAGAAGGAATTATGGGGGGCACCTATTCAAGAGCAAGTTGGGAAAGTTATTATTTCTTATGAACTAGAGTTTTTGGGAAGGCCTTGTATTTTGGTCAAGGGATTATTTGCAAAGTTACTTTTTAGGAATTAGGGTTTCAAGAGTTACTGTAGCGACGTGCTGTAGCCGTGGCACTGTTCACTCAGGGGTATTTTTGGAAGATGGGGCATTATTTTGGCTAGGGTTTTAATTAGGTTTTAGTTTAAATACTCTTTGTTGCCTAATGTTAAGAAGTTTATGAAATTTGATTAATTTATTCATTGTGAGTTGAGTTTATCCCCTCTTGTTCTTAATTGAACTTTTGAACTTATCAAAGGTAAATCACAACCTTTGTGTCGTTCCTCCTTTGTAATCTGGGTTCTTGAGACGAGTTATTCAAAAGGTCTAGGTTTTAATATAATCTAGGTTCTTGAAACGAGTTCTCATCGGGTCTAGATTCTCCATCCATTGACTTGATTTTGGCTTTCTTGGAGAGTTTTCAAATAGATTGTGGGTTCAAGGGATTCCATTCCCGCGGGTTCATATCATTTGGTATTCAGAGTAAGATTTCCAATCAGGTCTGATTCTATATTTTAATTTCTTTCATTTTTAAATTTAATTCTAGGGCGTCATTGTTCTAGGGTTGCAAAAATATAAAATAAAAAAATAGAAACAAAAAGTAGGCTACCGAAATTCTTAGGGTTTTGGGTATGGCTGAAATATGCATCACATAGGGTTTCAAAATTCTAGGGATTCCTGCATCTCTAAGTTTGTCAATTGCTTGGAGTGTCGTTCCATTGATTCTCTTCTATTTCATTGTCAATTCTTGTGTGCTTGAATTCAGTTGCTTGATTTTCACAATTGAGTATTGCTGTTTATGATTTAATTAGAGAGAATAAGAGAAAAGAAAAGAAAAGAAAAAAAAGGAAAGGAAAAGAAAAAAAAAATCGAAAAAAAAAAAGAAGAAGAAGAAGATAAGAAAAGGTAGCATATTCAAAAGTTGCTACATAGTTACAACGAAGAGAAAGAAAAACATTTGTTGATTGAGCCTTTATCATCAAAGGGGCTGAATACATATTTCTAGTTGGTATCCTCTTTTATAATTACTCTTTCCCTTGTATAAATTCCTTAGTCTCTTGTCATTTTATTCTTTCCTTGTTTCTTGGATCTATATTACTGGTTGAAATAATGCAAGGTTGTATTGTCTTGATTTAGTTCAACTAGTTCTTAAAAAACTTGAGTGGAAAAATTATTGAGGTAAAAGGCAAGAGAGTGAGACTATTATCGGGACAAAGCCAATTAAGAGTGAAACACGAGTTGAGTGCCATTATTCGAGTGTAAACACGTAAGGAAGTGTGTGAGGTTTTCCACTAACATTCATTTTGTGTAGCACATTATGATTTCTCATAGGAGTGACTCATCACCAAAGGGGATGGCAGATAACTCATCATTTGTGTTGCAAGCCATGCAACAACAGTTTGAGCGGTTGAACTTGGTGGTTTGCGAAGTGAGGGATAGGATCGATCATCAAGATGCGGTAAGTAGAAATCTACAAGGCAGGAGAGATAGGAGGCGATGTGAGTCTAGTGTTGAAAATGGGTACGAGAAAGAAGAGTATGGTGGTTCTCTTGTTACTACTAGGCGTGCACTCAATACACAAATTAAGATTGATGATACAGAGCAGCAGAGCAAGAACATTTTTCATACTAGATGCCACATCAACAACAAGGTATGTAGTATGATCATTGATTTGAGGAGTTTTATTAATTTGGCTAGCACTACTTTAGTTGAGAAATTGAATTTACCTACCTTGAAACACCCTAGACCATACAAGTTGCAGTGGTTGAGTGATTGTGGGGAGGTTAGGGTAAATAAGCAAGTGTTAGTTTCTTTTTCAATTAGGAAATATCTGGATATGGTCCTTTGTGATGTAGTGCCTATACAAGCTGGCCATATTTTGTTGGGGAAGCCGTGGCAATATGATAGGAAGGTAATCCATGATGGGTTAAGGAACATGTACAGTTTTGAAAATGATGGAAAAACAATCAAACTTGCTCCTTTAACTCCAACACAAGTCCATGGGGACCATTTGAAACTAGAGTTGCTCAAAAAATAAAGAGTGAAAGTGAGAGTGATCAAAAAAGAAAAAGTGAAAAAGAGATTGAGCTAAAAAGCAAGAGTGAAAGTGAGATTGATTTGAAAAGCAAGAGTGAAAGTGAGATTGAGAAAAAATGAAAAACAGGGGCCGAAATGAAGAAAGGGAGAAAAAAGAAAAGGGTGAGACTGAGACCTCAAGAAAAAGAGAGAATGAATTGAAAAATAATTGTGAGGTCGAGAATACAAAAGATGAAGAAAAGGAGAGTGACAAAAAAAAAAAAAAAAAAGAAGAAAAGAAGAAAAAGAAGAAGGAAAAATGAGTGTGAAAGGGAAAAAGAGAGTGAAAAAAAAGAGAGTGGAAAGAAAAGAGAGAGTGAAGAAAGTGAGAGAAAAATAAAAAGAAAAGTAAGTTTTTATGCTAAGGCGAGTCTTAATACTAATGAACTTGGCGTATCATTGCCGAGTATTGTTGTCTCTTTGTTGTAGGTATATGAGGTCGTGTTTCCTAGTAGTGTGTTTAGTGGATTGCCACCTATTAGAGAGATAGAGCACTACATTGATTTTGTGCTAGGTGCGACAATTCCTACTCGACCTTTCTTTGAAGAACGTGAGTCCTTGACACACTTGAAGGGACAAGTTAAGTTGAATAGAATGCATGCCTAGTGGGGGCAATTCATTGAGACATTTCCTCGTGTAATCAAGTACACACAAGGTAAGAAAAATTTTGTGATTGATGCTTTAGCAAGAAGGTATGTCCTTGTCATCATTTTAGATACAAAATTGTTGAGACTTGAATATGATAAGGAATTGCATACTAATGATGATGACTTTGCTAGTGTGTATGGAACATGTGAGAAAACATCATTTGGTAAGTTCTATAAACTAGATTGGTACATGTTTAGAGAGAATAGATTTTGTGTGCCTACTAGTTTTATGTGCAGGTTGCTTGTGTGTGATAGACATGGTGGTTTGTTCCGTAACTTTGGTGTAAGGAAGACTTTCAATGTGTTGCATGAACGTTTGCGGGAGTATCCATTGCCTTTCATTGAGTTTGCATATAATTGGAGTGGTCATTTTGGTGTAAATGAGATTTTGAACGTGTTGCATAAACGTTTATGGGAGTTTCATTTGCCATTCATTAACTTGTTGCATGAACGTTTGCAGGAGTATCATTTCTCTTTCATTGAGTCTGCATATAATTGGAGTGGTCATTTTGGGGTGAGAAAGACTTTAGATGTGTTTCATGAACATTTGTGGGAGTATTGTTTGCCATTCATTGAGTTTACATATAATTGGAGTGTTCATGCTACTACTAAATTTTCACCTTTTGAAATTGTTTATAAACTTAATCCATTTACTCCTTTAGATTTAATGCCTTTACTTGTTGACGACAGGAGTAGCTTGGATGGATTTTTTCAAATTCTTGAACAAATTAATGATAATGCATATGAAATGGATCTTCCATGTATGTATCATGTTTCTGTTATTATCAACGTTACTAACATTTTTCCCTTTGATTCAGGTGGAGATTCGAGGTCGAATCCTTTTGAGGAGAGGGGGAATGATGGGAACCAAAGTAGACCTAATCTTAAAGATCTTTTGCAAGTTCCAGAGGGGTCAATCACAAGATCAAGAGCCAAGAAGATCAATGAGGCGATACAATTTACTTGGATTGAGTCTAGCAAGAGCCCAACTTGTTTAATTCATTTAAAAGACTTATTTTATTAGTTTAGAATAATTAGATTTATTATGAGGACTTAAGGGGGGATCTATTCTAGGGCAAGTTGGGAAAGTTATTATTTCTTATGAACCAAGGTTTTTGGGAAGGCCTTGTATTTTGGCCAAAGGCTTATTTGGAAAAATACTTTTTAGGAACTAGGGTTTCAAGAGTTACTATAGTCGAGTTACTATAGCGACGTGCTGTAGCCGCAGCACTGTTCACTCAGGGGTATTTTTGGAAGATGGGGCATTATTTTGGTTAGGGTTTTAATTAGGTTTTAGTTTAAATACTCTTTGTTGCCTAATGTTAAGAAGTTTATGAAATTTGATGAATTTATTCATTGTGAGTTGAGTTTATCTCCTCTTGTTCTTGATTGAAATTTTGAACTTATCAAAGGTAAATCACAACCTTTGTGACATTCCTCCTTGTAATCTGGGTTCTTGAGACGGGTTCTTCAACGGGTCTAGATTTTAATATAATCTAGGTTCTTGAAATGAGTTCCCATCGGGTCTAAATTCTCCATCCATTGACTTGATTTTGGCTCTCTTGTGTGAGTTTTCGAATTGATTGTGGGTTCAAGGGATTCCACTCCCGCGGGTTCATATCAGATGGGAACCAAGGTGGGCCTAGTCTTAAAGATCATTTGCAAGTTTCAGATGGGCCAATTACAAGATCAAGAGCCTAGAAGATCAAGGAAGTAATGCAAGTATTGGTGCAATCCACTTCGGATAAAGCTAGCGAGAGCCCAACACTCGAGATGGGTTTGAAAGAAGGGGAACCAGTTTTGATCCACTTGATCCATGCTGTGGAAGACATGACTTAGAGTTATTGTTTGGGCCTATTGTTATTGAAGACTTTCAATTTGTCAAATGATTTATTTTAGTAGTTTAGAATAAGTGGGTTTAAGGATACTTGGCCCACATATGTCTTATTTCTTATGAACTAGGGTTTTGGGAAGGCCTTGTATTGTGGCCAAGGGCTTATTTGGAAAGTTACTTTTTAGGAACTAGGGTTTCAAGAAGTTACTTTAGCGTAATTACTGTATTCGAATTACTACAATGTGGCACTATTTATTCAGGAGTATTTTTGGGAGAAAGGGCTTTATTCTGGCTAGGGTTTTAATTAGGTTTTGGTTTAAATACTCTTTATAGTCTCATTTTAAGGTTTAGACAATATTGAATTTTCATTGTGAGTTGAGTTTACTCCTCTTGTTCTTTATTGAACTTATCAAAGATAAATCATAACCTTTGTGGCGTTCCTCCTTATAATCTGGCTTCTTGAGACAGGTTCTTCAACGGGTCTAGATTATAATCTAGGTTCTTGAAACGAGTTCTCAATAGGTCTAGATTCTCCCTCCATTGACTTGATTTTGCCTTTGTTAGGTGAGTTTTCAAATTGATTGTAGGTTCAAGGGATTCCATTCCTGCGGGTTCATATCATACCCAAAATGGCGCATGAAGATTTTCAAGACTATTAATTTGCATCATACCATCAAACTCCTTCACAAGGACCAACTGTTTATCAAAAGTCCAAAGCCCCTCATGCAACACTTTGAATTTATCAGAGTATCCTCAAACTCAACAAGAGTAATCACAGAACTGAGATCATGATACTTGACACTTTTCACTGGCCTCTAGATTTTCTTCACAGTGTGCTTGAATGCTACATGGTTATAATGCTTCCGAGTCAACAACTTCATGATCAAATAGTTCTCCCCTCTAGCAAGAACTTCCTCCGCATGGGTAAAATCCACAGCAACATCTTCTTTCTCTTTCTCAGTTATAGACAAACTGACATACAGATTTTCGAGGTCTTCATCCATCCTGAAAATCCAAGCCAAACCTCGTACAAATGACGAGAGGAAAAAAACCTCTACTCTAGACCCAGAGAGAGGAATGGAGCAATTGATTACTTGTAAAGATTTGTACTAGCTAATTTATTTGCATATAAACAGTGAGATTAATTAAGTACACAAAACCAATTAACATTGCAAATATCGAAAATCAACTATGCTGATTCTATACAATAAGGGCTTGTTTAAAAATGCATTTTGAGTTTTTCGAGGCACTTCAAAGTCAAATTTTGATAAACGATTTACACTTTGAGTTTGTTTAGTATGAATATTTAGAATTTTATGGTGCAAAGTTATTTTCACATTTTTTCGGAGTAAATAGTAGCCTCGATGTTAGCACCTAGATCAATGTTTTCAAAATCACAGTGTGGAATGTCCAAATAGGTTAGAAAAGTTTTATTTAGACACTTGGTAAGATCCTAGCCACATTTGGTGAATAGTATTTGACACTTGACATCAAGAGGAACCATGAGATGGAAAATGTGAAGGAAATAAAATTTTGTGATCATGCCACTTAAGCAAAATCCTATTTCATCCAACCATCCAATTTGAGCCAAACCAAATAGGATCTCAACCCTAGAGAAACCCTAAACACTTGGAGTCCAATTGAAACCCCAAAAGCTTGAAGAAAGCTGAAACCTCAAATGGTTTCCCCAAACCCTAAACGAATCCGATTTTAGCTTTGTGTTTAATCACTTGATTAAATCACTTAAATAAGCTATTAACCACTCAAAATCATGTTATTAGATCATTATTTATTCTTTTAAACCTTGGGATTTTTATTGGACCAAGAAAAATTAGATTTGGACTTGATAGCAACCCAAACCCCATTGAAATCCTAAATGGAAGCCCATTCCGTTAAGGCTCACGAAATTGAGCCACCAAGTCTTGTGGATGAAGTTTTCCCCTACCATGGAAGTCCTATTACTACCCAAAGCATCCCAAACAGTGCTTGACGAGAAGGCCAAGAGCCACATCTTCCCTCCCACTCACACGACAACTGCTGGCAGAAAACCACGAGTTGGTTTTGCCCCTAGTTTTGCCTGACACCCTGTAATACCCAAGTCCTGCTACGTAGGTCCTTACGTCATATTATTAATTCTTTAAGTTAAATATTTTGAGATAAAGATTTTTATTACTTCTAATTATTTTATTTTAAGATGAGTATGCTTTATTTTTTTTTAAATATGATTTATTAAAATAAATCAAGGGTATTATTTTTTGACTTTGAAGTATTTTCCCTTAATCCCTTTAATTTTATTTATTTAAGAAATGGCCCAAGTATTCTCTCATATTGGATTGGTAGGTGAAAAGCATCATTGAGGTGGATAGATCTCCACCATCCATCTTCCAAGCTTATGTCATAAGTTTTGACCAAAACAACTAAATCTCTTTTCACACGTACTAGGCTTCTAAGGCAAGCCTAATAGCTTTTTACCCATAAGCTTCCTAATTAAGCTATTGAATTGACTTTTCCTTGCACCCATCATCCAAAGCAACACAAAATGATAAAACAAAACTAATCCTAAGGCACTTCCCCCCCCCCCCCAAACTCGTCGGCTACCCTAAGGAAAAGCAAGAAAAGAGTTTCACCTTCTCCTTCAAGCTAAAGCTGATCTTCTCTTCTTCTCCTCTCTTTTGTTCTTCAAGAAACCATACTCCTCTCATCTCCTTCAAGCCAAGCATCCATTCTGATATGAACCCGCGGGAATGAAATCCCTTGAACCCACAATCAATTTGAAAACTCCCCAAGAAAGCCAAAATCAAGTCAGTGAATGGAGAACCTAGACCCGATGAGAACTCGTTTCAAGAACCTAGATTATATTAAAATCTAGACCCGTTGAAGAACCCGTCTCAAGAACCCAGATTACAAAGGAGGAACGCCACAAAGGTTGTGATTTACCTTTGATAAGTTCAAGAGTTCAATCAAGAACAAGAGGAGAAAACTCAACTCACAAATAAAATTCAATACTGTCTAATCTGTCAAATAAGGCTACAAAGAGTTTTTAAACCCAAACCTAATCAAAACCCTAGCCAAAATAAAGCCCCTTTTATCCAAAATTACCCTTGATGAACAGTGCCGGCTACAGTACGCGCGGCTACAGTAACCCCTACAATAAATTGATGAAACCCTAATTCCTAAAAAGTAACTTTCCAAATAAGCCCTTGGCCAAAATACAAGGCCTTCCCAAAAACATAGTTCATAAGAAATAAGACATGTGAGCCAAGCATCTTCAAGCCCACTTATTCTAAACTATTAAAATAAATCATTTAACCAAACTGGAAGCCTCCAATAACAATAGGCCGTATCTCTAAGTCATGTCTTCCACAGCTTGAATCAAGTGGATCAAAACTGGTTCTTCTTCTTTCAGACCCATCTTGAGTGTTGAGCTCTTGCTGGCTTCATCCCAAGTGGATTGCACCAATCCTTGCATTGCTTCCTTGATCTTCTTGGCCCTTGATCTTGTAATTGGCCCATTTGGAACTTGCAAAGGATCTTTAAGTGTAGGCCCACCTTGGTTCCTATCATTCCCCCTCTCCTCAAGAGGAAAATAGCAAGTTTTGGGGTTTAAGACAGTGGTATCGTGTTGCTCTTCATCCACACGGCTATACCTCTATTTGGTCTTCCACTTGTGTTTTAAAGGAGCTAAAAACTAAAGGTAAAAATCTTAATTTGACTCATTTATTTTTAATGTGATTTTGGAAGCCAACTAAGTTGTTTTAGCTTGTGCTTTGATGTAGTTAATTTCCTATATTGCAAAGAAATATGTATGCCTTGTTTTTGGCCCAAACCGAATGGTATTATAGTGGTTTTGCTATGTATTTTCCTATATTTCGAAAATACTATGTTGTAATTAAACTTGGTTAAAAAAAATGATGATTAAAGTGATTTTTAATTATATATGTTGGTATCATGTGCCTTGTAATGAGGATTAGTTGGTAATTTATTTTTAGGATGCTAGAGGTTTGGTTTAAAGGTTTTGCTTGGTTTTATAATTTTACATCTTGCTTTTAAAAGGTATTAAGTGAGTAAATCATAAGCTTAAGTGTTTAAAGGTTTTAAAGTTTCTTAATGGGTAACTTTGCTATACTTTATGCTACTTTAATTTTAATGGGAGGTTTTATCTAAACTAATTAAAATATTGCTTATGTGAATAGGTTATATAGCTTAGTTAGTTTAGATATAAGAGACTGTTTGTGCATGATATATTATGATATGCAAAGCTGTCCAAGTACCCCTAAGCCCATGTCACGCCATGTCTTGATGTAAAAATAGCCCATTTATATTGTCCCTCATTTGGTTAAATTCTACCTAATCCAAGAGTCCAAAATATTGATAAGCTATCCCTTTTATAATAAGGGACTACAAGTTGATTTAAAGGGCATGTTTCCCAAGCTCGTTTAACCTACTTGAGATGCCTAAATCTATTTTAAAGCCCATTGTTGAGAATTTTCCAGATTTTATCTCCTAATGTTTATAACCCAAAGTGAGTTTGAACCAAAGAGACCTTACTTGAAGCCTATGAATTCTTAACTACTTTTCATGTAAGTTTTTAAAATAGACTTTCCATGGACAACTAGCATGTCTTAATATCTAAGTTATTTCTTTTGTAAGTCGAGGTAAGGAGTAGTCATTTGGGTTAATGTTAAGCACAGAAGGAAAGTTATATTGTAATATCGTGGCTTTCTCTTTAAAGGGAGGGCTAAAGAATATTGTATGAGTATTAACACACTTATGCTATTTATTGAAATAGGACCTATGTTGATGATGGAAGTATCGAGGAGCATAGAGGTAAGTAGCTATAACCATGCTTCCTACACCGAGTTCTCTTTATGAAAGAATGTCTCTCTCTCTTTCCAAATGTTCCTCTAAAGAAAGAGTAAAGGTATATAGTATGTACAAGCCCTTTCTTGATAGCCCATGTTAAGTACCCTATCGATTATAATTGTGTGTATGTGTATAAGGTAATGCATGCACGTAGGTTCTAAGTCATGAGATTTCCATACATGCTCTCTCAATAAACTTATTGATTATTCCTATTATAGCATGAAAATGTATCTTGTTCATAAAAATGCATGTGCATCGAAGTAAGAAAGATTATGAAAATATTTTGATTGCAAAGGAAAGAAAATGAATTTCTCATGCCTTATGCTTCAGGTGATGCTTTAAATGAGTCTTAAAGTGCCCCTATGAACTTATACTTTTAAATGACGCGAAGAAAGTGTTTTAAAATGCCCTTATGAACTGATGCTTTAAAGGACGCAAAGAAAGTGTTTTAAAATGTCCCTATGAATTGATGCTTTAAATGACGTGAAGGAAACGTTTTAAGATGTCCTATGAATTGATGTTAAATTGTCCCTATGAACTAACGCTTTATGGATGCCATGAAAAATGATGTTTAAACTGATGCTTTTAAAATGGTGTTTTTTCATGAATGCACTGTTAAATGAAAAGATGATGTTTAAGTTCATGCTTTTAAATGATGTTCTTCCATGCATGAACTGTTAAATGAAAAGGACTGAAAGGAAAGGACTGAATGGACTGACATGAATGAAAGAAAGAAAGGACTGAAGTGCCTTGCAAAATATCAGAGCGAAACTTTCAGAAAAACATTCTTATTCAAAATTCCTTTTGGCATATTCAAATCTGAAACCTCATATTCATCAATCAGAGCATCACATTGGGACAGATACCATGTTTAACACCCGTGGTAGGGTTATAAACCACCATTATACCCCGTGGAAGGGTCGTATCCACTATTATAACCCGTGGTTGAGCCGTATACTATGTTTAACCCCCATGGTAAGGTTATAAACCACCATTATAACCCGTGGAAGAGTTGTATCCACTATTATAACCTGTGGTTGGGCCATATACCATGTTTAACCCACGTGGTAAGGTTATAAACCATCATTATAACCCGTGGAAGGGTCGTATCCACTATTATAACCCGTGGTTGGGTCGTATCCACTATTATTACCCATGGTTGGGCTGTATGCCACTATTATTACTCGTGGCTGGGCCGTATCCACTATTATCACCTGTGGTTGAACCTTATCAGAACATAACAGAACCATCAGAATCAAACTTTAATCAGAATACAGAATCAAAATCTCATGCCAAGGTTTTCAGATGCCACATCATATCAAAACCAAATACTGAATAGCTTCAAATAATTTCACATGTTCGAAATAAACATAATCAAAACATTTTCATCTATTCACAACAAAAACTTTTAGATTTTCATATTTACTCTTTTTGCATGATCAGAAACAAAATGCACAAATTAGCTCATGTCTACACCAGTCATGACAGAAAATATTTTCTCTTATACAGCTTTCATGCATATGTAGAACACATATCTGAGGTTGTTTTCTGATTTCTTTTCAAAACAAGCATGCATATTTTCAAAAGTAACCTCATTTTATTTTATTTTATGCCAAGTCTAGCATAGGAACCCCGCTTACCTGAACTTCCTAACTTTACCGAAATTCCCTAAAAAATGCCGAACAAATATTAATCGTCTCCTATAACACAATCACGTAATTTGTAATTTTCATAAATTTCCAATCGAACACGTATTTCAATATTTAAGCCTAAGATGCTAAAATAACCTATTTTAATTCCTCAAAAACTTAAATTCACAAAATCCTAAAATATCGTCACATTTCTAAATTTCCTCAATATCAAATAATACTTCCGACTTATACATTAATATAATAATTAATTAGATCCAATAAAAATGAATATCATTTAACAAAAATATTTATTTTAATATAGTTTAATATAGAAATTGGTATCTTTGGAATATAATCCAATTAAACACAGTTTAATTTAAATAAAATACAATCTGCACAAAATATAAATTTATGAGACTTAAAACAAAGTCCATAAAAAAAATATAACTCTGCCATGAATTTAGACTAAGGATAAAAATGTAATTAAAAACTTTTGGTAGTTTTATAATTGGAAAGGCAAAATTGTAAAAAAACAACACTTGGTCTGAGGTGCTTTACGGAAAATCAATGACCAAAGGCTTGATGGCATTTTCGTAAATACTATGGATATTATGACTAGAGTCGAAAAGGCATATACTAGTTGTTTCTGGAGGAACAAGAAAAGCAAAACAAAAATGAAGAGAGGAAACCGAAAGAGAAAACAAACTTCACGTCGAGATGCAGAGTTTACCTAGATGCAGATGCGATGATCGTGGGTGGAGCAAGGTGGTTGGACACACTGAGAGAGAGAGAGCATGGAGGAGGAAAGATAGCGAAACTAATGAGAGAAAGAGAGTGAACACTACAAATCGAGAGAAATCGAGAGAGAGAATGGAAGCTCACCGTGCGGGAAGAAGTTGTGCAAAGTGCTGGGAGGTGGACAGTGGCTACGTCGGCGGCTGGGTGGCTGAGTGCAGAGAGATAGAGTGATGAGGGAGCCAAGGTGATGATCAACTGAAAATGGCCATCTCGGTTCTGCTCTATTTTTGGACTGCAAAACAGAGTTGTTCGGCTTCGGTTTCATGTGGGAGTAGCACGTGTTTTGTGGTTCAGATCAGTGGTTATGGCAGCGTTATGGAGGAGCATGCAACGGCCAGACCTCCTTGGAAAGTTGCAGTTTCCGTGCGATGGTTGAGTGAAACCGTGAAGGTGCAAGCTGGTTGCGTCGTGAATGGTGGGGCTTTCGCTTCGATGGTTGGCTTTCCGTGATGGTGAGGACGTGCAAGAGTTGGCCTGTGGCAGCAAGTGCTTGGGTAGTTTCTGCAAGCATGGAATAATGTATGTGTGTGTATATATAGGTGATGGAAACCCTAAGGAAAAAACAGAGAGGAAGAAACGTGCATGCCAAGGACATGATCGAAGTCGGAGTCTAGCACAAGATCTTACGGGCTTGGGCTATTTTGGCCATTTAAAAAAAAAATCTAGGCTCAAGTCTGGTAGTGAAAACAAAGAATAATAAGTGGGCTTTTTTATACGTCTATGTAACGCCCGTTCTTGATGTGGGACTTTTTCCAAAATATTTTTATAAAAAGGACTTTTTCACTTGCATACCCAGGGTGCAAGACTCCACGTTCATAATTTAAAATGTGCTTTTATCATAAAAGAGGTTTACAGCGGAAAACATAAATCTTGAAATAAAAATGTCTCGTACGTTTAAAACTCGTGCCTAGATTTCCGTGCTCTTTCCCATGGGCCGTGTCCATCCTGATCGTGCACTTCCTGTGGGGGAGGGACATGCATAAAAACTAAAATGAGTCGAAGACTCGTAAGCATTACTTCATACAGTTAAAATATAACAACATAGGTTTTCAATCATGCATTCATCATTCGTACATACTCTTACGTGCGTGCATACGTGTCTTGCGTGCGTTCGTTTGAAAACGTCACTGGACGGGGCTTTTCTTTTAAAAGACTTTCCTTTATTTAAAACGTGTTCCCCGTCAGTGCCTTCATTTCTTAAAGATTCGTGCATTCGTGCGTTCGTACATGCGTGCATACATCCATTCGTTCTTATCACTTTCATAGGCCAGTACACACTGTTACGCCCCGTGTGTTTGGGGTTAGCGGTCTTCCTTTGGACCCGGATTCCGCCCGTGGCCACTGGTGGGGAATCTCTTTTCATAGGGGGCAGCACTGGGTGCACTTCCAGTACTACTTACCCGGCATTACAATCTGCCCATTCATTAGTACCCTTTCCTTTCAGTCATGAGGTCGTTACGTATCATCATACATTCATGCTTTCATTTCTTTCTTTGCTTTTTATTCGTTCGTTCATGTCAGCTCAAAAGAGCTGGAGCTTTCATTCGGTTCATTCTTTCATTCATCGGTCCTTTCTTTTCATGAGAAAGCATTTCTTTTCATGGATAAACATTGTTTGGGGCGTAAGCCCAAAAATCGTCTTTTTGTGTTTCAGTTCATTTCAGTTCTATCTTTTCTTTAACAGTTCGTTCTTGAAAACTTCATTTGAGAACATACATGGGCTTAAACGTCGGCTTTCGTGGCATCCATAAGCGTCACCTTTGAACGCCGTCTCTCATGGCATCAATGAGAGTCACCTCGTGGCGCACATGAGAGCGTCGGTTCGTAGGATCCACAAAAGCATTCATTGTCATGCCCTTCATGCATCTTCATCAGTTTATGGATTTTCTTAGAAAACACATACAATAGATACAGCGTATAATCATCCATTCACATGCGTACAATTAATACTTTGGTTGCGTAAAAAGAAGCTGCCAAGGAGGGGCCGTACATACTTATACCTTTTAACAATTAGCATTTTCTTTCTTAAAACGTCTTTCGTTTCTTTTCGTGAGCATCTTAAGGACAAAACGTTTCTTGTATCTTTGAAAACTCTAGAAGAGTATGAACGTAACACTTACGTGGACTCCATGCTACTTGCATGTCATGCAGTCCTTTCATGCTTGTCAGATGGCAACCTACATGCATACACATAACCTTAACGTCATTCTCTGTCTAATGTATAAGCAACTTAACCATAAATAGAACTACGCTATACTTGAAACACTCTCCTTCTATCCATGCACTTACGTGCCCTTTACTATGTTAAAACCTTCGGGGACCCATTACGGTCACCCCCATCTTCCAACTCATGTCTTGCCTCGAGTGCTCATCCACTAAAGTGAACTCATGATTCACCTTAGGATTAAGACACTAAGGCCTCTGTCTCATTCTTCTCATTAACCTCATTCCGACGCATGACTCAAACCAACTAAGTCACGCATCTCGTCCTTAGACAGTACACCCGTCACTTTCTTCATGCATCTTAGCCCATACAAATCCTCATTCCCATCCAGACAAGCCATACGGCTCTAAGCCAACTTTGAGGCTTAAGCACCGTGTAACTATACTCAGGATAGATTACCCATTACATATGGTGAATCCATCCGGCACATGTGTCTAACCAGACTACACATGTACTCTACCCCTTATCACCTAAGATCAACATATATAACACGTTGATCACCAGCTTCGAGGGACAAGGGTCATACTCCGATACCAACCTTCTCTTAACCCGGCTAGCATGGCTCCTCATGCTACCCGTCCCTTTGACAGTTCATCCCAACACTTAACACGACAAGACTCCAATCATAACCATGTCTTACGCCACGTCATACAGCTCGAGAATGCTCCCAAGCTACACCGTGACCTTGTCGCATTACCCAACACTCTGGTACATAAATTCCTAACTCATCACGAGTACGATTCCTTACGTACTCCCAACACGATGTGACATTTTGTCACGTTCCCATTACGCCATTCATACCCTATCACTTCACGACATGGCAGTCATGACTATCAGTAACCACATCACCTCGTGACGTTGCCCAGTCATGCTTCCGCTGCGTACTCTTACACTTGTTCCACTACTTCACCCATCACAAGTACGATTGTCAGTAGTCATGTCACTTCGTGACATTCCTCAATCATGCTTCCACTGCGCACTCTTGTACTTGTTCTGCTACTTCACGCATACTCTTAGCCATAAGTCCATCACAGTGACACTTGCCACCTCAGACTACAGGCTACGCCATACTACTTCGGGACACTGTTCCACAGTTCCCGACACTACTTATCACGTTCCACGCCCATCAATCACACAACCATCCTTATCTCTACGACACGCCACATCACTATTATGGCATATCTGCCATATGGTGCATCCTACCATCATACGGAGTACATTCCACATGTACTCCCTTTATACTCATCAAGCCATATAGAGTACACTCATCGTGTACTCTTCCTGTTCCACATACACCACGCCACATCACCATTATGGCATATCCGCCGTATGGTGTGTCACTCCACCATATGGAGTACATTCTACATGTACTCCCTTTATACACACTATGCCATACAGAGTACACCTCACACGTACTCCATACACGTTACATCACTGCACCACTCAGAGTACACTCATCGTGTACTCGTCCCATTCCACATACACATCACCATTATGGCATATAGCCATATGGTACTTTGCTCCTCTACATGGAGTACACTCATGTTCACATACGCTATGCCACCTCACCATCATGGCGTACGCGCCATATGGTACATCGCCCCATCACATGGAGTACATTTCACATATACTCCATTCACAGACGCTACGCCACACCATCACTATGGCATACTCGCCATATGATGCGTCACTCAACTACATGGAATACACTCCACTCGTACTCATCCCGTTCCACAATACACCAGGAAGGTATATTTTACATATACTCTCCTTGTCTCATATTACACCACACACAAAGTGCACCCAATGTGTACTCTTCTCGTTCCACACAACGCCACGCCATCCATACAACACATGCCCCACAACTACACTGCACAGCACAACCACTCCATAATTACATCACAAACCCCACAACTGCATTACACAGCACAGTCCACAACACTTCACAATACACCCAACACTTCACAGCACACTACACGGCACAATGCATCTCCATACAACACAGATAAGCCCAACACTTCACTACACAGAATGCCCAACACTTCATCACACAACTCCACATCACAATGCCACAACTCCATTAATACTAACAGCACAGTCCACAACCTAGTCAACTAATCAATATCTAACATAATTAACGAGGGATAGAGAGTTATACCATCGACGGAATAACCCGTGCGTTGCTCGTTGACCATCATAGCCGATGATGTCGGAAGAGTTGTACGTGGCAGCTAACCCACGTACGGTAACTGTTTAGGCGTTTGTATAGCTAGGTGTGGTCTTGGAATGGCTCGTGGTGGCCTTGTGATGGCGGTGAGGGGCATAACACGGTGACTCTAGCCGTGTAAAGTGGCGGTCAACCACGCGCAGTGGCTGTCCATCATGTGCAGTGATTACCCATCACATAAAGTGATGGTTTGGACCTAGGGCTTGGCTAAGGGAGGTGCAGTGAATCTCGTGGTGGCATCGGGGTGGCGCCACGGTGGCTCACGGTGGCGGATCTGGCCATCCCGTGGAGAAGAAGCCGTGGGAGAGAGTGCGCTCTCGTGGGTGGCAGATCGGGGCCGTGGGAGGTTGGGTTGGCTTAGTGGCGGCCTGAGGAGGCTGGAGGTGGTGGTTATCAGCTGTGGGTGGCGGTGCACGGTGGTGCACGGCGTGCAAGCCGTGCGTGAGAGAGGGAAGAACCCGTGTGGTGGGGGAGAGGCTATGGGCCTCGGGTCACGTGGAGGAGCTCGGGGAAGGGGAGAGGAGGTCCATGGTGGCCATGGGTGCTGCGCACGGCGGCGCTAGAGGCCGTCGGTGGCCTTGAAGCCGTGCGAAACCCATAAATGGGTTTCGTGAGTGCGTGTGTGCGGTGGAGAGAAGGTGGCTGCATGGGAGGGGCTGACTTTGCCAGTGAGGGGTCACTGGCGTGGGAGGAGGTCGATGGTGGTGGAGGTGGAGCTATTGGGCGGCGCACGGTGGCACTACAAGCACCAAGCCCATACGGGCCTTGCGCTTCCACGGAGAGGAAGAGGGAGCGTGAGGGGGAGGAGCTGCCATGGTTGAGCTTGCCGGCGTGAGGAGCAGCCGGTGGTGCCGGCGGTGTGGCCTGCCGACGCACGGCGGCGCCGGGCTGTGCGTTGGAAGCTTCGGCGTGGAGGAGATGTGTACTACGTACGCCGAATGAGAGAGGGAGGAGAGAGAGGGTTACGGGGAAATGAGAGGGAAAGAGAGGGGGTCTGGGTATTTAACCCAGTCCCTTCGTCTGGGGATTTACACAACGATCTAACGACGAAGAATTAAAACACTGATTTGAACATGCGTAAATATTAACTTAATTAAAAGCGCTTAAAGGAATTAAGGTAGAATATTATTTTAAACTAACTTTAGTTTATAAAATAATATTCTTCATCATTAATAAAATGATGAAGTCTCACTTAATATATTTAAAAGGGTTAAACCATTTAATTAATAAAAGCTCTCAACATAATTTAAATCTCATAATATCTTAAATAATTGAAATCATTTTAATAATAATATTAAAATGATTTCCGGCAATTATAATATTTTTGGAGCTCTTCAAGAATATTATGATTGTCGTATTTAAGATCAAATCTTAATTCAATAACAATGGAAATACTCTTTATAAATATTTCCAGCATATTTAAAACACTGGGCGTGCCCTAGAAGTCACACGATATCTTTCGAGACACGCTATCATGGTTTGACACACATAACGTGACTCGCAGTCGGTAGTGAGAAGGCAGATGATCACATAATCTCTACCTTCGGGATTTGCTTACGTCATAAAGACGAAACATACGTTAGAAAGAAGAAGCGTATGTAAGAAGGAAGGACCGTACGTAAGAAGAAGGAGCAGGGTATCACAGTCTAACCCAAAAATATAAAAACAAAGACTTGGTGCTAAGCCCGAATGTTACATTGAAAGCCTTCAAGTGCCCATAGCCTTTAAGTCATATTGTTGCCCTCTTCCATGACTTGTATCAAATGAATCAAAACTGGATCTTCATCCTTCAAGCCCATCTTGAATGTTGACTCGTCCCAAGTGGATTGTACAAATCCTTACATTACTTCTTTGATCTTGTAATTGGTTCATCTGGAACTTGTAAATGATCTTTAAGGCTAGACCCACCTTGGTTCCCATCAATGGGCCTATTTGAAAGCTGTCATGCAGAGGATGGGATTTGCATAACATCAGTTTCCTACGCAGTTTTGGTAAATGGGAAGCCTGATGAAGTCATATATCCCTCAAGAGGCATTAGGCAGGGGGACCCATTATCCCCTACCTATTTTTGTTATGTGCTGAAGGTCTAAGTAGCCTTATCAATGAGGTTGAAATAAAAGGTGAAATAAGAGGGGTGGTTGTTGCAAGGGGAGTAATAAGGGTCACACATCTTCTATTTGTTGATGATTGTATCATTTTTGCAAGAGCTAATTGGCTAGAATGGCAAAAATTCAGGAAAATCCTAAGGGTGTATGAAGTGGCCTCTAGCCAGTGCATGAATCTACAGAAAACTACTGTGATGTTTAGCTCTCGAGCTAGACCTGATGAGAAAGGGAAGCTTGTGCAAGACTTAGAGGCAAGGGTGCAAAGCAACTGTGAGAAGTATTTGGGGGTTACCTACTATGGTTGGAAGGGCATGCTACAATACATTTAGGGGGATTAAAACAGGATCTAGCACAAAATAAACAACTGGAAAAACGAGTTCTTATCTCCAGCTGGAAAAGAAGTATTACTTAAAGCAGTTATCTAGTCAATACCAACTTACCACATGAGTGTCTTCAAGTTGCCTAAGAGGTTGTGCAAGGAGATATCTGGTATCATGGCTAGATTATGGTGGGGGTAAGAAAAAATGAAAAGAATATATACAATGGGCTAGTTGGAAGAGAATGGGCTGTGCAAAAATGGTTGGGGGTCTTTGATATGAACCCGCGGGAATGAAATCCCTTGAACCCACAGTCAATTTGAAAACTCCCCAAGAAAGCCAAAATCAAGTCAATGGATGGAGAACCTAGACCCGATGAGAACTCGTTTCAAGAACCTAGATTATATTAAAATCTAGACCCGTTGAAGAACACGTCTCAAGAACCCATATTACAAAGGAGGAACGCCACAAAGGTTGTGATTTACCTTTGATAAGTTCAAAAGTTCAATCAAGAACAAGAGGAGATAAACTCAACTCACAATGAACAAATTCATCAAATTTCATAAACTTCATAAACTGATTAGAATGAGGCTACATAGAGTATTTAAAGCAAAACCTAATGAAACCCTAGCCAAAATAAACCCCCATCTTCCAAAAGTGCCCCTGGATGAACAGTGCCGCGCTACAGTAACTCAGCTACAGTAACCCTAACCATAGTTCAATAGAATAATAACTTTCCCAACATGCCCTTGCATAGGCCCCCTTAAGTGCTTCCCATAATAAACTCAATTATTCTAAACTAATAAAATAAGTTCTTTAAATGAATTAAATAAGTTGAAACCCTTCAAGAGCTCAAAGCCTTTAAGTCTTGTCGTTGCTCTCTTCCGTAGCTAATCAAATGAATTAAAACTGAATCTTCATCCTTCAAGCCCCATCTTGAATGTTGGGCTCTTGCTAAACTTGTCCCAAGTGGATTGCATCAATCCTTACATTGTCTTCTTGATCTTCTTGGCCCATCTGGAAGTTGCAAATGATCTTTAAGACTAGGCTCATCTTGGTTCCCATCAGTCTTGGTTTTAGAGAGCTGGAAAGTTTCAACACTGCTCTCTTAGCAAAGCAGTGTTGGAGACTTGTAACTAAGCCATATTCCATTTCTACTATGGTGCTCAAAGCTAAGTATTACAAGAACTCTGATGTGATTGAATCAAAACTGGGTCATGGTCCATCCATGCTTTGGAGGAGTATTTGGGGATCCTTGAAGCTACTTAAGGAAGGACTCATCTGGAGAATGGGAAATGGGTTGAGCATAAAAGTGTGGGAGGATAAATAGCTGCCTAGCAAACCTTCTCATCAAGTGCAGTCCCCAATTAGACATCTGAATACTAAAACAAGAGTGGTGGAGTTGATGGGGAGTGGGGGTAAATGGAATGTCGAGGTAGTGAGGGCCTCATTCAATGAAGAGGAGGCTGACGTGGCATGCAATATTCCTTTGAGTCAAACTGGCTTTGATGGGAACCAAGATGGGCCTAGTCTTAAAGATCATTTGCAACTTCCAGATGGGCCAAGAAGATCAAGGAGACAATGCAAGGATTGATGCAATCCACTTGGGACAAGTTTAGCAAGAGCCCAACACTCAAGATGGGTCTGAAAGAAGAAGAACCAGTTTTGATCCACTTGATTCAAGCTGTGGAAGACATGACTTAGAGATACGGCCTATTGTTATTGGAGGCTTCCAGTTTGGTTAAATGATTTATTTTATTAGTTTAGAATAAGTGGGCTTGAAGATGCTTGGCTCACATGTCTTATTTCTTATGAACTATGTTTTTGGGAAGGCCTTGTATTTTAGCCAAGGGCTTATTTGGAAAGTTACTTTTTAAGAATTAGGGTTTTATCAATTTATTGTAGGGGTTACTGTAGCCGCGCGTACTGTAGCCGGCACTGTTCATCAAGGGTAATTTTGGGTAAAAGGGGCTTTATTTTGGCTAGGGTTTTGATTAGGTTTGGGTTTAAAAACTCTTTGTAGCCTCATTTGACAGATTAGACAATATTGAATTTTATTTGTGAGTTGAGTTTTCTCCTCTTGTTCTTGATTGAACTCTTGAACTTATCAAAGGTAAATCACAACCTTTGTGGCGTTCCTCCTTTGTAATCTGGGTTCTTGAGACGGGTTCTTCAACGGGTCTAGATTTTAATATAATCTAGGTTTTTGAAACGAGTTCTCATCAGGTCTAGGTTCTCCATTCACTGACTTGATTTTGACTTTCTTGGGGAGTTTTCAAATTGATTGTGGGTTCAAGGGATTTCATTCCCGCGGGTTCATATCAGGCTTGGAGGATAAGAGAATTTGGGCATATTCTAAGAATGAGTGCTTTAGTGTTAGGAGTGTCTACCACCTTGATTTGAGTAGAAAGCAAGAGCAAAAAGGGGAGTCATCAGATGGTAGGAAGCCAAAGGAAGGATGGAGAGAGCTATGGCAGTTGAATGCCCCAGGAGTGGTTAAAACCTTTTTTTTGTGGAAGGCCCTAAATAATTGTCTTCTTACTAAGAGGAACCTTTATAATAGAAAAGTTGTGGAAAAACCAAGTTGCCCCATTTGCTTTAGGGAAGAAGAGACAGTGAGCCATGCCTTGTGGAGCTACCCTGTAGCTGTTGATGTATGGGCAGAGAGGGAGAGTCAGTGCAGAAATGGAGGTTAAATGAGTTGGATATGACTACTGTTTGGAGGTGAATGTTAGCAGAACTATCTCTGGAAAGTGTGGAACTAATGGTGGTGGCTACTAGGCATATTTGGCTTAGAAGGTATGGTTTTGTTTTTGAAGGAAAGTTCAGTAGCCCTGGGGTGGTATTTCAACAAGCAAAAACTAGTCTCACAAAATTCAGACAAGCTCAACAGAGGTGTGTGCAGAGATTAGAACTTGTCGCAATAAAAATGATGCTTATTGAATGGAAAGCTCCAGGAGAGGGTCTTGTGAAGATAAACTGGGATGCTGCTTTCAAGCTAAAACAGAAAAGGATGGGGGCTAGAGTGGTGATTAGAGATGAAGAGGGAGATGTGCAAGTGTCTTTGTGTATGCCAAAAGATAGCATTCAAACTACTGAGATTGTTGAGGCTACTACTCTTTGGAGGGCCCTTTGCTTGGGTGCAGAACTTAATATACAAGAGACAATTTTGAAAGGTGATGTTTTGGGAGTGATCAAAGCTGTGAATAATAGGGAGGAATGCTGGAATGGCATGGATAGCTTATTGAAGATATTAAAGGTATTCGTTGTAAACATGCAAATTGGATAATTCAACACACATATAGAGAAGTAAATAGGGTAGCTCATTGTCTAGCACAGCTTCTTGTCAACATTAGTGAGGAACTGGTGTAGAAATAGGATGGCCAGGAGGGGTTCTTTAATGTTGTCTTACAAGATAAGTGTTGTAATGACTAGTTTTTACTGATATATATATATATATATGAAAGATGATGTTTTTTATTCAAAAAAAATAAATAAAAATGAAAAGTTGAAAGTTTAGAATTAAAACGTACTTAGTATTTGAATGATATTTGAAAATAAAATTATGAAAAAGTTTAAAATTTTGAAAGTTTTAATAATTAAAAAATGAACATGCCCGAATTTAAAATGCGAGAAAATAACGAGTATTGCAGTTATTTGCACAAGAATATTTTTATTCATCATCTTCACACATTATATTTTTTTTTATCTTTTTCTCTTACCAAATGTGTGGTATATGGATGATGAATAGAAGAATTCAATAAGTTTAAGAAGAATAAAATAAAAAAAAACTAATTTTTTTTAAAAAAAAATGTGGTGTGTGATGTGTAGAGATGATGAGTAACAAAACTCTTCTACCTATAAAAGCGACATATTATGTGTGTTTTTTCTTTTAATATTTATATTTGTTTATATTTTAGTATTGTGTAAGAGGATTGGCAATGTGGTAGAAGAAAAAATCTGGTTGTAAGAGGATTTGTGAACCAATATGCGTATTAATACTAAGGTAGAAAAGTAGACTTTAATAAAACGGTATGGATTTTAAAATGAAAATTTGATAAAATAGTTCAGATTGATCCGCATATCCGCTTGTACGCGGTAGAAATCCTCGGTGATTCCTCGGTGGCCTTTGCAGCTTCCCCAACCAAAAGCTATCAAAACTCTTTTACACGAGCAAGGGCAAAACTGAGCCCTGCCTCTCCGGCGTTCGAAGAGAAACATCTCATCTCTATCTTCTCCCACGGAAAGCCCTAGCCAAAGGTAAAACGACACTTTAGTCTTTTTCTTTATCAGTCAAGAATTATTTTCAAGTTGTATATATCATTGTTCCGATTTTACTATTTTCCGGGGCTAGGGTTTTGTTCTTTTCAAAGGTAACCGAAAGAAGGAAAGCAAAAGAGCTTTCGTTTCTTTTCTTTTTAATACATGGATCAATCTGTGTGTTGTTCTGTCTCAAATGGTTGAAAGTTCTATTTCTTTTTTTAAAAAATAACATTTCAGTATTATGTTACTTAACATTCCACGAAATGTAATTTTAGTGTCTTGTTACTTTTCTTCGTAGCGATCTTGTTTTCGTTAAGGATAGTTGATTCGATTTTTTTGTAATCAGATTTGACTCTGGGTCGGCTATTTAAAGTTGTTATGGCCAAATGAACAAATCGTTTATATGGGTTCGCTTATACTCCTCAGTATGTGTTTTCTCATTTGGGTGTTTGAAGTATGGATCACAGTTCATTAAATAGTAGATAAGCTGGTGTTTGTTGTGCCATTTTTACCCACTTTTTGTCAGAAGTCCACTGGCTTATATGGATATGATAAACCGAAATAAGGTGATAGTATTTGATCTCTCATTAAAATGATTTTTAAATGCATCACTATGTTCAGGGCATAGAGTTGGACCATATCAAATGTCAGATCCATACAAGAGAGTGAAAGGAGGGAGACTGACCTTCAAAGGTGGAAGTCTTGCCAGTGGCAGCAAATCCATTGACAAGAAGAAACAGAGGAAGAAGAATAAGAATAAGAACCCCAAGAACAATGAATCTGAGCTGTCAATTCCGTTAGACACCGAGGCAGAGATTCTGGATGCTGATGCAGGTGATGAATCTGGAAATGCAGGAGGAGAACAAGTACTTTACACAATTGACGCAGCCAAGCGCATGAAGTATGAGCAGCTCTTCCCTGTGGAGGCCAAGAAGTTCGGTTACGATCCAAAGACCACTTCCAAGTCTATTGAGGAAGTTCTAGATGACCGTGTTAAGAAGAAGGCCGATCGTTACTGTAAATAGAATCAATGTTAAGGTTTTATTCTTCTCCTTTACTAAGTCATGTTTTTTTTATAATTGTGTTGATAATAGTAATAAAATGATACTGCTACCAATTGTAATACCATTATCAACAACAGAACAACATTTTTATTGTTACTATGCCTTGTTATTTACATTGATAATGCCTTTTTCTTTCCATGATACTTATTAAAACATACCTTACTTATCAAGAAATATTCTCGTCGTCGTTATTTTTTATGTTGGTTTGGACATTGAAATTAAATTGTGCTCTTGTTTAATTTTTATTTGTCACGTTAAATTATGGCCAGGAAGTTTCCCATGTTTTAAGCCTTGCGAAAATCTTGGTCCACTTTATGCCATATTAGGACACCTAATTGGCTATGCAATCTTTATGCATTATGGTTGTTAAAAATAATGTTATAGACATGTGCATATTCTCATATTTGTCCTGCGCATATTATGGACACATTTTCTAGTCACCACTTCAAATGTTTGTCTTATGATATATTAACATTTATCTTTGATATCATAGGTGTAATCACTTGAACGCTCCAATACATTATTCATGCCACACTTTTCGTACACTCAGGAAATATTCCTTTGAGTATTTTGGTGTCTTTTCTCAAGGGAGATTCCTGCCCTAGTTCATCATAGTTATTGGATTTTTTTTATTAGTAGAAATTTATTTAAAAGCACAAAAAGTGCAACCCAAGTGCACGAGGAATATACAAGTGAAACACCTATTTAGAGGAAGATAAAGATACAGGAAAGTCATGTAGATTCTGCTCATTAAAGTTTATAGGAATAGTCCACATGAAAAAAGTAAAGATAAAAAAGGTTTTGAGCCACTCCAATGTCCTTTCGTGGTCCTAAAATGTAATTTTTTGCTAAAATAGTATTCTTGCTTATTTTGATGATTCTCAATACGGAAGAAAAATCCAGGATTTACTAATATGTGATATAGGAGAGCGCTCAATCCTCGAAAGAGAGGATTTGATTGAGTATTGAAGAGTCAAATTTAACATCTGCTTAAACTCTCGAGCTAGTTAGAAGATGAGTACTGGTTACTTTCTTTCCAAAGCCCCACATGAGCAAGCCAAGCTACTCACTTCCATCCAAGCTGCTTTCTCTCTTTGGGAGGTCTTGAATGCTGTGGGATGCCACAAAAAGTTGCACTGGCAACTCCAGTGTCGACGACTGTCACACAGGGCACTGTTCCGACGCCGGAAAAAGATCACAGTAGCCGAAAAAGTGCTGTCTAACTAGTCTAGGAGGGCGGATTTAGTGGGGGAGGATGCAACAAATGGAACTATGGTTGTTTTTTAGCATAATAAAGGAGGGGAAAACGAAGGGAGGGGCATGACTTCTGTTGAGGGGGAAGAACATATTCCTTTAAACTCATTTCATCCCAGTTATCAGATTGGATCATTTAGAAAGCTTTGGAGATTAAGCGTTGTGCAAGGATTTCATGTGAGGGTTTTGAAGAGGAGTTTTTTGTCTTACTAACAACTATTGAGGCTGGTTATGCACTATCAAAACCCAATCCATCTTTGAACTCGGCTAAAAAAAGAGAGAACTCGAACGACTTACATGGGCCATGAAAGCTGAAGGTGGGGGGAGAAGAGCTCTAACTGGGGGCGTCTCAAGGGGAGGGGTAAGATGGTTACTTTATGAAGCCAAAAATAATATCATGCAATATAAGGGGGCTGGATGAGTATAATAAATGGCTCCAAGTCTAAAACTTACTTTGTCAGTGGAAGGGTGATATAGTTTGTTTACAGGAAACCAAATTGGAATTCATCACAAGGGAATTAGTTCGAAACTTATGATGGCCAGGTCAACATGTAGGGTGGTCGTACTTGCCTTCAAAAGGTGCATCCAGTGGTGTTCTCATTAAGTTTGATAAAAGGGTGGTGGAGAGGGTGGAGGAATGTGTGGGTGAGTTCACTGTGGCTTGCTCTTTTATGAATTTTTTAGAAGATGGTTTCCAATGGGCATTTGCTGGAATTTATGGCCCTAATGTTGATTCGGAGAGAAGGTCATTGTGGGAAGAATTGGTGGGACTTCCTAGTTGGTGGGAGTTACCAAGCTGCATAGGAGGTGACTTCAATGTAACCTGCTTCCTGGGAGAAAGATCGGGTGTGTCCCACATGACTCCTGCCATGAGAGAGTTTTCTGATTTCATATCGGAACAGGTGCTTATGGATATTCAATTAACTGGAGGTACGTTTACTTGGTTTAACAACCGAGAATTCCCATCTTGGTCGAGGATTGATAGGTTCTTTTTAACTCCAAATTTGGAGTTACATTATCCGGACGTAACTCAAAGGATAACCCAGATTATGCTCTAATCACTTCCCCATCATCCTAGACTGTGGAGGCACTCAAAGGATAGAAGGTATTTTAAATTTGAGAATATGTGGCTTAAATTTGACGGTTTTGTAGACATGGTTAGACAATGGTGGACCTCTTACAATTTCCAAGGCTCTCTAAGCTTCATAATGGCAAGAAAGTTAAAAGCACTGAGACATGATTTGAAGAATGAACAAGTTTTTGGCAATGTAACACAACAGAGGTGATCTCTTTTGGAGGAGCTATAGGGGTTGGAAGGAGTGGAGGAGGCAAGATCTCTCTCTAAATCTGAGAGAACCTGCAAGACCTAGGTAGCCACAAAACTTGAAAGAGTAACATTGCTGGAGGAGATCTCTCTCTTGGTGACAAAAATAAAGGGCGTTATAACTCAAGGAGGGAGATAAGTGCACGAAGTTTTTTCATAGGGTGACTAATTCTCATAAGAGAAATAATGCTATTGATATGTAGATGATAGATGATGTAGTGTCCTCGGATCAATCAGTCATCAAGAATCACAATGAGCAGTATTACCAACACCTCCTTTTTGAACAACACATTTGGCCACTAGAAGTGGATGGTTTGACTTTCTCAGCACTAGACTGGTAGTGCACAGGGTGGCTAGAGAGGCCTTTTGATGAGGAAGAAGTGAGTGAACTAATACGTGGCATGGCTAGTTACAAGGCTCCAGGCCTTGACGGTTTTACCATCAGTTTCTTCCAAGCTTGTTGGGAAGTGATTAAGGGAGACTTGATGCGGGTCTTTCAAGATTTTTATACTAATGCCATGTAACGCCTCAATGGAAGGCCCAAACCACATGGCCTATACTCCAAAAGGACTAGTCAATGATACAATTGGAGCCCCACTAGAACCTTATAAAGAGCAAGAACCTCTCATTCCCAAGCAATGTGGGATCCTATACACCACTTACCCTATCCATATCATATGGGGTATCACAATCTACCCCCCTTAAATTCCCGACGTCTTCGTCTGGCCTGTTCATTGTAGGTGGCACGGCTCAAGTCTTACATTTCTAGTTGGGATAGGCTCTGATACCATTTGTAACGCCCCAATGGAAGGCCCAAACCAAATGACCTATACTCCAAAAGGACTAGTCAATGATACAATTGGAGCTCCATTAGAACCTTATAAAGAGCAAGAACTTCTCCTTCCCAAGTAATGTGGGATCCCATACACCACCTACTCTTATCCATATCATATGGGGTATCACAATCTACCCCCCTTAAATTTCCGACGTCCTTGTCGGGCCTGTACATTATAAGTGGCACGGCTCAAATCCCACATTTCTGGTTGGGATAGGCTCTGATACCATTTTTAACACCCCAAATGGAAGACCCAAACCACATGGCCTATACTCCAAAAGGACTATTCAATGATACAATTAGAGCTCCACTAGAACCTTATAAAGAGCAAGAACTTCTCATTCCCAAGCAATGTGGGATCCCATACACTACCTACCCTTATCCATATCATATGGGGTATCACATGCCAACTTTGAAAAAACCCTTAATGCTACTTTCCTGGCACTCATCCCCAAAAAGATGGGGTATGTGGATGTTATAGACTACCGCCCCATTAGCCTTGTTAATGGGGTTTACAAGATCTTCTCCAAAGTTTAGTGAATCGATTGAGTACGGCGATGGAAAAGGTAATTTCGAAGCCGCAAAACGCTTTTGTCAAAGGTAGACAAATCCTAGATTTAGTCTTAAATGCAAATGAAGTTTTGGATGGACAACTTAAATCTAGAGAACATGGGCTACTTTTGCAAATTAGACATGGAGAAAGCCTATGATCACGTCAACTGGAAGTTATTACTTTATTTACTTGCAAGATGTGGTTTTGGGGAGAAATAGTAGAAATGGGTAGAGTTTTGCATCTCTACGGTTCGATTCTCTATCTTGGTGAATGGCTCTCTGATGGGTTTCTTTGACTCCTCCCGTGGTTTGAGACAGGGAGACCCGCTCTCTCCTTTACCATTTTTATTCGTCATGGAAGCTCATAGTAAAATGATTGTGGGTCTTGTGGAAGGCAGTTTTCTCTATGGTTTTCTAGTAGGGAATGGAGATAATGGTTCCATGGATATTTCTCACTTGCTTTTTGCTAATGACACTCTTATCTTCTGTGGAGCAAATATCTGGCATATCCAATCTTTGAAGCTGTCTTGGGTTTGAGTATTAATCTCTCAAAGTTTGTATTGGTGCCAGTGGGGGATGTTCCTGACGCGGACACTTAGCCTCTATATTGGGATGTAAGGTCTCATCTTTACCCCTGAAATATCTTGGCTTATTACCATTGGGTGCTCCCTTTAAGGGTACGTTTGGTTATTAAACTTCTCTCAATTTATTTCAACTCATCATTACAACTTTTTCAAATTCCAACACAAAATATAATAACCAATTCAACTTTTTCAAATCTCAAAATAATAATAATATTAAAAAATAATATTGTAATAATATTTTATCATCTCAACTCAATTCAACTTAGTTTAACATCCAAACGCAGCCTAAATCAAAGAGGATTTGGAACAGTGTAGTTGAAAAGGTGGAGCGCCGATTGGCTTGTTGGAAGAAGCTCTATTTGTCTAAAGGTGGCAGACTTACTCTGATTAAAGGCATTCTTTCTAATTTACCCACATTTTTTGTCCTTGCTCCCGCTCCCCATAAAGGTTGCCAACTATATAGAGAAGCTACAATGAGACTTCTTATGGAGCGGATTGGGGAAAGAGTTCAAATTTCATTTTTTTAATCGGTCACTTGTATGTACCCCAATTTTTAGGGTGGCTTGGAGATTCGTAACTTGATGAAATTCAACCAAGCTCTGTTGGGTAAATGGTTGTGGAGGTATCAAAACGAAAGGGGGCTCTATGGAAGTCTGTTATAAATTCACAGTTTTACCTATCAAAAAAATAAATAAATTCACGGTTTTGGGAGGCTTGGGGAGAATGGTGCTCGAATGAGATACGTGGCACATATGGGGTGGGGTTGTGGAAATACATTAGGAGACACTGGAAGTTCTGTAACACCCCATTCCCATAGGATAGAGATGTTACTAACATTTATAACATAATGCCTGGTAAAGAGATTCATATCCTGAATTACCTCATTTATTGAAAAAACATCAAAATTGAAATGAACATAATTGTTTCAAAGCTGTATGTAAAGTGAAAGAACATAAACCAATCCTAAGAATGACATAAAAGAATTATAGTTATTGTGAGAATATCACTTATTTCTTCCCAAGTCTTTGTGCTAGATCTACTCCTGGCCATCCAGCTCTGCTTCATCATAATCACCATCTGTAAAATTAGACGTGGAAGAACATAGGAAGACAAACAAAAAAAATGAGTCGAATACTCAGTAAGTAGCACATCATACTGTAAAATATAATCTGGCCTAGCATGGACTTAATTTATGAAGACTCTTCACAACATACATACAGCATCACAGATTCTCATTCAAACACATAACATACATCTATCGTCACAGATTCACATAGCATATATATATATATTCATCATTAATATGAGCGGAAGCATACACAATCGTGGCAAACATGTAACGTGAATGTATAATAACTTGTTTATCTTGTCTTAATATGGAGTGAAACACGCTTGGGTCCATGTTTCACTTAGCTTGCATAACATGGAGTGAAACACACTTGGGTCCGTGTTTTACTTAACTGAATAACATGGAGTGAAACACGCTTGAGTTCGTGTTTCACTTTACTTGTGGTTAACCACGCTTGAGTCCGTGGCACTATCTTAAAACTTCTTATCTTTCTTAATGCATGAGAATTCATTAGGCTTCGTGAACTTTCTTAACATGGTATACACTTGTTCATGACATAACATAACATGACATTCTTTTTTTTTTATAAGTAAGAAGTTATATTAATCCACGTAAAATGACAATGCCCAAGTACACGGGAAGTGTACATGACATAGCATAACATGACATTTTCTTGTACATGACATATCATAACATGACATAATATAACATGATCTGAACATTTTATGACATTCCATGGCATACATGATCTAAGTACTACATGAACATGGTATACATGATCTAAGTACTACATGGACACGGCATACATCATCTAAGTATTACATGAACATGGCTTGCATAATTTGGCTATTCTTTTACATGGCATACCTGACTTGAATTACTACATGAACATCTCATGGCTTCCATATGATTTTAGTAACATTCAATCAGTCAGACAAATTTATTCATTCAAGTATAATCTCATATTTCATCAAGATCGTGAAAGAAATCTAACCTTGACTTGTCTCTTAGCGTAGCGTAGATAACCATCATAAGCACATCATATTTTTGTACATAATAATGATATTCACAGTATGCATGCATTTGTATGATCATACTATTTACCTCGTAGTGCTGCTTCCTGATTTTCAACTTGTAGCACGTTACCTATACGAGGTACTAGATGTTACTAATTTTCTAGAAAAGCGTGTCGTAATACTCCAAGTAATTAAATACGTATAATGGAACTTAACTAAAATAATAGGTTTCATAGCAAACTCTAAAAACATACTTTAAAATCCCTTAAATATACTTTATAAAATTTGCATCTATGGGCTCATAATTATTCAAATAGATAAAGCCCATGGAAGAGTAATGTTTTTCTGAAAATATAACCAGCCCAATAAAATACTAAAACATGTTTTTGTAAAGTACCACCAGCCCACTTTAAAACCATAAAACAGTTTCTGTCAACCCAAGTTCACCCACTTAAATTATCATAGTTTTTGAAATAAGCCCAACAAGTTCATTTAAAACTAGGCCCAATACCCCTTAAAGAAAACACTAGCCGATTTGGCTTAAGGCAGGTTACACAATCAAGGGTCCAAAAAGGCGTGGAAGTAATTATAGAATTAGGGGAGGGATGGGAAAGGCTTAAAACAAAACACAAAAAAAGAAACACATCTTACGGCAAGACTAGATGGAGGGGTATTTGTATAAAACTAATAGTAATGCATGGGTGTTTTAGGAAGGCTGAAGTAAAAGAAACAAAAAGTGGGAAGGCATGCTTACGGGAGAGTGGAAGAGAGTCTTGTGATATCTCACCGAGAGAAGTAGGGTGAGGCGACGGTGGCTCTGGAGTGGTTGGAAGCGACCGACGATGCGATTGGATCCCTTGGGTAGTAGTGCGATGTAAGAGAGAGAGAGAGAAAGAAGTGAAAATCACGGGGAGAGAGAGAGATCTCGTCGGGGACTTACCAGAAAGGAGTGGGTTCAACGGGGTTGGGCTAGTCGGTGATTTCTGGCCAGCCGGGGTAGTGCTTCAACGTCCTAGGGTGGTCGGCGGTGGTTGGGCAGAGTATATACGGCTTATGCGAAAGTGAATTCTTGTAATTTTTGTGTTTAAAACAGAGGGTTTACGTGGGATTTTATAGACGATGGGGAGGGAAGCGGCGTGAGTCCTCAGTAGATATGCTAGGTTTTGAAGTTGGCTACATTTGGAAAATTATTCCTACGAGGATAAGGATTCTGAGAGGATTTTGAAGAGTCGAGTTGTAGTTTCAAACTAGGAAACTAATCTAATATAGAAACTAATGGATAACTATACAAAAGTTTTGATAGGAAAAGAATCACCATTTTAACAGATAGCATATTTCCTGAAATGATAATAAAAATAATAAAGACAATAAAATAAATAATAATAGATAAATAAATATAAATATAAAATACTAGTTTTAAGCCCTAAATTTGGACTCGTATGTTACAAGTTCTTCCGAAGACATGAACATATTGTAGCGGGTGACGGCTCGTGTCAAATTTTGGTATGACAAATGGTAGTGTGAACGTAGCCTACAAGACACCTTCCCTGCTATTTTTGAGATCGCAAGAGAAAAGGATGCAGCAATAGCCGATCTCTTGGTCTTTTCTAGTGGCTCCCCTAAATGGAATGTAGAATTCATTAGGGCAGCCCATGACTGGGAGATGGAGACTATCACAGAGTTTTATGAGGTATTGTATTTTGTAAGCATGACAGAAGGTACCACAGATAAGTTGAGCTGGAGTCTCTAAAAAAGGTAAATTCACGGTAGTTGTAACGACCCCTGGAATGATTATGTTCCCTTGGAAGAGCGTATGATAGATGAAAGCTCCTACAAGATCCGATTGTTTTGCATGTAAGCCAAATTCATGTAAGCTGAATTCCCGGAAACTAGAGATAGCTAGAAAATGAAGATAGCTAGAGGTTTTGGTAAACCCCACCCCCCCGGGTGTCCATCCCTCTCGTGTTGTTATGTTGGTATTTTGTATCTTCAGTAATTGAATGCGTTGCTAACCCGCTTCAATTTTCTTGGGAACTTGAGAGTCGTTTTTTAGCTGGTCTTCCAATAATTGCTACTGAGGCTTGAATGAACTCTAAAAATTAAATGTCTCTGTGCCAGGATGCTTTAGTGCACCCACCTACCCATGGTGTCTCTGTACCACCTGGAGGATTTATCGTTTAGCTGCATTATAATTTCCGTCAGGATGCTTTTGAACACTGCCTACCTTTGACGTCTGGATTTAATGTGTAGCATTCACTAGAAAGTTGCATCCTCTCTCTCTCTCTCTCTCTCTCTGCGTTGTATCCTGGCTGACAGTTTTTATATCAATTATCAAGATTGTTTTTACTTTTGATTTCTATGGGTTCTCTATGTGCATTTATCACTTGGTAGTTTTGTTGTATCAACTTTTTTAAGTGGAGAGCGTAAGCGAACATAACTTTGTTTCCAGAGTCCAGACATATACTTCGTTGGGTTCCCCATATATGTGTGGATGCAGTCATGCAGGAATGTGGTGTCTTTTCTACCGCAAAGGATGGGGCTGAGATTGCAGAGAATTCTCCGGAAAATCTCCGGAAGTTTGTCCCAGATGTAGTTTGAAAAGAACACTATTTGCTTTGTACCTGACCCAAGTAAAGACTTCAATCATGTGTTTACCTTGTTAACTCTTCGTATTGTTATCCTCGTAGACCCTACTTAAGATTATGTTGTGCTGATCTTTAAATTTTGTTTTTAATCTGGAACATGCTAAGCTGAACAAAAACACCAAAAATAGACATTTACTTCGATGCAGCTTTTATTAGTATTGATGTGGTATGCTGGATTGACGTGCTACAGGCAACAGCATCTTGGCAGTCAAATGTGCTGAAACTGCATGAACTTGGAACGTAAATCATATATTTTTAGCAGGAAATGATATTTGGCCTCGTTATTTTGCTCCTTCAGGTATTTTATTTTTATTTTTTTAATGATTAAAGAAGTGGCTTTTAGTGAAGTGTATTTTTTTTTAAATGTTTAAAGGTATTTAAAAAAGATTTGAAAGACAAAAAAAAACTGCAATTGTAGTAATAGTAAGTTTGTGGGGGCCAATTATTTGTTCTTACAATTATTTGTAAGAACACAAATGATTTATGTTTAGTTCTTGCTTGGTAATAAATTTTGTTATTTGACTCGAGTAATAATTCAGGTAGCTGTGGTTCTTTTCCTTCATGAAAGAGATGATATTTAGGGCTGTAAATTAACCAGTTTGTTCAATAGACTCATCGGTACTCTTCCGGTTAAACTTGAATCGAACTTGAGTCATGAAAAAAAAGTTCGTCCGTAAAAGCAGATACTTACTCGATTAGTAAATGACACATATTCGACAAAATTTGACTCAGTTAAGGCTCGTTAAGTCGCTCGTTTATGCTCGAATTGAGTCGTTAGCTCGATTCGATTAAAACTCATTCATATATTGGTAAATATATACATACACTTATGTATATATACATACATATATATGTATTAGTTAATAATATAAGTATAACACTTTTATAATTAAATCTATAATATGTAATCTAATTACTTATGTCTATATATTGAATATATTTCATAGTTATATTTTATAATTTGTACAATAATTAGTCAATAATATTTAATAATTTCTTATACTAGTATGTGGGAACCAAATATGAAATATATATATACTATTATATTATGTGTATGTATTAATAATATATGTAAGCATATAATATATTGTTATTATAGATAAATATCAACTAGTTAGATATTAATTGTTGATAAATATTTAAAATCTTATAATTCAATAGAAGTTCTATTTGTTAGTAAAATTCAATATTAGATTTTTTATTTATTTTATTTATCTAGTTTATTAATTATTAAATCTTGTTAAAATAAAATAACAATTCGAGCTCGAGCTCGAGCTCGACAAGCTAAAGCCTGGCTCGGTTCGGTTCGAGTACAGCCCTCATTGATATTAGAGAAAAGATATTTAAGACTGTAAATTGTGCAATCGTTGCGTAATCGTTTTGAAAAAAGTGAATAAAACATAGAATCCATATATAAAAAAAAAATATTAATTTTTTAATAGTGAACCCCACTATTTTTCAAAGTGATTACGCGGCGTTTACTCACTTTACGGTTGTATGTAGAATTACTCTTGATTAAGCCTGCACACCAACATGTTGAAGCCAAATTTTTGGTCCGACCCGTGTTAAAAGACCCTCCAACTCGAACCGACCCGACCCGTGAAAATCGGGTCTGGTCGAAATCGTTCTACTTCTCCTCGTTCGTTCCAATGGAGGGCAAAAAGCGTGACAATGACATCTTTCCCTTTTCCCTAACGCAGGAGACAACCCGGGTATCCGTAGCGAAAATCAAATGCAGAGAATCAGGATATCGGGGTCTGGGCATAAATGAGATTTCTCTGGGGGCTTCATTAAAATTTATGGGATGATCAGCACAAAACAAAGAGAATCTTGACGAAATCACAACTTGAGGGGTAACTTGGAGGTCAGGAAAGGTTCACTAATCATCATTCATCTGGTCTAGGTGCGCTTGAATTTTTTTTTTTTAAACGCTCGAGAAAAAATTATAAAGCCGAAGATCTTGCTAAACTCCAACTTATCTTCATTCTTGACAGTGGTCAAGCATAAAATTGATGCAGTTTTCTTGTGAACCTGTTATGGGCTTAGATCGGAAGGGAAATGGTGGAGGGTGGTCTGGGCAGTTCGTGAAGGGAAGGTAGGGACCCTCGAAGATCCCGTAGCACTCTGTTCTATTTCCATTTCCAGCACTTTGTTCTTACAATATACAAACAGCATAACAACATCGCAATACTTTTTCATCATTCCCATATATTCAGAACCCTAACAGAACCACGGGTCCTAATTGTGCTTGAGAAGCATCTTGAACAAGTTTGTTGTCAGGTTCTTGTCGAGGGGTTTTGTACTCTTTAAACCCAAGCATAAGAGAAATGTTGATACTCAAATCAGGCAAGAAAAGCCAAGAGTTAAGCAAAAGAGTGTGCAGATGGAGAAGATGGAGAAGTACTGCCGAGTGAGAGTGTAGATTTGGACGCAAGGTGGAGCACTAGAGAAGCAACAGAGGTTTAAACTAGTTGCAGATCAGATCTGGTTCTCAAGTTGCAGATCAAATTTGGAGAAGTAAGGCGACGACGAAGGCGAACGGATTTGGTTATCAAGTTGCAAATCAGATTTTCGCTGCAGTGGTTTGAGAAGAAAGGAGATGTTTTCAGTGATCGGTTTCGACGGATACTGGGATGTTTAAACCTGTATGAGATTTAGACCCGATGAACCCGTATAAAGTCGGGTGGGCCATGTCGGATATCACGGACGGATCGGATTTAGGTGTAACACCCGTCCTTATGGTGGAACTTTTTATAAAATATTTTTGGAAAGGACGACAGGAATTACCATCCGATTTAAAACTTTTCACTTGCATACCCAGAGTGCAAGACTCTACGTTTATAAAATAAAATGTGATTTGGTAATAAAAGAGGTTTACTGCGGAAAACATTGATTTTACAATAAAAATGCCTCTCTTACATTTTAAAACTCGTGCCTAGACTTCCGTGCTCTTCCCCATGGGCCGTGTCCCTCTTGGCCGTTCAGTTCCTGTGGGGGGAGGGGCATACATAAAAACTAAAATGAGTCGAAGACTCGTAAGCATTACTTCATACAGTTAAAATATAACAACATAGGTTTTCATTCATGCATTCATCATTCGTACATACTATTACGTGCATGCATACGTATCGTGCGTGCGTTCTTTTGAAAACGTCACTAGACGGGGTTTTGCTTAGTGGTCTTTCTTTTCGTGAAACGTGTCTCCCGTTAGTACCTTCATTTCTTCAAGAGCCACTTTACGGGGTTTTACTTTTGAAAAGGCTTTCTTGTCGTCAAACATTTCCCCCGTCAGTGCCTTCATTTCTTAAAGAGTCTGTGCTCTCGTGCATATGTGCATACATCCATTCGTGCATACATACATTTGTTCTTATCACTTTCATGCTTTCATGCATACATCCATTCATGCATACATAGATTCTTTCTTTTTTACTTTCATAGGCCAGTACACACTGTTACGCCTCGTGTGTTAGGGTTAGCGGCCCTATGGCCAATGGATTCGCTCGTGGCCGCGGGTTGGAATCCCATTCCGTTAGGGTGCAGCACTAGGTGCACTACTGCCCGGCATTGCAATCTGCCCATTCATTCATTGGGTACCCCTTTTCATTCATTCATGTGGCCGTTACGTATTTTCATACATTAAACGTTCAGTTCATTCAGTCCTTTCATTTCATTCATTCATTCATGCCAGCTCTAAAGAGCTGGAGCTTTCATTCTTTTCTTATATTTCGTTTAACATGTCCTTTCATGAGAAAACGTTTTTTTTCGTGAGAAAACATCTTTTCATGCGCATGTGCATAAACATCTTCTTTTCATGACATTCGTAAAACATCCGTTCGTGGAAATCGTAAAACATTTAAAACGTCGGCCTTCATGGCATCCACAAGCATCACCTTTAAACGTCGTCTCTCGTGGTGTCCACGAGCATTACCTCGTGGTGTCCATGAGAGCGTCGGTTCGTAGGATCCATGAAAGCGTCCGTTTTCATGTCTTTCGTGCATTTATATCAGTTCATGGATTTTCTTAGAAAATACATACAATAGATACAACGTATAGTCATCCATTCACATGCGTACAATTAATATTTTGGGTGCGTAAAAAAGGGCTGCCACGGAGGGGCCGTACATACTTATACGTTTGAACACTTATCGTTTTCTTTCTTAAAACGTCTTTTGTCTTTTCGTAAGGCATCTTAAAGGAAAAGCGTTTCGTTTTCATTTTCATATCTTTTAGAAAATTCTAGAAGAGTATGAACGTAACGCTTACCTGGACTCCATGCTATTTGCATGTCATGCAGTCCATTCATGTGCTTGTCAGATGGCAACCTACATGCATATACATAACCTTAACGTCATTCTCTATCTAGTACATAAGCAACTTAAACTTAGAAAGCACAAGCAACATTTCACTTGGAACACTCTCCTTCTATCCCGTGTTCTTACGTGTTCCCTACTAAGTTAAAACCTTCGGGGACCAATTACGGTCACCCCATCTTCCAACTCAAGGTCTTGCCTCCAGTGCTTATTCACTAAAGTGGATCCCATGATTCACCTTAGGATTAAGACACTAAGGCCTCTGTCTCATTCTTCTCATTAACCACATTCCGACGCATGACTCAGATCAACTAAGTCACGCATCCCTTCCTTGGATAGTACACTCGTTGCTTTCTTCATGCATCTTAGCTCATACTAGTCCTCATTCCCATCCAGACAAGCCACGCGGCTCTAAGCCAACTCTGAGGCTTAAGCACCGTGTAACTGTGCTAATGACAGATTACCCATTACATATGATGAATCCGTCCGGCACATGTGTCTAACCAGATTACACATGCACCTTACCCCTTATCACCTAAGATCAACATATATAACACGTTAATCACCTGCTTGAAGGGACAAGGGCCATACTCCGATACCAACCTTCTCAACCCGGCTAGCATGATTCCTCATGCTACCCGTCCCTTTGACAGTTCATCCCAACACTTAACACGACAAGACTCCAATCATGACTACGTCTCATGTCACGTCATATAGCTCGAGACTACACCCAAGCTATGCCGTAACCTTGTCGCGTTACCCAACATTCTGCTACACCAACTCTTAACTCATCACGAGTACGATTCCTCACGTACTCTCATCACACCGTAACATCTCGTCACGTTCCCGATATGCCATTCATACACTATCACTTCATCACATGGCAAGCGCGACTGTCAATAACCACGTCACGAGGTGACGTTGCCCAGTCATGCTTCCGCTGCGTACTCTTACACTTATTCCGCTACTTCATCCATATTCCCAGCCGTAAGTCCCACACGGTGACACTTGTCACCGTAGACTACAGGCTACACCATAATTACTCCGAGACACTGTTCCACAGTTCCCGACACTACTCATCACGTTCCACGCCCATCAATCACACAACCATCCTTATCACTACGACACGCCACACGGCAAATCGCTGCACCTCATGGAGTACATCTCATGCGTACTCCCTTCATATACGCTACAACTCATCACCATTACGGCACACGCGCCACATGGTGCATTGCTCCTCTACATGGAGTACATTCCTCGTGTACTCCCTTCACATACGCTATGCCACATCACCATTATGGCGTACGCGCCATATGGTGCATCGCCCCATCACATGGAGTACACTCCACATATACTCCATTCACAGACGCTACGCCACATCATCACTATGGCATACTCGCCATATAGTACATCACTTCACCACACAGAGTACACTCATCGTGTACTCGTCCCATTTCGTATACACCACATCACCATTATGGCATACAACCATATGGTACATCAATCCGCCATACGGAGTACATTCCACATGTACTCCCTTCATACACATCACGCCACATCACCATTATGGCATATCCGCCACATGGTGCATCGTTCCACTACATGGAGTACTCCCTTCATACACGTTACGCCAAATCACCATTATGGCATACAACCATATGGTGCATCAATCCACCATACGGAGTACATTCCACATGTACTCCCTTCATACACATCATGCCACATCATCATTATGTCATACAACTATATGGTACATCAATCCGTCACATGGAGTACATTCCACATGCACTCTTTTTACACGAACTACACCACAGAGTACACTCTCCGTGTACTCATCCCATTCCACCATATGCCAGGAGGGTATATTTTACATATACTCTCCTTATCTCACACTACGCCACACACAGAGTACACACAGCGTGTACTCTTCTCATTCCACCTACATCACGCCACCATTACAACACAGTCCTCAACACTACACAACACACTTCTCAAATACGCCCAATACTTCACAGCACACTACACGGCACAATACACCTCCATAAAACACAGACAAGCCCAACACTTCATTACACAGAATGCCCAACACTTCGTTATACAGCATCACATCACAATACCACAACTCCACAAAACCAACAACACAGTCCACAACCTAATCAACTAATCAATATCTAACATAATTAACGAGGGATAGAGGGTTATACCATTGACGGGATAACCTGTGCGTTTCTCGTTGATCGTCAGAGCCGATGATGTCGGAAGTGTCATACGTGGCGGCTAACCCACGTACGTTAACTGTTTAGGCATTTGGATAGCTAGGTGTGGTCTTGGAAGAGCTCGTGAAGGCCTTGTAATGATGGCAAGGAGCGTAACAAGGCGGACCTAGCCGTGTACAGTGGTGGCCAGCCACGCGCAGTGGCTGTCCACTATGTGCAGTGACTACCCACCACTCAAAGTTGTGGTTTGGACCTAGGGTTGGGCTGAGGAGTTGCTGGTGGAGCTCCTGGTGGCACTGGGGTGGCACCACGGTGGCTCACGGCGGCGGATCTGGCTGCATGGTGGAGGAGAAGCCGTGGGAGAGTGAGAGAGAGTGTGCTTGCGTGGGTGGCAGATTGGGGCTGTGGGAGGTTGGCTTGGCTTGGTGGCGGCCTAAGGAGGCTAGAGGTGGTGGTTACCAGCCGTGGGTGGTGGTGCACGGTGGTGGGGGGGTGTGCAACCCTTGCGTGAGAGAGGGAGAAACCATGAGATGGAGGAGGGGGCTTCTGGCCTCAGGTCACGTGGAGGAGGAAGGGGAAGGGGAGAGGAGGTCTATGGCGTCGCTTGGTGGTCGTGGGTGCCGCGCATGGCAGCGCTAGAGGCAGTGCACGGTGAAGTTGTGCGTGGGTCTCCTCTTGTATGCTACGAGGAAGGTGGTTGCATGGGAGGTGTTGGTTTTGCTGGAGGGTGGTGGCCGGTGGCAGAGGAAGCTACCGTGGGAGTGGTGGCGCCGGAGGACGGCACACGGCAGCGCTACGTGCATTAAGCCCGTTCGGGCTGTGCATGGCCAGTGGGGAGAGAGAGGGAGCGTGGGAGAGAGAGGTTGGCATGGGAGGACTCACCGGCATGAGGTGGAGCTGGTGGTGCCGGCGATGAGGGCTAGCAATGCACGTCGGCATCGGGCTGAGCTACGGAAGAATCGGGCGTGGGAGTGGACCGCGTACGACGTATGCTTGAGGGAGAGGGAGGAGAGAGAGGGCTACGGGGAAATGAGGGAGAAAGAGAGGGGGGTCTGGCTATTTAACCTAGTCCCTTTGTCTGGGGATCCACGTAGTGATCTACGATGGATCTCAAACACAGATTTAAAATGCATTAACTAATAACTTAATTAAAAGCGCTTAGAGGAATTAAGGTAGAATATTATTTTAAACTAACTTTAGTTTATAAAATAATATTCTTCATCATTAATAAAATGATGAAGTCTCACTTAACATATTAAAGAGAATAAAACCATTTTATTAATTAAAGCTTTCAACATAATTTAAATCCCATAATATTTTAAATAGTTGAAATCATTTTAATAATGATATTAAAATGATTTCTGGCAATTATAATATTTTTGGAGCTCTTCAAGAATATTATAATTGTCGTATTTAAAATCAAGCTTAGTTCAACAACACTGGAAATATTCTTTATAAATATTTCCAGCACATTTAAAACACTGGACGTGCCCTAAAAGTCGCACGATATCCTTTCGAAACATGCCATCATGGTTCGGCACGCATAACATGGCTCGCAGTCGCTAGTGAGGAGGGCAGATGATCACAAAATCTCTGCCCTTGGGATTTGCTTACGTCATAAAGACGGAACATACGTCAGAAAGAAGAAGCGTACGTAAAAAGGAAGGAGCAGGGTATCACATTAGGGTCTGTTATGCACAGCCCTACTCTTGATATTAATGCATCAAAATATATTTTGGTAATAGACCTTTTCTTATTGACGAGAATTTTTATAGTTACCGAAAATTGACACAAATTTTAGGAATCTCAAAATAGTCTCGGGTTGCTAGTTTTCGGGTTAATGTAAAATTAATCCTTGTATTTTTATGTATTTGTAGAAGAATTTCATAGATTTTATCTTTAGCTATTCAAATCTTAGTAATTAAGTCCTTCCACAAAGTCATAATAGAGGGATCTAAGACAGGCTCAATAGATTCCGCGGCCTAAGACAAAAATTTTAAGTGAGGCTTTTTTGTTTTTTATGGTAAAATTAAATAAATTTATTTTTATTTTTGTATTATATTTTTATTTAAAAATAATTCCTATACTTTTGTAAAGTAAAATTATTGATTAAAATTTTATACCACATTTTCAACTAATAACTAACTTAATCTTTATTAGAAAATTTTTGATTTAGAAAGAATTTTATCAAATCTAGTTTTACAAGTACTTTAGACTCTTAGACACAATTATAATTATTATTGTCAATAAAATTTTATAAACAACTTACACATTTGAAAAAAAGTGGGCCCTTGCCTCTTCAAAGGATTATACAAAAACTTTTTATGAACAATGGAAAATTAAATTTTGCTATTTATAATTTTTACATTAATTATATATTAAACAAATAATGACAAAAGAGAAGTGTATTCTTAGAAGGAGAATAGGTAAAATAATTATTATTTGTGATACTTTTAAAAATTAATAATGACATAATATCTATTTGATCTTGTTTATATTCTCATTCTCATGGAGTTAATTAAAGTTTTTTATTGGATATATATATTTTTTAAAATTCTACTTTATATATATTTTTTTGGGGCCTTCTTCCATTAGGGGCCTTAGGCAATTACCTAAATCGTCTAATGGAAGAGTCGACCCTGATCTAAGACCACATAACACCCGGCTCCATTAAAAACTGACATAATTTTTAGAAAATTTAGTGGAGCCGGAGTGCTACTAACTTTATCTTTAAAAACCTTTTTTCTCAAGAAAATACGGGTTCAAAAAATCCCATAAAATAAATAAATTCATTATTAAATTTTTAAAATCTAAAAAAGAGTTTGTGAAAGTTATGGGTGAATTTGGTTCGGTCCAATCCAGTCGGTCCCGAGGAGGTTTTGTGGACCGAATCGGACCTATTCGGTCCAGGGTTTTCCCACCCTGTACCGGACCGAATAGGCATGGACTGGACCAGTCCGGTCGGTCCATTCGATCCAACCTTTTACCTAATGGGCCAATGGGCCAATCAAATTCCTATGCTTTTCGGCCCAACAGTGAATGCCTACTAACATTTTATTCAATTTTAAGCCAAAAAATACAAAAAAAGAACTTGAAAGGAAAATAAAAATAATCATAGAAAGAAAATTGTCTATATACAATTAATTTGAATAAAAAATTTTACTACAAAAAAATAAAAATTTTCTATATCCATCCAAACAATTTAAACAATGTTAAATTGGAAACTAAAATTATACTAGATAATGAAAGAAAAGTGAAAAGTGAAAACCATTCCCAAGCAAATCTGGCTTCTAAAAGAAAGAAAAAAAAAAAAACCGTTCTCAAGAATAGATAATGAAAACTAAAAATTATACAGGTCTAAAAGACTGAAAATTAAAATGTCTGAAAAAATAAAACAGAGAAGAGTCAAGACTCAAGAATAGAAGTCATACTCAGAAATTTACATCAAAAGCTCTAAAAAAACATAACTCTCACCTCTCAATACAAATTACAATTTGCATCAATACAAATTATACAATTATCCTCCTGGCAGCTCCTAGCCTCCTACATCTTTTGGCGTGGCATCTGTTTCAATTTTCACAATACGCTGTAAAGTGTAAACAAATGAATTATTAACAAAAGTGAAAATTGAACACTAACAAGCTAAAACAGATTCACCTCATTAACTTACATTGGTTATAGACATTGTATTTGATGCCTCCATAGAATTTTCACCCTCCCGAAAAAGTTCTATATAATAAAAAAACAAAACAAATTATATAAATTTTACATAACATATAATATTATAGATCATAAAAGTTTTAAAATGAAGTAAATAAGAAACATACCCAACTGCCTCTCAAAATCTTCCACCACATCCATTAAAGTCCTAAGGCTGATTGGAGTTGAAGAAGAACGAAGCCAATTCTGTGATAAACTACTTCAAAAAGGATTAATGACACAACCCACCGTGCTAAATGTAGATTCAGAGGCCACCGTAGATACCGGTATTGCAAGTACATCGCGTGCAACTTTTGAAAGCACGCGATATCTAACTGAATTAACCATCCACCAAATAAGAATGTCAAAACTTGCAAATGCCTCCTCACAACTTTTAGCTAGGTATCTATCTATCAACCTCATTCTTGTGTTTCAAAGAGTTTTTCGATTGTAACCATTGCTTAAATAGGATCATTCTTTATGTCGTCCTATCCTTAACTGTAACACCCGGATCCAATCAAGCACAATTATTTTTTTCTTTGTTATTTATTTTGTTTCAGTTTATTTATTTATTTAGTTCATTTTATTTTTATTTTATTTTCTTCACACGTTAATTCTTTTTTCCCGCATGTTTATTTTTTTTCCTTTCCGTCTATATATTTTTTTTCACCCCTAAGTTTTCCCTCTCGTCCACAGCATGCATGATCTTGCACGTCTCTTGCCTATTTCTCTCTAGGGTTTTGTCAATCAACTTTTTATATACTTGTACTCCTCTCCTGAAAATGAAGTAGCCGCAAACCTCCCACGACAATTTTCGTCCCCGCAAGCTCAAAGCCTCACTCACACAACCTGTGGCCCTTGGCTCAGCACTGCCGTCACCTTCCCCATCCCTCTCGTGTGTGGAAGCCCTCCACAACCTAAGCCCAAACCGACGTAACACTCAGCCGTGGAGGGAGCTCTTTGTAGAAACCAACGCCCGTGTGCACTAACCGCTTCAGTTTTTTTTTTTTCACTCGGTTTACCATTGCCACTAGCGTCCTTCCCGTAGCAGCAACCCCACAGATTAGACTCGACACTACCGTCGCGCCCCGCCCTAAGCCATCGTTCAAGCCACTGCAAGTCCCTTGTTTTTGACACCCAAAACAGAGTCGATCGTCCCACCTTCACTGCCAACGACTGAAGCTCCCCAGCCTTTTGCCGCTGTACACCATAGCCCAGTTGCGAGTCACTGCTAGGTCGATTTCCATTCACTGCTGTAAGCTTCCGTTTCCTTCCCCTGTGTTCTCTTTTTCCCTTACTCTCCGTCTCCCTCTTGGTGCTCTCATCTCTCTCTCTCACTTATCTCTCTCCCTCTTACACTACACCGTCACTTGCAAAGGAGGTCGCCGCAGAAGTTGTTTTCCGTCCAGCCACCAGGTCTGCTGTCGCACGGTGGTTGTGCCTCTCGGTGAGTATCTCACACTTTCCCTTCCTCACTGTAACTTGTTTCTTCTTTCCATAGCCTTTTTTAAGACCACACGTAACCTCTAGCCAAACATTCAAGCTTTTCACTTAATTTTAAATTACATCCCTACCCTTTTATCTGAAAGTCATAACAGATTGGTTTATTTTTATTCATGTGGGCTGGATGTTTGTAAATTTGTTGAAGTATATTATTAGTAATAATGTATTTTTAATATATAAATTTTAGAAGTACATAGTAAGTGCAAAATGTTTTTTTGAGATCTTTAAAGAGAAAATAATTAGTCTATTTTTTATTAAATGAAATTTTTACTTCCTAACTTTTAATCAGTTTTGTTATAATTATGTTAAGAGAATTTCTTTTTAAACTACAGATGTATTTTTGTGGCATAGTTGTATTTAGTATAATATTATTATGCAATTTAGAAATGACTTAGAGTATAATAGCAAGAGGAATTTGAGAAGTTATGATACTTTAGCGCTAAGAGAAGTTTTAAGTTTTGAGGAACTAAAGTAGGTCAATTTTTAGCATTTGAAGTTAAGTGTTGAATTACGTGTTCGACGAAAAATTTACGAGTATCATGTGATTATTTTATAGGTGAAGATTAATTATTGTTTAAAACTTTGAGGGAAATTCCGGAAAAAAGCTAAGAAGTCCATGTAAGCGGGGTTCCTATGCTAGACTTTGCATTAAAATAAAATGAGTTGAGGTTGACTTTTTTGGAAAATATACATATTTGTTATGAAAAGAAATTTGAACTACCTCAGTTATTTGTTCTGCATTATTCATGAGATTTTGTTTAAGAAGAAAGTATTTTCTGTCATGATTGGTGTAGACATGAGCTTATTTTTGACATTCTGTTATTGAGCTCAGAAAAATATGAGTGAATATGAAAATTGATAATTTTTGCATGTGAAGTGAAGATATTCTAAATCTGTTTTGGAAAATGTGAAATGATCCGAATTTCAGTACTCTACGTTGATATGATGTGGCACTTGAAAAACCTTTGGCATGACTTTCTGATTCTGTTTTGACTCTGATTATGGTTCTGATATGGTGATTCTGATTCTGTTTTGCTCTGATATGTGGCCCTGTCACGGGATTATAATAGTGACCTCTAGCCCTGTCAAGGGATAGAATAGTAACCTCTGGCCCTGTCACGGGATACAATAGTGACCTCTGGCCCTGTCACGGGATAGAATAGTAACCTCTGGCCCTGTCACGGGATATAATAATGACCTCTGGCCCTACCACGGGATATAATAGTGGATTTCTGTTCTGTGTGCAATCGCTTTGATATTCTTGGTGATTTAAGTTCTGCTTGGCTTTCCGTAGGATGCACAACCCTACCACGGGGGTTAAACATAGTCTCTGTTTTGATATGATGTTCTGATATGTTATGATAAGATGAAGATGTTCAATCATGTTGTGCCAAATGAGTCTTTGAATATGAAATGTTGGTTTCTGAATATGAAATGTTTGAAAAGTCGCTCTGATTTTCTGATAATATGTATATTTTAGATTTGAATATTGATACTGAAATGTTTTGTTTATGCATTTTGAACTCTGTGACAATGCTCATGTTTACACACTAGTATATGTCTTCTGCTTACTGAGTTGTTAATAACTTACCCCTTATCTCCATAACATTTTTCAGATGATTTTGAATAGTTCAGCTAAAGATCAGGATTATGGAGCATCGGTGAGATGATTATTTAAGCATAGTCGATTACTCATAGAAGATTTCTGGGAATTGGCAGATTTTATTAAGAGATTTTGTAGTATTATGATGACTTTATATTTTGGAGTCTGTAAATGTATTGATGAATTGTGAGTTTTAAGTTACAAGGAGTAACTCTTCGATCCCTGCGTGACCGGGGCGTTACATTAACTCTACCACTACCACTACCATCTGTAGTATTTACTTCTTCACGTCCCCCACTTGTGCAGTACTGTTGTAGTTCAAAATTGTTGCCTTCCTCGTTATCAGCGTATGCCTCTAATGAGTATATGAAAGTGCATTATAAATACCTTATTATTGGACTAAAATGCTAAAATGTGAATAGAAATTATAGGAATTAATATGTATTCTTGAATTGAATTTCTATTTACTTTGGGATACTCCTGAGCATATTTTTATGTTTAATTTCAGAGTCTATAAAAGAGCAAATCCAAACCCAGTTAAATTCAAAAGACATTCAAGTGGGTAAGACGTTGGAACAACCTAAGAACTTTCAAAGAGTGTAGGACTCTTCAAATAAGGATAATGATGGGGTTTGAGAGTAATTCGGATCAAGAGAAATAGCCAGTCCGAAATTCGCAAGAAGACATCTTGTACATACTTAATATTTTGATCATAACTTTCCGCTCAAATATTGAATTGATGCGATTCTTGATACATTGGAAAACTATCTTAAAGGGATACAAAGTTGTATCTAATAAAGATTTCTAAATACGAATTTCTGAAAGTACGTACGTGACTGCCAAGATGAGTCATAAAATTTAGGCGATTTTGTATGCGGGAATATGAAAGACATTAGGGTTTCTTTCCTACCCTATATAAGTATTTCATTAGCACGAAATTGAGAGTTTCTTAGGGAGAGGAGGCACAGTTCTAGAGAAAAGAAAATTTTCATTTTTATTATTTAGTTCTTCTATGGAGAACAAATCTTGAGTAAAGCCTAGGGTGAAAACTGATTGGTGAAAATATTTTGACTTTATTTCAATTCATATGTTAAGCTTTATTGTTTAAGATTCTAGTATTCAATTCTCCATTTGTTTTGGATATTATAAGCTTGAGACAATTATATTAAATCTTACTATGGTTTGATTTTGTTGAGCTATAGGATTATGAATATATGATTGTGACTTAAACAAGCTTTTCATACCATTGATGTAATCTTCTGCTGCACTATTGTTTATGAACATAGGGTCGTCTTTAGATTTGGTATTCCTTTTTATATTTGAAAATCGTGGTTTGTAAATGGAGAATAGATTCTAGAATTAAATTTGACCAAGTAGATGAATATAATGTCATATCTTCCAATTAGGAATTTGGTGCAATAATTCTTAATTGTGTATATCGTTTGGAATGAAAAAGTCATAGTATTGGATCCAGTTGATAGAAGCCCAAAGCTTTACTGGCCTTCTTATCCGTGCCCTAATCTCATTTTAATTGCGTGCTTTAGGTAGAATTTTTAGATTTTTGTCATATTATAATTTGATATTTTCTTTTAAGCTTACATCTTGTTGTCTTTCTTCAGATCCTTGTGGATCGACATGTTGAACTATATTATAACACCGCGTACTAGTTTGGGTGTAATCAAATTTTGGCACCGTTGCCGGGGAGACGGTAGAAGAATTGTTAGATAGTTTTTCTTTTCAGCAGTTTGTAAAGGCGGTAACTTCGTTTCTTCTTTTAGCTTGCTGCATTATTTTGTTTTTTTTCTTTGTTTTTATAGTATTATTTTTTTTAGTATTTTGTTACCTTGCATGCATAGATATAGAGACGCCTTGAGTAGATTTGCTTGTAGGCCTGTACTAGAGTCAAAATCAAATTTTTTAAATCCTTTATTTGGCAATCCATCTAGTCCCGAAGAAATGAGTGAACACGAAGATCAACCCACTAGAACTCTTCAAGATTACCTCGACCCTACACGTACAGCCACACCATCATGCATAATGTTTCTAGCCAATACTCGCCTAATGGATTTTAAAATAGGGATGATACAGTTACTCCCTACTTTTCATGGCTTGGAAAATGAAAATCCATATGTGCACATTAGGGAGTTTGAGGAAGTAGTTGCAACTTTTCATAGTCAAAATGCAACTGATGACGTTGTGAGACTTAAGTTCTTTTATTTCTTTTTGAAGGATAGAGCTAAGAGTTGGCTATTCTCGCTGAGACCATTATCTATTGGGTTATGGAATGAGATGACTCAGGTCTTTTTTAATAAATACTTTCCACAACATAAGACTAACGCTTTAAAAAGACAAATCTCCACATTTGCACAAAAGGACAGTGAAACTTTGTATCAGTCTTGGGATAGATTTAAGGAGTTATTGAGTATGTGTCCTTACCATGGGTATGAGAATTGGCGCTTAGTGAGCTATTTTTATGAGGGACTTATACCTAGAGAGCGCTAATTTGTGGAGATGAAAGGGATGTATGAGGAACAATATAATGCCTTAAGTATGTACGAAAAGCATTTTACACCTTACTCTGATACCTATAATCTGAGGTGGCGCAATCACCCTAATTTTATATGGAAATCTGAAAACCAGTAGCTTGCACAACCACTTAGAGCTTATCCTACACCGTATCATGCATCATCTTCTTCTAGGAACCCCTTAGAAGATACTTTACATACTTTTATTGAGGCACAGAGTAAAACTAATCAAAAGTTTGAATCTTTGATTATGCAGGTTATTGAAGAAGATAAGGAGATAAAAAGCCATGTATCCAAGTTGATGAGCTATTTGAGTGTGAATGAGCATGGCAAGTTCCCTTCTCAATCTCAATCCACACCCCAAGGTCATATGACTCAAGGAAATTTGAACGATATCAATGCCATTGTGACACGAAGTGGTAAGTCCTTACACATCCCAACAACTGATAAGGCAGAGGATGTTGAAGAGGAACAAAGCAATGATAGTACCGAGTTGCCCAAGAAAGCTGAGGTAATTAAGAGTCCAGTTAAGGCACCATTTCCTCAAGCTTTAAAATCTGGTATGCGAACTTTGGATTCTAGCAATGAAATCTTGGAGAACCTCAGGCAGGTAAAGATGAATATTCCTCTTTTGCATGTTATTAAACAAGTTTATACTTATGCAAAAGTTCTCAAAGATTTGTGTACAGTTAAGAGGAATGACCATGTTAAGAAGACAGTATTCCTGACAGAGCAAGTTAGTGCTCTAATTGAGTAGGGAATTCCTCCTAAGTACAAGAATCCTGGTTGTCCAACCATTGCATGTAATATTGGGAATCATGAGTTTGGGCAAGCATTGCTAAATTTAGGAGCTAGTGTAAATTTGATGGCTTATTCCATTTATTTGCAGCTTGGTTTGGGTGAAATTAAGCCCACTTCTATTGTGCTTCAATTGGCTGACCTTTCAGTTAAGAAATCGAGAGGAATAGTTGAGGATGTTTTGATCCAAATTGACAAGTTTTACTACCCTGTTGGTTTCTTAATCCTTGATACTAGTTATGTTGTTGACTCTAATCCTAAAATCCCCTTAATTTTAGGTAGAGATTTCCTTGCTACTACTGCTAATGCTCTTATTAATTGTAGGAATGTCTAATGAAGCTCTCTTTTGGGAATATGACTCTTGAGGTGAATAATTTCCATATTGAAAAACAGCCAATAAAGGATGACGAGTGCCACCAAATGTACATGATTGACACACTGATAGGAAAGTGAGTTCACACAACTCATGATTCTGATTCCCTTGAATATTTTCTTATTAATTCTGAGTTTGATACTATGAATGATTCATCTGATATTGTTGATGTTTGTGCTATTTTTTATGAACCTCAGGATTATGGCCCACATATTTGGCAACTGAAATTTGAGGAGTTGTCTAAAAAATGTGAAAAGCAGATTCCTTCAAGCATGGATAGTCCCAAATTGGAATTGAAGCAACTGCCCTCAGGTCTTAAGCATGTATTTCTCAGCGGAGGTGATACTTTTCCTGTTAGTATTTCTTCGAAATTCAATGCTTGAATGCTAGTAAGCTTAGGAAATTTCAGTTGACCGAGCTGGAGGAATTAAGAAATGATGCTTATGAAAACTCTAAAATCTATAAGGCTAAAACAAAAGCATTTCATGATAAAAATATTGGTAGGAAGACATTTAAGGCTAATGACATAGTATACTTATATGATTCTAGACTTCATAAGCACCCAGGAAAACTTCAGTCTAGGTGGACCGGCCCTTTTGTAGTGAAAAATATTTTTACAAATGGGGCGGTAGAAACAGAGGATCCTAAGGATGGTCAGATCTTTAAAATAAATGGTCAACGCCTTAAAGTATTAATTGATAGGCAAGTTCTGGAAGTGGAAGACATTCCACTTGTGGATCCGATCTATCAACCTTGACCACTCCATGCAGGTATATTTTTCTTTATTCTTTTTGTTTGTTTTGTTTTATTTTTGTTTTCTCTTATTTTCTTTCTTTTCCTTTTTGTTTGCTGTTGCTTTCTTTGTGTTTGTTTGTAGGTCATCTTTGGTGCATAGCGCGCTACCCACGTCACTCATCAGGTGTTTTCTACCATTTTTAGTTACTCCCCATTCAAATTTGATTCTTGAACATTGAGGACAATGTTTCATTTAAGTTGGGGGTGGTGGTGCAAATTCAATATTTAAAATGCTTGTTGGAACTCTGTGGCATATTCATGTGTCAAATTTTTTTTAATTTGCATCACACGTGCATCCTTTTCATATGTGTACTCATTCTCATTCATACCCACCATAATCATTTTTTCCTGAAACATTCACAGAACCCATAATGCACTCATCCAAACTTTGTGATAAGATGGTAGTTTGACACATGTAGCTAGAGAACTCTTTTATTTGTATTCATGTAAGTTTTGGAAAGGATTGAGAGCCTAAAAATGATACGATTATGATAAGCGTTCATTGATCTGTTGAATTGGGCATTTCTTTTAAGAATATCATTACATGGTTTGTGGTAAGATGGTGGATCTACTTGGGATATGATGAAGGTCAATTTAGGATTAACGTTTGAGCCTTTCAAGCCAACCATTTGAATTATAGATCCCTAGTAGCCAACTTTGAGCCAAGAAGCACATGTAATTTTTTCTTCATATACCTACATTATCCATACATTTCCACATTGGAGTATAACTTGTACACTATATTTTCCTACCCTTGTTACTTCCAAGTGTGTACTAGATGTGGAATTTTTTTTTCTTTTTTTTTTGCAAGGAATAAAAAAAAGTGAGAAAAAATGGAAGAACATGAGTTACAAGGTATTCAAGTGAGTGAGTTTCAAAGGCAAAAATATCAAGCTAGGTAGAAATAGCAAAATACCAGGGTGACATATAATTGTTCACCAAATTATAAAAAAAATGATGAAAAAAAAAGAGGAATTATTTGATGATTTGAAAGGTTGAAGAGTACATCAAGTGATAGATGTGGTTTATTGAAATGTTCAATAAGATTCCTTAGGTATGTACTTGGAAGTTTTTGAATCTTTTTCCTTTTCTTGTCATATACCCTAACCTAAGCCACATTACAACCTTTTGTTTTGATCGTTATGATCCCAAGTAAGTCTGTGGAAAGAATGGTTTAATTCTCATGTACTACTATTTCTATCATAAGATCAATGTTTGTTTGTTGCTTGTTCATAATTACCTAAATCTCCATGAGAGTGTGTAAACACTCATTGTCAACTCCATAGAGAGAATCCTCACACGAAACACTTTTATACCCGTGAGTTATGGAGTTGAACCTTTCGTTTGAAATGTTCTTGATGTTGTATGTGTCAGGGCTTCTAGTTAGATGAATATAGTTTGGAACACACACACTCTGTGGATTGCTATAGGTGGATTGCTTGTAATAGGGTTATTGAATTCCTAAGATTGCTTTGATATGTGAATCTGGAAAGTGTGACTTGGTGGCCTTTGTGTGTGATTTTCTTTGGTCTCCTTCGTTGTTTTGGCATGAAAATTGCTAGGGTCTAGCAATAAGCAAGTTAGGGAGTGTGATGAGTATACGAAAATGCACTCTCAATACCCTATTATTGGACTAAAATTCTAAAATATGAACAGAAATCATAAGAATTAATATATATTTTTGAATTGAGTTTCTATTTACTTTGGGATACTCCTGAGCATATTTTTATATTTAATTTCAGAGTCTATAAAAGAGCAAGTCCAAACCCAGTTAAATTCAAAAGACTTTCAAGTGGGCAAGACGTTGGAACAACCTAAGAACTTTCAAGGAGTGTTGGACTCTTCAAATAAGGATAATGATAGGGTTTGAGAGTAATTCGGCTCAAGAGAAATAGTTAGTCCGAGATTCGCTAGAAGATAGCTTGTACATACTTTAGTATTTTGATTATAACTTTCCGCTCAAATATTAGATTGATGCAATTCTTGATGCATTGAAAAGCTATTTTAAAGGGATACAAAGTTGTCTCTGATAAGGATTTCAAAAGTCAAACTCCTAAAAGTACATACGTGGCTGCCAATATGAGTCCTGAAATTTAGGTGATTTTGTATGCGGGAATATGAAAGACATTAGGGTTTCTTTCCTACACTATATAAGCATTTCATTAGCATGAAATTGAGAGATTTTTGGGGAGACGAGGAGGCACAGTTCTAGAGAAGTGAAAAATTCCATTTTTATTATTTAGTTCTTCTATGGAGAACTAAATCTTGGGTAAAGCCTAGGGTGGAAATTTATTGGTGAAAATATTTTGACTTTATTTCAATTCATATGTTAAGCTTTATTGTTTAAGATTCTAAGATTCAATTCTTCATTTGTTTTGGATATTATAAGTTTGAGACAATTATATTAAATCTTGCTATGGTTTGATTTTGTTGAGCTATAGGATTATGAATATATGATTGTGACTTAAACAAGCTTTTCGTACCATTGATGTGATCTTCTGCTACACTATTGTTTATGAACATAGGGTTGTCTTTAGATTTGATATTCATTTTTATATATGAAAACCGTAGTTTGTAAAGGGAGAATAGATTCTAGAATTAAATTTGACAAAGTAGATGAATATAATGTCATATCTTCCAATTAAAAATTTGGTGCTATAATTCTTAATTGTATATATCGTTTGAATTGAAAAGTCATAGTATTGGATCCGGTTAATAGAAACCCATAGTTTTACTTGTCTTCTTTGTCACAACCCCGTCCCAGGAAGGGAGGGATCGCGACGTACATGCCTGTTATTTTCCTTTCATTTTTATTTTCTTTTCTTTTTCTAATAACATGCGGTCGGCATGAACATGACACACGTGTACTCTAATTTTTAATTTAATAAAGGGAATACCTAATGGACAACCTATTCGAACATTCATCCGTAAAAGACTCTTAGAGTCCATACGTTCATAAAAGCATAACCCATCATGCATAAACATAACTGTTCTGGTTAGGGAAGGTCCTAAGCGTCTGCCTCTCTCTCTGCAGTAGTGCCTTGCTCCCCGGCCTTTTCATCATTACCTGGACCTTTAAAACATTTAAATCAAAAGTGAGTCAAATACTCAGTAAGTCGTACACCATGCAGTGAACATACTAGGCATCTATTCTTTTCTTTTGAAAATATGCATACATAAACATTTTGCTAATTCTTGACAATACTTTCATGCATAACAGTTTAAGGAATAAACCATACTGTCAAGGATAAACATTTAAGAAATAACTATGATTTCATGTATAACATTTTAAGAAATAACTATACTTTCATGTTTCACTTTCTTTGGTCGGTACACACTATTACGCCCCGTGTGTTGGGGTTAGCGGTCTTCCTTTGGACCTAGATTCTGCCCGTGGCCACAAGTTGAGAATCCCTTTCAGTCAGGGGACAGCACTGAGTGCACTACCAGTACTACTTACCCGGCATTGCAATCTGCCCATTCCTTTGGTACCCTTTTCATTTATATGGCCGTTACGTATTTTTATACATTAAAGCATTCATTCATTCAGTCATTTCTTTCATTCATTCATGTCAGTCATTTCAATCCATTTATTTAACAGTTCATTCATGGAAAACGTCATTTAAAAGCATGAACTTAACATCATCTTTTCATTTAACAATGCATTCTTGAAGAAATATCATTTTTCATGGCATCCATAAAGCGTCAATTCTTAGGGACAATTTAACATCAGTTCATAGAGACATCTTAAAACGTTTTCTTCGCATCATTTAAAGCATCAGTTCATAGGGACATTTTAAAACACTTTATTTTTTCGTGTCATTGAAAGCATCATTTCATAGGGGCATTTTAAAACTAGTTTTAAAGCATCACTTGAAGTATAAAGCATGAGACATTCATTACCTTTCCTTTGCAATCAAAATATTTTCAACATTTTTCTTACTTCGATGCACATACATTTTTATGAAAAAGATACATTTTCATGTTATGCTACATATAGGAATAATCAATAAATTTATTGAGAGAGCATGTATGGAAATATCATGACTTAGAACCTACGTGCATGCATTACCTTATACACATACACACAATTATAATCGATAGGGTGCTTAACAGGGGCACTATCAAGAAAGGGCTTGTACATACTGTATTCATTTACTCATTTCTTTGGAAGAACATTTGTAGTAAGAGAGAGAGACATTCTTCCATTCTTCCATAAAGAGAACTTGGTGTAAGAAGCATGGTTATAGCTACTTACCTCTATGCTCCTCGATACTTCCAATGTCAATATATGTCATATTCCAATAAATAATAAGCGTATTAATACCCATACATTATTCTTTAGCTCTCCCTTTAAAAGAGAAAGCCACATAATTTAACATCCCTTCTATGCTTAACATTAACCCAAATGACTACTCATCGCCTCAACTTACAATAGAAATGACTTAAGTATTAAGACATGCTAGCTGTCCATGGAAAGGCTATTTTAAAAACTTATATGAAAAGTAGTTAAGAACTCATAGGTTTCAAGTAAGGTCTCTTTGGTTCAAGTTCACTTTGGATTGTGGACATTAGGAGGTAAAATCCGGAAATTCTCAACAATGGGCTTTAAAATAGATTTAGGCATATCAAGTAGGCTAAACAAGCTTAGGAAACATGCCCCTTTAAATCAACTTGTGGTCCCTCATTATAAAAAGGTTAACTTATTAATATTTTGGACTCTTGGGTTAGGTAGGATTTAACCAAATGAGGGACAACATAAATTGGCTACTTTTATGGCATGACATGGACATAGGAATACTTGGACAGCTTTGCATATAATAATACCTCATGCACAATTAATCCCTTATATCTAAACTAACTAAGCTATAACCTATTCACATAAGCAATATATTAAATAGTTTAGATAAAACCTCCCATTTAAAATTAAAGTAGCATAAAATATAGTAAAGTTACCCATTAAGAAACTTTAAAACCTTTAAACAGTTAAGTTTATGATTTACTCACTTAATACCTTTAAAAGTAAGATATAAAATTATAGAACCAAGCAAAACCAAACCTCTAGCATCCTAAAAATAGACTACCAACCAAATCTCAATACAAGGCACATGATACCAACATATATAATTTAAAATCATTTTAATCATCACTTATGATTAAACCAAGTTTAATAACAACATAGTATTTTCGAAATATAGGAAAATACATAGCAAAACAACTATAATACCATTCGGTTTGGGCCAAAAACAGGGCATACATATTTATTTGCAACATGGGAATTTAACTACACCAAAACACAAGCTAAAACAACTTAATAGGCTTTCAAATCACATTAAAAGCAATAAGTCAAATTATAATTTTTACCTTAAGTTCTTAGCTTCTTTCAAAACACAAGTGGGAGACCAAATAGAGGTATAGCCGTGTGGATGAAGAACAACACGATGGCATTTTAGTCTTTGTTTCCTCCTTCCAACACAAGGAACAATGGATGGTGGAGATCTATCCACCTCAAGGGTAGTTTTCATCTACCAATCCAATGGTAGAGAATAATTGGGCCATTTTCTAAATAAATAAAATTAAAGAACTTAAGGGAAAATATTTCAAAGTTTAAAAATAATACCCTTGATTTATTTTAATAAATCATATTTTAAAAAAATAAAGCATACTCATCTTTAAAATAAAATAATTAAAAGTAACAAAAATCTTTAACTCAAAATATTTAACTTAAAGAATTAATAAAATGATGTAAGGACCTACGTAGTAGGACTCGGGTATTACATTCTTATTCGTGCCCTAATCTCATTTTAATTACGTGCTTTAGGTGAAATTTTCAGATTCTTATCATATTATAATTTGATCTTTTCTTTTAAGCTTACGTCTTGTTGTCTTTCTTCAGACTCCCTATGGATCGACACTTTGAATTATACTATAATACTGCATACTAGTTTTGGTGTAATCAAATTTTGGCGCCGTTTCTGGGGAGATAGTAGAAGAATTTCTAGATAGTTTTTCTTTTCAGCAGTTTGTAAAGGTGGTAACTTCGTTCCTTCTTTTAGCTTGCCGCATTATTTTTTCTTCTTCTTTCTTTTTATAGGATTTTTATTTTTATTTTAGTATTTTGTTACCTTGTATGCACATATATAGAGACACCTTGGGTAGATTCGCTTGTAGGCCTGTGTTAGAGTCAGGATCAAATTTTTTAAATTCTTTATTTGACAATCCATCTAATCCCGAAGAAATGAGTGAACACGAAGATCAACCCACTAGAACTCTTCAAGATTACCTCCACCCTACACGCACAGCCACACCATCATGCATCATGTGTCCAGCTAATACTCACCAACTGGATTTTAAAACAGGGATGATACAGTTACTCCCTACTTTTCATGGCTTGGAAAATGAAAATCTATATGTGCACATTACGGAGTTTGAGGAAGTAGTTGCGACTTTTCATGGTCAAAATGCAACTGATGACGTTGCGAGACTTAAGTTCTTTCCTTTATCTTTGAATGATAGAGCTAAGAGTTGGCTATACTCTCGTTGAGACCACAGTCTATTGGGTCATGGAATAAGATAACTCACGTCTTCTTTAATAAATACTTCCCCAACATAAGACCAATGCTTTAAAAAGACAAATCTCTACCTTTGCACAAAAGGACAATGAGACTTTGTATCAGTTTTGGGAGAGATTTAAGGAGTTGTTGAGTATGTGTCCTTACCATGGGTATGAGAACTGGCGCTTAGTTAGTTATTTCTATGAGGGACTTACACCTAGAGAGCGTCAATTGATGGAGATGATGTGTAATGGTGAGTTCTTACAGAAAGATCCTAATGAGGCCATAGAATACTTTAATTAGCTTGCTGAAAAAACTCACACTTGGACTGGACCTAATGCTACTGAGAGCACAAATAGGTCACGACTTGCAGGAAACCCAAATGGTGGTGGGATTTACCATCTCAGGAAAGAGGATAACCTAATGGCTAAGGTTGAGATGCTCACTAGGGAGCTAGAGGTGTTAAAGACTAAGGACTTACCAACACACGTGGCTAATCATGCAGAGTCTTTTGGACCATGTTTTGTGTGTAGTGGGGTAGATCACCTCGCCCTAGAGTGTCCCACATTTGCTGAGATGAGAGGGATGTATGAGGAAGAATGTAATGCCTTAGGTATGTACAAGAAGTCTTTTACACATTTCTCTGATACCTATAATCCGGGGTGGCTCAATCACCCCAATTTTAGCAGGAAGTTTGAAAACCAACCGCCAACACAACCCCCTAGATCATATCCTGCACCATATCATGCTCCTTCATCTTCTAGGAGTCCTTTAGAAGACACTTTGCATGCTTTTTTTGAGGCACAGAGTAAAACTAATCAAAAGTTTGAATCTTTGATTATGCAGATTATTGAAGAAAATAAGGAGATAAAAAGTCATATATCAAAGTTGATGAGCTATTTGAGTGTGAATGAGCGTGGCAAGTTCCCTTCTCAAACTCAATCCACACCCCAAGGTCAACATATAGCTCAAGGAAATTTAAAGGAGGTCAATGCCATTGAGACACGAAGTGGTAAGTCCTTACACATCCCAACAACGGATAAGTCAGAGGATGTTCACGAGGAACAAAGCAATGATAGTGCCGAGGTGCCCAAGAAAGCCGAGGTAATTAAGAGCCCAGTTAAGGTACCATTTCTTCAAGCTTTTGAAATCTGGTATGCGAACTTTTGATTCTAGCAATGAAATATTGGAGAACCTCAAGCAGGTAAAGATCAACTTCATCTTTTGCATGTTATTAACCAAGTTCCTACTTATGTAGAAGTTCTCAAAGATTTGTGTACAGTTAAGAGGAAGCACCATGTTAAGAAGACAGCATTCCTGACAGAGCAAGTTAGTGCTCTAATTGAGCAGCGAATTCCTCCTAAGTACAAAGATCCTGGTTGTCCAACCTTTGTATGTAATATTAGGAATCATGATTTTGGGCAAACATTGCTAGATTTAGGAGCTAGTGTAAATTTGATGGCTTATTCCATTTATTTGCAGCTCGATTTGGGTGAAATTAAGCCCACTTCTGTTGTGCTTCAATTGGCTGACCGTTCAGTTAAGAAATCGAGAGGAATAGTTGAGGATGTTTTGATCCAAATTGACAAGTTTTACTACCCTGTTGAAGGAATAGTCCTTTTCTAAAATTCTAAAATTCCCTTAATTTTAGGTAGACCTTTTCTCTGCTAATGCTCTTATTAATTGCAGGAATAGTCTAATGAAGCTCTCTTTTGGGAATATGACTCATGAGGTGAATATTCTCTATATTGAAAAACAACCAATAGAAGATGACAAGTGCTACCAAACGTATATTTATTTATTTTTTTGCTTGATTTTTTGTAAGTTCTTAATTTACGAATTTGAGTAGCTTTTTTTTCTTTTAATTTAGAATTATTGGCCGTTTATTTTATTTTTCCCGCATGTTTCGTTTTTAATTCCTTCTCTTTCCGTCTATTTTATTTTTTTTCGCACGGGTTATTTTTTTTTTTTGTCGCACAGCATGCATACACGCACGCTTTCGTTCACGGTATGCATGCACACACACGTCTACTTCTCTAGGGTTTTCCTTTCTTGTTCATCCACCTGCATATAGTTATATATATACGTATTCGAAGAAAGCTTCCACCGCTGCCCTCCTACGCGAAACCTTAGCCCAACAATTTTTTTTCTTTCCTCCTCTGTGCAAACAATGCTCACCCTCTAGCTCGGTCACGACCCACACCGTCCCAGCATCACCGCAGCCTGTCCTCAACCTTTCGGAAAGCACCATGCCAGTTTAACAGAAAAGCCTCTGCCTTCGCCTACTCCGCGTAGCGTGCACCGAGTTGCATGCCGCGGGAAACCACCGCAGCCGCCTTCCCGAAGAACCTAGTCTATACCTCCTTAAGCCGTCGTGAACCCACACGAAACCACCGTGCCCACTGCCCCAAACGAGCCAAGCCCGTATCGCAACACGGTTTAACCCGTGGCGCCGCTGCACAGATCACCACTGCACCGTAGTGCAACGCGAAGGCAACCGCACTGCATCCTAGCCATTGCCACGACCGAGCCCAGCCTGAAACACTCGAATCACATCCCGCACGATGGAAACCACCATGTTTGACGCTACTCTGCCCTGAACCTCCGCACCAAGCCGCTGATACGTTGGGACGTGAAAGACTCTGTTTTTGCACGCCGAAACAGGGGAAGCATCCCCACCGTGAGCCACGTCGTCAGCCCCTCAAACTTTGATGCCACTGTCATCAAAAGACGCCGGAGGACAAGCCTCCACCTTCGGACACTGCCAGGTCGACGCTTAGCCCCCAGACCGTCGCAAGCCTCGCTGCCCCACGGTGAGTTTTCATCCCCTTTCACGCCGAGCTCTCTCTCCGTCCCTTTCTCTTTCTGCTTGAGGTCTCTCACTCATCTCTCTCTCTCTCTCTCTCTCTCTCTCTCTCTCTCTCTCTCTCTCAGTGCCTCACCACCGTGACCTTCTTCGCCGCGTCGCGCGCAGCTCCTCCCTTGGCAGTGAGTGCCTCGCGTCCCTGTTCTTACAGTTTTTGCACCGAGTCTGCGTGAATGCTTTTGCAGTTTACGTAAACTTATTTTAGCATGGTATTTGAAAATGAATTACAGATTTACCCTTAGTTTTAGAATGTGTTCAAGTTGATATATTTTGGTCTGTTTTTACGTGGTTTATACGGGTGGTATAACAAAAGTTTACATACAATAATAGGATTTTCAAGTGTACTTTGATAGCAAATTATTTTAGTAATTGTGAAATTTTATTTTAAACTTTTAGATTATGATTAAAGCTTTTTGTTTAGTATTATTTAACGAATTTTTTACTTGTACTTACCTTAAATCGCTTAAGTATTTTAACATATTATTAAGTAAAGGTTTATTTTAAGAGTAAATAATATTGCTGTATTGTTATTTCTACATTTTAGATATAGTTTAGTCTTTTTAATAATAGTTATGGTTTATTTTTTAAAATATTTTGGCAGAATTATATCACTTAGTATTAAACTTCATAAGTTGTTTTCATTAATAAATAGGTCTGACTTTTAAATGTGTTAGTCATAGTATTAAATTGGCTTTGGCGATCTTAGAAAGTGATGATTGGTAATTTTAGGTTTTGAGGAATTAAATAGGTTATTTTATAAGCTTAGGATTAAATATCGAAATACGTGATTAATTGAAAATTTATGAGAATTACGTGATTATTTTATAGGTGACGATTAATTATTGTCCGACGTTTTTGAGGAATTTTCGAAAAAGCTAAGAAGTTCAGGTAAGCGGGGTTCCTATGCTAGACTTTGCATTTAAATAAAATGAGCTGAGGTTATTTTTGGAAAATATACATGTTTGATGTTGAAAAGAAATTTGATTTACCTCAGTTATTTGTTCTGCATTACTCATGAGATTCTGTTTAAGAATAAATCATTTTCTGTCATGATTGGTGTAGACATGAGCTTATTTCTGACATTCTGTTTCTTAACTTTGAAAAATAGAGCGAATATGAAATTTGTGCATAATTTATGTTGTGATATGATTTTTGTTCTGTTTTGAAGATTTTATGTACTCTGATATGATCTGATGTGATTTCTGAAAACCTCTGGCATAACATTTTGTTTCTGTTTCTGTTCTGTTCTGACCTCACCACGGGTGTAAAACTGTGGCCTCTGTTCAGGTTGGTATCAACTTCTCTGTTTCTGGTGCACCCACTTTGGAAACAAAGTGGTTTTCTGCGTGGTCTTTCCTATGTGCACACTCGGGGCTCCGAGAATGAATAAGGGGAAGATTCACATTCTGTTTCTGCTCGGTTAGCTACTGGGGTTTGCACAACCCTACCACGGGGGTTAAACATGGTATTTGTTCTGATTTGATAAGATAAGATGTGATGTTTCAGTTTATGCTATGCCAAAGGGATTTTGATTATGAATATTTTCGAACTATCGCTCTGACATTTTTGATAACATGTTCTGACGCTGCATTTTGAAAACATTATTCTGATTCTGCATTCTGGAAGAAAATATTTTGTTCTGCATTCTGATTTCTGTAAATGCTCATGTTTACACACTAGTATATGTCCTCTGCTTACTGAGTTGTTGATAACTCACCCCTTATCTCCATATTTTTTTCAGATAATTTTGATGATTCAGCTGGAGAACAAGAGTAGAAAGTTTAGTAAGGTGTGATGATCGTGGTGGAATAAGTGCCTGAGAGTACAAATGCTTATTTAAGGGTCGTAGTTAGTAAACTGATTTATTTTTCGGGTATTTGTTTTGATGAGTTGAGGATGTTTTCGAGTTTTTTTAGAGAATTTCTAATTTATGTTATTGGGGATTTCTTTATTGTCGCCATAGAGGAACTTAGATTTTGGTTTGATTAAGTGGATTAATATTTTATGGTATTTCTGGATTTTATAGTTGTGTTATTTAAGTAAATTTTAAGTATTAAGATGCTAACTCTCCGGACCTCTGGGACCGGGGCCTTACACTCATAGACAAGGGAGTTCACACAACTCATGATTATGATTCTCTTGAATATTTTCTTGTTAATTCTAAGTTTGATACTATGAATGATTCATCTGATGTTGTTTATGTTTGTGCTATTTTTGGTGAACCTCAGGATTATGGCCGATATATTTGGCAACCGAAATTTGATGAGCTGTCTAAGAAAAATGAAAAGTAGATTCCTTCAAGCATGGATAGTCCCAAATTGGAATTGAAGCCACTACCTTCACGTCTTAAGCATGCATTTCTCGGCCGAGGTGACACTTTTCCTGTTAGTATTACTTCGAAATTGAATGCTGGTAAGCTTAGGAAATTTCAGTTATCGAGTTGGAGGAGTTGAGAAATGATGCTTATGAGAACTCTAAAATCTATAAGGCTAAAACGAAAGTGTTTCATGATACAAATATTGATAGGAAGACGTTTAAGCCTAATGACCTAGTATACTTATATGATTCTAGACTTCACAAGCACCCAGGAAAACTTCGGTCTAGGTGGACCGACCCCTTTGTAATAAAGCATGTTTTTGAAAACGAGGAGGAAGAAATAGAGGACCTTAGGGATGACCGGGTCTTTAAAGTAAATGGTCAACACCTTAAGATCCTTATTGATAGGCAAGTGCCTGAAGTGGAAGACATTCCACTTGCAGACCCGGTCTATCAACCTTAACCACACCTTGCAGGTATATTTTTTTTGTTTGTTTTGTTTTGTTTTCATTCATTTTCCTTCTTTTTGTTTGTAGCGTTTTTCTTTGTTTGTAGTTTTCAGGTTAGTGTCATTTTGCCATTTCAGTTTGTCACCTCTTATGCTTACTGGGCTTATAACACACCGCTCTTTCCTTCTTACGTACGCTTCTTCCTTCTTACGTACGCTTCTTCTTTCTGACATACGTTCCTTCCTTCTAACGTAAGCAAATCCTGAGGGCAGAGATTATGTGAATTATCTACCCCCCTTCTATCTAGCGACTGCGAGACTCGTCATGTGTGCCGAACCACGATGGCATGTCTTCAAAGATATTATGTGACTTCTAAGGCACGCCCAGTTTTAAATATGCTGTAAATATTTATAAGGAGTATTTCCAGTGTTATTGAATTAAGTTTGATTTTAAATATGACAATTATAAAATCCTCGAAGAGCTCCAAAAATATTTTATTTGTCAAAAATTATTTTAATATCACTATTAAAATGATTTCAACTATTTAAAATATTATGAGATTTAAATTATGTTGAAAGCTTTAATTAATTTAATGGTTTTATTCTCTTAAATATGTTAAATAAGATTTCATCATTTTATTAATGATGAAGGAATCTTATTCTATAAACTAAAGTTAGTTTAAATAATATTCTACCTTAATTCCTCTAAGTGTTTTTAATTAAGTTAATGTTTACGCATTTTCAAATCAGTGTTTTAATCCCCCATCGTAGATCATTTTGAAGATTCCCAGACGAAGGGATCAGGATTAAAACCCAGACCCCCTATTCCCTCCCTCACTTTTCTCAAGCCCTCTCTCTCTCCTCCCTCTCCCTCAAGCGTACGTGGTACGCAGTTCACCCCCACGCCGAATCCTCCACTACCTAGCCCAGCGTCGCCGTGCGCCGGTGAGCCTCATCGCCCCTTCCACAGGCACCTCCTCCCTCCGGCGAGCCTCCCCACACTGGTCTCCCTCCCTCACGCTCTCTCTTCCACTCCCTCGGTAGTGCACAGCCCAAATGGGCTTGGTGCTCACTGCACCGTCGTGCGCCGCCCAATGGCGCCACCACCTCCACGGCAGCCAGCCATCACCCTCCAGTGAACTCAGCCTCCAACTCACGACCACCTTCCTCCCATGCACATTCGTGGCTCCTTCATGCACAGGTTCAGTGTGCACGTCCCTAGCGCCGTCATGTGCGGCCACCTTGGCCACCGGACACCACCACGGGCCCCTCCTAGCCTCCCCCTTCCTCCTCCAAGTGACCCGAGGCCTAGAGCCTCCCTCCACCGCACGGGCTTCTCTCCTCTCCAACGCACGGGTTTCTCACCCTCCACCACCGTACGCCGCCACCCACGGCGTGTGACCACCATCTCCAGCCTCCTCAGGCCACCACCGAGCCATCCCGACCACCCTTGGCCCCGATCTGCCACCCATGCGCACACACTCTCTTTCACTCTCTCACGGGCTTCTCTCCATGACACACATGGCCATCACTACCTCTCACTCTTTCAAATTGAGTGTGGGTTCAAGGGATTTCATTCCCGCGGGTTCATATCATTTGGTATTCAGAGCAAGGTTTCCAATCAGGTCTGATTCTATCTTTTATTTCTTGCATATTTAATTCTAAGGCATCATTGTTCTAGGGTTGCCAAAAAAAAAAAAAATAGAAACAAAAAGTAGGCTGCTGAAATTCTTAGGGTTTTGGTTTGGCTGAAATTTGCATCACCTAGGGTTTCAAAATTCTAGGGTTTCCTGCATCTCTAAGCTTGGAGTGTGGTTTCATTGATTCTCTTCTACTTCATTGTACATGCTTGTGTGTTTGAATTCAATTGTTTGATTTTCACAATTGAATATTGCTGTTTGTGGTTGAATTAGAGAAAAGGAAAGGAAAGGAAAGGAAAAGAAAAGAAAAGAAAAGAAAAGAAAAGAAAGGAAAAGAAAAGAAAAGAAAATTCGAAAAAAAAAAACAGAAAGAAGAAGAAGAAGAAAAGAGAAGGTAGGATATTCAAAGTTGCTACATAGTTACAACAAAGAGAAAGAAAGTATTTGTTGATTGAGTTATTATCATCATAGGAGCTGAATACAACTTGCTAGTTGGTGTCTTGTTTTATAATTACTCTTTCCCACGTATAAATTCATTGAGCCTCGTGTCATTTTATTCATTCTTTGTTTCTTTGATCTATATTACTGGTTGGAATAATACAAGGTTGTATTATCTTGATTTAGTTCAACTAGTTCTGTAAGAACTTGAGTGAGAAAACTTTTGAGGTAAAAGGCAAGAGAGTGTGAGACTATTATCGGGAAAAAGCCAATTAAGAGTGAAACACGAGTGGAGTGCCATTATTCGAGTGTAAACACGTAAGGGAGTGTGTAAGGTTTTCCACTAACATTCTTTTGGGCAGCACATTACAATGTCTCATAGGAGTGACTCATCACCAAAAGGGAAGCAGATAACTCATCCCTTGTGTTGGAAGTCATGCAACAACAATTTGAGAAGTTGAACTTGGTGTTGGGTTCCGTGAGGGATAGTATGGATAATCAAGAAGCAGTGATTAGAAATCTGCAAGGTAAGAGAGATAGGAGGCGACGTGAGCCTAGTATTGAGAATGGGTATGAAAATGGAGAGTATGGTGTGGATGAGGAAGGCCTAACATCTGAAGTTGGATTGGATAGACATAGAGGAGTTAGGCGTGGAAGAAGCCTTAGGGCAACCTCAGGGGGTCGAGATAGAGTAGATAAGAACCTTGGAAGCATCAAAATGAAAATACCATCATTCCAAGGTAGAACTGACCCTGAAGTTTATTTAGAGTGGGAGAAAAGAATAGAGTTGGTGTTTGATTGTCATAATTACTCTAAGGAGAAGAAGGTGAAGTTGGCTGTAATTGAGTTCACTGATTATGCGATTATTTGGTGGGATCAATTAGTATCCAATAGGAGGAGGAATTTTGAGAGGCCTGTAGAAACATGGAGAGAGTTGAAAGCTATCATGAGGCGGAGATTTGTACCTAGCCACAACTATAGAGACCTGTACCAAAAACTACAAAATCTTACACAAGGGTCTAGGAGTGTAGAGGATTACCATAAGGAGATGGAGGTGGCTATGATTCGGGCTAATGTAGTGGAGGATCAGGAGGCCACGATGACAAGAGTTTTGAGTGGGTTGAATAGGGAGATAGCCAATGTAGTTGAGCTGCAACATTATGTGGAGGTAGAGGATATGGTGCACATGGCTATGCAGGTGGAGAGGCGGCTAAAAGGAAAGGGTACATCTAGGTATACTTCGGTTTCTAGTACTCTTTGGAAACCAAAGTGGGACAAAAATTATCAAGTTGTAACAAATGGGAAGACCGAACCACCTAAGGGAAATGATTTGGGTGAGGCTGAAACCTCAAGAAAAATAGAGAATGAGTTGAAAAACAATTGTGAGGCTGAGAGTTCAAAAAAAGAGGAGAGTGAAAGAATAACAGAGAGTGAAAAGAACAAAGAGATTGAGAGGAAAAAAGAGAATGAGGCCGAAACATCAAAAGAAAGAGAGAGAGAAAAAGAAAATATAGAGGTGGTTAATAGTCAAGAAAAAAATAGTGGAGCCACAAGAGGAAAAAGAAAGAGAGGTTGCAGAGAAAAACAGAAAGACAAAAGTGAGTTTTTATGCTAAGGCAAGCTTTTATACTAATGAATTTAACGACTCTTTGTCTAGTGTTTTTGTTTCTTTGTTGCAGGGATTTAAGGTCATGATTCCTAGCGGTGTGTTTAGTGGATTGCCACCTATTAGGGATATAGAGTACTACATTGATTTTGTGCCAGGTGCGACAATTCCTAACCAACCTTTATTCGAAGAACATGAGTCCTTGATATACTTGAAGGGACAAGGTAAGTTGTTGACTAGAATGCATGCTAAGTGGGAGGACTGTATTGAGACTTTTTCTCATGTATTCAAATACACACAAGGTATGAAAAATTTTGTTGTTGACGCTTTAGCAAGAAGGTATGTCCTTGTCTTCATTTTAGATGCAGAATTTTTGAGACTTGAATATGATAAGAAATTGCATGCTAATGATGATGACTTTGCTAGTGTGCATGGAACATGTGAGAAAACAACATTTGGTAAGTTCTATAAACTAGATTGGTACTTGTTTAGAGAGAATAGATTTTGTGTGCCTACTAGTTTTATGTGTAAGTTGCTTGTGTGTGATGGACATGGTGGTTTGTTGGATAACCATGGTGTAAGAAAGACTTTTGTTGTGTTGCATGAACGTTTGTGGGAATATCATTTGCCTTTCAATGACGTGTTGCATGAACCTTTGTGGGAGTATCAATTGTCATTCATTGATGTGTTGCATGAATGTTTGTGGAAGTATCATTTGTCATTCATTAACATGTTGCATGAACGTTTGTGGGAGTATCATTTGCCATACATTGACCTGTTGCATGAACGTTTGTGGGACTATCATTTGCCCTTCATTGAGTTTGCATATATTTGGAGTAGTAATTCTGGTGTCAAGAAAATATTAGACATTTTGCATGAACATTTATGTTGGTCTAAGATGAAGAGAGATGTCAATTGCATTTGTAGTAGGTGCATTACATGCAGAAAGGCCAAATTTATACTTTTGCCACATGGGTTGCATACGCTCTTACCTATTCCTAGTGAGTCATGTGTAGACATATCTATAGACTTTGTTTTGGGGCTGCCTAGGAAAGAAAGGAGTAAAAATTCTATTTTTGTGGTTATAGATGGATTTATAGAGTTTGCATATAACAGGACCATGCATACTACCACTTTATATTCTCCTTTTGAAATTGTTTGTAGACTTAATCTATTTACTCCCTTAGATTTAATGTCTTTATCTGTTGACAACAGGAGTAGCTTGGATGGATGTTCCCAAATTCTTGAACAAATTAATGACAATGCATATGAAATCAATGATAATGTTACTAACATTTTTCCCTTTGATCCAGGTGGAGATTCGAGGTCGAATCCTTTTGAGGAGAGGGGGAATGATGGGAACCAAGGTGGGCCTAGTCTTAAAGATATGTTGCAAGTTCCAGATGGACCAAATACAAGTTCAAGGGCTTAAACGATGAAGATTATGCTTTGATTCATTTCATAAGCTATGGAAAGGGCAACAACATGACTTATAGGCTTTGGACACTTGAAGGCTTTCAACTTATTTAATTAATTTCAAGGACCTATTTTATTTGCTTAGAATAATTGGGTTTATGCCTATGTAAGGGCATGTTGGGAAAGTTATTATTTTATTGAACTAGGGTTAGGGTTACTGTAGCCGAGTTACTGTAGCGACGTACTGTAGCCGCGGCACTGTTCACTAAGGGGTATTTTTGGAAGATGGGGTTTTATTTTATCTAGGGTTTTCATTAGGTTTTGCTTTAAATACTCTATGTAGCCTCATTCTAATCAAGTTTATGAAATTTGATGAATTTATTCATTGTGAGTTGAGTTTTACTCCTCTTGTTCTTAATTGAACTTTTGAACTTATCAAAGGTAAATCACAACCTTTGTGGCGTTCCTCCTTTGTAATCTGGGTTCTTGAGACGTGTTCTTCATCGGGTCTAGATTTTAATATAATATAGGTTCTTGAAACGAGTTCTCATCGGGTCTAGGTTCTCCATACATTGACTTGATTTTGGCTTTCTTAGGGAGTTTTCAAATTGAGTGTGGGTTCAAGGGATTTCATTCCCGCGGGTTCATATCACGTGGAGTGTACTCCATATGGTGGTGTGATGCTCCCATATGGCGTGTATGCCATAATGGTGATGTGGCATGGTGTGTATGAGGGGAGTACATGCAGAATGTACTCCATGTGGTGGATTGATGCACAATATGGCATGTACGCCATAGTGGTTGATGGGCGTAGGGCATGGTGAGTAGTGTCGGGAACTGTGGAACAGTGTCCCAAAATAATCATGGTGTAGCCTGTAGTCTGAGGTGACGGGTGTCACCATGAAGTTGACTCATGGCTAGGAGTATGGGTGAAGTAGCAGAACAAGTGTAAGAGTGTGCAGCGGAAGCATGACTGGGCAACGTTACAAAGTGACGTGGTTACTGACAGTCATGCTTGCGATGGGTGAGGTGTTAGTGTAAGAATGGCGTAACGGGAACGTTACGAGATGTCACGATGTGATGGGAGTACATGAGGAACCGTACTCGTGATGAGCTAGGAGTTAACATAGCAGAATGTTGGGTGACGTGACAAGGTCACGGTGTAGCTTGGGAGTAGTCTCGAGCTATATGACATGACATAAGGCGTAGTTGTGAACGGAGTCTTGTCGCGTTAAGTGTTGGGATGAACTGTCAAAAGGGACGGGTAGCATGAAGAGTCATGCAAGCCAGGTTAAGAGAAGGTTGGTATCGGAGTATGGCCCTTGTCCCTACAAGCAGGTGATCAACGTGTTCTATGTTGATCCTAGGTGATAAGGGGTAAGGTACATGTGTAACATGGTGAGACACTTGTACCGGACAGATTCACCATATGTAATGGGTAATCTGTCCTAAGCATAGTTGCACGGTGCTTAAGCCTCAGAGCTGGCTTAAAGCCATGTGGCTTGTATGGATGAGAATGAGGATTAGTATGGGCTAAGGTGCATGAAGATAGTGATGGGTGTATTATCTAGGATTGGGATGCGTGGTTCCGTCGGTCAGAAGAATCATGCGTCAGGAATGTGGTTTGTAAGAAGAGTAAGACGAAGGTCCTTGTGTCTTAACCCTAAGGTGAATCATGGGTTCACTATAGTGGATGAGCACTCGGGGCAAGACCTTGAGTTGGAAGATATGGTGACCGTAATGCATCCCCGAAGGTCTTGTCATAGTAAGGGACATGGAAGAGTACAGGATAGAAGGAGAGTGTTCCAAGTGAAGTGTAGCTTATGTTTTCTAAGTTTAAGTTGCTTATGCATTAGATAGAGAATGACACTAAGGTATGTGTATGAATGTAGGTTGTCATCTGACACGCACATGAATGGACTGCATGATATGCAAGTAGCATAGAGTCCAGGTAAGTGTTACGTTCATGCCCTTCTAGAGTCTTTCTAAGATAAAAGAAAATGAAAATGAAAACTTTTCCTTTATGATGCTTTACGCAAGAAAACGAAACGCTTTCTCTTTACGAGGCTTTACAGAAGAAAAAGCTAAGTGTTTAAGTGTATAAGTATGTACGGCCCCTCCTTGGCAGCCCCTGTTTATGCACCCAAAGTATTACTTGTACGCATGTCAATGGATGACTATACGTTGTACCTATTGTACGTATTTTCTAAGAAAATCAACGAACTGATATTTTATGATCCCAAAACTATGATTTTCTCATAAAACGATGTTTTCTCACGAAAAGGAATATTTTCTCATGAAAAGCAAAGAAAGACATGAGAACTGATGCTTTCATAGATCCTACGAACCGACGCTTCTATGGATGCCACGAGGTGATGCTTATGGATGCCATAAAAGACGACGTTTAAAGTGATACTTGTGGATGCCATGAAAGACGAAGTTTAAGCCCATGTTTTAAACTATGCTTTTCCACGAACTGAACTATTAAATAAAAGATAGAGCTGAACAAAACTGAAAAAGGACTGAATTGTAGCTCTTTAGAGCTGACATGAATAAATGAACTGAAAGGGCTGAAATGAAATGAACGTTTAATGAATGAAGAAACGTAACGGCCATATGAATGAAGGGAAATGGTACCAATGAATGAGCAGATTGCAATGCCGGGTAAGTAGTACTGTTAGTGCACCCAGTGCATGCCCCCTGGCTGAAAAGGGATTCCCAACCCATGGCCACGGGAGGAGTCCGAGTCCAAAGGAAGACCGCTAACCCTAACACACGGGGCGTAACAGTGTGTACCGGCCTATGAAAGTGATAAGAAAGAATATATGTATGCATGAATGTAAGAATGCATGAATGCACGTATTCTTGAATAAATGAAGGCACTGACGGGAGAAACGCTTCATGAAAAGAAAGCCTTTTAAAAGAAAAATTACGTCCAGTGACGTTTTCAAAGGAACGCACGTAAGCACGTTTGCATGCACGTATAGTATGTATGAATGATGAATGCATGAATGAAAACCTATGTTGTTATATTTTAACTGTATGAAGTAATGTTTACGAGTCTTCGACTCATTTTAGTTTTTATTCATGCCCCTCCCCCCACAGGAACCGAATGAAGTAAGCGTCAGGACAGACACGGCCCATGGGGAAGAGTACGGAAGTCTAGGCATGAGTTTCAATTGTACGAGAGACCTTTTTATTGTAAGAATTAATGTTTTCCGCTGTAAACTTCTTTTATTCTCAAAGTACATTTTATTTTATAAACGTAGTGATATGAACCCGTGGGAATGAAATCCCTTGAACCCACAGTTAATTTGAAAACTCCCCAAGAAAGCCAAAATCAAGTCAATGGATGGAGAACCTAGACCCGATGAGAACACGTTTCAAGAACCTAGATTATATTAAAATCTAGACCCATTGAAGAACCCATCTCAAGAACCCAAATTATAAAGGAGGAATGCCACAAAGGTTGTGATTTACCTTTGATAAGTTCAAAGTTCAATCAAGAACAAGAGGAGTAAAACTCAACTCACAATGAATAAATTCATCAAATTTCATAAACTTCATAAACTGATTAGAATGAGGCTACATAGAGTATTTAAAGCAAAACCTAATGAAACCCTAGCCAAAATAAACCCCCATCTTCCAAAAGTGCCCCTGGATGAACAGTGCCGCGCTACAGTAACTCGGCTACAGTAACCCTAACCTAGTTCAATAAAATAATAATTTTTCCAACATGTCCTTGCATAGGCCCCCTTAAGTGCTTCCCATAATAAACTCAATTATTCTAAACTAATAACATAAGTTCTTTAAATGAATTAAATAAGTTGAAACCCTTCAAGAGCTCAAAGCCTTTAAGTCTTGTCGTTGACCTCTTCCGTAGCTAATCAAATGAATTAAAATTGAATTTTCATCCTTCAAGCCCCATCTTGAATGTTGGGCTCTTGCTAAACTTGTCCCAAGTGGATTGCATCAATCCTTGCATTGTCTCCTTGATCTTCTTGGCCCATCTGGAAGTTGCAAATAATCTTTAAGACTAGGCCCATCTTGGTTCCCATCATTCCCCCTCTCCTCAAAAGGATTCGACCTCGAATCTCCAATTGGATCAAAGCGAAAGTGGTTAGTAACATTGAAAATAGTAGAAACAGGATACTTACCTGGAAGATCCATTAGATATGCATTTTCATTAATTTGTTCAAGAATTTGGAATAGTCCATCCAAGCTACCCATATCATCAATTGGTGAAGACTTTAAATCTAAAGGAAGAAATTGATTAAGTCTATAAACAATTTCAATTGGTGAAAATTTAGTAGTGGCATGAACACTCCAATCATATGTAAACTCAATGAATGGCAAACAATACTCCCACAAATGTTCATGAAGCACATCTAAAGTCTTCCTCGAACCAAAATGACCACTCCAATATGCAAACTCAATGAATGGCAAATGATACTCCCAAAAAACGTTCATGCAACAAGTCAATGAATGGCAAATGATACTCCCATAAACGTTCATACAACATGTCTGAAATCTTATTTTCACCAGAATGACCACTCCAATTATATGCAAATTCAAAGAAATACAAATGATACTCCCGCAAACGTTCGTGCAACACGTCAATGTATGGCAAATGATACTCCCACAAACGTTCGTACAATACATCAATGAATGACAAATGATACTTCCACAAACGTTCGTGTAACACATCTTTGAATGGCAAATGATATTCCCACAAACATTCATGCAACACAACAAAAGTCTTCCTTACACCAAGGTTACCCAACAAACCACCATGTCCATCACACACAAGCAACTTAAGCATAAAACTAGTAGGCACACAAAATCTATTCTTTCTAAACAAGTACCAATCTAGTTTATAGAACTTATCAAAAGATGCTTTCTCACATGTTCCATACATACTAGCAAAGTCATCATCATTAGCATGCAATTCCTTATCATATTCAAGTCTCAACAATTTTGCATCTAAAATGAAGACAAGGACATACCTTCTTGCTAAAGCATCAACCACAAAATTTTTCATACATTGTGTGTATTTGAATACATGAGAAAAAGTCTCAATACAATCCTCCCGCTTAGCATGCATTCTAGTCAACAACTTACCTTGTCCCTTTAAGTGTGTCAATGGCCCATGTTTTTCCAAGAAAGGTCGGTTAGGAATTGTCGCACCTGGCACAAAATCAATGTAGTGCTCTATCTCCCTAATAGGTGGCAATCCACTAAACACACCACTAGGAATCATGAGCTTATATGCTTTTGTCTTTCTGTTTTTCTCTGCAACCTCTCTTTCCTTTTCCTCTTGTCGCTCCACTCTTTTTTCTTGACTCTTAACCACCTCTATATTTTCTTTTTCTCTCTCTCTTTCTTTTGATGTTTTGGCCTCAATCTCTTTTTTCCTCTCACTCTCTTTGTTCTTTTCACTCTCCTCTTTTTTTGAACTCTCGGCCTCACAATTGTTTTTCAACTCATTCTCTTTTTCTTGAGATTTCAGCCTCACCCAAATCATTTCCCTTAGGTGGTTCGGTCTTCCCCTTTGTTACAACTTGATCATTTTTGTCCCACTTTGGTTTCCAAGGAGTACGAGAAACCAAAGTATACTTTGATGTACCCTTTCCTTTTAGCCTCCTCTCCACCTTCATAGCCATGTGCACCATATCCTCTACCTCCTTATAATACTCAACTACATTGGCTATCTCCCAATTCAACCCACTCAAAAATCTTGTCATCGTGGCCTCCTGATCCTCCACTACATTAGCCCGAATCATAGCCACCTCCATCTCCTTATGGTAATCCTCTACACTCCTAGACTCTTGTGTAAGATTTTGTAGTTTTTGGTAGAGGTCTCTATAGTAGTGGCTAGGTACAAATCTCCGCCTCATGATTACTTTCAACTCTCTCCATGTTTCTACAGGCCTCTCAAAATTCCTCCTCCTATTGGATACTAATTGATCCCACCAAATAATCGCATAATCAGTGAAGTCAATTATAGCCAACTTCACCTTATTCTCCTCAGAGTAATTATGACAATCAAACACCAACTCTATTCTTTTCTCCCACTCTAAATAAACGTCAGGGTCAGTTCTACCTTGGAATGATGATATTTTCATTTTGATGCTTCCAAGGTTCTTATCTACTCTATCTCGACCCCCTGAGTTTGCCCTAAGGCCTCTTCCATGCCTAACTCCTCTATGTCCACCCAATCCAACTTCAAATGTTAAGCCTTCCTCATCCTCACCAAACTCTCCATTCTTATACCCATTCTCAATTCTAGGCTCACGTCGCCTCCTATCTCGCTCACATTGCAGATTTCTAATCATTGCTTCTTGATTATCCATACTATCCCTCACTTCACCCAACACCAAGTTCAACCGCTCAAACTGTTGTTGCATGGCTTGCAACACAAAGGATGAGTTATCTGCCACACCTTTTGGTGATGAGTCACTTCTATGAGACATCATAATATGCTGCACAAAAAGAATGTTAGTGGAAAACCTCACACAATCCCTTACGTGTTTACACTCGAATAATGGCACTCTACTCGTGTTTCACTCTTAGTGGCTTTTTCCCGATAATAGTCTCACACTCTCTTGCCTTTTACCTCAAGAGTTTTCCCACTCAAGTTCTTTAAGAACTAATTGAACACAATCAATAGAAAGCAACCTTGTTTTATCCCAACTAGTAATTAGATCCAGAAAACAAGAACAAGAGAAACATGGAAGGAATAAAAATGACACGAGAATCAAGGAAGTTATACAGATGAAAGAGTAACAATAAGACAAGATACCAAATTTAGTGATGTATGCAGCAACCCCTTTGATGATAAGGTTCAATCAACAAATTTCTTTCCTTCTCATTTTTGTAACTATGTAGCAACCTTTGAATATGCTACCTTTTCTTTTCTTCTTCTTCTTCTCTCTTTTTTTTTATTTTTTTTTATTTTTTTTTATTTTTTTTTTTTCTTTTCTTTTCCTTTCTTTTCTTTTCTTTAATTCAATCACAAATAGCAATATTCAATTGTGAAAATCAAGCAATTGAATTCAAACACGACAACGAAGTAGAAGATAATCAATGGAACGGCACTCCAAGCAACAGATAAACTTAGAGATGCAGGGAAACCCTAGAATTTTGAAACCCAAATTTCAGCCAAACCCAAAATCCTAAGAATTTCGGCAGCCTACTTTTTGTTTCTATTTTTTTTTTTTGGCAACCCTAGAACAATGAAGCCCTAGAATTAAATTAAAGGATGCTAAAATTAAAAGATAGAATCAGACCTGATTGGAAACCTGGCTCTGATACCAAATGATATGAACCCGTGGAAATGAAATTCCTTGAACCCACAAACAATTTGAAAACTCCCCAAGAAAGCCAAAATCAAGTCAATGGATGGAGAACCTAGACCCGATGAGAACTCGTTTCAAGAACCTAGATTATATTAAAATCTAGACCCGTTGAAGAACCCGTCTCAAGAACCCAGATTATAAAGGAGGAACGCCACAAAGGTTGTGATTTACCTTTGATAAGTTCAAAAGTTCAATCAAGAACAAGAGGAGTAAAACTCAACTCACAATGAATAAATTCATCAAATTTTATAAACTTCATAAACTGATTAGAATGAGGCTACATAGAGTATTTAAAGCAAATCCTAATGAAACCCTAGCCAAAATAAACCCCCATCTTCCAAAAGTGCCCCTGGATGAACAATGCTGCGGCTACAGTGCCGCGCTATAGTAACTCGGCTACAGTAACCCTAACCCTAGTTCAATAAAATAATAACTTTCCCAACATGCCCTTGTATAGGCCCCCTTAAGTGCTTCCCATAATAAACTCAATTATTCTAAACTAATAACATAAGTTCTTTAAATGAATTAAATAAGTTGAAACCCTTCAAGAGCTCAAAGCCTTTAAGTCTTGTTGTTGCCCTCTTCCGTAGCTAATCAAAAGAATTAAAACTGGATCTTCATCCTTTAAGCCCCATCTTGAATGTTGGGCTCTTGCTAAACTTGTCCCAAGTGGATTGCATCAATCCTTGCATTGTCTCCTTGATCTTCTTGACCCATCTGGAAGTTGCAAATGATCTTTAAGACTAGGCCCATCTTGGTTCTCATCACGTAGAGTCTTGCACCCTGGGTATGCAAGTAAAAAGTTTTAAATAGAATAGTAATTCCCGTCGTCCTTTATAAAAATATTTTATAAAAACACCCACCACAAGGACGGGCGTTACATAGTGGTATCAGAGCAGAGCCCAGGTTATGCTAGAATCTATAGTATTCTTTTCAAAATAAAAGAGAGAAAACCCTTTTTTTGAAGAGAAAACTTTTTCCAATGAGAGAAAAAAATTTTCAAGGAAAGAAAACTTTTGAAAAGAAAACAGCAACTGAAGGAAAAACCTAGACTGACGTCTTCCCAAGGCATGTCTCGTCCTGCAGTCAGTACAAGAAAGTATTTTTATTTTTATGTCATGATATTTTCAATGTATGACCTAATGAATGCATGCATGTCAGACTGGCAACTAGAAAGAGGTAGTCATGCTAAGTGCATAGAATGTAAGAAGTATCAGAGACTGAATGTAGTTAGAGGCTAAGGAATGAATGATGGAACGTTAAGACATGCAGCAATAGCTGCATGCCAGTTAATGAACGGACTAGAAACGTTAGGAAGACTGTAATACTTAAGAAAAGCATGAACAACCAAGAGCTAAGCTAGGACCGAAACGTAAAACGAGATGGCGACTTCAAGCCTCACCACCAGGAATGTCAGAATGGAAGGAACGAGCGCTACATGACGAATGGGCTCAAGTACTTCGGACTGACTTTAAGCATGTCGATGGAGGAACGACAAGACGTGAGGGCAAGTATTGTATGAGACGTGACCGAGATGCTGAACGTGCGCGGAGACGCGTGAAGACAGCGCGATGACATGTATAAACGGGTCCCCAATAAAGATGAGCAAATCCTTAAAACACTAAACAAATCCTTAAAATACAGCGCAAATTCCTAGAACGCTAAGTAAAATCCTTAGAACCTTAAGCAGATTTCGTAGACGAAATTTATTTAAGGTGGGAAGAATGTAACACCCCGCTCCTTCCTTCTTACGTACGCTTCTTCCTTCTTACGTACATTCCTTCCTTCTGACATAAGCAAATCCTGAGGGCAGAGATTATGTGAATTATCTGCCTCCTTCTATCTAGCGACTGCGAGACTCGTCATGCGTGCTGAACCATGATGGCATGTCTTCAAAGATATTATGTGACTTCTAAGGCACGCCTAGTGTCTTAAATATGCTGGAAATATTTATGAGTATTTCCAGTATTATTGAATTAAGTTTGATTTTAAATACGACAATTATAATATCCTTGAAGAGCTCCAAAAATATTATATTTGTCAGAAATCATTTTAATATCATTATTAAAATGATTTCAACTATTTAAAATATTATGAGATTTAAATTATGTTGAAAGCTTTAATTAATTTAATGATTTTCTTCTCTTAAATATGTTAAATAAGACTTCATCAAGGAATATTATTCTATAAACTAAAGTTAGTTTAAATAATATGTTAAATTAATATTTACGCATTTTCAAATCAGTGTTTTAATCCCCCATCGTAGATCATTTTGAGGATCCCCAGACGAAGGGATCAAGATTAAAACCAGACCCCCTCTTCCTTCTCCCTCACTTTTCCCAGCCCTCTCTCTCCCCTCCCTCTCCCTCAAGCGTACGTCGTACGCAGTTCACCCCAATGACGAATCCTCCACTGCCCAACCCGGCGCCGCCATGCACCGGTGAGCCTCACCGCCCCTTCCACCTGCGCCTCCTCCCTCCGGCGAGCCTCCCCACACCGGTCTCCCTCCCTCACACTCTCTCTTCCTCTCCCTCGGCAGTGCATAGCCCGAATGGACTTGGTGCTCACTGCACCACCGTGCGCCGCCCAACAGCGCCACCACCTCCATGGCAGCTTCCCCTCCCACCGGCCATCACCCTCCAGTGAGCTCGGCCTCCACCTCACGGCCACCTTCCTCCCATGCACGTTCATGGCTCCTTCATGCACGGGTTCCCTGTGCACGTCCCTAGCGCCATCGTGCGCGGCCACCTTGGCCACCGGACACCACCACGGGCACCTCCTAGCCTCCCCCTTCCTCCTCCAAGTGACCCGAGGCCCAGAGCCTCCCTCCATTGCACGGGCTTCTCCCCTCTCCAACGCACGGGTTTCTCACCCTCCACCACCGTACGCCGCCACCCACGGCATGTGACCACCATCTCCAGCCTCCTCAGGCCACCACCGAGCCATCCCGACCACCCTTGGCCCCGATCTGCCACCCATGCACGCACACTCTCTCTCACGGGCTTCTCTCCATGATACACACGGCCATCCCTCCCTCCACCACCGTGGACCGCCGTGCCACCACCACTGAGCCTCCATGGCTCCACTGCGCGTGGCTAACCACCACTGTACACGGCCAGATCCGCCGTGTTATGCTTCTTGCCACCATCACAAGACCACCACGAGCCCTTCCAAGACCACATCTAGCTATCCAAACACCCAAACAGCCACCGTACGTGGGTTAGTCGCCAAGTACGACCCTTCCGCCATCAACGGTACAGTCAGCGAGCAACGCACGGGTTATCCCGTCGATTGTATAACCCTCTATCCCTCGTTATTTATGTTATATGTTAATTAGTTGATTTGGTTGTGGACTGTATTGTTAGTATTGTGGTGTTAGTATTGTGGGGTTTGTTGTGTTGTATGGAGATGTGTTGTGCTGTGTAGCGAAGTGTTGGGCATATCTGTGTAGTGCGCTGTGAAGTGTTGGGCGTAGTTGGGAAGTGTGCTGTGTAGTGTTGGGAACTATGCTATGTTGTGTTGTGGATTGTGCTGTAATGGTGGGGTGGCGTTATGTGGAAGGGAAAGAGTACACGCTGAGTGTACTCTGTGTGGCGTAGTGTGTATGAAGGGAGTACACGTAGAGTACGTATTTTCTAGGAAAATCAACTAACTGATATTTTATGATCCCAAAACTATGCTTTTCTCATAAACGATGTTTTCTCATGAAAAAGAATATTTTCTCATGAAAAACAAAGAAAGACATGAGAACTGATGCTTTCATGGATCCTACGAACCGACGCTTTTATGGATGCCATGAGGTGATGCTTATGATGGGTGAGGAGTTAGCGTAGGAATGACGTAATGGGAACGTGACGAGATGTCACGATGTGTCAGGAGTACGTGAGGAACCTACTTATGATGAGTTAGGAGCTAACGTAGCAGGATGTTAGGTAACGCGACAAGGTCACGGTGTAGCTTGAGCAGTCACGAGCTATATGACGTGACATAAGGCGTAGTTGTGAAAGGAGTCTTGTTGCGCTAAGTGTTGGGATGAACTGTAAAAAGGGACAGGTAGCATGAAGAGTTATGCTAGTTGGGTTAAGAGCAGGTTGGTATCGGAGTATGGCCATTGTCCCTATGAGCAGGAGATCAACATGTTATATGTTGATCTTAGGTGATAAGGGGTAAAGTACATGTGTAATCTGGTGAGACATATGTGCCGGACGGATTAACTATCTGTCCTAAGCATAGTTGCACGGTGTTAAAACCTCAGAGTTGGCTTAGAGCCGTGTGGCTTGTATGGATGGGAATGAGGATTAGTATGGGTTAAGATGCATGAAGATAGTGACGGGTGTACTGTCTAAGGATGGGATGCGTGACTTAATCGATCTGAGTCATGCGTCGGAACGTGGTTAATGAGAAGAATGAGACAGAGGTCTTAGTGTCTTAATCCATGGGTTCACCTTAGTGAATGAGCACTGAAGTAGAACGTTGAGTTTGGAAGAAGTAGTGACCATAAGCAGATTCTGAAGGGTTAGCGTAGTAAAGGACACGTAAGAACACTGGATAGAAGGAGAGTGTTCCAAGTGAAGTGTAGCTTATGTTTTCTAAGTTTAAGTTGCTTACTCATTAGATAGAGAATGACGTTAAGGTATGTGTATGCATGTAGGTTCCCATCTGACACGCACATGAATGAATTGCATGATATGCAAGTAGCATGGAGTCCAGGTAAGTGTTATGTTCATACTCTTCTAGAGTTTTCTAAGATAAAAGAAAACGAAAATGAACGTTTTTCCTTTAAGATGCTTTAAGAGAAGACGAAAGACGCTTTAAGAAAGAAAATGCTAAGTGTTCACATGTATACGTATGTACGACCCCACCTTGGCAGCCCCTGTTTATGAACCTAAAGTATTAATTGTACGCATGTGAATGGATGACTATACGGTGTACCTACTGTAAGTATTTTCTAAGAAAATCAACGAACTAATGTTCTATGATCCCAAAACTATGCTTTTCTCATAAAACGAACGATGTTTTCTCACGAAAAAGAATGTTTTCTCACGAAAAAGAATGTTTTCTCACGAAAGGATTGTTTTACGAAAGAAAAGAAAAGAATGAAAGCTCCAGCTCTTAAGAGCTGACATGAATGAATGAATGAATGAAAAGCAAAGAAAGAGATGAAAACTGACGCTTTCATGGATCCTACGAACCGATGCTTTTATGGATGCTATGAGGTGATGCTCATGGATGCCATGAAAGACGACGTTTAAGGTGATGCTTATGGATGCCATGAAAGACGAAGTTTAAGCCCATGTTTTAAATGATGTTTTTCCATGAATTGAACCGTTAAATGAAAAGGACTTAACTATAAGAAATAACTGAAATGAAATGAACGTTTAATGTATGAAGATACGTAACGGCCATATGAATGAATGGAAAGGGTATCAATGAATGGGCAGATTGCAATGCCGATAAGTAGTACTGGTAGTGCACCAAGTGCTGCCCCCTGACTGAAAAGGGATTCCCAGCCCGTGGCCACAGGTTGTAATACCCAGCTCCTTCTTCTTACGTACGCTTCCTCTTTCTGACGTATGTTTCGTCTTTATGACGTAAGCAAATCCCGAAGGTAGAGATTATGTGATCATTTGCCTTTCTCACTACCGATTGCGAGTCATGTTATGCATGTCGAACCATGATAGCGTGTCTCGAAAGATATCGTGTGACTTCTAGGGCACGCCCAGTGTTTTACATATGCTGAAAATATTTATAAGGAGTATTTCCATTATTATTGAATTAAGATTTGATCTTAAATACAACAATCATAATATTCTTGAAGAGCTCCAAAAATAATAATTGCCGGAAATCATTTTAATATTATTATTAAAATGATTTCAATTATTTAAGATATTATGGGATTTAAATTATGTTGAGAGCTTTTATTAATTAAATGGTTTAACCCTTTTAAATATGTTAAGTGAGACTTCATCATTTTATTAATGATGAAGAATATTATTTTATAAACTAAAGTTAGTTTAAAATAATATTCTACCTTAATTCCTCTAAGTGCTTTTAATTAAGTTAATGTTTTACGCATCTTCAAATCAGTGTTTTAATTCCTCATCGTTAGATCGCTGTGAAGATCCCCAGACGAAGGGACTGGGTTAAATACCCAGACCCCCTCTCTTTCCCTCTCATTTCCCCGTAACCCTCTCTCTCCTCCCTCCCTCATTCGGCGTACGTAGTACGCAGCTCCTCCACGCTGAAGCTTCTCCTGCACAGCCTGGCGCCGCCGTGCGTCGGTAGCTCTCACCGCCGGCACCACCGGCTGCTCCTCACGCCGGCGAGCTCAACCATGGCAGCTCCTCCCCCTCACGCTCCATCTTCCTCTCCGTTGGAAGCGCAAGGCCCGTATGGGCTTGGTGCGTGTAGCGCCGCCGTGCGCCGCCCAACAGCTCCACCTCCACCACCATCGACCTCCTCCCACGCCGGCGACCCCTCACCGGCAAAGTCAGCCCCTCCCATTCAGCCACCTTCTCTCCACTGCACACACGCACGCACGAAACCCATTTATGGGTTTTGCACGGCTTCAAGGCCACCGACGGCCTCTAGCGCCACCGTGCAGTGCAGCACCCACGGCCACCATGGACCTCCTCTCCCCTTCCCCGAGCTCCTCCACGTGACCCGAGGCCCATAGCCTCTCCCCCACCACACGGGTTCTTCCCTCTCTCACGCACCGGTTGCACGTCGTGCACCACCGTGCACCGCCACCCACGGTTGGTAACCACCACCTCCAGCCTCCTCAGGCCGCCACTAAGCCAACCCAACCTCCCACGGCCCCGATCTGCCACCCACGAAAGCACACTTTCTCTCACTCTCCTCCATGGGATGGCCAGATCCGCCATCGTGAGCCACCATGGCGCCACCCCGACTCCACCACGAGATTCACCGCACCTCCCTTAGCCAAGCCCTAGGTCCAAACCATCACTTTATGTAGTGGGTAACCACTGCACGTGATGGACAGTCACTGCGTGTGATTGACCGCCACTGCACACGGCTAGAGCAGCCGTGTTATGCCCCTCACCGCCATCACAAGGCCATCACGAGCCATTCCAAGACCACACCTAGCTATCCAAATGCCTAAACAGTTAACGTACGTGGGTCAGCCACCACGTACGACACTGTCGACATCATCGGCTATGACGGTCAACGAGCAATGCACGGGTTATCCCGTCGATGGTATAACCCTCTACCTCTCGTATTTATGTTAGATATTGATTAGTTGACTAGGTTGTGGACTGTGCTGTTAGTATTAATGGAGTTGTGGCATTGTGATGTGGAGTTGTGTGATGAAGTGTTGGGCATTCTGTGTAGTGAAGTGTTGGGCTTATCTGTGTTGTATGGAGGTGCATTGTGCCGTGTAATGTGCTGTGAAGTGTTGTGGACTGTACTGTGTAATGCAGTTGTGGGGTTTGTGTTGTAATTATGGAGTGGTTGTGCTGTGCAGTGTAGTTGTGGGGCATGTGTTGTATAGATGGCGTGGTGTATGTGGAACGGGAAGAGTACACGCTGAGTGTACTCTGTGTGGGGTATGATATATGAAGGAGATATATGTGGAATGTACTCCATGTGGTGGATTGATACATCATATGGCGTGTATGCTATAATGGTGATGTGGTGTGGTGTATGTGGAACGGGAAGAGAACACGATGAGTGTACTCTGTGTGGGGTATGATATATAAAGGGGATATATGTGGAATGTACTCCATATGGCGTGTATGCCATAGTAGTGATGTGTCGTAAGTGCATGGAATATACGCGGAGTGTATTCCATGTGATGGAGCGATGCACCATATGGCAGGGATGCCATAAGGGTGATGTGTTGTAGTGTGTATGAAGGGAGTATACGAGGAGTGTACTCCATGTGATATAATGATGTACCATATGGCATGTATGTCATAGTGGTGATGTGGCGTAACGTGCATGGAATATACGCGGAGTGTATTCCATGTGATGGAGTGACGCACCATACGGCGAGTATGCCGTAGTGGTGCTGTGTCTTAAGTGCATGGAATATATGCGGAGTGTATTCCATGTGATGGAGCGATGCACCAAATGGCAGGGATGCCATAATGGTGATGTGTCGTAGTGTGTATGAATGGAGTATACGAGGAGTGTACTCCATGTGATATAGTGATGTACCATATGGCGAGTATGCCATAGTGGTGATGTGGCGTGGTATGTATGAAGGGAGTATACGTGGAATATACTTCACATGGCAGCGACACTCCGTGTGGCGTGTCGTAGAGATAAGGATGGTATTGTGATTGATGGGCGTAAAACGTGATGGATAGTGTCGAGAACTGTGGAACAGTGTCCCGAAGTAGTTATGGCATAGCCTATAGTCTAAGGTGATGGGTGTCACCATACTTGACTTACGGCTGAGAATAGGCGTGAAGCATGACTGAGGAATGTCACGAAGTGACATAACTACTGACAGTCGTGCTTGTGATGGGCGAAGTAGTGGAACAAGTGTAAGAGTATGTAGCGGAAGCATGACTGGGCAACGTCACGAGGTGACGTGGTTACTGACAGTCGTGATTGCCATATGGTGAAGTGATAGGGTATGAATGACGTAATGGGAACGTGACAAAATGTCATGTTGTGTCGGGAGTACGTAAGGAATCGTACTCGTGATGAGTTAGGAATTTATGTACCGGAGTGTTGGGTAACGCGACTAGGTCATGGTGTAGCTTGGGAGCAGTCTCGAGCTGTATGATGTGGCATAAGACATGGTTATGATTGGAGTCTTGTCGTGTTAAGTGTTGGGATGAACTATCAAAGGGAAGGGTAGCATGAGGAGCTATGTTAGTCGGGTTAAGAGAATGTTGGTATCGGAGTATGACCCTTGTCCCTCGAATCTGGTGATCAACGTGTTATATATGTTGATCTTAGGTAATAAGGGGTAGAGTACATGTGTAGTCTGGTTAGACACATATGCCGGATGGATTCACCATATGTAATGGGTAATCTATCCTGAGTATAGTTACACAGTGCTTAAGCCTCATAGTTGGCTTAGAGTCGTATGGCTTGTCTGGATGGGAATGAGGATTTGTATGGGCTAAGATGCATAAAGAAAGTGACGGGTGTACTGTCTAAGGACGGGATGCGTGACTTAGTTGGTTTGAGTCATGTGTCGGAATGAGGTTAATGAGAAGAATGAGGCAGAGGCCTTAGTGTCTTAATCCTAAGGTGAATCATGAGTTCACTTTAGTGGATGAGCACTCGAGGCAAGACATGAGTTGGAAGATGGGGTGACCGTAATGGGTCCCCGAAGGTTTTAACATAGTAAAGGACACGTAAGTGCATGGATAGAAGGAGAGTGTTCCAAGTATAGCGTAGTTCTATTTATAGTTCAAGTTGCTTATGTACTAGATAGAGAATGACATTAAGGTTATGTGTATGCATGTAGGTTGCCATCTGACAAGCATGAATGGACTGAATGACATGCAAGTAGCATGGAGTCCAGATAAGTGTTACGTTCATACTCTTCTAGAGTTTTCAAAGATAAAGAAATGTTTTTCCTTTAAGATGCTCACGAAAAGAAACGAAAGATGTTTTAAGAAAGAAAATGCTAATTGTTAAAAGGTATAAGTATGTACGGCCCTTCCTTGGCAGCCACTTTTTATGCAACCAAAGTATTAATTGTATGCATGTGAATGGATAAATATACGCTGTATCTATTGTATGTATTTTCTGAGAAAATCCATAAACTAATGAAGATGCATGAAATGCATGACAGCGGATGCTTTTATGGATCCTACGAACCGACGCTCTCATGTGCGCCACGAGGTGTCTCTCGTTGATGCTATGAGAGACGACGTTCAAAGGTGAGGCTTATGGGATGCCATGAAAGCTGATGTTTAAGCCCATGTATGTTCTTAAATGAAGTTTTCCACGAACGAACTGTTAAAGAAAAGATAGAACTGAAATGAACTGAAAAACGAAAAGACCATTTTGGGCTTACGCCCCAAATGATATTTTCTCACGAAAAGAAATGTTTTCTCATGAAAAGAAAGGACTGTAAACGAAAGAAGGAACCGAACTAAAGCCTCAGCTCTTTCGAGCTGACATAAATGAATGAATGAACGAATGAAAAGCAAGAAAGAAGAAATGAAAGTATGAATGTATGAAGAACGTAACGGCCACATGACTGAAAGGAAAGGGTACCAATGAATGGGCAGATTGCAATGCCGGGTAAGTAGTACTGGAAGTGCACCCAGTGCTTCCACCTATGAAAAGGGATTCCCCACCCGTGGCCACGGGCGGAATCCGGGTCCACAAGAAGACCGCTAACCCCAAACACATGGGGTGTAACAGTGTGTACTGGCCTATGAAAATGATAAGAACGAATGGATGTATGCACGCATGTACGAACGCTTGAATGCATGAATCTTTAAGAAATGAAGGCACTGACGGGGGACACGTTTTTAAAGAAAGGAAAGTCTTTTGAAAGAAAAGCCCCGTCCAGTGACGTTTTCAAAAGAACGCACGTAAACATGCAAGAACTCTTGCAGAAATGAAGGCCCTAATGGGAGAAACATTTTACGAAAAGGAAACCCATGTTTAAAAGAGAAAAACCCCGTCTAGTGAAATTTCAAACGAACGCACGTATGCACGCACGTAATAGTATATATGAATGATGAATGCATGAATGAAAACCTATATTGTTATATTTTTAACGGTATGAAGTAATGCTTACGAGTCTTCGACTCATTTTAGTTTTTATGCATGTCCCTCCCCCTCACAAGAACTGCACTATCAGGACGGACACGGCCCATGGGGAAGAGCACGGAAGTCTAGGCACGAGTTTTAAACGTACGAGACCTTTTTATTTCAAGATTTATGTTTTCCGCTGTAAACCTCTTTTAAGATAAAAGCACATTTTAAATTATGAATGTGGAGTCTTGCACCCTGGGTATACAAGTGAAAAGTTTTAAATTGGACGGTAATTCCCGTCGTCCTATTTATAAAAATATTTTGGAAAAAAGTGCCACCACAAGGACGGGCGTTACACAGGCGGAGTCCGAGTCCAAAGGAAGGCCGCTAACCCCAACACACGGGGCGTAACAATGTGTACTGGCCTATGAAAGTGATAAGAATGAATGGATAAACGCATGAATGCATGAATGCACGTATTCTTGAAGAAATGAAGGTACTGATGGGAGATACGTTTATGAAAAGAAAGCCCATGTTTAAAAGCAAAACCCCGTCCAGTGACGTTTTCAAAAGAACGCACGTACGCACGTTTGCATGTATGTATAGTATTTATGGATGATGAATGCGTGACTGAAAACTTATGTTGTTATATTTTAACTGTATGAAGTAATGCTTACGAGTCATCGACTCATTTTAGTTTTTATGTATGCCCCTCCCCCCACAGGAACTGAATGGTCAGGATAGACACGGCCCATGGGGAAGAGCACGGAAGTCTAGGCATGAGTTTTAATTGTACGAGAGACCTTTTTATTGTAAGATTAATGTTTTCCGCTGTAAACCTCTTTTATTGTCAAAGCACATTTTATTTTATAAACGTAGAGTCTTGCACCCTGGGTATAGAAGTAAAAAGTTTTAAATCAAACGGTAATTCCCGTCGTCCTTTCTAAAAATATTTATAAAAAGTCCCACCACAAAGACGGGCGTTACAGGGCTACCCACGTCACACATCAAATGTATTCTACCCTCTTCAGTTACTCTTCATCCAGTTTTGATTTTTAAACATTGAGGACAATGTTTCGTTTAAGTTGGGGGTGGTGCAAATTACACATTTATAAATGCTTGTTGGAACTCTGTGGCACGTTTACATGTGTCAGAATTGTTTTAGCATCACACGTACATCCCTTCACATGTTACTTATTCTCATGCATCGCCATTTTAGTGCAATCAAAAAACCCATCTTGATCATTATGCTGAGGTATTCACAGGATTTCTATTGCACTCATCCAAGTTTTATGGTAAGATGGTGGTTTGACACATGTATCTAGAGAACTCTTTTACTTAAGTCTTTATTTATGAGTTTTGGAGGATTGAGAGCCAACAAATGCTGAAAATTGTGATAAGCGTTCATTGTTGTTTTGAATTGGGCACTTCTTTTGAGAATATCATGGTATGGTTTGTGGTATGATGCCAGATATACTTGGGATATGATGAAGGTCAATTTAGGATTAACATTTGAGCCTTTCAAACCAACCCTTTGAATTATAGATCCCTAGTAGCCAACTTTGAGCCAAGAAACACATATAGCCTTTTTTTCTTCATATACCTACATTATCCATACCTCTCCACATTGGAGTATGACCTATATACTGATTTTTCCTACCCTTGTTACTCCCAAGTGTGTACTAGATGTGGATTCGTTTTTTCAATGAATAAAAAAAAAGAGAAAAAAAGGAATAACATGAGTTACAAGGTGTTCAAGTGAGTGAGCTTCAAAGGCAAAAATACCAAGACTGGGTAGAAATAACAAAATATCAAGGTGACATATACTTGCTCACCAAATTGTTGAGCTGAAAATAAAAAAAGTAACAAATGAAAAAAAAAGGGCGTTATTTGGTGATTTGAAATGTTGAAGAGTACATCAAGTGATAGATGTGCTTTATTGATATGTTCAATAAGATTCCTTAGGTATGTATTTGGAAGTTTTTGAATCATTTTTCTTTTCTTGTCATATAGCCTAACTTAAGCCACATTACAATCTTTTGTTTTGACAGTTCTAATCCCAAGTAAGCTTGTGGAAAGAATGGTTGAATTCTCATTTGTTAGTGTTTCGATCATAAGATCAATGCTTGCTTGTTGCTTGTTCATAATTACCCAAATCTTCATATGATTGTGTGTACACCACTTGTCAACTCCATAAAGAGAGGCCTTACACGAAATACTATTATACCCTTGAGTTATAGAGTTGAACATTTTACTTGAGATGTTTTGATGTTGCATGTGTCAAGGGTTGTGGTAAGATGATTATAGCTTGGAGAACACACACACTTTGTGAATTGCTACAGGTGTATTAATCTTGATGGTTTATTGGATTCCTTAGTTTGTTTTGATATGTGAATCTAGAAAATGTGAATTGGTGGCCAATTTTAGTGATTCTCATCTCTTTCATCTTTTTAGCATAAAAATTGCTAGGGACTAGCAATAAGCAAATTGGGGGGTGTGATGAGTGTACGAAAGTGCACTCTAAATATCCTATTATTGGACTAAAATGATAAAATATGAATAGAAATTATGGAAATTAATGTGTATTCTTGAATTGAGTTTCTATTTACTTTAGAATATTCCTAAATAGATTTTTATGTTTAATTTCAAGGTCTATAAAAGAGCAAGTCAAAACCCAGTCAAATTCAAAAGACTTTCAAGTGGGCAAGACGTTGGAACAATCTAAGAACTTTCAACGAGTGTAGGACTCTTCATATAAGGATAATGATGGGGTTTGAGAGTAATTCGGATCAGGAGAAAAAGTTGGAGTCCAAAACGCGCTAGGAGACAGCCTGGATAGACTTTAGTATTTTGAACGTAACTTTCTATACATATATCGGATTGATACGATTCTTAATGCATTGGAAAGATATCTTAAGGGGGTACAAATTTGTCTGTAATAAGGATTTCTAAATTCGAACTCCTGAAGCGAATATGAAGACAAATTTGAGGCGAGTTTTTATGCAGGAATATGAAGACATTAGGGTTTCTTTCCTACCCTATATAACCATATCATAAGCACAAAATTGAGATTTTTTTTTTAGAGGAGGAGGCATAGTTCTAGAGAAGAGAAAATTTTCATTTTTATTATTTAGTTCTTCTATGGAGAACTAAATCTTAGGTACAACCTAGGGTAGAAATTGATTGGTGAAACTATTTTGACTTTATTTCAATTCATATGTTAAGCTTTATTGTTTAAGATTCTAGGATTCAATTCTCCATTTGTTTTGGATATTATAAGTTTGAGACAATTATATTAAATCTTGATATGGTTTGATTTTATTGAGCTATAAGATTATGAATATATGATTATGACTTAAATAAGCTTTTCATACCATTGATGTGATCTATTGTTGCACTATTGTTTATGAATATAGGATTGTCTTTAGATATGATATTCATTTTTATATATAAAATACGTGATTTGTAAAGGGAGAATAGATTCTAGAATTAAATTTGAGAAAATGGATGAATATAATGTCATATCTTCCAATTAGGAATTTGGTGCTATAATTCTTAATTGTGTATATCGTTTAGATTGAAAAAGTCATAGTATTGGATCCGGTTGATAGAAGCCCAAGCTTCACTTGCCTTCTTATCCGTGCCCTAATCTCATTTTAATTAAGTGTTTTAGGTAGAATTTTCAGATTCTTGTCATATTATAATTTGATCTTTTCTTTTAAATTTGAATCTTGTTGTCTTTCTTTCGACTCCCTGTGGATCGACACCCTGAACTATATTATAACATCGCGTACTAGTTTTGGCTTAATCAGTTCCAAAGCATCAACTGGGAAGAAGAAAGACTGTGGGGGATTTGGGATTTCAAGATTTGGAATTTTAAAATCTGGCCATGTTGTCCAAGCAAGCATGGAGGCTAGTGCAAAACCCTTCCTCTTTGGGAGCTCAAGTCTTGGCTTCAAAGTATTATAGCTCTGGTAATTTTTTGAATGCACAGTTAGGTAGAAATCCTTCTTATCTATGGAGAAGTATCCTACTAGCAAGACTTGTTCCCATGGAAGGTCTCTATTGGAGGGTAGGAAATGGGAAGGATATCATAATCTGGTATGATAGGCGGCTGCCTCAAACTCTTAATTTCGAACTCCAAAGCAAGTGTTCTATCCTACCTGCAGATGCTCCAGTTTCAGCCCTTATTGATGACTCAACATGTCAATGGAAGTACCAGCTTTTGAGACAGATTTTCTACCAAGAAGAAGCTGAGATGATATTAAGGATACCAGTTAGCCAATGTGAAAGTGGAGATAAACAGATCTAGTCTTATACTAGGAATGGAAATTTTACTATCAAATATGCTTATCATACGCAAGTTGAGCTTAAGGAAAGTAAGAAAGGTCAATGTGTTCATAACTCTGATCGAGATAAATGGAGAATTTTGTGGTCCCTAAAGTTGCCTAATGCTAAGAAAGTTTTTTTGGTGGAATGCATGTCATGAAGGTTTACCAACCAAGCTCAATCTTTATAGGAAAAAGGTTGTTGATAATCCCATGTGCCCAATCTGTGATCTGTCTGAGGAAATAGCTGAGCATGTTTTATGGTCCTGTGTTGCTGCTAGAGATGTCTAGTTTTACAACTCAAAAAGGTTACAAAAAGCAAAAATTGCAGACCAGACTTTTAAGGAATTGTTGTTTTATTTGTTTGATACATTTGAAGAAGAGGAACTCTTAGAGATTGTTGTGGTGGTGTGGAAGCTGTGGAAAAAAAGGAATGCAATGATTTTTGAGAACCTATTCTCTTCTCCTCTAGTGCTTTTAAATCAAGCAAGCCAAAGATTATCTGAAATTCACACCAGTTATCAACCTCAACAGATTAGGATTTCTAATCCTACTATATCTTCCATCTTGTTGGATGCCTCCACCCCAAGGTATTGTCAAGATTAATTGGGATGCATCGGTTGATAGATATCTTTCTTTGGCTAGTTTTGGAGTTGTGGCAAGGGACAATGAGGGTCATGTTTTGGCTACCATGAGGATGAAACAAAATCTATTACCTGATCCTCATCTAGTAGAATCCTTTGCTGTTTTTTATGCCTCAAAGTTTGCCTTGGAGCTTGGTTTTCAATGGATTATATTAGAAGCGGATGCTCTTAATGTTGTGGAGGGTATTAAAAATGGTGCTCAAGGTTGGGACAATTCCAGTATGCTCATATCAGATGCTAGATCTCTCTTGGCTCAACTTCAACAATGGACATATATTCATATTCAAAGAGGGTTAATTTAATTGCTTATGCTTTGGCAAGAAGTGCTTTAAGCATTGCTAATTCAATGTTTGATAGAGAGGAAGTTCCTCAATGTATTGCTCATTTATTGTAAGCATGTTTGGAATTTGAATAGAATTCGAACGTTCTTTAAAAAAAAATACCAACATATTAAGTTAACTATATTATTATACATATATTATGCTATAATTCTTATAATATATTAATATATACTAATACTATATATTATACTATTATTGTGTTACTATATATTATACTATTATAGTGTTACTACTGCATATAGTGATACTAATACTAAATTATTACTAATACTAATTACTATATACTATACTAATATTGATATTAATACTATATATAGTTATAACTTATAACTTATAGTCTTATAAACTTATAGACTACAGTGATTTAGTTATAATTATAGTTATAGTGATTTAGTTTAGTTATAATTATATTGATGATGTTAATTGTTACTTTATTACTAACTTAGAGTATGTCACTGTATTATAATTTATGATAGTTCTAACTTCTAAGTTAAAGAATAATGAGTTATATACAACTTTTTACATTTTGTACATGAAGCAATAAGCATAAATAATTTAATTATCCATACATCCATACATGCTTTATATTTACCTGTAAGTTGCAACTTAGGTCATAGATGTCATACATTAGTTAATTGTGAATTGATAGCTTAATTGATAATATACAATTAATATAATATTAATTTGTAATTACATATTTAAAATTTTATATTGTAAATGGGGATAGGTTAGATGAAAATTACATAATTTATTATACAATTATTATATAAAATAATATATATAAATAAATAAAAAAACATTTTTTCCTATTCGGTCGGTCCGGTCCGAGAAACCCCCACCCTGGGACTGGGCCAAAGACTGAAACCCCCACTTCCTGGACCGAAACTGACCATGACATTTTTTGGTCCGGTCCAGTTCCCGGTCCGAACTGGACCGGACCATTTCTCCGGTCTGGACCGACCGTATTACACCCCTTGTGAAAGCACTTATCAAAATTAATCAAGTCTTATGTGTTTAACAAAACAACTTATTAAACTGAAAATCATAAAAGTGAGCACGTCATAAACTGCCTAGACTTATGTCTTGCCTCCTTAGGCCAAGTCTTATCTTGCAGCTTCGTCCTCATAAAGATCCTCACCTGGGATGATTAAAACATAAAAACATACAAAAATGAGTCGAATACTCAATAAACAACACATTATACAGTAAATATAATTAAATTTTTACAATTGCATATCTATATCAATATAATAAGATAAATAATATTTGCAGTTCTAGAGTATGCAAACCCCCCCCCCCCCCACACACTTATTCTAAAAAAAGGTGGAGTCTACTATTAAAATTTTTTTTTTTATGTGGGTCATAAATTTACTTATTTTTTTCAAAAGGGAGGAGTGCACAGGATTTGCACGCCTTATGACTATATATAGTATTATTCATATAATAAACCTCCACAAGATAATGATGTGAATTCTCATACTGTAAAATTTTCGTCGTGACCATGGTTTGTTGATCATCCATTTTGGGCACAATAACATTATTTTTTGCACAAAATTCACAAACTTCTTTGAATAAAGAATTCCACCCATCATACCTCACTACATGTAAAAGACGTTTTAAAAGTTCAACCAACTTCATTGCATTCACAATATCTTGATATTTTCATTGTCATGATGGAGGAATAGATTTATAATCCCCAAATTTGTTTTTCATCATACATTAATTGAAAGAAAAGTTAAAAGTTGGAAGAGATTTAATTAATGTATTTGCTCTGCTCTCTTTTCAAAATATATACCAGTTTCAAAAAGAGAAATGATATTTAGTGTCTTAGAGTGTGCAAGTCTTGCTCATTTCTTTTATAAAATAAATAAATAAATATGAGAGTCATATAAAAAATTATTTTTTTTAATAATATACCTCACTTTTTTTAAAAAAAAAAAGAGTGGTGGGACTTGCATAATTTCCTCATTTCGTTTTCCACAAAATGTTTCACCACGTTGGATGCTCAAACAATATTAAAAATACCATTAGCCAAGCTAAAGGCTGTTGAAATTGGTATGTGATTTTTAGCAACTTCAAATATAATCTAAGGCTTGAAGTCCCGTATTTAAGACCTATACGAATTTGTGTCTTCTAAGAAATCGTGTGTATTCCCAAAACGGGTCCTAAAAATCAAATTCAAAGAAATGGTTTGGTTTTTTAAGGTTTATTGGGGAATACAAACCATATCATCTCATATCAAAATTTCTCATAATTTACTTTTCAAACACTTTTTAATTTCAAATCTTTAACTTTTCCTTCTAATCCTTACAATTAATTTCCCTAACTTTAAAGCAAAACACAAAAAAAAATAATACAATTTTTTCAAATTACAAAACAAGAATTATATTAAAAAAATTATATTCTAATAATATTTTTATTCAAACTTTTCTTTTTCACTTTTCAAAACCTAATAAAACATCTTAACTCAAATAATTTTATTACTATTAACAAACCATTTTATTACTATTTATAGAATTATCATCTCATTCCACAAACATCTACAGTATTTTTGGACATAATTGGATACTTCGCTTGTGTTTTTTTCTTATTGAAATGTATAAATCACGCATTGAATTTCGTTGAATCGAAGAAAATTCAAGGGATGTTTAAACATATAGATGAGATATGAAATTATCAAAATTTTAAAAATTCTCACAACTTTATTTTTAAATACAAAATATTTTTCAATTTCATATTTTTCAGCTTTTTTATTAAATTATTACTTAATTATATTTTTCTATATTGTTTAAAAAATTTAAATAAAAAATTTTAACTATTTCGCTCAGTCCATGCACCAAAATCACTGGACTGGGCCTTATGACTTTCGGCTCTGGACCGGCGGCCATGCCCATGCACAGGTATAATGGTGGCACAGAATGAAAGCTTTCATCCAATCCATAGAAAGCACGTGATCAGAATCTCGATCGTCAGATTACGCTTCCTCATCAATCCGATATATTGTCAATTTCAAACCCTAACGCTCTGCTCAGGAAGCTAGGGTTTTGCGGACCACTACTGACCGCTGAAATTCAGACCCAGTGTTCGATTCCTAAATTATTCGGCTCACTCCAAAACATGGCTACCCAGATTAGCAAGAAGCGGAAGGTCAGTGTTTCTATCTCATATCACTCGCTTTCTGTTGGGTTCTGAAAAATCCGGTAAGCATTAGTAAAAGGAAAAAGTATAGCATTTGATATTGTTATGTTTGTTGTATTTGATTTACCAAGTAATTATAAAATCCTGATCGATCAATCGTATTTGTTCTGTTGATATATTCTATCCCTAAAGGTCTGTTTGGTTGGTTTGATTGCTGGTAAAAGTGTAGAAAGGAAATGGAAAGAGTGCTTTTCTATATATTTTGATAATCCACATGTTGAACAGTTCGTGGCCGACGGAGTCTTCTTCGCGGAGCTTAATGAGGTGCTGACCAGAGAGCTCGCCGAAGACGGGTACTCGGGTGTCGAAGTTAGGGTCACGCCTATGCGCACTGAGATTATCATTAGGGCCACCCGTACTCAGAATGTCCTTGGTATATCTCTGATTTAATCTTCTACCTGTGTTCTGTGTTTTGTGGGTACACCTTGTATCTTTAAAAGAAATTAGGAAACGGAAAGGGGAAGTTCATTATTTGACTGCTCTTCCTTTATCTGGGTCTTTGATCATTGGAGACCACGCTAATTGTGGTGAAGATGTATGAGCGAATCAAATAGGACTGGTGACTCCACCCTTTCCTTTGAGAAATGGAAAATTACCCTATTCCTTTCCATTTGATTCCTCGAAGACCCTCCATCCAAATCATCTGCTGGAGACGGTTAACCTGTAATGGTTATTATTCACTTCTCTATTTTTTTCAGAGTAACTGGGCACGGCCCAGTTTTGGACTATTAATTTTCAGTTTTCTACACTCAGGTGATAATTTGAAAATTTAAGAAAAAAAATCCTTCAAATTTTTTAAGAGAGGTTGGAAATGAAGTGAAGACTAAGCTAATTATTATAGTATCTGGAATCTGGGATTTCTTATAATCAGTATTGGTGAAAGCGCCAAGGCCTAAGTGCTTTGCCTATTGGTAAGCAAAGCGCTTTGCTTACCAATTTACAAAAATGTGCTTTAAGTGCATTTATGAAAGTGTGCTTCAAGCGCGCTTTTTTGGGGCTTTTTGTATGAGTTTAACGCTTTTGTAGAAATAAAACTAGAAAATATCATTTCAAGACCCAGAAAATGATGTAAACAAATATTCTTGAAGTATTTAGTTGATATTGAAGATCATCTATTTGCCATGGCGCCACATGTTGTCATATGTGATGTATATGCTTTGAACTCGATATAATAGTCCAAGTTGGCTCTCAAGATGGAATTGTATTTGATTGTTATGTTAGCATAGAAATCACTACCTGCAATTCTTGAGGTTTTTTGGGCTCGGCCTTCTTGTTATATTTTAATTCAACCACGTACTCAAATTTGATTATGGCTATAAAATTATTGTTATTATTATTATTATTATTTTGATGAGTGCCTATCAAATATCATGTGTATAATTGCGTATCAGGTAAAGCACCAGAGAATTATGTAAAATGTTATGCTTAAGTAGCTCAGCCACCGCATGGGTAGCCTAATAAAGCACATTTGTGCGTTTACCAAAACTGCTTATAAGTATTTGTCTTAGTTGTGGGATTTTGTACAACTATTTGACTTAGTTGTGGTATACATACCTTCAGTTAGGAAAATCAACTTCTCATTAGACTAGATTGCAATCTTTTATTTTTTCCATCAATTTCTTTGTCATTTTAACCTTATTTTATTTGTTATTGTATTTTTTTTTATCAGGTGAAAAGGGAAGAAGGATTAGGGAGCTGACTTCTGTTGTTCAGAAACGGTTCAAGTTCCCAGAGAACAGTGTGGAGCTGTATGCTGAGAAAGTTAACAACAGGGGACTCTGTGCCATTGCTCAGGCTGAATCTCTCCGCTACAAACTTCTTGGTGGCCTTGCTGTTCGGAGGTTTGTTAAATAACCCTTGGCATTATCGTCAGCTTTCTTCTGAGATGTTGATAAAATGAATTATGTTTGAACATCTTATTAATTTATTCATGTTGATTGGCTTCATATACTGATTACTGGTACTTTGCAATGTCTGTGGGTGGCTGCGAATGAGTCAATGCCCATAGCTTTCCCTGTCTACAAATCTTGGAGAGAGAGAGAGAGAGAGAGAGTACAGTGGGTCAATCTTTATTGCAGATTTGGACAGATTTTTTTTTTTTCTGATTTTAATCAATCCAAAAAGAAAAAGGAATTATTCTTGTTGGCAGTTATGTTATATGCAATGGATGCTATGTGCTTCAATCAGCCAATTTTAGTCGGTTGTTGATTTATTGACGTTCTTGTGCATTTGAAATGTTTGGTCACACATTTCTATTTTATCTTCTCACAAATGTTACCTGTTCAGGTCATCTTTACAGCGAGTAGGTTACTCACTAATACCTACTTTGTGTCTGAGGATGACTATATTTTATGGTCCATCTGTCTATTTAAGCTAAGGAAGTAGTTGCATTCCTCAGTACTTTACTCGATGGACAATATTTTTGTGAGCAGATTGAATCCCATGATTTCGAGGTGAAATTTTTCCTTTTCCCTCCTTGAAGCCCCAGAAAAGTTTTGAACTGGTTTTTATAGGGGAAGGATAGCACAGGCTATAAATTTAGATTGTAGCATTTACTCTTTTTTTTTTTTTTTTTTTTTATTTTGTGGAATTGAGTTTTCGTGAATGATTTTCTTTTTCTGGAGAAGTTTTGTCTATAACAACTGAAAATATCAATTTTTCCATCCGGACTTGTGGTTTCATTGTTGTGCATACTGCATCGTCCTCATTCTTCCTCTGTTGGCTACATAGCAATTCAATAACTTTGAAGCTTGTGTAAGATAAGTTCAAAATTAGTTTGGTTAAAGTGATTTACTTGCACAAGGATTGAGTAAAAGAAAAAAGGACAAAACAACTCCTTTATATGCATACTTTATAGATTCACAGTCCATTTCTCCATACAATCTCCTCTGCTTTTCTTTCTTGAAGCTATTCTCTTAGCTATTAAATTCCTTTTTCCCCTCTTGAGTGATCTCTAATACACCTGTTTTAGTGCTTCACAATATGAACCCAAATGAACTCTCGGCCTTGCCAAATGAACTTAAGGGTTTCAATATCAATGCTCACATTAAAGATTCTCAGGTTAGTCCTGCTGTGCTGCTATTTGTGTGCTGATATCTTAATGTCCTCCCACATCCCACATCTTTTACCCATATTGGGCAGCCGCACATTTACCTTTTTATTAAGAATTATTTGGTTGGCGAGTTATGCCCATCTTTTTATCCTAGGTTTTAACATTTCTCTCATGGATCTGATATGCCATCAAGATTTTATTTTAAATGCTTTGAATTGTCCCCTTTTAATCCTATGCCATCCTTTAAAATAAGGAATGGAAGAGGTTATTTAAGTTAATTTTTGCATATTTGTAGGGCTTGCTATGGTGTTCTGAGATTTGTCATGGAGAATGGGGCGAAGGGATGTGAGGTACATATAAAGTTTTCCATTGTTTTCTTAAAGTTTGATTGTGTGGTTATTTGAATCTTTAATATTTTCTTCAATCCTCACTCAGGTTATTGTTAGTGGAAAGCTCCGGGCTCAGCGTGCCAAGTCAATGAAGTTTAAGGATGGTTACATGATATCCTCTGGTCAACCTGTCAAAGAATACATCGATTCGGCTGTGAGGCATGTTCTTCTTAGACAGGTCAGTCTTGTCTTTGTTGTCTAGGGTCTTCTATATTCCTATTATTTTGCTTGGCAATAGTATAATATGCCATCACTTGGTTAGTCTATTGTCTCGGACCTATTATGTTATCATGTTATAAAATTCATGCTAATTACAGATTATTCTGTTCTCTTCCTCCTTCCTGCCTTTCTTCCCTAAATTTTAACAGGGTGTACTCGGTATCAAGGTGAAGATCATGCTTGACTGGGATCCTAAGGGGAAGGTGGGGCCAACTACACCATTGCCGGATCTCGTCACCATCCACACTCCCAAGGAAGAAGAGTACAACCCCATTGTGGTGACAACGCCCGTGGAGATTCCAGTTGCTTAAAACCAGAGTTGGGATGTTTCCTCACACCTTTCTTGTAGAACCTTATCTTTTTATTCTTTTCTATTTTCAGAGTATGAGGATACTAGATTCTTTGAAGAAGCTTCTTTCCAGGGTTTCCATATTTTAGATATATGTTAGACCTTAATTTTGTGTTACTGGACAGGGAATGAATCTTGTTAATTGATTTTTCATGATGGTTAACGTTATTATTATATTAGTTGGGTTTTGCCATGTGTTCTCGGAGAAGTGCACACTACGTATTGTCTCAAAAGAGTGGGGGCTACTCTGCCGCCCCACTGGTACGCCCAGCGTTTTTTTTTTTTTTTTTTTCACATATTTTTAATACATTTAAATGTTTTTAAAAAATAAAAAAAATACATCAGTACATTTCAAATCACTTCGTTCATCATTCGGTAAAAAAAAAAAAATTACCGAGCGGTCAATTAGGGGCGGCAGACTAGCATTTTTTATCTCAAAATAACATAGCCTACTGTTATGCTGAAAATATATGCAAGTGCACAAAATCGTAACATGTAGTAAAAATGAATATCGAACCCACAGATTAATTATGTTATTGAGTACTGAAATTTATTAAATTAATTACTATTTGAAAAATCATAATTTAAAAAATAGATTATCTAAATTAAACGGAAGAAAAGAGCATTAAAATTAAAATTTTAAAGATAATAAAAATAGATATAGAATGTTTGATTTCACCTAGTAAATCTCATCCTATTTATTCTTCTTTGTTATAGAATTTCAATTATCTCAAGTTGATGATAACAATCCTTAACTATTCAATATTTTCTTCCAAAAAAATACAAAAAATATCTCTAATTAATAACTTCATATTTCTATGTGAATTTAATTAATTAGAGATTCATTAAGTTCTTTTAATTTTTTTTAAAAATCACACTAATCGCAGTAAAATATCTCTACTTTCGCTCAACTAATGATGTTTAATCCTAGAACTCTAATCACAAATCACCTCTCGGTCTTATTGCAATTCAATAGATCAAACAATAATTGGCCAGAAAATTGTAAGCAATAAGATCAAGGATAAACACTCAACATGAAAAATATTGGAAATAAATATGTTCAAAGTTAGACTATATCAAAACCCTAGAAAAATAAAATTAGTTCATGAGAAATCTGAAATCTGAAATCGAATTTGAGCAAAAAAAAGGTTGTGTTGAATGACATATGCAAACTTTGTTCTAAACTAGGTGAATACACAATTCATGCTCTATATAAATGCCCCCAATTGTTAAAAGGTTGGATGAAGTTCTTTCCAGATTTAAAAGTCAATAATAGAAGTCTAACTTTTGAAGATATAGCCAAATACGTGCTAGACAACAAGAAAGGAGCATTGGAAATATTTTTCTTGTTAGCATGGGGTAGCTGGTATAGAAGAAATCAATGGCTATTTGAAGACAAAAAGCTCTCTACAGAGGAAATTTTCGATCAAGCTTTGAGTCTACAACAAAGTTTTGAGGAATCAAAGGACAGATCTAGGAGTACTATGAATACCAGAGTTAAATGGCAGCCTCCACCACAAGGTGCTTTTAAACTTAATATGGATGAAGTTATTTTTCACGAACAAGGGTATGTTGGAATTGGCGTGATACTTAGGGACTGTGCAGAGGAGGTTATCATGACAACAACAAAAAGAGAGGTAGCAGTTTAAGAATCTTCTGATATATATAGAAGTGCTGGCTATGTTTGGAGGCTTACAATTATGTCTACCACTTGGAATACACCATTTGATCTTTGAAAGTGATTCTCTCTTAGTGGTGAAAGAAGTTCAAGACTTACAACAATCTTACTCATTGTTGAGAAATCTGGTTTTAGATGTACGACAGATGATGCAAAGATTTCAGAATTGCACAATAGAACATGTTTACAGATTTTCAAATGTTACAGCTCACACACTTGCTAGATATGCAAGAAATGTTGATGATTTAATTGTTTGGTGGGAGTTTGTTCCCCGTGTATTCAGCAATTCATTTGGACTGAAAAGTCTATATATTTTTCCAGTTCATGATGAGGAAATAATGAGGAAACTGATAAGAGTAATGCTAGAGAGAAGCCACTATAGCAGTGCACACTTTACACTCACTGCGTAGCTGCTTCTAGTTGATTGTTCCCAACACTCACTTGGGGAGATGTGTGGTCTAGATGATGCCACATCATGTGTGCAAAATGAATGCTCCCAATAGTAGTTTCTATCTATATTTATTCTATTTTAAAATGAGGTTTGATAGGCATCCGCTACTGTAGCGGTGTACCATTTTGCACACCCTACGTGGCAATTTCTTTTTCTATTTTTTTGTTCATTTTGCACGGTATGAGTTTTCGATTCCCATTTCGATTTCAATTTTGAAACCAAGCCCCCCATATCGAAATTCCTCCCCGCCCTCTCTCCTCTCCTCCTTGCCCACGTCGAACCTCCTCTGCCCACCGCCACCGGCGATGTCGTGTAACACCCCGACCAAGAGGGTCCGAAGAGTTAACTCATATCACCTAAAAATCATTTCCAAATAATACTTTTAAAATAAACCAGAATCTCCATAACATATTAACCTATTTGTTCAACACAAATATCCATGTTCCTACATAAGGGCACATCAGTGGTGTCTCATTGATATAGATAAAATTTTCCACAAGGACTAAAACTATCCAATACTCAACATACCAAAGCCACATAAAATATCAACGTTACCAAAAGACTCTCCAAAAGTCATTGTACTAGGGCACATAGTCTTCTATGATCCACAAAATTTGCAAGTATTCCATATTCCTGATTTCCAGTTGTTGCATCAAAATTATCTGAAACCTATTATGGAGATAGGGGTGAGTTATCAACAATTCAGTAAGTAGAAAACATATACTAGTATGCAAACATGAGCATTTACAGATTTCATAATGCAGAACAAAACGCTTTTTATTTTCAGAATGCAGAGTAGAACATTTTATAAAAATATCAGAGCGAAAGTTTAAAAATATTCTTATTCAAATTCTTTTGGCATAGCATAACTGACCACCATCGTACCAGAGCATCATATCGCATCAGAGGCCATGTTTAACCCCATGGTAGGGTTGTGCAAACCCCGGTAGCTAACCGAGCAAAAACATAATGTGAATATTCCCCTTATTTATTCTCGGAGCCCCGAGTGTGCACACAGAAAAGACCACCAGAAAACCACTTTGTTTCCAAAGTGAGTGCATCAGAAACAGAACAGTTGGTACCAACCCAAACAGAAGCCACTATTAGCACCCGTGGTAGGTCAAATAGGTCACCATCCACAAACCACATCCCGATTCAGAATGTCATGCCAAAAGCTTTTAGAAATTTCATCATATCAGAGTACAGAACGTTTTCAGAACATAACAGAGTTTTCAGAAATCATATCATATCAGAGTACAGAACCTATTCAGAACAGAACAGAGTTTTCAGAAAGTCACAAAACATAATTTTATGCATAAACTTTCATATTCGCTCTCTTTTGCACAGTTCAGAAACAAAATGTAAAATAGTTCATGTCTACTACACCAGTCATGCCAGAGAATACTTTATTTTTAAATAGAATCTCATGAGTAATGCAGAAAAAAATAACTGAGGTATTTCAAATATATTTTCATATCTTTTCATAACAAAACATGCATATTTTCAAAAATCAACCTCAGTCCATTTTATTTTTATGCAAATCTAGCATAGGGACCCCGCTTACCTAGAACTCTTTAATCTTTCAAAAAAATTCCTCAACAAAGCCGAACAAATATTAATCTTCACCTATAACATAATCACGTAATTTTCATAAATTTCCAATCGAAAACGTATCTCAATATTTAAGCCTAAGATGCTAAAATAACTTATTTTAATTCCTCGGAAATCTAAATTCACGAATTTCTAAAAATGTTAACACTTCTCAAATTCCAACTAAATCTCCGACTGAGGTATTAACTCTAACTTATTTACTAATGAAGAATCAAACTATCGGATTTAATACTACATCACATAATTATGCCAAAGATTTCTTTTTAAGTTATACATAAAATTTATTTAACAAACTATATCAAAATAAAATTACAACATTATCAATTGCTTTCGAAATAGGCTTTACTCAAAATAAATTAAACTTACCAAGATCATTTTGGTAAATATGGAAAATTTAGAATTTACAAAATACATATCAAAGTTTTAAAACACAATAATGTAACTTGAAATTCAAAGGTAACAACGAAATTTTCTATTTATTAGACCGACTATGCAATAGTTTCTATTGTACTTTGTTTGAAACATGATCAAAGGGGTATAACGGTAATAACATCTAGCCTATTAGATTATAGACTTCCTCACACACCTATATATTTATATATATTACCCTCTTTAAGTCAGCAACACGAAAAAAAGACAAGAGGAAGTGGAGTGCGGACTTACGATTAAACCGAGCTGTACGTGGAGGGGCAAGGCATGACGGCTGGGCTGGAGGAACTATGGTGGTGCTGCTGGGCGCCGAGGAGGGCATGCAGTGGCCAGGCCACCTACGCTGAACGGCAAAAGCGAGAGAGATAGAGAGCACGGAGAGTGTGAGATGAGGGAGAAACGGTGAGAGAGAAAACAGAGGGGGAGCAAAGCCGAAAGGGGAGCTACAGCGAGGGGTGTCGGTGGCTTACGGAGAGACCAAGGTGGCGTGCAGTAGACCGAAGGTGACGGGACGATGGCTGGCGGCTTGGGTTGGCAGGTTAATGGCGCACGGAGGTGGGAAAACACTCCTATGTTTCTTGGTGTAAAAATAGGGGGTGGGGATAGTTGAGAACCGGACGGGGTACTTGGAGGGGCGGTGGCGCACGACCTGGGTGGTGAACTGGGAGAGGCTGAGGTACCGTGTGCGTGGACTAAGTTCGGCGGAGAACGACGCGTTGGCCTGGCTGTGGGGGGGTGGCATTTTACTGGAAGCAAACCGAGCCTTTCGGTTGGTGTTTTACGGAGAAGGTGGTTCTTCAGTGGCTGGCTGTGGTCTATACTGAGGTTGGGGGTGGAAGCTCAGATGAGTTTAAATGGCTGAAAGCATGAAGAGTGGGCAGCGGCACTGAAGATGCTTAACACATATATATATATATATATATATAAGATATATAAATAGTAAGGAGATAAGAAACCTAGAGGAGAGGATGGGAACACTGCATGAAAAAGGAAAAATGGACACAAACTGAGCGATGGTGTCTGGAAAACAATTCCACGAACCGGTTTCTTACGTCTAAAAAGAAAAGAAAAGAAGGTAAAATAAAATAACATAACATAACATAAAGTAAAAAAAATAAAAAAATAAAATATATACTTAGGACCACGTCTTGGACCCTTAACGAGATTATTGCATGGCTTTTATCTAAAGTTTTGGATCTCTACTCAACCTAAAATAAATACTCTTATCCCATAAATTTTCTGATGAAAATCTACTTGATCCATTAAAGACTTTAAAACCTAATTAGCAAAAAAATTTTATACCACCAAAAATATCTTAGGCCCAATCTCTCTTCTAAAAAATTTTACTAGTAATCCCAAATGATTTTAACTAAAACTCAAAATTTTTTTGTAAAGTGGCTTGGCTGGCCCGGGTGTTACATGCCGTCTCTCTTTCAAGCGACACCGAGCCTGTCTGCACAGCGCTGCCACTCCCCGCATCACCCAGCTTTCCTCCCTCCCCATCGCCCTATCGTCCCAGGTGCGTGTGTGCGTGTGTGTCTCTTTCATTTCTGATTTTCTTTGCTCCATCGCATGGTTGCTAACTCTCTCATCTTCCCTGCTTCAGAATCCTCATCAAAGATCCCTAGAGTCCCTGCTTCAGAATCGACAGCAACGGGCCTGTTCTCGGCAGCCAGGTGAGTGGTTTTTTGCCCATACGAAGTTATGATTCTCTTAAATTGAAGATTGTACTAAGGGAATGTAAGGGATGTAGAATCTGTTGGTTTGAATGTTGTTTGAATGTGGTAAGGGAATGTTGTTAGAATATGTCCCTCTGCTAAGGTAATAAGATCAAGAAAGAAGGTAAGCATAGCAAGTGTTTGAAGAAAAGCTCAAATGAGCCACAATTCTATTATATTGGATTCTTCTTTCTTTCGTTTTTTCTCCTGTATTTTTTAATACAAGTGAACTCCCATCTCACAGGTTTTCCAGATTTGACTCTTTCATTTGCAAACCCTTCCATCTGAGTATTTACAAGAACACTGTACATCTGCTTCTTACTTTTCCTATAAAATGTATTTCTAATTTCAACAATCCTTTTACCTTTATACAGGGTAAAAAAACTAAAGAGTACTCCAATAAATGTAAAACCACAAAAATGATCCTGGAAAGACAATTGACTCCATAACTGTGCAAGGAAAACTGCCCCATTGCATTTTATTGGCCGAGCTGATGGAGGGAAGATTCAGTACTGCACTTCTTCTCATGGTTTGTTCATTGTATACATACACGAGGAAGCTACAATGTTTGAGTTGGAATATCAGAATATGCATCTCTGGTTGTCTATTGCTGCATAGACTACTAGTTAGATTTTTTATAAATGATATTGGCTGTTTGCAGTCATTAAACTTCCAAGTTCAAGAACATAAAATGTACTGTTTATGCTTTTTCTCTCCTCGATTGTATTTTTGAATTTGATTCTATCTTGTTTATGCAGACCTGCTTGTGGTCAATTGGAAGGATTCCTAAAGACAAAGCCCCTTCAATGTTTGGAACCTTGGTGCTTGAGACAGGGTTAGAGCGCCTTCATGTATTTCCCACATTTCAAGTGGCTTTTAGAATAATGGGTGTTGCCCTCTCTGGCCTGAAAATAGATAAATTGGATCTAAAAAAACTTCCTATTTGCCCTTACAAAGGTTTTCGATCTCTTACACGAGCAGGGGAATGTTGAAGTTGGTCATGAGTCCAATTTGATGCATCTAGATCAATTTTTGATGTGTTTTGGAGTAAGATAGTTGATGTTTATGTATTTCAAGGTTTTGGTGTCATTAGGATTTTGAGCAATAACTTCATTTAACACTCAAGTTGATAAGATAGCATTTGGTGGTTCAATAGATTTAGACTAGTAGTTCTGGAAACGCATACAATATGTACTGTACGATTGTAAGAAATATTTGTTGAGTATTTTGGATCACGTGAGACACTACTTTTGGAACTGTATGCCATCTATATCAATGAATGTGACTCCTGATTGTATTGCATCCAATTCAAAGTGTTTCGGATGAATGACAGTCCCACCGCCAAACCATCGCCACCATACTCATGGAATTACTCTCAAATCCAGATTTAACAAAGCATCAGTTTCTAATTCATCTCTGGAATTACTCCCACGAGTAATGTTCCTGATTTCTTCCTGAAATCAACTTCCTGAAAGTTTTCATGCTTTGTTTCTAGTTTAATAAATCATATTACATTTAGCAAAATGGCAAATATGTAATAGAGCTGATTTTACAAAGTCAATTGAAATAACATTTCATATTACATTCTAGCTGCTTGTTAATTGACTCAACCTGGACATGTTTTCCAAACTACATAACTACATAAGAGAGCTGAGTTTACAAAATCAATTGAAGTGCAAAAGTTGTTTTAATTACACAGGTTGCTTCCTCAAAATATGATTTACATACATGGGTTTTCATCAAACCATGTGCACAACATGTTTCCATTCAAAACTCATCCAATCCATTTTCACCTCCTTCTTACATGGAACTTATCCGAACCAAGCAAACAATATTACAAAGGTCACCACCCAGTACAAACACAATAATTTTCGCTTTGGAATTTTTAGATTCTTTGCTATTTCTCTCACTTTATCTTCCCTTTTCCGAACGTCATACTCGCGCTGTAATACATCATCTCTCATCTTTGAAGTCTTATTCTCTCTTTTGAAAAAGTTCTCCTCTAGCAACTGAAGTATATCCACCCATACGAAGAATTCACACCTTGCATCTCCCTGCACATAGTACGAACGCAAGAATTAACATTCTTTCTACACCCCACAAGCAAAGAATCGATATGCAAAATATAACAAATATAAAGTCATTTACCGTATTATACTTTGGCCAGGCAAAAAATTTTCTTAGTGTGGGACGTCTTGATTGGTGTTTTCAAACCACACCACCAAGTTGGTGATTCCATCACAAAATTATTAACTAAAAATGATGATTGGGATGATGCCATGCGTGATTCTGCAAAACCAAAGACAAATTCAAACTAAGCGAAGATCATCAGTGTGTATTATGTGTATAGAAACAAAATCAGAAACATCAAATTAGGATGCTTTGTTTTCACTAAAACAGCCCCGATGGTTTGTTTACACTAAAAATCAAGATTATGTAACAGATGTATTTCCAGTTTGTTGGGAGCAATAAGAAAACCAACCAGCAATCCATTACATAAACTAATTAGGTTAATAATTAGTAAAAACATTTGTTTTTTTTATAAGTCCAATCATGGGTTTTAAAGAAAAATGTAATCCAGCCACATTGGAGCATATCTTGGACTGTTTTGATAAGTATTGACATCCATTTATAGAAAAAAAAAAAAGAGATTGTTTCATGAGGAAGATGCAAAACCCAAAAATATTTCCATAACTCATCTATGCACAGCTTGGAAAAACAATCTGCCCATAAATCATGACAGTTAGGCAATACATAAATGAACTAGGAAATAAAAATGTACAGCCTGAGGAAATTGTCGATAAGCCCAGTCACTAAACTACTTAAGTGCTTCAATGTTAATTGCCAGGTTGAAGTGTTTACCCATATAGTTACATAAAGAAGATAAATATTAAAGGGCATCATCTAGGTACAATATCATAATCAACAATGCTGCAGTAATAAGAAAATTCATGAAATTCACAAACTCGCGGCTATAAATGAGAAGAGAAGATGAATTGAACATGAGAACTTACACTGTAAATACCACATAAATTGAGTTTAAACTACCTCTCAACAAATCTCGCTTCCTACCATTTTGAAGAAATTTACCGAACTATTCGAGAACAAGAAGGATCTATCTCAGCAGGAAACTACTGAGACGAAAATCAATTTCCATGGAATCTAATATCTCTACATCAAACAACAAACAAAATCACAAACTTTATATATCTACACGAACCTCTTTTACAAAGGGAAGAGAGTATTAGAGTGTGGGAGAGAGAGGGAAGCAGAGACTTTGACAGCCTTCCATCAAGATGTTTCCAGAATAAAATTGAATAAAAGAGGTCAATAAATTAGCATACCTTGGGGAAATCCAAAATCTGTGTAGTGAAGACTGGCCAAGCTGAAGTTAGGGTTTCAAAATTTAGAAACAATTACAGAGACATTCAAAATGTACAACCAATTCGTCTTAGTCCTAGAGACATTCAAAATGTAAAACCAATAAATCAGTGGGAAGAAATCACAGAGAAGAGGACGAGACTTCATATAAAACCAAGAAATCACATAGAAGAAATCACAGAAAACCAAGAAATCATAGAGACGACGTGCTTCGGGTCGGGGGTTTGGACTGGAAGCTTCTTTGCTTGGGAACTTCGTCTTATGTTGGGCTGAGGTCGAATGTTGGGGTCGGGGGCTTGGACTGGAGTAGCCTACATGCTTGGGGTCGGGGTGAGGTTGAAGACGAAGCCTTGAGGTGGGGAACTGAGGGTCGGGCCTTGAGGTGGGGAACTGAGGGTCGAGCCTTGAGGTGAGGTGGGGTTTGAAGACGAAGGCGCCTGGGTTTTGCATGGGAAAGGAAAACATTTTAGAAGGAATTTCGAATGAGAGAGGAACCGTGTGACGGGGGAGAGCTCGAATGGTTGCCACGTCAGGTGTGCAAATGGCTGATGCTACACAGTGGCGGATGCCAAAATTTTTCCTTTTAAAAGAGGATAGAGTTGTATAAATAGTGATAAAATAGAGTGGCTGATTGTAGCACACCTGATGTGGCTTTTTTTTTTCTCTTACCTGCTGTCTACTGAAACACACCTTTTACGCCCCAATTTCTCATCAGCAAAATCCCTAACGACCAGAACCCCCAACTAAACTGAGTAAACTCCAAGCATAAAACCCCGATGGAAAAGCCAAAACCTCCAACCAAACCAACAGACAATCTCGTAATTCACAATCGGAACGAGATAAGAAAAATGAACCACTTTCAGCTAAAAAACAGATACAGGTAGTAGTGGATAAAAGAGGGAAATTCAAATTAAAAAATCTGGTGCTTTTGTGTCCTCAAAATAACGCTGGCTCTCAAGATTCATGGAAGATGATGCCCAGGTAAACACCGTCTACCTAACTACCAAAAGCTTCCACCTCAACTACTACCGCTCTCCGCTTTCAGCAGGATTTGTGTGCCACCAAGGACGAGGCGCTTTGAATGCTCGTCCGCTTGAAGCAAATGTTCGACTACAAGGTGCTCGGTTATGTAAACCTCAATGTGCTCGAAATCTTGCAAAGACCATTGTTTATTTGGATTTGCTTCTCCTGCTTGGATGTTGTGAGAATTCATTGGGTTTCACGAGTGAGATCCAAATGCGAGTGAGAATGTGGGGCGAAGGAAATAGTAGGGCGCCTAAACAAATTTCATGAAGAGGAAGAAGAAGCAAGAGTGGGGAGAAACGAAGATGAAACTGAGCAAAAAGGGAGAACGTGGGGCGGAAGCTAGGCAAAGGGGAGAAGTGGGAGAGGTGGGAAATTTCGAAATTGGGGCGTACAAGGCGTGTTTTAGCAGACAGCATATAAGAGAAAAAAAACGCCACATCAAGTGCTACGGATCAGTTGTGAACAGTGATTGATCCGTAGCTTTTCTCGTAAAATAAAGGTGGCACGCTATTTGTGAACTAGACACTCAGCAATAGGCTTCGTTATAATTAGCTTTGAGTCAATTTGGATATATCTGAATTTGGGTTGATTTGATTGAATTAATTAGTTATAAAAAATAAAAAATAAAAAACTCATTTGGGTGAAAATTGAGGTTTAGATTGAAAAGTATGGCAGTTATTTTAAATTTCTCCATGAAGTTTTTTTTTTTTTTTAAATTTTATATTTCCTTAATCTTGTTAACCAACCATAGAAATGATCAAATGCTTATGTATTAAGGATTTCGAGACATCATGGGTATTTCAGGGAGTTTCTTCTCTTTCGCATTGTTTGTAACTCATCCGTAGCTCAGGGTTTAGAAATGGAAGGAGTTAAAATTGAGAAATTTTTGTACTTTTGAGAGCCTAGGGTATACGCTCTCCATTTATATTGCGGGTGCTACCCGCACCCCTAGAAGGGCGGATCGTGGTGCCCCTGTCCCACCCGCCACCTCCATAGGTTGGGGGGGGGGGGGGAGGGGGAGAGTTTGGGCCACAAACCTTGGCACCGTTCCCTATGGAAGGGTGCCCCCGGTTCGAATGACGGGGGAATATTGGTCCCCATAACCGTCCGCCCCACCCTATCCACCCAATGTGAAAAATAATTGAAAAACATCAAAAATATATATAAAAAAAAATAACAACAAAAAATTCACACAATCACATATCCATTCAAAACAAATCTACAATCGGAAACAAAAAAAAAAAAAAAAATCCAAAACAACAACAAATTTGAGCAACGAACCACGACCACGAATGGTTGTTGGTCTATTTGCAAACCCACAACCATTCATGGCCGTGGAACCACTTCATGAATGAGAAGAAAAAGTGGAGGAGGAGAAGAAGAATAGATCAGAGAATATTTTAAACAAAACCAAACCTTGAAGCGACATCATTTGATGAAAGAAAGTTATTTTTTAACATGTATGTATGTGTGTGTATATATATATGGCCTAGACTAGGCGGACGGGGTAAACTCCAGGTAGGCTTGGACGCAACTCGGGCCCCACCCCCGGCTCCCCAATTGCATGTAGGCATTCACCCGCACACCCCCCCTCCCCCCGGCCCGACCGCGTAGTCTGCGAACATCATCCCCTACCTTGGCCAAGCGGGGTGGGGTGGCAATCCCCGACCGCTTGACCCTAAATTATAGAGAAACTTGATGACTTTTTAGTAAATCTTGCAAAGGTATAGAGCTCCTCTCACCCTCCATCCTCCAAAGGTATATATGTAAGATAATAGATATATATTATGAAAAATTATATTTATCGTCTTAGAGTTCAAGTCTTACACGCAATTTCTTTGAAAAAAAGTAATTAAATCTAGGTTTTTGTACATCTTAAAACTGTATAAAAAACTGTATATATTATTATATATTAACAGTACACCCGAAAAAAAGAGAATATATATTTTGTACAGAAATCGCTAAGTTGGAATAAATTTTATTAAAAAATCTTACAAATTTATATAATTGATGACCCATACAGACAAACTACAATATGTAAGTCAATATGTGATTATAGTTATTAAATTCCACCGTCAATTTGGCACGTTTGTATATATATAATTTTTCTTTCTCTCAAAAGTATATATATATATATAAAATTTTTCTTGAGCACTGGTATCCACTATCCACGTAGAAAAGTCGGATTACATTTCACTGGTAGGAAGCCCTTAGCTTATCTCTCCCCAAAAACAGCAGTCAGCAAGCAGCGCTCCCAAAAAAAAAAAAAAAAAAAAAAAGTCTGCATTTCTCACTCTCAGGCCAATGGCCGTGTCTTCCACCACCGCGACAGTCTGCATTTCCCGGAAAGATTTCTCGTCTCTGACGCCAGTAAACGTTACTGCCATATTCGTAAATTCCGTCGCTTTTGCAACCAAGCCGAGCTGGAGATTTCCTCTTCAGATTCGAGCCTCGAGTGAAGTTTCCGGAGAAACCAGTAGTACCACTTCCACAGAGGCAGATCCAGAAAGTGCTATCGAAGCCCCCAAAGGAACTTCCTTGATTTCTGCTCTTAACGTCGAAAGAGCTCTTCGTGGCATACGTAATTATACTATAATTTCTTTATGCAATTGTACTCTTCTGCTTCAATTCCAACCCTTTATTACGTTGCATTTGATTGATAAAAGTTTATTTAGAATGCAGCAATAACAGATGTGGATCACTATGGTAGACTTGGATTACGAAGAGATTGTTCTCTCGAGCAGGTCACAACCTAAAGACAATTTAATGAAATCACGTCTTTATTTTTCATCTCTTTTTTCCTTATTGATGATATTCCTCCCTCATGGTTTTTGGCTATCCAGGTTTTAGTTGCATACAAAAGCAAGGCTGAGGAATTGAGGAATCAGGGGTTAGATGAAGAAGAACTCGACAAGAAACTTGAAGTCTTAAGAGTTAGTACCTGAAAGCTACTGTTTTCTCAAAGAAAATCCAGTGAATGCCTTTCTATATAGTCAGTTCATGTCAAAAGAAAAGCTATATATATAGAGGGAATAGCAATTCTAACAATTGTGGTAACTTTTGATAGGAATCATACATAATTTTGTCAACAGAAGAAGAGAGAAGGATGTATGATTGGAGCTTGGCTAGGAGTGAAAAGGCAGACACATATGTTTGGCCCTTTGAGGTTGACGAAACACCAACTTCTAAAGAGTCTCCTCCCATATTGCAGGTATGCTAGCTGCTACGTACTATTTGTTTTTCATCTGATACGTCATCGCCGTCTCTTCTAAATGAATTTCAATGTAGTACTGTTGGGTATGGTTTCTTCCTTTTTACACACGTGTCTATATATATATATATATATATATATATTGGCCCCCTACACGAGGGGTGGCCATCGTGGATGTTACGGCGGTCGACCTTGACTGACCACGCATGGGGTAGCCACCCCGGCCCACCGTAACACCCTAGCTAGCTCAATATTGATCGACTCTATTATTACAAGACTAAGCAATAAAAAGTTGCCACAATAACACTTAATAAAATTTGCGAGACAAAACTTAAATCTTAAGAAAAACGATACTAATAAATTTAATTTCATCATATATTATTAAGATAAGATACCATTAATTCCGAAAGAAGCCATATAGAGACATTTACAAAAGCAACCAATCTCCATAAAGCAAGTCAACTAAGCTCTAAGGCTATATTAAGGTCCTACCACCAAGGGTAGTGGCTTAATAGTCTTTGACTTACTCCCAAGAGGTTTGATATGTACTTGGACGTTATGTGTTCCCATCTGAATATGAGCTCATGTTTTTTATTTTTTTCATACATTTGAAGAGGGGGATTTCGAACCCAAGACCTCCATTTTAGAGATTCTGGATTTATATCAATCAGACCACATATCTTTAGTGAATATGGGCTCATGTTAGACTATATAGTATTAGCCGCCTAAGAAGAAATTAAAATTATATATGGGGGCATAATTGAAAAAAGAAATATTGCAAACCTAACAAAAATTTCCAACCTGGGAGATCTAGGGTTGAGAACTAACCAAAGTCTAAAACAGTGGAGTCAAGGATTGATCAGTTCCTTCCTAGATCTTAATTAATTTCTTCTAAACTAAAAATTGTAATCTCGGTGTTAATAATAAACACTGATAGTCCTAATTGTGAACAATACTATTTAGCAAATTAAAAGAACTCGTGTGTATCTTTAACTTCTCTCTCTCTCTCTCTCTCTCTCTCTCTCTTAAATTTTATAGTGATTTTTGGAATATAAACTTCTATGGCAGGAACCAGAGGATGTGGGGCCAACGAGACTGGTGGGATACTTCATATTAGGGTGGATGGTATTGTCCTTTGCACTATCTATCGCCCTTAATCAGTAGAAAATGCATGCTGGCCGGATTGAGATCAGAACAATGCATATATTTCACGGTACGTAGGAGGAGGAAATTAAAAGGAAATGATAAAGCTCGACACCCTCTAAGTTGATCATCCAACAGACTTTTAGGAAAGATATAATTTGTCTTTGTATATGGAAAAGCATTTTCCGTACTTGATAAATCTACCTCGATCATTTACAGCTGTTTAGAGGCCTATGGGGAGGAACCGATATTTTTTAACCTAATTTTTATAAGGAAATTACAAATTTGTGAAAAATAAAAACATCATGAGGCTTCCCCTTGCCTAAAAAGTAATATCTTTTTTTTTTTTAAAGAGCAGGAAGTCACATGTCCAATAGATAGTGACCCCTCCCAAATTTATTAATAATGCCATCACTTATGGCGGAGGAATACCGTGTTGACAAGAAAGGACCATGGGCAAACCCATCAAGCCCGCAACCAAGAATAACAAATCTAAGACAAACTTATTTATGGACTATTAGAACAAAATCACAAAAACCAGAATAATAACTAAACTCTTAGAGATGGAAGGCCTAAGAAATCCAAACGAAGCAAACCCCGAAGAGTCCGAGGCAAATTACAATTATTAGAAAAAGCCAAGTCGTTGGCTAACCAATCCGCCACCATATTACCCTCACGGAACACATGTTGAAACCGGCAATGAAGAGAACGAGTCAAACCAACAATTTCTTCCAAAAAATCCTCTAGATACCACACACCACAACGCCCTCTCAACCACCACGATAATACCACCATTGAATCAATTTCTATTATCACATTAGAAATATGTAAAGCTTTGCAAAATTTCAAACCTTGAAGAAGAACCATAAGTTCCGCTTTGTTGTTGAAACCGACACCAATAGAGAGGCATAAGCCTTGACAAGACCTCTTGAATCACTTCAAATAACCCCACCAATGCCACAAGATCCTGGATTTCCGAGACTACTACCATTCGTGTTCAATTTATACCATCCCGACGGTGGCTTAATCCACTTAACCAATTTGAAACAAGGAGCATTAGGCACAATCGGTTTAATCCGCAAGGCCTCTAAACTCTTACCATCCCGATGAGACAAACACTTAGGATTCTTTACCACATGACAACGGAACCAAGCCACACACAAATAGAATGAACAACAACTTCGTAAGATTCCCGAATACCTTCCATTCGAGCAAGGCATCTTCTCCTCCATAAGCACCAAGTAACAATTATGGGAATGATTCCAACTATAAAACCCACCTGAGAAGAGGAGCTAGCACACCTAAACCAAATTCCAGAGTTTTGCTTCCAAGATCTGCCAAGAAGAATACCAAACAAAGTACCAAAAAAAGACCATACTTTATGAGGAAAATCACCCTCAAAGAGAGCATGGTTAATATTTTCAATATGGCCTACATTACAATAGTCACATTTGGAAGCAAGGGGGATACCAAAACAGCACAAGCGATCATCCACACTCAAGGCCAAATGCCAAGCCCTCCAAAAATGAATAGACATTTTTAAAGGAAGGCTCTTATGTCAAATCCAATTATGCCAGTCAAGAAGAGAACCTCTAATACGAATACAATGCCAAATAGATTTGGTAGAGAACATACTTGTCTCCATAGGAGTCCAAACTAGAACGTCTTTTCCGGAATTAGGCCCAGATAAAGAGACTAAAATCTCATCCACCTTCTCTTCCCCAACCAAATTCTCTAGAAAATCCACATCCCAACTATCCAACAATCGACATTCTTTAACTTTTAGCAAGGGTGAACCCACTACTGGCATTTCATTAATAAGTGGACCATTATCCCTCCATTTGTCATACCAGAAAAAGATCTCCCCTTCTCTAACCCTCCATTTAGAATTATTCAATAAACATGGAATAAATTAGCAACCATTTTCTAGAATCTAGAGCCTTTCGTGGCCTCTATTAAAGCCCAAGGCTTCGAACCCACATATTTTGCTTTGAAAAAAATTTGCCCATAGGGAATTACCTTGTATAAGATTCCAAGCAAAACGCATGTGTAAAGCTTTCTGCATGTCGTAATCCAAGACCTACTTCTTCCACAGGTTTGCAAACATGTTTCACTACAAGGACTTCGGACTTTCCCAGCGCTGAGAATTCGCCGCTAAAAGCCCATAAATAGCCGCAAAATTTGAAAAGCAACGATTCTCCCGTCGCTACAGGTTGGTTGCCAAAGATCGGATGCTGATACTTTCAATTGTCGATTCACTGTAAAACGCTGCAAAAAACTTTTGTTGCAGCACTATCTTACCTGTCGCAAATATGCATGCAGTCACTGGAAAAAAAGGCCTCCACCAGCTGACCTTTTGCATTGCAAAAGCATAGATGCTTCGTTTGTAAATCGTTGCAAGTAATGTTTGTTTTGCAGCGTTAGAAGTGATCGATGGGAATGAGAAAGGTTTTTTGTGTCTGTTAGTTTCACTGCAAATATTTTATGGCATCGTTCCATGCTCTATCGCAAATATGCAGTAGACGCTGGAAAAAAAACCCTCCACCAGTTGACGCATTGTGTTGCAAAAACTTGAAAGCGGCCAGAGTAAATCGCTGAAATTGATTGCTATTTTTGCAGCTGTTGGAACAATCGCTCAGAAAAAGACTTTGCAGCGGCATTTCTTCTCGCCAGGAAAATAATTTATCGCCGATATAAAGTACTTATTTGCAGTGTTGCCTATGATCGTTGAGAATGGAAATTTTTTGCGTTGGTCATTGTCGCTGGAAATGTCATATGTATATCAGTTAAGCATTGTGACCTAATAGCAGCTTTTTTGTATTGTCGCTGGAAAAAGTGGTTATTCCCGTCGATATTTAGCACTTGCTACTTCCTGATTCTTAAAGCATGCATGCAGTCATGACCTTTCCCAACCAAATGGTGATTTTGCTGCAGCTGTCCAATATAGGCAACCATTTTATTTCTTGTAATTCTGGATATGTAAGAAGGGAAACGTATACATCTATAACTCAATACCATTCATTCATGATCGTGGAATTGTGTATTGAAAGGAACCTTGTTGGGACAATTCTGCAGCACATGATAGTTACACTACTAGCTGGCACCAGTTTATGAACATGTAGTACCTTTCATAAAGTGATATAATATCACATAGCTAATATTATATCACTTTACTCATAATAGAATATATATATACAATGAAACCACAGGCTGGGTTTTCATCTGCCCAAACTAATTGGATCCACAATAAAACATTCCCTGGCTATTAAACACATTCATTCATTCATCAACTGTCATAAATCCACCACTACATTACTGTAACGCCCCAATGGAAGGCCCAAACCACATGGCCTATAATCCAAAAGGACTAGTCAATGATACAATTGGAGCCCCACTAGAACATTATAAAGAGCACGAACTTCTCCTTCCCAAGCAATGTAGGATCTCATACACCACCTACCCTTATCCATATCATATGGGGTATCACAATCTACCCTCCTTAAATTCCCGACGTCCACGTCGGGCCTGTCCATTGTAGGTGGCACGGCTCAAGTCCCACATTTCTGGTTGGGATAGGCTCTGATACCATTTGTAACGCCCCAAACCCAGATGGTCTGGAGACTTACTACCTGTCTCTAAAGAACTTATAATCCAACACAACTAAAATGAAACTCAAATCTTTAATAACAAAACTCAATATCAAGAGTTCTAAATAACCACCTTGACAACTCCACAAAGTCATTACTGCAGCTAAAATAAACTAAGGAGTCCGTAATCTCTCGATAATCATAACAACTCAACCAATAATTTCATACCTCTTTCTGAAACCCAAGATATTAATAAAGCTCAAAAACATTAAAACTAAGAACATCATAAGTCCTTCTTCCAACAACATCTCCTCAGTTTAAACACATTCAGAAATCTACTCCAGGTCCTCATTTGGACTCTCCACATCATCTGAAAAATATTATGAAGATAGGGGGTGAGTTATCAACAACTCAGTAAGCAGAAATCATATGCTAGCGTGCAAACATGAGCATTTACAAAATAGAACACGTAGAACAAAATATTTTCCAGAGTTAACATGCAGAACAAAACATATTTTCAAAAGTAACAGAGCGATGGTTTTAAGACAAGTAAAACCCTTAGTGCTTTGGCATAACATAAACTGAGTATCATCATCAGATCAAAACAGAGCATCAAACAGAGCAGAGACCATGTTTCACCCCCGTGGTAGGGTTGTGCTAACCCCGGTGGCCAAACCAGGCAGAGACAGAGGTGAAATCTTTCCTTTATTCTTCTCGGAGCCCCGAGTGTGCACACAGGAAACACCACAATAAAACCACTTTGTTTCCAAAGTGGGTGCACTCAGAGACAGAGAAGTTGGTACCAACCCAAACAGAGCAGAACATAACAGAGCAGAGCAGAGCAAAGCAGAGACAGAGTCAGATACGAAAACCAGTACACCATGCCAAAGGTTTTCAGATGTTATAACAAAATAATACAGAGTACCAAAACAGAATCAGACAGTTACACACGCTGAACACAAAAGCCAGAACATCTTTCTAAATAAATGCACAACTTTTCATATTCTCAATATCGCTCTTTTTTCAGATTTCAGAAACCATATGACAAAATTTAGCTCATGTCTACACAATGCATGCCAAAACATATTTTTCCTTTTTCACACAGATTTCATGAATAATGCAGATGAGTGATCGAGGTTGATCTTTATTTTCACAAGTTCCCAACATAACACAAAATATGCAAGTTTTTCATAAAATCAACCTCAGTCTTATTAACTTGTATAAAACCTAGCATAGGAACCCCACTTACCTGACTCCTGAAGCGCATTATCTATAACTTGAATACGGTCTCTATCCGTCTCGTCACCTATTCATAAAATAAAATAAACTAAATATTAAAGTCCATCAATACAAAATTGGTCTTAGCCAACTCTAGACCCAAACTCTAGATCATAATTCAGCAAATTTAATCAAACTCCAACAGCCAAATAACAATCCGGACAGCCCTCACTTCGACCCAAAATATTCTATACCAATCTCAGTATTGTCCAATACAAGCATCAAGACCAATGCCAATTCAAATTTCAATAACTCACACTTATTCCAACAGTTCGCAGTCCCAAACAATTACTAACAATTTAACCAACACTAAACAAAGCACACTTCTTCCCATTCACAACTCCATAACAGAAAAATATAAACTAATACCTCCAAAAATTAAACTGCACTCAACAAAGAAAATTAATTCCCCTCTAAATATTCTCTCAACCATCAATCCAACCGACCCCCCCTGAGCTTTTAGCTCTCCTTCATGGGCTCCAAGTTTGTAAGTCTCTATCTCTTAATTATGTGGAAATTGAACTTGATTCTATGACTATTATTTCTTGGTGGAGAAGTAAAAGATGTGGGGTTTGGTATCTGGAGGATTTTTGGGAAGACGTTCTTGATATTATGAGTTCCATGACTTGTTCAATTCACCATGTTTTTCTAGAGGGAAATAAAGTTGCAGATTGGTTAGCCAAGCATGGGGCTTCTGGTAGTGATTAAGTTTTTTCCCACTTGATGGAGACTCCCCGAGTTTTGCGCGGCCTTATTCGCATGGACTACTCCGGGATGCCTTCGATTCGTATTATTTAGTCTCGTTTTGTCTTATGCTTGTGGTTTTGTCATTTTTCTTCTTTTTATTTTCTCCGTTTTGGTTTCTTTTGGCATGTTGGATTTAGTTTGTACCCCAGATGCTTGTTTTTGTAACCACGGTTTTCTTCCGCCACAAGTCAGGGTTATTAATAAAATTGGGGAGGGGTCACTATTGGACAGGTGACCCTAACTCTTCTATTAAATAAAATTAAAAAAAAAAAAAACGTAGTATGTAGGAAAAGTCTCGTATACAACTTCTTGTTTATGGCTCGCAGGCAAACCCAGAGCCCTTATCCAGAAATGAGTCAAGGGCATTTTAGCTGCATCCACTTCCACACATAGCTGTGCTCCATCAGTTCTCGTTGCACAGCGAGTCATATTGTCCCGATGCATGAACGTCCTAATAGGCGCCATGAGTATTTTCTGAAAAGCTTCACGATAGAAATTTGGAGGAAGACCTGGAAGAGAAAGCCATACCGGCACCGTTGACAGCTCATCATCTTCATTAAATTCTGGAGACCAACGAAAAGCACGGTAGAAACTCCCATTAATTTCACATACGTCCCTCGATAAGGCCTTCGTAAAATTGGCTTCATTAGCCATTCTCACGAACACGTTCCGAGGACGCCGCATGGATGAAACCACTAGTATAGCAGAAAGACCCCAACGGCTGTGAATGAACACACGCACAGCGTCCAGAGAAGGGCGTTGCTTCAAGAACTTGAGGACCACAGAGAAACGGAAAGGCTCGATAGATCGTTCGATTTCATCTTTGGTAAACTGAAAGTAGACCTCACCGTCTACCAGCTTCGGAGGACGTGATGGCAACACCATCTCAGGGATGGTTGCAGAACAGCAGCCACTAGGTTAGCAAAAGTAGGCCGACCTGCGCCACCATCAGGCAGCCTCTTGGGGGACCAAAACGTGCGGCTGGAGAACAAAAACCCTATTCACCCGCAAAGAGAAAAAAAGGGTAAAAACGGAACCTTCTCAAAACTATTCACATCTAAAAAGTAATATCTAATCATCTCTTAAATTGGTTGATACTATCATGTGAAATTTTTCATGAAGTTTAATACATGAGAAAGAGAGAAGGTAATTTTGTGAATTGAGGGACTGCATTTAGAAAACCTAGTTTACCATATATGTTAGAAGTATCTCCAATATTAAAACATTGAAAGGAAATATAAGGATCTACGAATTCCAAAATCTAGAACCAACCTTTCTCAGGATCACGTGCGTTATTCTCAACATAATTTGTTTCTTGAAATCTTTTTAATAAAATATAGGCTTCTTTAAAACAAATAATAATAATCTAGATACAACCAGGGTTCCCAAATTTTCGGTTTTAAAATTGCATACCGGCCCGGGTTAACCCGAGCAGGTACTCGGTCTGGACTTGAAACTCGGTTTTGAGTCCGGGTATACTTGAGTACCCGGATCCAAACCCGAGTGCACACTTCTAGGCTTCCCCTTGCCTAAAAAGTAATATCTAATCATCTCTTAAATCGGTCGATACTATATAAAGAGGACCTAGTATACCATTGTTAAATAATGTTAACTCGAATTACAGCAAGTGGAGTGAGATTCCCACAGGTCCGGATCTTTGCTCGTCTTACAACTCATGTCACTTTATTGTGATTGCACCTCTACGTTTCTTAGGAGGCTACTAATCTCCTAAAATAATTCTACACTTCAAAATCAAGAGTTAATCAAGATGGTTGCTCTAGGAAATTGTAAAGAGAAAGGAGAGATTTTTTTGTACATTCACTTTTTCACCATCTTATCATTAATGTACGTAAAATTCTCATTTATAGAGTTTTCTAATAGGTGGTTAATTAAGTTCCCTAAAGTGAAGTGCTAGTGGTGGGGAGTTAATTAACTTCTTGTACCTTTCCCACTCATGTGGACACAATATGGGTCATGGGGTACCCACTACTAACATCTCCCACTTGTCCACAATGGGTGGTACTTAACAATCTCTCCATGATCTCTCAATCAATTATCCCTCATACAGAACATAAAGCATGCGACCTGACGAGAAGGCAAAGGGTAGAAGTATTATATTAAATCATCATCTTACTAACATAGGATATCACTCAACATCTCGTCTGTGGCCCAGACTATTTGATCTCACTCGGTCAAGGGTCCTTAATCCCTCACGAGTTTATAACTCAAAGCAATTATTGACCTCACAATATATAATATGTTCATAATTATATCAAGTCAAAACGATATAATCGTTTGGGCTATGAGACATAAAATAACAAGAATCCAATAAATCCTTTTCTAGACATTCATGTCAATTAAATTAGATTCGATTGCTTTCCTAGACATGCTCCGCGAGACCGCATCATTCGTGGCCATAAGAAAACATGCTAAAGTAGCGACATCAAGTTTTCATCTCATAACATAGTTTTAGGTTCAAGGGCATAGGAATAGATCATTTATTGATCCATTAGGGCTCACATAGTGATGGAGCAGAGACTCATCCAATTGCTCCCTCATATGGTTGTCAATAGTACATACAATATGAATGTATGTTACGGCGGAACTCCCACTCAATTAGGTTTGTCACATTCAAACGCTGTAGTAACATATGAAATTATCATTTTCACATGAAGCATATTTTACAAGCACATGTCATGAAAATCATTTTCAAGCATAGTATGAAAAAGAAATTTTTTCACGACCCCAAAAGTTAGGATGGAGAATTATCCTAGTGAAACTCCTCTGTTTACTCTGGAGTGAGTAAATGGAGTAGTAACCCTTGGGTTGACAAAAAACTGTCAACGAGTTTCGAATGGATTCTTTTTAAAAAATGCCGAAGCAAAGTCGTATATGGCACCTAATACTGGTGGGTGCATATGTTATGATGAAATGTTATGACATATTATGATACCAATGCTTTCGGTACGATGTCTACAGACAAAAACGTAGCGTAAACATGAGTTGTGCTACGGTCACCGGCATGTGCTACGGTCACCGGCAGGTGCTCACGGTGCATATGAGGAACCGTGTTGCCACCATAAGTTATGTTAATGATGCTAAGAATAAGAAAATGTTTTCGAAATAATGAAGTATGAAATGTTCTATTTCAAAATGCCATACTTTTGAAATAACGAAGTGAAAAAAATTGTTCTCTGAAAGAGAATGTGCATTAAAGCTTTTCTAAAAAATGTTGAGGAATCAAGATGGGAGATAAATATGGATTTTTCTGCATAGCATGCATCTCATGTTTATCATAAATCATGCATATATTATCTCTGTGCAAGTTGGTTGTTTAACTTATGAAAATTTTAAATAAATCTCACTCTTGTGGACCCACTACCATTCCCCCTGGAATGGTAGCAGTTGTGTCAGGACTAGCATTCAACGAAAAAAATGAACCATTGGCTTCAGATGGTTGAGGAGGAGCCCAATCTGGAGAGGAGGCTAGACTTGATTTTAACTTTCGTAGTAGTAGCTGTATATACTATAGAACGGATGTGAGAGTTAGTCTGATTATGTAGATTCCATTTTATGGAGATTCTATCTCCCACATTATGTTGAACTCAAGTGGACCTCTTAAGTGAGGAAGTAACTATTTATGGTTTATAAATCATTGGGATGTTTAGTCAATTATGGCATCAATTATTTTTATCACCCTTATTTTCGTTGCGATTATTGCATACTGTTAGTTGCATACAATGATGCATTGCATTTTAACTATCATGAATGAGGGTATGTAACTTTAGGTTGCATGTCCCAACACTCCAAGTGATGGGCACCAAGATGGACCTAGTCTTAAAGATTATTTGCAAGTCTCAGATGGGCCAATTACAAGGTCAAGAGTCAAGAAGATCAATGAGGCGAAGCAATCCATTTGGGACGAGTCTAGCAAGAGCCCAACATTCAAGATGGGCTTGAAGGATGAAGATTCAGTTTTGATTCATTTGATACAAGTTATGGAAGAGGGAAACAACATGACTTAAAGGCTTTGGGCACTTGAAGGCTTTCAACTTGTTTAATTCATTTAAAGGACTTATTTTATTAGTTTAGAATAATTAGATTTATTATGAGAAGGACTTAAGGGGAGCACCTATTCAAAGGCCCGTTGGGAAAGTTATTATTTTATTAAACTAGGGTTTCAAGAAGTTACTGTAGCCGAGTACTGTAGACGCGACACAATTCACTCAGGGGCATTTTTGGAAGATGGGGATTTATTTTGGCTAGGGTTTTAATTAGATTTTTTTTTTAAATACATTTTGTAGATACATTTTAATTAGTTTTATGAAATTTGATGAATTTATTCATTGTGAGTTGAGTTTACTCCTCTTGTTCTTAATTAAACTTTTAAACTTTTCAAAGGTAAATCACAACCTTTGTGGCGTTCCTCCTTGTAATCTGGGTTCTTGAGATAGGTTTTTTAACGGGTCTAGACTTAATATAATCTAGGTTCTTCAAACAAGTTCTCAACGGGTCTAGATTCTCCATCAATTGACTTGATTTTGGCTTTCTTGGGTGAGTTTTCAAATTGATTGTGGGTTCAAGAGATTCCATTCCCACTAGTTCATATCATTTGGTATTCAAAGCAAGGTTTCCAATCAGATCTGATTCTATCTTTTAATTCCTACATCTTTAATTTTGATTCTAGGGCTTCATTGTTTTAGGGCTGCAAAAAAAACAAAACGTAGGCTGCCGAAATTCTTTGGATTTTTGGTTTGGCTAAAATTTGTATCACCTTGGGTTTCAAAATTCTAGGGTTTCTTGCATCTCTAAGTTTGTCAATTGCTTGGAGTGTCGTTTCATTGTTTCTCTTCTAAGTCATTATCAATTCTTGTGTGCTTGAATTCAATTACTTGATTTTCACATTGAATATTGCTGTTTGTGATTGAATTATAGAAAAGAAAAGAAAAGAAAAGAAAGTAAAAGAAAAGAAAGGGAAGGAAAGGAAAAGAAAATTCGAAAAAAAAAAAGAAGAAGAAAAGAAAATGTAGCGTATTCAAAGGTTGCTACATAGTTACTACAAAGAGAAAGAAATACATTTGTTGATTGAGCTTTATCATCAAAGGGCCTTAATACATCTTTCTATTTGGTATCTTGGTTTATAATTACTCTTTCCCTCGAATAAATTTCTTGAGTCTCGTGTCATTTTATCCCTTCCTTGTTTCTTGTTCTTTTTTCTTGAACCTATTGCTGGTTGGAATAATATAAGGTTGTATTTTCTTGATTTAGTTCAACTAGTTCTTAAAGAACTTGAGCAGAAAAACTATTGAGGTAAAAGGCAAGAGAGTGTAAGACTATTATCGAGGAAAAGGCAATTAAGAGTGAAACACGAGTGGAGTGTCATTATTCGAGTGTAAACATGTAAGGAAGTATGTGAGGTTTTCCACTAATATTCTTTTTGTGCAGCACATTACGATGTCTCTTAGGAGTGGCTCATCACCAAATGGGATGGCAGATAACTTATCCTTTGTATTGCAAGCCATGCAACAACAGTTTGAGCAGTTGAACTTGGTGTTGGGTGAAATGAGGGATAAGATGGATCATCAAGAAGCGGTAATTAGAAATCTACAAGGCAGGAGAGATAGGTGGAGGCGTGAGCCTAGTATTGAACATAAGTGTAAGAATGAAGAGTATGGTGAATCTCTTGTTGGCAGGCGTGCTCTCAATACACAAATTAAGATGGATGATACAGAGCAGCAGAGCAAGAACATTTTTCATACTAGATGCCACATCAACAAGAAGATATGTGGTATGATCATTGATTTGAGGAGTTGTATTAATTTGGCTAGCACTACTTTAGTTGAGAAATTGAATTTACCTACCTTGAAATACCCTAGACCATACAAGTTGCAGTAGCTCTTTTTCAATTGGGAAATACCAGGATGTGATGCTTTGTGATGTAGTGCCTATGCATGCTGACCTTATATTATTGGGGAAGCCATGGCAGTATGATAGGAAGGTGATCCATGAAGGATTATGGAACATCTACAAGTTTGAAAAGGATGGAAAAACAATCAAATTTGCTTCATTAACTCCAACACAGGTCCATGGGGATCAACTAAAACTGAAAAGTGAGGTTGCTAAAAAAAAAAGTGAAAATGAGAGTGATCAAAAAAGAAAGAGGGAAAAGGAGATTGAGCTAAAAAGCAAGAGTGAAATTGGGATTGAGCTAAAAAGCAAGAGTGGAGGTGAGATTGTGAGAAAAGGAAATAGTGAGGTCGAAAATGAGAGAGAGAGAGAGAGAGAGAGAGAGAGAGAGAGAGAAAAGATGAGAATGAGGTTGAAACCTCAAGAAAAAGAGAGAATGGGTTGAAAAACAATTGTGAGGTCAAGAGTTAAAAAATAGATGAAGAAAAAGAGAGTGAAAGAAAAAAAGTGAGTGAAAAGAAAAAAGAGAGTGAATGATGGGCACCAAGATGGACCTAGTCTTAAAGATTATTTGCAAGTCTCAGATGGGCCAATTACAGGGTCAAGAGTCAAGAAGATCAATGAGGCAAAGCAATCCACTTAGGACGAGTCTAGCAAGAGCCCAACATTCAAGATGGGCTTGAAGGATGAAGATTCAATTTTGATTCATTTGATACAAGTTATGGAAGAGGGAAACAATATGACTTAAAGGCTTTGGGCACTTGAAGGCTTTCAACTTGTTTAATTCATTTAAAGGACTTATTTTATTAGTTTAGAATAATTAGATTTATTATGAGAAGGACTTAAGGGGAGCACCTATTCAAGGGCACGTTGGGAAAGTTATTATTTTATTAAACTAGGGTTTCAAGAAGTTACTGTAGCCGAGTACTGTAGACGTGACACTATTCACTCAGGGGCATTTTTGGAAGATGGGGATTTATTTTGGCTAGGGTTTTAATCAGATTTTTTTTTTAAATACATTTTGTAGATACATTTTAATTAGTTTTATGAAATTTGATAAATTTATTCATTGTGAGTTGAGTTTACTACTCTTGTTCTTAATTAAACTTTTAAACTTATCAAAGGTAAATCACAACCTTTGTGGCGTTCCTCCTTGTAATCTGGGTTCTTGAGATAGGTTTTTAACGGGTCTAGACTTAATATAATCTAGGTTCTTCAAACAAGTTCTCAACGGGTCTAGATTCTCCATCAATTGACTTGATTTTGGCTTTCTTGGGTGAGTTTTCAAATTGATTGTGGGTTCAAGAGATTCCATTCCCACTAGTTCATATCATTTGGTATTCAAAGCAAGGTTTCCAATCAGGTCTGATTCTATCTTTTAATTCCTACATCTTTAATTTTGATTCTAGGGCTTCATTGTTTTAGGGCTGCAAAAAAAACAAAACGTAGGCTGCCGAAATCTTTGGATTTTTGGTTTGGCTAAAATTTGTATCACCTTGGGTTTCAAAATTCTAGGGTTTCTTGCATCTCTAAGTTTGTCAATTGCTTCGAGTGTCGTTTCATTGTTTCTCTTCTACTTCATTATCAATTCTTGTGTGCTTGAATTCAATTACTTGATTTTCACATTGAATATTGCTGTTTGTGATTGAATTATAGAAAAGAAAAGAAAAGAAAGTAAAAGAAAAGAAAGGAAAGGAAAGGAAAAGAAAATTCAAAAAAAAAAAAAAGAAGAAGAAAAGAAAATGTAGCATATTCAAAGGTTGCTACATAGTTACAACAAAGAGAAAGAAATACATTTGTTGATTGAGCTTTATCATCAAAGGCGCTTAATACATCTTTCTATTTGGTATCTTGGTTTATAATTACTCTTTCCCTCATATAAATTTCTTGAATCTCGTGTCATTTTATCCCTTCCTTGTTTCTTGTTCATATTTATTGAACCTATTGCTGGTTGGAATAATATAAAGTTGTATTTTCTTGATTTAGTTCAACTAATTCTTAAAGAACTTGAGCAGAAAAACTATTGAAGTAAAAGGCAGGAGAGTGTGAGACTATTATCGAGGAAAAGACAATTAAGAGTGAAACACGAGTGGAGTGTCATTATTCGAGTGTAAACATGTAAGGGAGTATGTGAGGTTTTCCACTAATATTCTTTTTGTGCAGCACATTACGATGTCTCATAGAAGTGGCTCATCACCAAAGGGGATGGCAGATAACTTATCCTTTGTATTGCAAGCCATGCAACAACAGTTTGAGCAGTTGAACTTGGTGTTGGGTGAAATGAGGGATAAGATGGATCATCAAGAAGCGGTAATTAGAAATCTACAAGGCAGGAGAGATAGGTGGAGGCGTGAGCCTAATATTGAACATAAGTGTAAGAATGAAGAGTATGGTGAATCTCTTGTTGGCAGGCGTGCTCTCAATACACAAATTAAGATGGATGATACAGAGCAGCAGAGCAAGAACATTTTTCATACTAGATGCCACATCAACAAGAAGATATGTGGTATGATCATTGATTTGAGGAGTTGTATTAATTTGGCTAGCACTGCTTTAGTTGAGAAATTGAATTTACCTACCTTGAAATACCTTAGACCATACAAGTTCCAGTGGCTCTTTTTCAATTGGGAAATACCAGGATGTGATGCTTTGTGATGTAGTGCCTATGCATGCTGACCATATATTATTGGGGAAGCCGTGGCAGTATGATAGGAAGGTGATCCATGAAGGGTTATGGAACATCTACAAGTTTGAAAAGGATGGAAAAACAATCAAATTTGCTTCATTAACTCCAACACAGGTCCTTGGGGATCAACTAAAACTGAAAAGTGAGGTTGCTAAAAAACAAAAAGTGAAAATGAGAGTGATCAAAAAAGAAAGAGGGAAAAGGAGATTGAGCTAAAAAGCAAGAGTGAAATTGAGATTGAGCTAAAAAGTAAGAGTGGAGGTGAGATTGTGAGAAAAGGAAATAGTGAGGTCGAAAAGAGAGAGAGAGAGAGAGAGAGAGAGAAAAAAAAAGATGAGGATGAGGCTGAAACCTCAAGAAAAAGAGAGAATGAGTTGAAAAACAATTGTGAAGTCGAGAGTTAAAAAATAGATGAAGAAAAAGAGAGTGAAAGAAAAAAAGTGAGTGAAAAGAAAAAAGAGAGTGAATGATGGGCACCAACATGGACCTAGTCTTAAAGATCCTTTGCAAGTTCCAGATGGGCCAATTACAAGGTGAAGAGCCAAGAAGATCTAGGAGGCAATGCAAGGATTGATGCAATCCACTTGGGATGAGTTTAGCAAGAGCCTAACATTCAAGATGGGCTTGGAGGATGAAGATCTAGTTTTGATTCATTTGATAAGCTATAGAAGAGGACAACAAAATGACTTAAAGGCTATAGGCACTTGAAGGCTTTCAACTTGTTTAATTCATTTAAATGACTTATTTTATTAGTTTAGAATAGTTGGGTTTATTATGGGAATGACTTAAGGGGGGGGTCTATGCAAGGGCATGTTGGGAAAGTTATTATTTTATAGAACTAGGGTTTCAAGAAGCTACTGTAGCGTGTATTGTAGCCACACTATAGATGCGGCACAATTCACTCAAGTGGCATATTTGGAATATGGAGATTTATTTTGGCTAGGGTTTTAATTAGGTTTTCTTTTAAATACTCTTTGTAGCCTCTTGTTAAGAAGTTTATGAAATTTGATGAATTTATTCATTGTGAGTTGAGTTTATCTCCTCTTGTTCTTGATTGAACTTTTGAACTTATCAAAGGTAAATCACAACCTTTGTGGCATTCCTCCTTGTAATCTTGGTTCTTGAGACAAGTTCTTCAACGGGTGTAGGTTTTAATATAATCTAGGTTCTTGAAACGAGTTCTCAACGAGTCTAGATTCTCCATCCATTGACTTGATTTTGACTTTCTTGGGTGAGTTTTCAAATTGATTGTGGGTTCAAGGGATTCCATTCCTGCCAGTTCATATCAGTGAAAGAAAAAAAATGAGTGAAAAGAAAAAGAGAGTGGAAACAAAGGAGAGAGTGAAGAAAGTGAGAGAAAAGTGAGTTTTTATGCTAAGGCTAGTCTTAATACTAACGAACTTGACGTATCTTTACCTAGTGTTGTTGTCTATTTGTTGCTGGGATATGAGGTCGTGTTTCCTAGCGGTGTGTTTAGTAGATTGCCACCTATTAGGGAGATAGAGCACTACATTGATTTTGTGCCAGGTACGACAATTCCTACCTGACCTCTCTTTGAAGAACATGAGTCCTTGACACACTTGAAGGGACAAGGTAAGTTGTTGACTAGAATGCATGCTAAGTGGGAGGACTGTATTGAGACTTTTCCTCATGTAATCAAATACACACAAGGTAAGGAAAATTTTTTGGTTGATGCTTTAGCAAGAATGTATGTCCTTGTCTTCATTTTAGATGCAAAGTTATTGAGATTTAAATATGATAAGGAATTGCATGCTAATGATGATGACTTTGCTAGTGTGTATGGAGCATGTGAGAAGGCATCATTTGGTAAGTACTATAGACTAGATTGATATTTGTTCAGAGAGAATAAACTTTGAGAGCCTACTAGTCTTATGCGTGAGATGCTAGTGCATGGATGTGGTTTGTTGGATCATTATGGCATTAAAATGATTTTAGACGTGTTGCATGAACATTTGTGAGAGTATCATTCTCCTTTCATTGAGTTTGCATATAATTGGAGTGGTTATTTTGGTGTAAATAAGATTTTATACGTGTTGCATGAACATTTGTGTGAGTATCATTTGCCATTCATTGACTTGCTGCATGAACGTTTGCGAGAGTATCATTTGTCTTTCATTGAGTTTGCATATAATTGGAGTGGTCATTTTGGTGTAAGGAAGACTTTAGATGTGTTTCATGAACATTTGTGGGAGTATTGTTTGTCATTCATTAAGTTTACATATAATTGAAGTGATCATGCTACTTCTAAATTTTTACCTTTCATGCCTTTACCTGTTGATGACAGGAGTAGCTTGAATGGAGTTTTTCAAATTCTTGAACAAATTAATGATAATGCATATCAAGTGGATCTTCAATGTAAGTATTATGTTTCAGCTATTTTCAATGTAACTAACATTTTTCCCTTTGATGCAAGTGGAGATTCGAGGTCGAATCCTTTTGATGAGATGGGGAACGATGGGCACCAAAATGGACATAGTCTTAAAGATTCTTTGCAAATTCCAGATGGACCAATTACAATGTCAAGAGCCAAGAAGATCAATGAGGCGATGCAATCCACTTGGGACAAATCTAGCAAGAGCCCAACATTCAAGATGGGCTTGAAGGATGAAGATCCAGTTTTGGCTCATTTAATACAAGCTATGGAAGAGGACAACAACATGACTTAAAGGCTTTGGGAACTTGAAGGCTTTCAACTTGTTTAATTCATTTAAAGAACTTATTTTATTAGTTTAGAATAATTAGATTTATTATGAGTAGGACTTAAGGGGGGCACATATTCAAGGGCATGTTGAGAAAATTATTATTTTGTTGAACTAGGGTTTTAAGAAGTTACTATAAATGAGTATTGTAGTTGTACTGTAGACGCAGCACTATTCACTTAGGGGCATTTTTGGAAAATGGGGATTTATTTTGGCTAGAGTTTTAATTAGGTTTTGTTTTAAATACTCTTTGTAGCCTTATTTTAATTAGTTTTATGAAATTTGATGAATTTATTCATTGTGAGTTAAGTTTACTCCTCTTGTTCTTAATTGAGCTTTTGAATTTATCAAATGTAAAGTACAACTTTTGTGGCGTTCCTCCTTATAATCTGGGTTCTTGAGACAGGTTCTTTAATGGGTCTAGATTTTAATATAATCTTTATTCTTGAAATGAGTTCTCAACGGGTTTAGTTTCTCCATCCATTGACTTGATTTTGGTTTTCTTGGGTGAGTTTTCAAATTGATTGTGGGTTCAAAGGATTTCATTCCCACAGGTTCTTTCACTATATTATCTCTGATGATACATTTCACTTGTCACCTACTACTCAGTTGCTTGAACCTTATGCTATTTGGACTGATGTTTAATGTCATGGGTGAGAGGCAATTCAAATAGGTTGCTTAGATCGAGCACTGAGAGTGGTATACACAGTTCAGAGACAGATAGCTCTTCTGTTTTTTCTACGGACGAGAACATTGAAATTGAACAAACCATGGCTACACCTGCACCACGCACTCTTAGGGATTATTTGCCGCCCACTCGCACCACTACACCATTATGCATTATTTTATCTGATAACGCACCTAATTTTTTTTATTAAGCATGGCATGATGTCAGTGATACCTCAGTTCCACAGGATGGATTCTGAGAGTCCTTATCAGCACCTGACAGATTTTGAGTTAGCCTGCACTACTTTTATCAATAGAGCCACTACTGATGAATTTATTAGACTTCGTTTATTTCCTTTCTCTTTAAAGGATATAGCGAAGATTTGGTTTAATTCTTTGAGGCCTAATTATATCTTTAGTTGGTCTGATATGCAGCGTGAGTTCTTACAAAAAAATCTTCATTTTCAGAGAATTCAGTATTTATAAAAGCAGATCAACCAATTCAATCAGAAATCTTATTAGACTTTCCAGGCCAACTGGGAAAGGTTTAAGGATTTGGTGAACATATGTCCGCATCACGGTTTTGAATCCTGGAGGTTGGTGAATTATTTTTATACTGGTCACACTCTAGAATACAAGCAGTTTGTTCAGACTATGTGCAATGAAGATTTCTTTAGCAAGGAACCTGATCAAGCATTGCCATTTTTTTACTATCTTGCTGACAGCGCACAACAATAGAACACCCGGACTGATTGAGTTTCATTGACAGCACAGCCACTGAGGGCTATTGCTGGTGGGGGCATATATGAGCTTAAGGATGACACTGACGTTCAAGCCTGAATAGCTGCATTGACTAGAAGATTAGAGGTCATGAAGATGGAAAAAATGAAGGCCGTGAAAGCAGTAGAGGCATACTCTTTATGTGCTGATTCAAATCACAAGACCCAGGATTGCCCAATTATGCCAGTATTTCAGGAGAATGGGTCTGAGTAGATACAATCAGCGAACTGGGTAAACAGAGCACAAAATCAGTCTTTTTCCAATACATATAATATGGGGTGTAGGAATCACCCAAATTTCTAATGGAGGAATGATCAGTCTGGCCGGTCTCCGCCACCTTCTCAGCTGCCATTTCATCAGGCTGTTCCTCAACACCAATCAGCCATATCAGAGTTCTTAGAGCTATCCTTTTGTAGCACTTCCAGGATTGCAGCCTCATGTAGCTGCACAGATTTCTCAGCCTCAATTATCTGCGAAGAAGTCTCTAGATGACAATATCGCACAGATGGCCAATACACTTTAGCAATTCATGCAGATTCAGGCCACCACAAACAATCAGAACACTCAGGCCATAAATGACTTGTGGGGCACCATCAATAAGATGAGTATGACATTGAGCACTCTAGAGAGAGGAAGATTTCCAGCACAGTCTTAGCCTAATCCTTAAGTATACCGGCAACAACCACAACAGGTACATAATGTCTCAGGGGATGTTATTGAGACAGTGAAAACCGTTCTTACTTTGAGAAGTGGAAAGGAAGTTCCCCAACCAGAGATGACCATTGACAAACAGGTAGTTGCTCTTACACCTAAAGATCTAACAGATACTAGTGAAGCTGAAAAAGAACCAGAGGTAGTGAGACCAGAATCGAAGAAGCCTGTGAGTGTAGATGCTAAAACTAGTAAAGGGTACCAACCTGTGGTTCCCTATCCACAGAGATTGGCAGCTGGCCAAAAGAACAAATACCACACTGAGATTCAGAAGATCTTCAAGCAAGTAAATTAATATTCCACTCTTGGATGCCATACAAAAAGTTCATTTATATGCAAAATTTTTGAAGGACTTGTGCACAGTGAAGAGGAAGCTGAATGTAAAGAAAAAAGCTTTCCTAATGGAGCAAGTCAGTGCATTGATATTGAGTGAGACTCCTCAAAAGTTCAGAGATCCCGGCTCTCCCAACATTTCCATTATGATCGGTGAGTCACGCATTGGGAGAACTTTACTTGATTTGGGGAGTAGTGTCAACTTGCTACCGTTCTCAGTGTATGAGCAGTTGGGATTGGGTGAGCTGAAAAAGACCTCCATCATGCTACAGTTGGCTGACAGATCAGTTAAGGTGCTGAGGGGTATTATTGAGGATGTGCTGGTCCAGGTGGACAAATTTTACTACCCAGTAGATTTTGTAGTTCTTGATATGCAGCAGCCAACCTCCACTATTTACCAAGCTCTTGTCATCCTTGGAAGACCATTTCTAACTACATCAAATGCTTTGATTAATTGTAGAAGTGGAGTTCTGAAACTTACTTTTGGGAACATGGCTCTTGAGTTGAACGTTTTCAATACTTGCAAGATGCCAACACATTTTGATGACACAAGTGATTTGAATGTTGTAGTGTCACAACCCTGCCCATGGAAGAGCGGGATTGCGACGTACATACCTGTCATTTTCTTTCTTTTTCTTTTTCTAATAACATGCGATCAGCATTGACATGACACACGTGTACTATAAATCTCTAAGGAAACACCTGATAGACATTCTATTCAAACATTCACCCATAAGAGACTCTCAGAGTCCATCCCAACATAAAACATCTATACATAAACATAACCCATCATCCATAAACATAATTGTTCTTGTTAGGGAAGACCGTAAGCATCTGCCTTTCCCTCTATAGTAATGCCTTGCTCCCCAACCTTTTCATCATTACCTGGATGTATAAAACATTTAAAACAAAAGTGAGTTGAATACTAAGTAAGTAGTACACCATGCAGTGAACATACTAGGCATCTATTCTTTTCTTTTGAAAACATGCATATATAGACATTTTGTTAATTCTTGACAATGATTTCATGCATAACAGTTTAAGGAATAAGCCATACTTTCATGTATAAACATTTAAGAAATAAGTAATAAATATGCTTTCATGCATAAACATTTTAAGAAATAACCATGCTTTTCATGTTCCACTTTCTTTGGCCGATACACACTATTACGCCCTATGTGTTGGGGTTAGCAGTCTTCCTTTGGACTTGGATTCTGCCCGTGGCCATAGGTTGGGAATCCCTTTCAGTCAGGGGTTTAGCACTGGGTGCACTACCAGTACTACTTACCCAGCATTGTAATCTGCCCATTCCTTTGGTACCATTTTCATTCATATGGCCGTTATGTATTTTCATACAATAAGACATTCATTTATTCAGTCATTTCTTTCATTCATTTCAGTTCTTTTCATGTAACAGTTCATTCATGGAAAAGGTCATTTAAAAGCATGAACTTAAACATCATCTTTTCATTTAACAGTTCATTAAGGGAAAACGTCATTTAAAAGCATGAGCTTAAATATCATTTTTCATGGCATCCATAAAGCGTCAGTTCATAGGAACAATTTAACATCAGTTCATAGGGACATCTTAAAATGTTTTCTTCGCATCATTTAAAGCATCAGTTCATAGGGACATTTTAAAACGTTTTCTTCGCATCATTTAAAGCATCACTTGAAGCATAAGGCATGAGACGTTCCTTTCCTTTCCTTTACAATCAAACCATTTTCATCATCTTTCTTACTCCGATGCACATGCATTTTTATGAAAGAGATACATGTTCATGCTATACTACATATAGGAATAATCGATAAGTTTATTGAGAGAGCATGTATGGAAATCTTATGACTTAGAACCTACGTGCATGCATTACCTTATACGCATACAAACAATTATAATCGATTGGGTGCTTAACAGGGGCTATCAAGAATGGGCTTGTACATACTATATACATTTACTCTTTCTTTAGAAGAACATTGGAAAAGAGAGAAAGACATTCTTTAATAAAGATAACTTGGTGTAAGAAGCATGGTCATAGCTACTTACCTGCGAGCTTTACTAGTGGTTTCCTTGAATCTTGAAAATAAACTCATATTCAATGAAATGGGATAAACACATCAATATTCATTTCACATTAAGCTTTACTATCCGACAACCCTACATGCTCACTTAAATTCCATATTGGAATTAAAGTGTTTTTCCTTAACCCATTTAACTACCCACCATACATGGCACTAAGCCAAAACATTAATATTCTCATTCCGACATTTAAAGAACTCATGAAAGTACATACCTTGCTTACTGTCCCCTTTAAGGGCCATCATTTTCTATATGAAGGATAGGTAGAAATCATAGGTTAGGAATATATAGATGGTAGGAATTTATTTAAGAATGGAAGGGAACAAAGAAGTGTTACAAGTCTGAAACTTTCATTCAAATAGGGCATTTGATAGCTTTGTAACATCATATGGAAGGTAAGTCCAAAAAAAAGGCCAATGCCCACAAAAGGGTTGATTTTTGTCACTTGTTCTTCAATGGTTTTTCATATTAAAATTTATCTTTGGTTAAACAAAAGGGTGAAGTTGAGCAAGGGAAAAAAATGGGCTAGTTTAGGCTTCAAAACAGACATATTTCAAAATTCTGCAGTACATGGGCAGCTAGCAAGTCATAGTACATTCATGGTCTTAAACATCCCTCTCTTAACCAAATCTCAACTACATAATTAAGAAATATTAGAGTTGTAGAAAACTTAAGGAAAGCCTCATATATTTTCTGAAAACATAGCATAAATAAAAGGAGTACAACACTTGGCAACTTAAAATTCCTAAAGTAAGCTTACTAGTTTAAATTTAAAATTCTTAGTGGCTTACTTAGGCCATAAACTTGAGGAAAGTATATCTAAAATTATAAACCTTAACTTCATTAATTTAACACATAAAGACATAATTAAAACATGGCTTGGACTCAAGAAAATACAAGAAAGGACTGCAAAAATCTGCCTTGCAAACACACGGCTGGAACACACAAAACAGGGCATGACCCACGGCTTCTTCATATATATATATATATATATATATATATATATACAACAGAGCAACCAATCATCACTTGTGACTAACCAAGTTAAACAAGAAAATATATCATTTTCGAATGATAGGAGATACACGGTAAAACAACTTCAACATACTTGGTTTGGCCAAAAATAGAGCTTTAATGTTTATTAATACATAAACAGCAACTAAAAATTAAGATCCAAACTAAAACAACTCAATGAGTCTCCCAAAATCAACTAAAATTGAGTGGGTCAAGTTAGGGTTTTTACCTTTGGTGAAATCCTTCCCTAAGCACGAAAATGGGGAAGAGGAAGGTAGGTTCGGCTTAGGGAAACAGAGGGCACGCGAATCCCTTGGCTAGAAGTCCAAACCGAAGCATTAACATTCACAAAAAGAAAAAACCCACTTGATTAAACCATGTCTAATATTTCAAAACACACAAGGGAGAAGATTGAGGGTATTCTTACCTTGTTATTTTCCTCTTGAGGAGAAGGAAAAATAGATGCTTGGCATGAGATTGGAAGAGAAATGGAATGAGAGAGTAGTGGGTTAGTCACACAGTGAGGGCTGGAAGAGTTATCTTCCTTTCCTTGTTCTAGATGTCGGTGGGTGCAAGAGGAAAAAGGAGGATTTGCTTTCTTGTCTCTTGGAAGCCGACCTGTAGGAGAAGGAAAGGAGACTTAATTTGGCTTATGGAGGAGGCTACGGGTTCAAGGAAGGAAAAAAAAAAGAATTTAGTTGATTTGATTAAAGCTTATCACATAAGCTTGGGAGATGGATGGTGGAGATCTATCCACCTCAAGGATGCTTTTCACCTACCAATCCAATGGTAGAAAATAATTGGGTCATTTTTTAAATAAATAAAATTAAAGGGCTTAAGGGAAAATATTTCAAAGTCTTAAAAATAATACCCTTGATTTATTTTAATAAATTATATTTTAAAAAAATATAGCATACTCATCTTAAAATAAATTAATTAAAACTACTAAAAATATTTATCTCAAAATATTTAACTTAAAGAATTAATAAAATGACGTAAGGACCTACGTAGTAGGACTCGGGTATTACATGTAGAGAGTTTGACACCAACAGAATTTATTTGCTCAACTTTTCCTTTCTCTGATGATGATTCCATTTTTCAGACACCTGAACTTTTACTTGATGAAAAAACTGACCATGTTGATGAAAATGTATTTGAAGTTTTGGACTATTTTGCAGATTCTTCTCTACCACTTGAAGTACAGTTTGTAGGCGCAAGATGGCAATCACAGTTTGAAACTCTACCACCACCAGACATACTTAAATCTTCAGAGGAAAAAGTTCCCCAGTTGGAACTAAAACCACTTTCTCAAGATTTAAAGTATGTTTTTCTTGGTCCTGAAGAATGCACTTTTCCTGTGGTTATTTTCTCGAAGTTAAATTAGAAGGATGAAGCCCAGTTGATTGAAGTCTTAAAAAAGTATCGATGCGCAATTGGTTGGACAATAGCCGACATCAAAGGTATTGATGCTGCTGTTTGTACCCACAGAATCCATCTTGAAGACGATGCTAGACCGATTTGTGATGCTCAACGTAGGCTTAATCATACCCTGAATGAAGTTGTCAAATATGAAGTGCTTAAGCTGCTCGTAGTGGGTATCATTTACCCCATCTCAGATAGTAAGTGGGTAAGTCCAACTCAACTGGTACTAAAAAAATATGGTTTAATTGTTGTCAAAAATGAGAAAAATGAATTGATTCCAACTAGAATGGTCACTGGCTGGAGGATGTGTATTGATTACAGAAAACTTAATTCAACCAATAGGAAAGATCATTTTCTTTTACCATTTTTTGATCAAATTTTAGAACGTGTGGCTGGTAATGCATTTTACTATTTCTTGGATGGATACTCTGGTTATTATCAAATTGTTGTAGTGCCTAAGGACCAGGAGAAAACCACTTTCACCTGTCCGTTTGGCACCTTTGCTTTTACCAAAATGCATTTTGGTTTATGTAATGCCCCAACCACCTTTCATTCTTACATGATTGAGGATATTTGTAAAATATTCATGGATGACTTCTCTGTTTTTGGGAAATTTTTTGATAGTTGTTTGCATAATTTGGCACGTATTCTCCAGAGATGTGAGGAAAAAAAATATTTTACTTAATTGGGAGAAATGCCAATTTATGGTTACTCAAGGCATTGTCTTGGGATATATTGTTTCTTCTGAAGGTATAAAGGTCGACAAGTCAAAAATTGAATTAATATCTAAACTTCCTATCCTTAGGACGGTTAAGAATATTTGTTCTTTTCTTGACCATGCTAGCTTTTATAGGCGGTTTATTCAAGGGTTCAGTTCTGTTGCAAAACCTTTGTGCACTCTTTTACAAAATGATATTGATTTTGTTTGGACTGATGAGTGCCAAAAAACTTTCGATACCCTTAAAGAATCGCTTACCACCGTCCCTATTATACAACCCCCGCAGTGGGGCATTCCCTTTGAAATTATGACTGATGCAAGTGATTATATGCTGCGTGTTGTTTTGGGACAGCGTGTGGATAATAAACCTTTTGTGATTTATTATGCCAATAGAACCTTGAATGATGACCAGAAAAATTACACCACAACTGAAAAAGAATTGCTTGCAGTGGTTTTTACACTTGATAAATTTTGGGTTTTCATTCTTGGTTCCCCTGTTACTATTTTCACTGACCACTCTGCTCTTAAGTATTTGTTGGCTAAGAAATATGCAAAACCATGCTTGATCCGCTAGATTTTACTACTTCAAGAGTTCAACATCACCATTAAGGACAAGAAAAGAGTCGAAAATGTGGTGGCTGACCATCTCTCCAGATTTCCACCATCTTCCTCTTCAAAAGTCATCCTTCCTCTTGATGACAGTTTCCCGAATGAGCAGCTATTTGTGATTCACAAAGCTCCCTGGTTTACTGGCATAGTCAACTATTTGGTGACTAAGCAAATGCCCTCTAAATGGTCCATCCAAAATAAGCGCCGATTTCTCTTTGAGGTACAACACTTTTACTTTGATGATCCGTACATTTTCAAATATTGTTTAGACCAAATGATTCGAAGATGCATTCCTGATGGTGAGTTTTCTTATGTGTTGAGATTTTGTCATATTGGTGCATGTGGAGGTCATTTTTCAGCAAAGAAAATAGTCGCTAATATTTTGCAAAAAGGTTTTTACTGGCCTTCCATGTTTAAAGATGCTTACAATTTTTGTAAGGCTTGTGAGTCTTGTCAAAAATTGGGATCCATTAGCAAAAGAGACATAATGCCTCTTTTCCCTATTCTCACTTTAGAAATTTTTTACCGTTGGAGAATAAACTTCATGGGACCTTTTCCAGTTTCCTTTGGAAACACATATATTTTATTGGCTGTGGATTTTGTTTCAAAATGGGTGAAGGTCATTGCTTGCAAAACAAATGACCATAGTGTTGTCCTAAACTTTTGCAATCTCTGTTTGTTCGCTTTGGCATGCCTAAAGTTATCATTAGTGATGGGGGTTCTCTTTTTTGCAAAAAACCATTTTCTACACTCATGAAGAAATATGATATCACACACCGAGTTTCTACCCCTTATCACCCTCAAACAAATGGGCAAGCAGAATTGGCAAACAGAAAGATCAAAATCATTTTGGAGAAGACTATCAATCCTAATAGGAGAGACTGGTTAGTTAAACTTCTTGATGCTTTGTGGGCTTATAGGACAGCTTTTAAAACTAATCTAGGGATGTCTCCTTATCTATTAGTTTTTTGTAAAGCTTGTCATTTACCTGTTGATATTCAGCATCGAGCTCTTTGGGCTAAAAAACATGTTAACATGTCACTTGATGAAGCTTCAGGGTTGAGGAAATTGCAGATCAATGAATTGGATGAAGTTCGTCGGGATGCCTATGACAATGATCAGCTGGCGATGGAACGTATGAAAATTCTACATGATCAAAAAATTCATTCCAAGCATTTCACACTTGGTCAGGAAGTTCTTCTTTACAACTCTCGCTTACATATTTTTCCTGGTAAATTGAAATCCCAATGGAGTGGGTCGTACATTCTAAAGAAGGTTCATCCTCACGGGGCGGTAGACATTGTCAATCTGAAGAATGGTAATAGCTCAACTATCAATTGAAAACGTCTAAAGCCCTTTATGACTGTCTTTGATCCAAACGAAGAGATCTTGCTGGTGAAATACCCCAGGGAAGTATCTTGATTTTGGTTTTGATTTTGATTGTTTTTTCTTCTTCCCTTTACGGTTTTCTTTGATTGTTTTGCTTTGATTTTATATCGCATGTTTGGTTGTTTGTGTTGCCTACTTATTCCTGTGCACTTTGTTTTCTTTCGTTCAATTCATTAAAGACCATGTCTCTCACTAGTTAGGGGTAGCGTGTGTGCACATATTTAAAAAAAAAATTGCATTAATGTGATGTGCATTGATACACATATGATTGACACACACTCTATTTCTAGTATTTTGTGAAATCTGAGCATCTTGGTGGAGTAGTTGAACAGAATCATTTTGTGAAGATTTATTTTCAAGCTTGAGCATAGAGCATGATTTTTTATGCATCATATTTTGTTGATGTGTAGCTTGAAACACCGGGATGCTATACTCATTGAGATGAGACTTGGTGAGACTTTTGTAGAACGAATGGCAAGTTTTGAAGGACATTTTGCACATGCATACATTTTTAGTGTTCCTTAATTTACTGTTCATTGATTTAACACAAGAGAAATAAACTGCAGGACTACCGAGCCTTTTTTCCAAAACAAAAAAAAAAGAAACAAAAGGAAAAAAGAAAGAAAGAAAGAAAGATGAAAGCGATTTATGGAGCATTTCTTAAATTAAGGGCTAGAAACAGTTACCCAAGACTTTGGGGGTTGAGTATTCAACCTTCAAAAACAGAGCTGGCATGAAAACTACTAGTCCCTTGGGCTTTGAGGTAGTTACAATCAACAATGATTAATCTTAAGGTTGAAAAATACTATGACAAATCATAACTAGTAATGAGGAACACACAACCAGTTTAACTCCACACACACATTTGAGTTCTGAGACATTCGCCTTAATTCTATGTGAAAGATTGTTGGGATAGTCTTGGAGGGTATAGCCCCTGGGGGTTGAGTAGTAACGTGTCACTTTTGTGAGAATTCATAATTGTGTTTGATTGCTTTTGTTTAGATTTTGATCTTTATGTAATATTCATCTCAATTAATTTTCACTATTTTGCTCAAGGATTAGCAAAATGCTATTTGGGGGTATAATTGAGCTGAGTTATTGCATATTTTATACATCTAGAACCAATATGTTTTAATTATTTCATTACATTATTATTGGGTTTAGATGGAAAAATGGTTAAGATGCATAAATCCGAGTTATGATTTAAATTGATTTATAGCATAGTTAATGCTTAATTTTATAACTTGTGATTTAATTTGGCAATATTTCTTCACATGCACAACACATTTTTGATATTCTATTCTTTCTTTCTATTTGATTTGATTTTATTTTTTTCTTATTTCTATTGTATTTTATTTATTTTTCTTTCCAAGCCAAGAAATGTAAAAGCATGAGAAAAGTCAAAAAGGCACCAAAAGGCAAGTAAAAAAGGCACCAAGTTTTTTTTATTCTCTAAAGCCACATAGCACGCAGGACCCAAGCTATTTTTGGGTTTTGATGAAAAGTTGAGTTTTAGCATGGGCCGTTTTGGAGAGAAACGGCAGCAGTTTGGCATTTTAATTTTACACAAAGTAGGGGCTCTTTCTCAAAACGCAGTTGGGCAACACACGAAAAAAAATAAAATAAAACCACGCACGCACGCAACGGACAGACGCGAGACGCTGGGGCATTTTGGTAAAAGCAAGAATCCCTTTTTTCGTGAGAAGAGGGATGCAACCGAGGAGAGTAATTTTTTTCCTTGTTTTTTGTTTGGACGCAACACGAATAGAGAACGCCGCACATTGAAGAACCTTGAGGGGTCCAACGTCTGCTGCTACCCAGTCGTCTTCCACTGCCTACCACCTCCATCTCCATCTCCATCCATTTGGCTTATTCTTTCCACTCTCTACTATTTATTTAATTTTAGTTTAAAGTTTATAATGTATTTTTGAGAGATTTGGCTTACACCTTTGGGAATTTTATTTGTTGTTTATTTACTTGATGTTAGTTATTTTTCTTGCTTCTTTAAGCTTCCATTAAATAGACATTACAATTGTTATGGACTGATTTTGAGAATTTATGATTTAAATACAAGGATTAATCCTAGAATTTTGATTTTGGGGTTTTTCAATTTTCAGATCATATTGCATTAATTATTTTCTAATCTAGATTAGTTCTTAGTTTAGTTTTGTTAATCTTTTAGTTCCATTGCATATTAGGTTAATTAGGATTTAATTAATTTCGATTTAATTAATTAATTTTATGATTAATTGAGATTGTTTAGCTTAGTTGGTTCCTTGATTGTTAATTTCAATTTGTTAGTCTTTTACATTTTATTTCGACACTCAAACAAATCTAAAAATATGAATCTAGTCCATGACTAGTGCCCTTTTCATTCCCGTTGCATTCTTCCATTCATTGCACATACCACCACTTTTATTTTTTCTTTGTGAAGATTTTCATCATTTTAAACGAGTTTGATTTTAAGCAATTTTCCTTGATGAGACAATCTAGGAATTTATTTCTAATTATTACGCGACATCCTCCTACACTTGGGATAGCCTTCGTGCTGCTCATTTTTTATTGAGTCAACTATCCATGGTTTTGGCTGACAAAACCACCAACAAGTGGTAAATCTCACATCCCCTCTCAGTCGCCCAGATCTATATAGTATATATGTCTTCCATGGCTTGTTCTTCATGTTTTGGTCACTTTTACTTTCTTGGAGAGAACTCTAGAGGAGATCTAAAACAGCTAGGCTGACTATTCTTACTTAAATTTTTCTAAACAGTAGATTCTCAAGAAACTACCTTCATATAAGTTGTTTATCTTTCAGTCTAGTTACCATTGGTGTATTGTTTGTAATTTTTAATGGAGTTTTGATTGGTGAAAAGTCTGTTTAAGTATGGAAAGATCATACTAGGTGCTAGTCTAGATATTGCGCAAGAATTTTTTTATGAAGTTTTTGGAAAGATCTTAGTCCGATATTTTTATGGTTTATAGTTAACATATTAACATGAAATTTTGATTTATATTTTTTGCATATTAAGAACTTTTACTAAGATTTTGCATGATTTTAGAACGTTGGAAACTAGAGGTGTAAAAACAGTTTCTGTTTTGATAAGTGATAATATTTTGTTATGGAAGCATAATCCTATAGTCTTGATATTCATATATATTGATCTTAAGACTTTGATATATATTTTAGGAAGTAATTTCTGGAGATTAATGGTTTTGATCTTGATGAAATAAATTTTAATGAATGCTAAGGTCCGGTTAGGAAATGAGGCTCACAGTTTGCTTTGTGTCTTAATGCAACTTTTGCTATGTGATCTTTAGTTTAATGCTTAGATCATGTTTAGAATATGAATATGAGGTATATGATTTTATTTCTTGACGATTTATTTCATGAGAAATTTGGATCTAGTGGTTTGATTTAAAATCAAAGTATGTGGTACTCGGTTTTGAAGTTAGTTTGCAAATCAATTATGTTGCTTGATGTTTTGTGATTTTTGTGGTCTTTGACTTATTCTTTAAGCATGATGTTTCTTAGGATGGAATTGGAAACATGTTAAGAGTATGTTATGAAATTTTGGAGTTCTTAGAGTTGACTTGAAGAGTGTCAGACCAAGAACATCAATGAATGTTCTATTTGGTCAAAACTTAATGTTTTGGCATGTTTATTGATATAAAGAGTTTATGATTTTTATGGAATGTATATTTTGATTTCTTAGCATGATTTTAGAACCTAAGATATGATTTGTGGAAGTTGTTAAGAATGGGTTAAGTATGAAAGTGTGTTTGAAGGTCAAGTATGGAACAGAGTGTTGTTTTTTGCCCTAGAGTGGTTCGGCCATAGTGAAGTTCTTCTAGTTGTAAATTGTCTTAAATTTTTTTTATTAGATATTTGAATCTAAGAAAAACTTTACATTACTAATGTAAATTTTGGTGAGTTTTAGACTTAGCATGCAAAATCTTAATTTATGGATAAAATTATCATTTTTTCACAAGTTGATGGGTAAAATGGTAATTTTACTTTGATTCAGTAATTTTATGTTTATGAGTTTGTTAATGAAGAGTTTCTAACCCTTAGAAATATCTCCTTTCAGTTCACATTATTTTGCGCTAGTTGTTGTGAAATTTAAATTGTACTCGCAAGTGCACGAATCATACTGAAGTATAGTGTGACGCCCCCAGCCCCGCTTGGGATTAGACGGTGACTGAAATGTCGAAACATGAAATACAAGGCTACATACCCCTCATACATGAAAGATAAGATACAATGCAACTATGTATACTAGCAGTATGCAATAAATAACGCAACGGAAAATGTAAAGTTCGTATAAGACTAGGCAACGCCTAAAGCAGTAGCCTTGGCACCTGGTACCGTAAGACTAAACATAACCCAAACATTGCCTTTAACATAACATACTTTTCAAAAGTACCAGATAAAAGATATGTTCATTATTTCCCAAAACATGAGTACTGAAAACCTTTTCCCAAAAGAAAGGGACCAATCACAAAAAGGCCTTAAATTATCAGAAATCCAAAACATGTTTCCTGGCACAGGAAAACGGTCCCTCTCTTCTTTTTTCACAAACTAGTCAGGCTTATTTCTTTTCTCCAAAAATCGATTCTTGTCCCGATTCCTTAATCTCTTCAGCTCGTCACTGAGCTGCAGTGCCTCGAAAATGAGTCTGTCGACGTTCTCTACCCTATCCAACAAGGAGGGCTCTAACGTGCTCTCATTGTTCTTCAGTACCTCCTCAATGGTCGAGGGTACCGTCCTTTTGCGTTTCACCATGGGAGTGATCTTCTAGGCCTATCATAGCTTTTACCATTCCGGGTGGGGAATGATAGTGGAAACTACCACAATGAGATTTTGAGAAATCTCAGCGAGTAAACATAAAACATACAACAATTAACATAAGCATATAAATGGCCAATTGTGGAATGCATGCATGGACATGTACTTAACATATGACGTGACCAAAAAATTGACTTATGCACTTGGCCTTTTTCGAAAGACATGTAACAGAGATCCTTAGACTTTTCAGAAAAATATCTTTGAAATCATTTTCGTGTTGATCTTTAAACATTCATATCATATCATATCGTATCATATCACGCGATTCATATGATGTGAGCTCATATCATGCGATTCATATCGTGTGAGCTCATTGCCTTGTTCTTATAACACATGGTGGATACAACACAGCTCCCCTAAGCACCGCGTGTTTCTACTAGTTACTACACCACCAACAATCCGTACATCACAGTGAAGTGAATATGTCTTATTCATAATCATTATAACACGACAGTACTTCGTCAAGTTATTTGCCTTAGTCATGGCACCCACTAGCATTATGTGCTATCTTGTTTTGGCATCCTTTCCAAAAATATCCATTCGCGGTACTCCGACGGTTCTTTGTCAACCCAGGGGTCACCCCTCCATTATTAAGTACTCCAGAGTGGACATATGAGTTCCACAAGGACATTCTCTCGTCCTAGCATTTGGGGTCATGATAAAATATTTACAAACACTTTTGAAGAAATCATTTACCCAAATACATGTGATATGAGACTTAAGACGTACTCTTTCTTACACTTGACATGTGACATATGAGATGTTGTGCATGCAATAATCAAGTGTAACACATTTGAATCATGACATGGTAACATATGAGCATGGCATAGTTCAACATCAAAACACTTAATCCAAACATACACAAACATGCTATGGCCGAAACTTATAGAGTTCATTAGCATGAAAACCGAACTACAATGGACTATAGATCATGGCAAAGAGCATCACAAAAGCTGAAACATGAAAGCATAGCAAATTATCCCATAAGCTAAAACCCTAATATCTTCAAATCATGGCGTAACATCAAGCAAACCAAAGCATATAATCCTGGCATGTTCTTGTACATTTTTACAATGAACTATATAGATCATGGCAAAAATCATCACAAAAGCCGAAACATGAAAGCATAGCAAATTATCCCACAAGCCGAAACCCTAATATCTTCAAACCATGGCATAACATCTTGCAAACCGAAGCATATAACATGGCATGTTCTTGTACATTTACAACAAGATACTTATTCCACAAAGTCACTAAATAACAAAATACACACTATCAAATAAGATGAAAGATTCGCACAAGTATATACATATATGAACCGAAAATAGGTTGAGGGTTTACTTACAAAAGTCCTTCAAAGAAAAAGCTAGCAAGTTGTAATGGACGATACTTGTTAGAACAAGGGTTAAACCCTAATCCGTGTGTGCGTGTGTCAAGGGATAGCTAGGGTTGGTCATTTTGCCTAAAGTGGCCCTTTCCAATATTCGGTCCATAGTTTCTAGAAGATGAAACCTTTGAGTTTACTCGACCCTTGCTAGGTCATGAACTTGTAATAGATGTGCAAGTGATATGGCCGATTGGTTTGAGAATTTGGGTCCTCAAACTTTCAGTCTCCTTTCCTTGAGAATCTTAGGTCATTTCAAAGATGAAATAGCCCATTGAAACTATATGTGTGAGTGTGCCCTTCGGAATCTCAAACTCACTTTGAGATCTCCTGCACCTTGGAATAGGCGTGTGTGATTGAGAGAAGAGAGGAAATTGAAGTATAACGTTCTTGTCGTGGAATCTCTCCTAAATCCATGGCCTTCCCTTGAGTGTATGGTCATTGCTTGGTTGGAAGGAAAGTGTGGGAAAATAGTGTTTGGACTTGGAGAATCCTCTAAGTGGCGTGAGAGAGAGATGGAGTAGAGAGAATGCATTAGGAGTCCGAAAATGAATAAGAAGAAAAGAGGGTGGTTGTAGGCCATGAGGTCTTTATATAGCCTACCTCCTTGAAGCTGATTGGTCAAACAAGAGCCAACGCATAAAGGACATGTGGCATGACTCTCCTTTTTCTTCCCTTGGTTGAAACCCTAATGCCCTCTGAACTCCCTTCCAATGTCTAGGTTCAATTAATCCCATGTGCATTTGTGTAATTTTCCTCAAAACCTCTTCATCGTTCCAAAAATGGTTGTTGCATGCATGCCAAGTGGCATTGGCGTGTGGAGTGCCTCAAAGTGCCACCCCCTTCTCTCATTCCCCCATGAGGATCTTTCCTCTTCCCCATGGTGTCCCTTACTCTTCCCCATGCGTGACCCTTACTCTCTCCCAAGTAAGAACCTTCTTCTTCCTATGCTCATTCCCTAGGTGACTCTCCCACCTCCCTATGCCTTTTAAAAATTCTAAACATGACATGCGCCAAATGATTGGATGTGGTGGCCGAAACCCTAGGTTACAATGGTAATTTCGTGTGAAACTTCTTCTAGGATCTTTCATTCTCCAATGCATGAATGACAATTGGCACTAAGTCTGAAATTCCCTAGAGTGGGCATGTTGCTTAGGGATCCGAAAGCCTCTTGGTGTTCCCCATGAAATCCTAAGGAAAAATTAGCCCATTAGTCTTCCCATGCGCCACTTCCCTATGCAAGATCTCTTGGACCTATCTCAAATTGACAAGTGGCGAGTGAAGGGGTTCTTGGTGAGTGTGAGGCGTGTTGGCTAAGTGGCTCTTGGTCTCTCCTAGGTGAATCTCATGATTCCCTTCTAGAAACCTTCATGCATGAGTGACATGTGGCAAGTCCAACGACTTGTCACTATAATGGGCGTGCAAGCCCTTTGGGTTCCCAAACCCTCTGCTTCTCTCTCTCTCTTCCCCCCCCCCCCCAAGCCCACCATCACGTCCAGATACATGCACTATGCATGCACGACAAGTGGCACAAGCCATATGGTGTGGGGCGTCCTTTGAGGCTTTTTGGACTTAAGCCCACCTAATTGTCCGAAATCCAAGGGCTTAGATGGCTCTTGTCTTGGGCTTTGGTTACCTAATCCTAAGAGCCAATGTCTTAATCATTCTATGCATAAATCATGGCCCTTAATAAAACAAAAATTTAGGCAACGTAAATACAGATAAAAGTCTAGCTAAGTCTAGGTTATCACATATAGTTTTAGCAAGAACGAGGTTGAACTCACACGTACTTATAAAAACGTAGGAAACCAATTAAATATAAACCAAATAAATTATACTCTAGTTCAGAAAGATGAGTTGTAAAATAGAACCAAAAATTAAGAATTAAACAATCAATTAATCAAAGCAAGAAATAATTAATTTAATAAACTAATCACAATAAAAGAACTAGAATAAATAAAGATGCAAACTAATCTCAACAACAAATAAAACATTAATGGAGAATGAACTAAGGTTTTGGAATCCACCTCATTAATTCATAATAATATATTTATGAAAATTAATTCTTCTCGAACATCTACATGATAATCTAGAAATCAATTTTGTCATCATGAAAAATAGCCTCGTCGAAACTCTTTTTTAAGAAAATATCTAAAGTATGTTTTTCTTCGCTCAAAGATATAAAATCAAATCATCACTTGTATATGTTAAAACAAATCACAAAAGAAACAAGATTTTATTTTTGACAAGATTATAAAATCAAGCTCTCAATTGATTAAGATTATTCTATATTATGAGAAAGATAAATATTAAGAATTCTATCTCTCTCAATTGATACGAATCAAGAACAATAAATCGTTGAACATTTTCATAGCAATCTCATAATTAAATAATACTACTAATCATCCATGTTTCATCCTCAACCTTTGTTGAAAACTTAGCTAGACATGTTCATAAAAATAAACTCTAAAATTTGAACATAAATAAACATCAAAACAATATTTAAAAATATTGAAGAAAAATAAAAATTATAATGTTCTCAAAACATAATCATAGCTGTAAAATTGGAGATAGAACCCCATTTTTTCTTTTACTCCGTATGAAATATAATAAATAATTTCTAATCATCTAATGTCATATCATAAAATGATGAGAAGATGATAGAAATTAAGATAATAAGTAACATTACTCATATTCCCTTTCGTATGCTACTTTCTTCTTTCATTTTCATTTTCACGTTAACTTCACGTCAGCCTTTTCCGTGAGTTTATAGTGTAGGACTCCAGCTTTAATTGCTTCACACGTCCAGCCCTCAATGCGCAGCAGCTATTATCTTTTTTCTTTTGTTTTCTTCCTTCACGTTAATTCAACGCCGGCTGCTTTGTTTATCTTCACTCTTTTTCTATTCCTTTTCTCAGTAGAAGTCTATCTTCTAGGTCAGCTCAACGTATATTAAATATAATTCTTCCCCCCTTTAATTCATAATAAAAAAAAATTAAAATTAAGTGAGAAGATTAAAATATGTCAAAACTAATAAAAATATATATAATTATTAACACTACAATTAATACTTTATTTAAAATAGTGAAATTATACACAATTTAGTTATTATCACTAGTTACGCCACACTATAATCATTGTAAGTTGGCCTCAAACTTACTCTCAAGATACTTGTGAATGTATGGTGGTAAGAAACCATCATTCATGTGGTTAGGTTTATTTATATACACTTTAAGTTGTGTTATGCCATGTTATCTTTTCAAGTACATAATTATTTGTTACATGTTATATCATGTCATGCCATGTTGAATTGTTGCACGCCATGTTATGCAATGTTATTAGTCATACATACATGTCATGTCATGTCATCTGTCATTTTATTTTACGCCACGTCGTATCACGAGTATGGAGTTTGTCACGAAAAATAGTATTTTCAAGTCAATTGAGTCTTTTATGTTTATCACGACCCCAAGTGCTAGGATGTAGCAATATCCTAGTGGAACTCCATTGTTCATGCAGGAGTGTTTAAACTGTTGTAAAATTTTCTGGATTGAAAAAGTACTGTAAACAGGCTTCAAATGAGACCTAAGTAACTGGCTGTCGGAGCGAAGTCATGTGACCAACCGCTCCTTTCTTCTCGATTGGTCACGAGTCTTGCATTTGTGTTTTAAATCTTGAAGTTGTGTTTTAAGTTAGCAGATAATTTTTCAATGGAGCCCAGTGTTTTAAAGTCTTTGAAATATTTTAAATGTCTAAAATTATTTTAAATGGGGTATTTTTAGTGTTATTGAACCAAACCAATTTTGAAAGTAAGCCTCTTTATATTTTTGGAGCCCTACAAATAATATATAATTTTAGCAAATCATTTTATTTAAATGATTTTAGTTCTTTAAGAATGTTATTGAATATTCATTATTTTATTTTATGTTAAAAACTCTATTTATTTAGATGGTTTTATTTCTCTTCAATATTTAGTAAACTTCATTATTTTATTTTATGATAAAGATTATTATTTTTAGATCAGGATTAAAAGCAAGTTTTAAAACTCAGTGTATTTTTCCTTGCAATTATTTCTACTCTTTGTTTTTATTAGTCTTTTATTTCAGTTGGATTAATCTATCAAAATTAGGAAATCCAAGTTGTAGGGCTAGGATTAAATTCCCCAAGGAAACTCTAATTCCCTCATTTTTCCCCTCCCCTCTCTCTCTTCCCCTCCAGCCGCCCCTCTCTCCCCCCGATCCCTCTTCTCCTTCAGGCCTCCGCTTCGACCCAACCCAAGCCACCGCCGCACGTCGATGGCACCAGCCTCACGACGTCGCCGACCATCCCCTCCAACTCCGACCATGTCACGGGTGTCTTGTGGCTGGCCTTGAAAAACTACAGTGGGAGTTTGGTCCTTATGAAGGCTAAAGAACTGCTGGTTGAAGAAGAAATTCGGGGGAAGTAAAAATAATAGTAATAACGGAATGGTGGCTTTAATGAAACGGTGAGCTTTGGAGGGTAAGTGATGGATGAGGGCTTTATTGAAACGGGGAGTTTTGGAGGCTTAATGTTGGGTGTCGTTTGGCGTGCAAAGCAACTGCGTTTTGTTGGATGGCTTTAATGAAACAAAGCGTTTTGTATATTGTAGTTTGTTGTAGTTGCGTTTTATTCATTGTTGTTTGCGTTTTATTTCTTTCATCACCTTGAACACTTGAAGTCAGTTTTATCTGTTTTACAACAACACATTATTTGCGAAGAAATCTAAATGTAGATTTGAACTCTTTTGTGTGGTCTGATGAGGCTGAAGAGGCTTTTAAAGAGTTGAAATCTGCTATTGCAAGACCTCCTGTATTAAGACTTCCTGATTTTTCTAAGGAGTTCACTATTGAGTGTGATGCCTCAGGGGTGGGGTTGGGAGCTGTATTGATGCAAGACAACCAACCAATAACTTTCTTTTGTAAAGCTTTAAAAGGAAAAGCATTGTTTTTGTCTACCTATGAAAAAGAATTATTGGCACTGGTGTGTGCAGTGGGGAAATGGAAACCATATCTGTTGGGTCAGTCTTTCAAGATTAAAACTGACCAACAGGCCTTGAAGCACTGGTTGGAGCAAAGATTGGCCACTGAAGCTCAACATAAGTGGATCTCCAAGCTCATGGGTTATGATTTTTGTGTAGAATATAAAAGGGGCAGAGAGTTTGAAGAATATTCAGCTACATTGGCTCTTATGTCATTTCCCACTCCTTTGTGGTTAGAAGAACTTAAACAAAGTTATGTTTTTTCTAGTGACATAACTAATCTGGTTAGTGCTTTGCAACAAGGGCAGCAGGATCCTAAGGAATTCTCTTTGCAGCAAGGTCCTCTTTTCAGGAAAGGGAAATTGGTGATAGTCCCTTCATCACCTTTTCATGCCAAAGTGCTGCAACATATTCATCACAGTCCAGAAGCAGGTCATGTGCGATACCATAAAACGTTACAAAAGGCTAAGATGGTTTTTTATGGCCAGGCATGAGGAAGGATATTAAAAAGCTGGTTAGAGAGTGTCAGATATGTCAAGTAAACAAGCATGAAACTGTACTTCTTGCAGGGTTACTTCAACCTTTGCCTGTTCCTCAAAGTCCTTGGCTTGACATTGCCATGGATTTTATTGAGGTCTCCCTAGTTCAAATGGGTTGACTGTCATTTTGACTGTGGTGGACACATTAACAAAGTTTGGGCATTTTTTCCCATTGGCTCACCCTTATACAACTAGTAAAGTAGCTGAGATTTTTTTTGCTTGTGTATTCAAGCTCCATGGCCTACCAAAGACTATTGTGTCTAATCGAGATACTATCTTTACTGGGTTTTTCTGAAGTTGCAGGCTTATAGACAGAAATCTATGGCTATGAGGCATAATATGAAATTGGCCCCGAGGTGTCATGGACCTTTCTAGGTCATTCAGAAAATAGGGACAGTAGCATATAAGTTGAACTTACCTTCTTCCTCCAAAATACATCTTGTTTTTCATGTTTCTTCTTTGAAGAAAAAGCTGGGTGACCAGATCTCTCCTTTACCAACATTACCACCAGTAGATAGTGAAGGCAGTGTGCAACCTGAACCTGAGATAATTCTTGACAAAAGAATGAAGAAGCTGGGCAATCATGCCTCCATTGAAGTCTTAGTGAAATGGTTGGGTGCTTCTCTTGAAGATAGTTCCTGGGAATCCTTATGGAAGCTCAAATCAATGTATCCACATTTATAGAGTACAGTCCTTTAATACTTGTCACGGGTGCCTTGTGTCTGGCCTTGAAGAACTGCAGTGGGAGTCTGGTCCTTATGAAGGCTGAAGAACTGCAGGTTGAAGAAGAAATTCAAGGGAAGTAAAAATAACGGTAATAACATAATGGTGGCTTTAATGAAACGGTGAGCTTTGGAGGGTAAGTGATGGATGGGGGCTTTATTGAAACGCAAAGCAGCTGCGTTTTGTTGGATGGCTTTAATGAAACGAAGCGTTTTGTATATTATAGTCTGTTGCACTTGCGTTTTATTCATTGTTGTTTGCATTTTATTTCTTCCATCACTATCTGCTAGTATATATGCAATGTTGGGGATGCTTATCTATTGTTGATTGATCATTCAAAGAATTGGCTTTAGAGGTTGAGAATCCCTCGAAGATTCTCTGCAAGTTCATAATGGAATTTTGCTCATTCATTTCCTAACTTGAGTGTTTCTTCCCTATGTTCTGGTTTGAGATTGCAAGTGGTTTACTTGAATTACAGTAGGTTACTTGAAGGAACCTTACAGACCACCCCTCCTCTCCCACAGCTCCTCCACGAAGCCACGCTTGAAGCCCCTCTCTCTCTCTCTCTCTCTCTCTCTCTCTCTCTCTCTCTCTCTCTCTCTCTCTCTCTCTCTCTCGTTCTCCTTTGTCCGTGCCTAGCGGCACCGCCGCTCTCTCCCAACACCACCATGAGCCACCGTGGGCTTTCTCCCAGGTTGAGCCACCTCCATCCACCGGCCCAGCAGCCACACCTCTCTCTCTCCCTCTCCCTCTCAGATCTCACTAGATACCCATACGACGTCGTTCGCCGCCGCATCTCCTCTCGAACTGCCGTTGTACAGCCACGCCAGGAAGTTGAGTCAAGCCTCATCACACCCATGCCACCATCGTACCCCAGCTAGCTCGAGGTCTCTAACTCCCTCTTCTCCCTCCACCACACGGCTTTGCTACCACCAACCACCGCACGAAAAGCCCATAAACCACCTCGAGCCACCGTTGTACCCCTAGCCCACGACAGTACACCCCATCTCTCTATCCACCGTGTACTGCCACTCCAAGCAGCCCAACACCACCGTCCATGGCTAGCCCTCCACAACAACAGCAACCCTCGCAGCACCACCAGTGCACGCCTATCTCAGCCCCTTATGTATGGTATAAGCTCTATCCCTATGTCTCGATGAGTATTATGTCTATGTAGTTTGTATGGATGTTGGTGTTGTGCTGTATTATTGGCAGATTTGCTATGTATAATGGTTGTGATGATTGTGGTGGACTTAGAAGAAGTGAGGTGGTTGGGGTTGTAATGGAGTTGTAAATGAAGCATGGAGGTTTTGGAATATGTGTGTTGTGTTAGGTTGTTTTCTGAGGAGCTTAAATGGGCTATGGATTTAGTATGTGTTTTTGGTGTTGGTTGTGGTATATTGTGTCTAAATGGATAATGGGTTAAATCATATGTATGTTGGATGGTGACTCGAGAATATATGTGTATTACTAAGAGGCTTGTCAGCTAAGTAAAATATGTGTAAAGGTTGGGTGGATTGATTTTATGCATATGGATGTAACACGGAGTTTATATGACTATTTGGTTGTGTAGCGGGTTTGTGTGGAGCCCAAGTGTTGGGTAGAATATTCATATTTTGTTGGAATGATGTATGGTTATCATTTGAATGGGATAAGGTGAATTAGTACTAATTATTGAATTGATATATTGTTGTGGTTTTGTGGAGTCATGATTTGTCACTTATAAAACTTTGTATGTATGTGGTGTAGACGTACAAATGGTATGGACAGATTTTAAGTTTGTTCTTGGGTTCATTTGCTTTGGATGTGAGTATGTGAGTGGCTTGTAATTTACATGGCTATGCTTGATTGTGTATTTTGCTACCTAGTTGAATTATTTTGGGACGATTGATGTGAATGCACGGAGTTGGGATGGAGATGGATTGTTTGGAGTGTTCAGATTTAACAATGGAGTTGTAGTGAGTTAAAAGGCATGATGATGATGTTGGTTGCTAAATGGACTAACTTGTGTAACTCGAATTTATTTCGTATGGGTGGCTATTGTTGATCTTAATTGGATTATATGTTGATCTTAGGTGATAAAGGGGTATGACACATATATGTTTGGTGGATCGCACATGTGTGTTTGGTGGATTGTATTGGTATGCTTAGTTGGCTTGTGTTATGCATTTGGATGTGAGGAAGTGAAATGGGACTTGGGTTAATGTGGATTGGATTAGGTATGGGGGAAGGGTATTGTTTAAGAACTGGTATTGTGACTGCAATTGTATTTTATGGTGAAGTGGGATTAAGTTGTAGGCTCATGAATAATGATTGGAGATTAAAGAGAAGCATGAAAGCTCACTTTATTAGTTAGAAAATGAAGTTGGGATTTCATATTTGTAGTTAGGCTTGAGATATATGGCAAGGGTTATACTTCAAGGATTGGATGATAACATGTGTAAGTGAAATGAGATGGATATTTTGAATACCTAGAGGTGTAAGTTTGTACAATTAGGAATCTTATGGAGGAGTATGCAAGTAAATAAATAATGGAGGTTATTTGGATAATGACTGGTCTAAGAGGGAGAAGCCTAAGTAAAGAACCAATTGGAGGTTAAAACCATGAGGGAGAGAATGGACTGAGAGTTAGGGATAGTTTTATTATGCAGGTTCTACGTTTAGTGTTCTTGTAAATGAAAAGGAAATGATGAAAGATTGTGAATGCATGTAGGTTGTCATCTGACACACACATGAACGGACTAGATGAAATGTGCATAGGATGGAGTCCAGGTAAGTATTACATTCATACTTTTCTAGAGTTTTATAAATGTTATGGAAATGAAGATGAAAATATTTTCTGTAGAAAATGAATGAAATTCTTTTATAAACATTCTTTTATGTAATGAAAGAAAATTAAATGTTTTCTTAAAAGGAAATGATGCTTCATGAATCTATACTCTTGTATTAATGTTTAAGGTATATGTATGTAAGAGCCTTCTTTGGCAAACCCCTTTTTATGCACCCAAAGAATAGTTGTATGCATGTGAATGGATGTTATATGTAGTATGTATTGTATGTATTTTCCATGAAATGAAATGATGAGGTTTTACGCTTTATGTTATGAAATGATGTTTTATGAAATGGAATAGATTGATGAATGAAAAGGAAAGGAATGAATGAAAGGAAAGGAAATGACTAAAAATAAATGAATGTTTTAATGTATGAAACTATGTAACGGCCATGACTGAAGGAATGAATGATGGTAACAATGGATTGAGCAGATTGCAATACCAGGTAAGTAGTACTGGTAGTGCACCCAGTGCTACCCCTGACTGAGGGATTCCCAACCCACGGCAGGTCCAAAATACCTCTAATCCCAACAAACAGGGCGTAACAGTGTGTACCGACCAGAGAAAAAGTGATAAGAATAATTGTATGTATGAAACATTTTAGTTTTTCTGAAGGAATGTATAAGGTGGGAAATGTTTCGAGAAATTAAAATTTTTTTAAAAGAAAAACCTCACCTTGTAATATTTTCAAAGAAAAGAATATTGTAAAGTATGTATATAAATGAGAAATGCATGAATGAAACTTATGTTACTATATTTTTACAAGTATGAAGTAATATGCTTACTGAGTATTCGACTCATTTTGTTTTTACATGTGCCCCACCCAGGAATGAATTGAGAACGAAGCGTCAGGACAGACACAACCCAAAGAAAAGGTGATGGAAACCTAGGCCTTTTGTACAATATATGAAATCTTATTTTTGAAAAAGAACTTATATTTTAGTTTAATAATTTCCACTGCAAAACTCTTTCTTAGATTTGTAAATGCAAGTTTTAAATTCTAACTGTCGAATCTTTTATATCCTGGGAAGGGAAGAAAAAAGTTTTAAGAAGTTCAGTAATTCTCGTCTTATTTTTCTAAAATCATTTTCTAAAGTCTCACCACAAAGATAAACGTTACAAGTCAGGCACCAATGTCAATGGTGCCAACCACAATTCACGTTCATGTTCTATGCACTCGAGCAGGTGCAAATACCTGTTACAGAATGCGTACATTGCATACTCACAACAAGTGCAGATATATGTGGTGTGATGCGTATGTTAATGTACTCACAACTGGTATAGATACCTATGATGTGATGCGGTATCAACAGGGGCACATGGCTCAAGGGGACTTATGTAGTATCCAGATGTCATATTTAATTAACCAGTTTATTAATGGGAAGAAGATTCCAAGTTCATGTTCAGATCCAAGTTAATGTTCAATTTCAGTTCATGTCATGTTTATTTCACGTTCAGTTCAATTCAAGTCAGCTCAGTTCACGTCAGTTACAGTTCATGTCAGTTCAGTCTATGTCAGTTCATATCATGTTAATTCTCATCTCATGTCGCGTTCACTCATGTTCACATCAACATTCATGTCTTTTTACTTTCGTCCATGCATCTGTAAACTGTTTGTTTAAGTTGGTTGTTAACTTGCGTGAGATTTATAATCAAATCTCACTTGGCAGTCCCAACTATCATTCACTCACTATTGATAGACTATGTGTTAGGAGCAAGAGGACCTGCAAAGGATCATCTAGACAAGGTCGACTAGACCGCAATGCAACCACAAGTAGCTCATTAGGTTGATGCTCCAGTTTTTGGATAGGATTATGCCTATGCGTTGCATGAGCTACTCCTTAGGCTAGCCTAGTCGTTATTATGTTACTTTTATTATGTGAGGTATGGAACCTCGTCTCCAATACTAATGACATTACAGAAATTTTGGACAAGTACTATAACTTTTGGGTGTCAATTATTGTATGTTTATGAAGTTTACTTGTGTTAATTTTGGGATATGTTATATCTGGTGCATAGTATTGCTTAAGAAAAAAAATTATCCGTTGCGAATATTGCATATTTTTAAATGCATACTAGGTGCATTGCATCTTTATTTGTCATGAATGGGAGTAGGTAATCTTGTGTTGCATATCCCGACACTTCAGATCCCAAGCGGATTTTTTTTTTTTGGGGGGGGGGGGGGGGGGGTTCACGTGTCTAGGAAAATTTATTTAGATTCTTACTTTTCATTTGATGACTCAGCCCAAGCGATTATGTTGTTTTAACTCGATGTAATTATGAGCATATTGCCTAATATGATGTCAATAATTGTTTTAAGTAATAAACTTGTGAGAGATTAGGAACCCTTAACCTAATGAGATCAAATAATCTGGGCATGAACAAGATCTTATAAGTGATATACTATGTTAGTAAGATGGTAATTTAATATAGTACTCCCTTTGCCTTCTCGACAAGTCTCATACTTTTTTTTTTGGTAAAAGAGATAATTGGTTGATGAATCATGAGGAGATTATTAATGGGCATGACACTCATTGTGGACAAATGGGAGATGTTAGTGAATTAGTACCCCCCATAACCCACATGGTCTTCACATGGGTGAGGAAGTTACTATTAGTTATTTAACTGTGCCAGTTAACTAACTCTCCACCACAAGCAGTTAATTAACCTCTAGGGAAGTTAATTAATTACCCTCCATTAGGAAACGATTAAAATGAAGTCTTATGTGAGTTAGTTTTTAGTTTTCATGACAGTGAGCGTCCAAGCAAAAAGCCTCTCCTCTCTCTCTACAATTTTCTAGAGTAACCATCTCTTAAGGTATTAATTTTGAAGTGTGGAATTATTTGGGAGACTCCAATAGTCTCTCTCTTAAGTGATGTAGAAGTGCAGTCACAGCAATTTGATTAGACTATAAAATGAGCAAAAAATTGAATTTATAGAAATTACACTCCGCTTGAAGTAATTTGAATTAGCCTTATCTAACTTCTTAAGTTGTGTTAATGCCACCATACTCCGCTGAGAACTTCTAAAAGCTCTTCCCAGCAGTCCCAGAGGTACCAAACAGAACAGGTTCAAAGCCGGTGCACCACCAAAGAAGAGTCACATTCAATTTCCACTTGAGTAAACCTCAATTCCTTACAAAGCTTCACCCCTATAATGAGTGCTCTCATCTCAACCGCATTATTGGTACCATGTCCAAACATAGAAGAGAAAGCCGCCTCGAAAACTCCTCTTTCATCCCTTATAACACCCCCACCCCCACAATTTCCCGGATTCCCCCGAAAACTTCCATCGACATTAAGTTTTACCCATCCATGCCCAGGCTTATTCCATCGCACTACACAAGGAGGACGCTCAATAACAAGCTTTGGCCTGATCTCCATAGCATGAAGAAAACTCATATCCGTTCGTGAGGGAGGAGCACATTTTGTCATATTCTCCAACATAGTACATAACCTATATTTGATACCCATCCAAATATTGTTTGATGTTTCATAAACGGATTCCATCCGAGCCCTGCATCGACACTGCCATAGCTTCCAAGTGATCAAACATGGAAGGAGACCAACTAGTGTTCCATAATGAGAAGCACGTCTTGCACAATTAAACCACACTGTAATTCTAGCCTTTCAAGAGTTTGTGGCCATACAATTAACACCCAAAGCTATCGCTGCTTTCCTCCATACCTCTTGAGCAAAAGAACCCGTGCATAGAACATGATCCAATGATTCAAGCTTACCATACTGACAACAATCACACCTCGATGCCAACTGAATGCCCACTTCTTGTATACGCGTATCAACTGGGTGACAAGCAAACCAAGATTTCCACATGCAAATAGATGCACACTTAGGAAGCAGAGGATGCCAAATCCATTTAAACACCGGATCCTCCTCTCTACAAACACGTACAACCTCCCATGCACTTGCCGTAGTAAATTTTCCATTAGTTGATGGTTCCCAAATGGGGATATCCATGCCCTTCGTGCAGGATACACCAGATCGCATCACTACATTAGCCTGTTCTGCACCCAACAATGCCACTAACATATCAACCTTCCACCCATCTCGATCCCAAACCTCTCTGACCTGCATTTTATGATTTCTAACTTCCTGACTCTGTGCGCATAGAGAACCTGAAGCTAACCACCGATCATAGCAAAAGGAAGCCTTACCTTCCTTGATTCGAAATCGAACATGCTCTAGAACTTCAGGAAGGACACGGATAATAGAATGCCAAAACCTGGTCCCTTTATCTAGATTGACGTCCCGCAAGTGTTTTCCATCTTTTAAATACTTGGTTTTAAAAAACTGAGTCCATAAATTACCCACTGTCAGCACACGCCAAGAAAACTTCATCTGCAATGATTTCTTCACTTCAACAAAATCTCTAAGTCCCAGGCCTCCCTCACAAGGAGGTTTGCAAATGTTATACCAGGAATGTCATTCCCGTCTCCCTCTGCCATTTATTCCACCCCAAAAGAAGGAAGATAGCAAAGAATTAATCTTAGTGAAAAGCAGATTAGGAATATCCAGTACCGCCAATTGATGGGACACCATCGAGGACAAAACATATTTGATTAAAAGGAGCCGACCACCTTGTGATTACAGATTAAACTTCCACCCAGCCACCTTGTTCTGGATTTTTTTAATAAGCGGCTCTAAAGTCCGCACCTTGAGTCGTCCTGATACTAAAGGAGCACCCAGATAGGTGGTAGGAAATACCCCCTCCACAAAACCGGCCAATCTTAATAAACTTCGCCGCCTAGCATAACCAAGTCTCTTTGATAGAAAAATACTCGATTTCTCTTTATTAATAATTTGACCCGACCACTCCTCATACTTCTTAAGAGTTTTGATAATCATGCGAATAGACCTCTTCTCACCATTTGCAAAAATTAACAGGTCATCTGCATAGAGCAAATGAGAAACCAAGGACGCCCCTCTATGATGGTGGAAAGCCCCTATCTTACCATCAGCAAAAATTTTCTTTATGAACCGTGAAAGAACTTCCTGCAAAATAATAAACAAATAGGGAGATAATGAATCCCCTTGATGAAGTCCTCGAGTGGGTTTAAAGAAACCCTTGTAAGTGCCATTCATCAAGATTGAAAACCACGAGGAAACACATCCTGCCACCAATCCACAAAAATGCAGAGAGAAACCAAAACCTTGTAAAACCGAGTTTAAAAAAACCCAATCCACCCGATCATACGCCTTAGCCATATCAATTTTCAACATCACATTTCCTCCATTTGTCTTTTTGTGCAGCGAATGGACCATTTCCTAAGCCAAGGGGATATTCTAAAAAATGCTTCTACCTGGAATAAAAGCTCCATGTTCAAGAGCTACCAATCTAGCTAATAAACCCGTCATACGCACAACAAGAATTTTAGAGAAAATCTTGTATGAAACACTACACAGGCTGATAGGCCTAAATTTGTCAACGCTCTGAGGACTTTGAACTTTTGGAATCAAGACAATGTAGGATGCAGCATAAAATCTCGGCAGAGGAGAACTCTGAAAAAAATCCGTAGCCGCCTCCACTACCTCCTCTTTACCAATATCCCAGCAAATGATAAATGCTATTTATAGTCATAGAATATGCAAGCGTCGCACATTGCTTTTGAAAAAAAGTGAATATGGGATCCACATGAAAAAGTAAATTTTTTAATAGTAAACCTCACTCTTTTTCAAAAGGAATGTGTGACGCTTGCACAACCTATGATTGTATCTAACATTACTCTTTCCCTATTGGGTAGGCAGATTTTCTAACATAAGTATCAATTCATATTCATTCCGCATATGGTTTTAAAAACAATGCATAGGTTAATTCCTAATACCCATAAAGGTGTTTGACAAAAATTTTATAAACCTATTATAGCTATTTTGTTTTAGCCAAATCATTTGGGCTGCCGAATCTTATAGTTGTATGAACTCGATCCATATAGTATGCACAATAAAACTTTGCCTAGTATATATAATTTGGTCTTGTTTGAGTTAAAGTGGATAGATCAGCACCCTTTAATTTTCAAAGCGAATGAACGTTTTCAAGTAAGAAGGAACTGAGTTGTGGGTATCTCATCTTTTGAAGAGAAATCGCAAATCTATTTAAAAAGACGAAACAAAGCCCCCTTCATGACGGGAGAATCTCTAGTCCAAGCTTTAGCTAAATCATCAGCGCAATTAAAGTTTAATAACACGTCATTAATCAATAAAACGTGGTACGAGGCTTAGATTAACGCTACAAGAAATTGGGCCTTTTCCGGCGCTAACATTCGCCACCAATAACCCCCAATTTTGCTGCAAATACCCTTTAGCAACGATTTATGCTGCGCCGGAGGTTCGTCGCAATTGTTGACTCCCTTAAAATATTACCCAACGAATGCGAAATATCAACACGAAAAATATTTATTTGCGACACGCAGATATTGTTAAATACACCGCAAATATCATTGGGATCCCAGTGATATATCGCTGCGAATAAGTAATTGCAATGTTTAGCATCGTCGCTAATACGCAAAAGTCGCCGTAAAAATTCCCAATCATTTGCAGCGTGTTAAAGAATCGTCATAATAAATATTTTTCGCGTCCAATTAAATCACCGTGATTATTACTAGCAGCGGTTAAATTCGCCGCAACAGATTTTCAACAGCGTTTCCAAGTCTGTCGTGAATGGTTCAATGGGGTAATATCTTTTTGGTGGTGACAAATTTTCACCGCCAAAATTTATTGCAACGAAAATTATTCGCCGCAAAAAACCTTCTTGGCATATTTACTCTTTCATGACCAGAAATATTCGCCGCAAAAACAGATTTCGTGTTTTGAAAACTTATTCACAGCGAACTTGAAATCGCCGCGAATGGGATTTTGAGCCTGCTACCAAACCAGTATATAAAATGCATCATTTTTTTAGGGTACCTAATTTCCTGCTCCAACTCATTTACAATATTACCAAATAGTACTTTAATCCAATACTTGACCATAATAGCATAAATATAAATTCAAGTTTCCATCCAATAGTACATCAGCCAGCCTTTAAGGTTACTACTATAAACTAAAAGGTCTAGAGCCTAAGTTTTGCTTAAACACTAGAAAACAGATCAAATTGGAAGGGATATAGTACTCTAAAATATGTGGAATGTTCAGGCTCGTTTAGATATTAAGAATATCTCAGAATATCTGTGAATAGTAGTCAAAATAATTTGAGTTAAGATGTTTTATTAAGTTTTAAGAAATGAGAGAGAAAAAGTTAAATAAAAATACTATAAAGTTAAAAAAAATTTTGAATATAATTGTTTGAATATTATATTTGATTTGAAATTTAAAAAAGTTGTGATATTTTTGTATTTTGTTTGGAAGTTTGGAAATTTTGTAATGATTAGATGAAAATGTTGAAGATTTGAAATTAAAAAGTGTTTTGTGTTTAATTGATGTTTAGAAATGAAATATTTGAAAATGAAAAATGCTACTCTTCTCGTTGTTAGCTCCTGCTGGGGCTACTGCTGGGTTTTTTTTTTTTTTGTTTACTTAATGATTAAGTAAGTGTTTTTTAATAATGTTGTGAACTAGCAGGAGCTCCTAGCAGACAACCACCCTTTGAAAATATTAAATATTTAGAAATGAAATATAAGTCACATGATCTTTCCATGTTTTTATCTGCATGCTATGAAACTACTCAAAAGTCTCGAGCCGAATAGTGTGTCGTTCAAACCCCCTTCAGAAATGATCTCGATCTGTGTAACACACGCTACTGCTGATGGTGGAAGAAGAGAGAAACGGTGCACGGGAGAAGATGGAAGAAGAAGGAACTGACCTAACTCGAAGTCTACAGAACTGAAGTGAAGTGTTCGAAACTGAGATTCTAGAAGGAAGAGTACTTTGGTTGTGGGTTGGAGCTTGGAGACCTTAGTTGTTTATTTACTTATTAGTTTGGTTGTAATGGGTCGTAGCCCTTAGTTCTTTTAATTGCAGTCTGCTTGAGTTAATTTGTAAGGACTAGTAAGGCCCATAAATGACCCTTTATTTTCCATCTACCTGGAACCTTGATAGGGATCTAAAGTTTAATCAAAGAAACCCTATTTTCTCATCTATATTCTCTGGAGGCGCCTACCCTCATAGGAGGCATTTCTTCTAGTTGTTGTTCCATTTCTTACACTATTTTCAGTAGTGTTACAAGTGGTATCTAGAGACACTTTCCCTGTTCTCAAATATTACATGAAAATGGCTGAAGGCACAAGAATAAACCAGTTACAAGATGGTTTAAATGCTATGATAAAACAAATGAAGTGCTGGAAATTGAAGTAACGACTATCAAGAGGCAAGTTGATGCTGTTGTATAGCAGCTTAGAGCTTTGAACTCATAACTTCAGAAACGTAACAGCGATAGAGCATCATCTTCAAACGTTCACAACAGAGACAATGGTGGTCCACAGCAAGGACAGATCCATACCCGCACCATCAGGCTTGATTTTCCTGTCTTCCATTGTGAAGATCCTGCAAGTTGGATTTATAAGGTTGATCAGTTTCTTAGTTTTCATAATACACTGCCCCAACACCGTTTAAGGCTGGCATCCTTCCACATGGAGGGTAAAGCCCTAACTTGATTCCAAGATTTAGAAGAATCTGTACACCTTATTAATTGGGACTCTTTCATTAAAGCCCTTTGAGTAAGATTTGACCCTAATGCTTATGATGATCCTATGGAGACACTCACTAAGCTAAGACAAAGTAGCACTGTTGAAGAATATAAGGCTAGTTTTGAGACCCTGTCTAATCAGCTTAAGGGATTGTCCGATACCTACAAACTGAGCTGCTTCCGAAGTGGCCTTCGGGACGACATTCGTTTACCTGTCCGAATGTTTAACCCTCAAAACTTAACCTCAGCCTATAGTTTGGCCAAGGTACAAGAGGAAACCATTAACGTAACAAAAAAAAACCAAAGATTCAGCCCAAGCTACTCCCCTGACCCAAGTATACTTAAAAAACCCAACCTAACACCCTTCCACCAATCCAAACAGCCAACAGAAACCCACAAAAACTTTTCCAGACCATCCCTGCCCATACAGAGAATTAGCCAACAGCAAATGAAGAAGAGGAGGGAAAAATGGCTTTGTTACTATTGCAATTCCAAGTGGAACCTGGGCCATAAGTGTGAGAGGCCCAAATTGTACATGCTAGAAGATGTGATGCTGGAAGGTGATATTGAAGTGTTGTGTGATGAAGAACAGTGTGCTAATCGAACATAAACTACAACAACCGAATTAATAGTAACCCAAGGAGGTTCTGAAATTTCACTCCATTCACTGACAGGTTCTCACAACCCGAGAACCATGCGGCTGAAAGGTAAAATTGGTGCTCAATGGGTGACCATTTTGGTGGAAAAAGATCTACTCATAGTTTCTTAGATCCAGCAATTATAAAAAGGACCCAACTTCCACTAAATCTCAAGGAAAAGGTAGAAGTGAGAGTTGCAAATGGACAATTGATTCCCAGTGAGGGGAAATGCAATGGTGTGAGGGTCCTAATCCAAGGCACTGTCTTCAAAGTGGATGTGCATGTCCTAGTACTAGTTGGTTGCGACATGGTGCTGAGAATTAATTGGCTGAGGGAATTGGGATCCATCTTGTGGAATTTTATGATGAAGTTTCATTACCAAGGGAGAGAGATTTCAATTCAGGGGCTAGCAGTAGCAAGAATGATTGAAGAGGGGTTCTTAAAAAAGTTGAATGGGTTTGAAAAGAAGGGAGTGTTCTTGCAAGTGATTGAAGAGGTAGTGGGCACAAAAAATGCGGCTCTAGAAAAAGTTCCAGATTCCTTACAACCACTGTTAAAACAGCTTGAGGATGTATTTTCTTAACCTAAAGGCCTTCCCCCATCTAGAAACCACGACCACGCCATAAATTTAATTACTGGGGCAAAACCCATTTCTTTAAGGCCTTACCGCTATCCCTATTTCCAAAAAGAAGAGATTGAGAAAATAGTACGAGAGTTGTTGTCCACTGGGGTTATTAAGCCTAGCCACAACCCCTACTCATCCCTGGTGTTGCTGGTTAGGAAGGCCGATGGCACTTGGAGGCTTTGTGTGGACTATCGGGGCCTTAATAATGTGACCATCAAGGATAGATACCCTATCCTTGTAGTTGAGGATCTTATGGATGAATTACAAGGGGCCACGGTTTTTTCAAAGCTGGACTTGAGGTCGGGTTACCATCAAATCCGAGTTAAGCCTGAGGATGTGTCAAAAACAGCGTTTAGGAAGCATGAAGGGCACCGCGAATTTTTAGTTATGCCCTTTGGGCTGACTAATGCCCTGTCTACCTTCCAAAGCTTAATGAATGAGGTATTCCGGGCCCATTTGAGAAAGTTTATAATTGTATTTTTTTTTATGATATACTTGTGTACAGCAAAACTGTCAAGGAACATCAAGAGCACCTCCAAACCACTCTTGGGCTGCCAAGCGATCAAAATGCCGCTTTGGTTGCAAGGAAATAGCCTATTTAGGCCATTTAATCTCTGCTGAAGGTGTCCAAGCAGATCCCTCTAAGCTACAAGTTATGAAAGAATGGCCCTTATCTAAGTACCTTAAGGCTCTAAGGGGATTTTTGGGATTAACAGGGTATTACCGCAGATTTATAAGGGGATATGGCGGGATTGCTTCTCCCCTTACTTGGATGTTGAAGAAAGATGGTTTTACATGGAGCGATGAAGCTAAGCTAGCCTTTCAAAAGCTGAAGGAGGCTGTTACATAGCCCCCCCTGTTGGCTCTTCCAGATTTTTCAAGGCCATTCACTATTGAATGTGATGCCTTGGGAAATGTCATTGGTGTCGTTCTTATGCAGCAAGGCAAACCCCTAGCATTTTTCAGCCAAGCTTTGAAACGAGAGCACTTATGATGTCGACATATGAGAAGGAGTTGTTTGCCCAGTCTCCGTTGTGGTTAAGTGGAGGCCTTACTTGCTTGGGCAGGCGTTTATGGTGCGTGTGATGCCCCCAGATTCCGCTTGGGATCGGACGGACATCCAACTCAAGGTTACTTGCCCCCATTCATGATATATAAGATGCAATGTTCCTAACATGCATCTAGCATTATGCAATATTCGCAGCGGATAATAAATTTCTTTTTTTTTCTTTAGCAATACTATGCACCAAACTGAAATATCCCAAATACTTAAAACATACTTCATACTTAACGACATACTAAACAACTAAGATCACAATAATAGTCCATATGGTTGTGATCAAAAATGTGTTGGAGATTGAACTCCACAAATACAAGTAGTAATCTGAGGTAACTACTGTACTACCATCTACGTCGCACCGTCGCTTAGTCAACCGTTTCCAGTTGGTCGATTCCCGGTTCTCCTTCAAATCTTATAACAAAATCTATCATTCGGGGGGAATGGTAGTTGGGACTACCACAGTGAGATTTGATTACAAATCTCAGCAAGTTAACAGAAAATTTCCACACAGGTTAATGATGCATGCATAGCAGTAAAAACATGAATGCATAATCAAATCATAAGTAATCATAGCATAACTTGACATACAACATAACATAACTGGCATAACTTAAACTGAAACGGAAGCTTAGCATGAACGTGACTTGAAACATAACATGGACTTGAAACATAGCATGAACGTGAACTTGAAACATAACATGGACTTGAAACATAACATGAACGTGAACATGCATAATTTGAACTTGAACTTGAGCATGACATAACACAAATGTGAACTTAGAACATAACGTAAATGTGAACATAACATAACATGAACTTGAAACATATTCTTGTCTCATGGGATTACCATGATTGCATGAACGTAAACTTGAACATAACATAACGTGACACATGACTTGAACGTGAAATGCATGAACTTGGAATCTTATTCAATAGACTTAATCATAAAGTGACCATATGGGTGCTACACAGGTCCCCTTGAGCCGTGTGTTCCTGCCGATTACCGCATCACATCACAGGTGTCTATACTAGCTGTGAGTGCTTTAATACGTACTCCACAGTTGTTGTGGCCCCACGTATTATACGTGTCACAATTGATGTGTCTCACGTAGTGTATACTCCACAGTTGTTGTGGCCCCATGACTTATTTGTTTGTGTCACACTTTCTGTGGACACACGTAACATAATGTGTGGCACCATCGGCGTTAGTGTCTGGCGCGCTCCGGTGACCAGCTAATTAGGCCACATTCACAACCTGTTGACTGTACTTCATCAACCCAGGAAATTTCACACCTATTTAGACACTCCAGCGTGAACAAAGGAGTTCCACTAGGATATTACCCTATCCTAGCGCTTAGGGTCGTGATTGACATGAATGACTTAACTGGCATACATGACATTTCGTAACGTGACGTAACATGAGCGTGACATAAAAGACAGAAGTCCTGACGTAGCATAACGAGACATGAACGTAAAATGACAGACATGACATACTTTGAGACATAAATATAACAAAAAACATTTCATAACATAGCATACATGTAACATGCAACATTTTGTAACATAGTATACCATATAACAGACAACATTTCTTAACATGGCGTAACATGTGACAGTGAATATTACGTGACATGAAATACATGTAATAGATGGCATACTTACATGACATACTTGCAATGTATAGCAATACGTGACATAATATCTTGTGTAACAAATGAATAATTCATAACAGAATAAATTATGTGTAACAGATAAATATGTAATGACTTGGCATGGCACATATGATAACATGCATACATACTCTTTAGTTCCCTTACTTATCACTCATACACATTAAACTGATAGTAAGTTAAAAGCTAACTTACCTCGATCGTTGCGTTCTACTAGAATAAAGCGTGAAACACAAGGAACTGTAAGAGGATATTCTAAAAGTTAGAAATTAATTACTAACAATTAGAAATGTGAAAAGAGACAAAGAGTAAAATTACCATTTTACCCTCTACATGTAGGCAAATGACCATTTTACCCCTTACTTAAGGATTTGACATCCTAATTCCAAAATTTACCAAAATTTACATTCCTCATGTAAATTTTGTCCCAAACTCAAATATCAATTCAGAAAAATTTAAAACCAATCACAACTATGAAAAACTCACTATGGTCGAAACCTACATAGGCCATTTATCTTGATTTTGGTTGCAATTCTTTCAAGTTTCAAAACTCATGAATAAACCAAAATCTTGTAACAAAGATCTTCCTATCCTAAGTTTAAAAACACACTTAAAAAATATCCATTAAGAAAAAGCTAATTATCAATACCAAACTTTTTGTAAAAAGACCCAAACATTTTAACAAAAAGTAAACCTTAAATCACAAGTTTTGACCGTAATAAAAACATCTCCAAGAATTCCAAAAAATCAAATCTTACTTCTAACATATTCATAACATCATCCTAAGATCAAACATGCTTTAAATCATCAAACAAAACTCACCAAAAATCACAAAACAACACTTGGAGTTTTTGGTTTTAAACTTGGTCCAAAACAGAAACTGTTTTTCCCAACTAACTTTGATCAATCTCTTGATCCATGGCTTAAAGACATGTGATCTTCAAACTAACACATCACATGGTTTACAAATGTGTCCTAAAGAAGATCCAACCATCAAACTTAAAATCACATGGCTAAAACTCAATAAAACATGGATCTAACCCAAAAACATCAAATCTTTGGCAAAACCGAAATTCTCTTGCATAGAAAATCATATCTTTAAAACTAATACAACATATCTCCTAAATAACATCCTAACATGTATAAAAGAGGCTTAGGATCATCATATAAAAAATATCAAAGCCTTTGGAATAAGATTAAACAACGAAATATTCAAACTTTCACAAAACAGAAACTGTTTTTCCACTTCCAGTTTTCAAGTTTCTAACTCTAAGAAAATCTTTCATCAAAAGCTTTATTCATGCAATAAAACCTCAATTAACATTCATAAACACATGTTAACAACACTCCATAAAATTTTCGGACCAAGATATGTCCATTAGCTTGGTCAAAACTTCCAAAACATAACATACTCTCTAGTTTCACGCCCAGAATGACCTTTCCATGAATAATCGTGCAAAATTACTTACAAAGGGTCAAAAATGGCCACGCAAAAAGACCCAGAAATCTGCCCGAGAGATCTCGTTTGGGTTTTCTCTCTAAGAACAGGGTTAAGAAGTGATAAAATGAAATGAAATGTGCCTTGCACGACTTTAGACTCCTGGAGAGGGAAGTTGTGGGCTTGAATGACCCTTGATTGGAGTTGCCTATGTGACATAAAGTGGAGAATAGTGGGAGGAATGGACTGCCTGCAGCAGCTGTGAGAGATGGAGGTTGATGGAGTGGACTTCTCTTCACATCAAGGCACTAATGGGTTGCAGCCAATGGCAGTGGATGGTCTGCCATGTGGGGGAAGAAACGTCTTCAAGAAGCTTTGCCAAGGTGGCCAATTTCGTGGGCCTTGGTGGCCCCAACCAAGTGGGCTTCAATTTGGGATTTAAAGGGGGTTTGGTTAGGGTTTGAGATGCTATCAAGCCCAAAACTAATTTTTCTTGGCCCAATCAAATTTTCAAAGTTTAAAAGGTTGGATAATGATGTCATAACAATGATTTGATTAATTAATAACATGTGAAAGTGATTTAATCAAGTGATTAAACACAATGCTAGAAATCGAGTTAAAAAGGTTTTGGAAACCAACTTTAGGGTTTGGGGAAACCGTTTAGGATTTCGGTTTCAACCAAGTTTTTGGGGTTTCAATTGGATTCCAACCATTTAGGATTTTGCTAGGGTTGAAACCCTCTTTGGTTTGGCACAATTTGGTTGATCAGAGGAAACAAAGCTTTGCTTAGGTGACATGATCTCACACCTTGACTTCCTTCACAAATCCATCTAATGGTTCCTCTTTGTGCCAAGTCTCTAATATTATTTACTATGTGTGGATAAGATCTTGCCAAGTGTCCAAATAAAACTTCTCTAACCTAATTTGGACATTCCACACTATGATTTTGAAAACACCGCACTGGGTGCGCTTATCGAGGTTACTATTCACTCAAAAAAATTCATAATAAACCTAGCACTGAAAATTTCTAAATATTCATATTAACCTATAATGAAAATCGTTTAACAAAATTCAACCCCGAAGTGCCCCTAAAAATAATTTCACAATTTTCAACAAACGTTTCGTCCAGAATTATGAAAAAGGGTTATTGCGCCATAAAATCCTAAATAATCAACTGAGTCTAATGGCGTAGACCAAAACACATTCTGACACTTCTAACTACCTCAAATAATTAAACTCATATTTCTAGCACCATAATGAGTGATAACACTGACTATGTTGACAGACTAAAACCTATGCGATTGGTCGATTCGTAAAAACTTATGGGGTTTTCACGAGATTTCTAAAGTCAATAGAAATTCCACCAATGAATTTCTAGCGGGCTGTTACAGTGCGTACTGACCAGCAAAGCCTCAAACACCTTTTAGAACAAAAGGTGGGAACACCAATGCAGCAACGGTGGATTACGAAGCTGCTTGGGTACCATTTTATTGTGGAGTACAAGAAGAGATCGGAAAATAAGGTTGTCGATGCCTTGTCAAGGAAATCTATGGAGGGAAATGGGGAATTAATGCTGATCATGTTTCCCAATGTACTGTGGATCAAAGAATTAAAGGCTGCCAGTGAGTCTAATGCACAGGTACAAAGCCTCATTAAACTCTACAATGAAGGGAAGCTAAGTTCTAAATATGCAATGAGGGAAGGACTCCTGCTGTACAAGATTCCCCAACATGCAGGTTTCAAAAACAAGTTGTTAAAGTTGTCACATAGGAGCCCATGGGGAGGCCATTCAGGGTATGACAAGACAATGCACCGGATAAGGAGGGATTTCTATTGGGAGGGTCGAAAAAGGGATGTCAAAGCCTTCATCAGAAATTGTGACATATGTCAGCGAGTCAAGGTTGACAATACCTTGCCAAGTGGAATACTACAGCCACTGCCCATACCGACAAAATCATGGACACATATCACCATGGATTTTGTGGAAGGGCTACCTAGCTCACAAGGGTTCAACACATTGTGGGTCGTAGTCGACCGAGTGACCAAATATAGTCACTTCATTCCCTTGAAACACTCATATACAGCTAAGGATGTTGCTGAATTATTTTTTAAACATGTCTTTAAACTGCATGGGTTGCCACAGTCAATTGTTTATGACCGTGACAGCACCTTCACAAGCAAATTTTTGCAAGAAATTTTCTCCTTGCAGGGTGTTCAATTGTCCTTAAGCACGGCGTACCATCCACAAACCGACAGACAGTCCAAGCTGTGAACAAGACGTTAGAGAATTACCTCCGATGCTTCAGTGGGGACAGACCCAAGGATTGGGCCAAGTGGATCCCTCTGGCTGAGTGGTGGTACAATTCCACTCAGCACTCATACATCCGAATGACTCCCTACAAGGCTCTCTACGGCCAACCTCCACCTACGATACTGGACTATGTGCTGGGAACAGCACGGGGTGACACTGTGGATGCGACTATAAGGACCGTGATCAGATTTCAAAGGTGCTCAAACACAATTTATTTATGGCACAAAACAGAATGAAAAAAATACTCAGATCTCAGAAGCATGGAACAGCAATTCGTTGTGGGGGAAGAAGTATACCTGGCTCCAACCCTATAGGCATAGCTCAGTGGCACAGCGGCGTAACCTCAAACTGTCGCCTCATTTTTTTGGGCCATTTCGAATCACTTAGAAGGTAGGCCAGGTGGCTTACAAGCTTGATCTACCGGCAACTTCGAGGATGCATTCCACATTCCACGTCTCTCAGTTGAAGAGGAAACTCGGATCCTGAATCACAACTCTTCCCACGCTGCCTCCAGTAGACGATGATGGAGTGTTTCGTCCAAACCCAGAAGAAATCTTGAGTCATCGCATGATCAAGGTAGGAAACCAAGCTCGGGTGGAGCTTCTGGTGCATTGGCAAGGCCAAGGGGCCGGTACTCACGCCTCAAGGACGATGGAAGAAGAAGGAACTGACCTAACTCGAAGTCTACAAAACTGAAGTGAAGTGTTCACAACTGAGATTCTAGAAGGAAGAGTACTCTGGTCGTGGGCTGGAGCTTGGAGACCTTAGTTGTTTATTTACTTATTAGTTTGGTTGTAATGGGCCGTAGCCCTTAGTTCTTTTAATTGCAGTTGCTTGAGTTAATTTGTAAGGCCCAGTAATGACCCTTTATTTTCCGTGTACCTGGAATCTTGAGAGGGATCTGAAGTTTAATCAAAGAAATCCTATATTCTCTGGAGGCACCTACCCTCGAAGGAGGCATTTCATCTAGTTACTGTTCCATTTCTTACATTATTTTCAGTAGTGTTACAATCTGTTCAAACCTGTTTTGAGTTTTGCAAGTAAAACAACTTTATTTTTTGAGATGAAATATTAAAATGTGCTTTTCAATTGATTTTTGTGAAAGTGAAAAGTCTCTTTCAAATAAATTTTATTTGAGATGTGTATTCAAGTTTGTGGAAATAGATTGATAGAATTGAAAACTTGCTTAAATGAAAATTTCATGAGATTACATCAATTTTGATTTTTTTCTAAAATTTTATTTATAAGTCGATGTAGGTAACATAACTACTAAAGTGCTTGTATGATATTATTTGATTTAAAAGATAAATTTAAATTTGAATCTTACAAATCAGATTTTACCATTTAAATGATATGAATTATATGCTTTACAAACTAGCTTGGAAATATAATAACTCTTCGTTTAAAAAAAAATGATTAAGTGAAAAGAATGCAAGAAAAATTGTTTTGATATTTAAAAAATGTTTGGACTTGAAAGTTCTAAAAACAAACAAATGCAATGGTCATTGCACTCTAACCTCTGGTGAGCTATGATATAATGGATCAGAAGACTCTTAGTCATTTAGATTCAGAGATGAGTTGAGATGTATTGAGATGATTTGTAAATAGTAAAATAAACGTTAAATTATTTATTATATTTTATGTGAAAATTTGAGAAAGTTGTAATTGTGAGATAAGATGAATTGAGGTAAGTTTTGAATGCAAACGATGTAATTTCAGAGTATCATATAGAACAATTAGATTTTAACCAAATGTCCACAGAATATATTTAAAATTATTCACCGTGCGTCTTTCCTGCTAATGCAACGGCTTGACAGCACCATTTTAGTCTGTCGAAAGCTAATAAAGCAGCGAAGCATTTTTGCAAAATGCCTCCCAAAGTCTGAAACAGCAACAGAAAAAAGTACCTTGTATTTGGAAAATCACAACACTGGTCTCAGCACATCCTTATGGTACACACAAAACTAAACTTCTGGTGAAAGCTGAAGGGCATAAACCACCAAAAGAATTGCAGTGACATAACATGATCCTTCAGCACCTGATTTTTTCCATTCCGTTCTGCTAGTTGCTTTTTCTTGCTTGAGCTTTTTCAGTAAGTCCACGAAGATGATCTCTTAAGTACAGGCTTCATCTGCTTGTCCTCTTCAAGGGAAATCATCCCCAAGTGCGATGGATCCTCGAGCAGCATCTTTGCCACCAAGTATCCGGCGATTGACCAGGTCTGGTACTTTCTTGCCTGCTTACCAATATACCTCCCACTTTTCCCATCATAATATTCTGGCCAGCTATCCTTCAGCAGACGACTCTCTGCAAGCTCGATTGCCCGCCTCGCAATTTGTGGCCGTCCAGTCTTAATGCAAGCAGCTGTTAGAAGCCATAAAAGCACTGCACTCGAGATAAACAGGGAAGAAAGGTATCGGCAAAATAGAATGGGTTATGAACATCAAAAGCATATTTGAACACAAGTTGTGAATTGTACATACTAAGAGTATGGGGTCACTACTTTGATGTCAAAACAAAGTGCTACAAAAGACTTGCCCATTAAAGCAATGTAACTTCGCATCATTCATAGCACAAGGCATTGAGCTTGTATGTTTAGTTGACATGGAAGGAACATAAAAATGCATATGAATGATGTTCGATGAAAATTAACAACTCACATTTTACTCCTTAATCAATTACATCATCCTCCAGAGAAAGGAAGTGCTAGCAGAAATCATATGCCTTAATCGCGAGAAGTTTCAAAATGCACGCTTCAGATGCTTTTTTTGGTGCCTTACAAACAGAAGCATTTGTATCTCAAGACTCAAATTGGAAAACGAGATCAAGGAAAGATAATTTTAGAAGGATTGCTTCCCTCCAACCTTGGAATTCCATATACAGACTAGTCAATTCAGATTACTAAAGAAATTCGTCCTATTCTATCATCATCAAGGTTCCAGAATGAGGACTACATGAGGAGATCTAAGAATAACTAATGTTTTACTCCATGGTGAGTGACACCCTAAATATAGACTTCTGAATCAATAGAACTCTTGGACAATAAAAGATAAAATGAAAAACAGAAAAGAGTTATTCAGAAAGTATTACATGTAATAATTTACTCCAATTCTGAATTGATGCATTCCATAATTCCATTTCTACCAGATGAAACTGTGCAATAATTTTCTGGCATCAGAATATGCTTTTAATTCGCTTTTCTGTAATATCCATTCTCAATTCAAAGCCTTTATCCATATTGGTACTTCATTGCAGGAGATAAGATGTTTCATCATGGTTAGATATAGAACCACCTCTTCAAAGGCTAAGACTATAAACCAAGTAACAGACTATTTTGACCCAAGACCAAGTGAACTACCTCATTATCAATTATTTTATTTTGTATCAATGTATTTGGTTCTAAAGACTCAAAAGGTAGTCATGGAACTCTATAATTGCTGAGCCATGGGTTTTATTTAATGAATAGTTGAGTCTTCACTAGTTTATGTCTCTTATGTGTGGACTTTAGTCCAATTCAATTAAGATTGCACTTATTAACCAATGTAGCAGTCTACTCTTCTTAGTAAATACTGAGATGAGAAAAATTATACTTGCAGTCGTGAGTGTGCAAGCGCCGTGCAGTCGTTTTGAAAAAAGTGAATAAATATGGAACTCACATGAAAAGAAAATAATTTTTTAATAGTGGACCCCACTCTTTTTCAAAGCGACTACACGGCGTTTGCGCATTCCACGACTGTATGTAGCATTACTCTACTGAGATTAAGGTATAATGTAACTCATTCTACTCAAAGAATTTGGCCGGTTTGGATACCCAGATGAGATACAAATCATCTCATCTGGGCTGTACGGCTTATTTGATCTGGCTATCCAAATGGCAATAAGTGAGTTTGGATTTCATCTCTACATTTTCAGAGTTTACAAATTATAACTTAAATAAACAGTTAAAAGTAAAAGGAACAGTGTAAAGTCACTGTCTGCATTGATTCCCGCAGTCCTTTTTTTTCCCTTCCCATTTCGTCCATTCTCTGTCTTCTAGTGTACGATCTTTGTTTATAGATTTTTTAATAAATAATTAATTATTGCTTTTCAAAGCTAAGTGCACTATCTTCTAGTGTATGGTCTTTGTTTATAGATTTTTTAATTAATAATAAATATCACTTTCTATTAATATATTCATACAATAATTATTAAATAATTTTTTAATCATTGGTGGGACCCACCCCTTTATCAAATCCCAAAGGTCAAAACTATCTCATCTCATCTCACTATCCAAACACACTTTTTTACAAACCATCTCACCTCATCTTAACTCAAAAATCTCACTACTATTCAAAATATCTTCATCTGAATTATGTAACCAAACGAGGCCTAAAGTTGCAATTTCCAACGAACCCCAAGCTTTATCTTGGATCGCACAAAGGGCTCCAAAGCACTACTACTTAAAGACACAAAATGATCAAATCTTTGGCAATGTGAAGCATCTGAACAGGTCTCCATCAGAGGAGTTACAGAGTTTGGATGATGTAGAAGTGGAGAGAGTATAATCTGGAGAAGAGAAGGAAATGCCTAGTGAATATTGGTCTAGAAAGGGAGGATCTGTGTCTAGGAGGAGCAAATCAAGGGACCTAATATTAAGAGGGAGACAAGTATACGAAGTTTTTCCAGCAAATGGCCACTCAAATAGGATAAATAACGCTATTGAGATTCTCCTGGTTGATGGTTCAGCCTCATCCGATCAAACAGCGATTACGAATCACATTGTGCAGTACCATCCATATATTTTCCTGGGCAGAGTGCATGGAGGACCAAACTTGACAGATTCGCACTAAAGTTTTTAGAGGAAGAGGTGGTCACATGGCTTCAGAGACCATTAGGAGAAAGTGAGCTTCACGAAATGGTAAAAAGTACGAGTAGTGACAAAGCAGCAGGCCCGGATGTTTTTATTGTGACTTTCCTTGTAGCTAGTTGGGATGACATTAAAGACATCATGAGGGTATTCCAAGCATTCCATACCAAAAAGAAGTAACAGAAATGGCTTAAGGCCTTCATAGCCCTTATTTCAAAAAAGTTGGAGCAGTGGATGCTAACGAGCCCTCATTTGGCAGAGTTATCACTAATGAACCACAAAATATTATTTTGTTAATACGTAGAGTAGGGTTGCCAAGAAGATTATTTCAAAACCACAAAATGAATTCGGCAGAGTTATCTCTAATGAACGCATAGATAGTATGCAGAGTGATTTCTGTTGGTATAAGTTATAACATCAATGTGCTCTTGAATGTCCATGTGGACCATTGCCTATCCCTATTATCAATAAAACTTTGTTCACTGATCAAAAATAAAGTTATAACATCAGGGATGGTTGCAAATTACACTTTTTGAAGCCAAACTCAAGGGAAAATCATGGATTTGAAGGATAAAGAAACAAAAGTTGTACGAAGGATGGGATCTGGAGACATTAGAACACGGGGGGAATGGCTGGAGCAAGCCACGACCTATCACTTCATGTGGCCCCAACTATGGCCAATGACTACAACAAGAGTGTATGTCTATAGAAGAATATACTAGCAAATTATAAAATATGGTTCGTTAAATTATGCAAATTCAGAAGTTGGACAGATTGCAAAGAAAGTATTGTCTGGAGCCATATATAGAGGTCCATAGAAAAGTTTTGAATTGTTTTAATTCTTCTCCAAATATACTTTCTCACCCATCTAGTTCCTCCATTGGGCATAATAACAAACTGTCTCCCAATTGTCCACCTCTTTGCAAGTTAGTCAGTGAGAAGAGAAAGAAAGAAAGGAACGCATGAGAGAGCCTGCCTATTAAATGTAGCTTTTCAAACATCTTTTGGCACCTGTATGAGATTTTAAATATAATCATTGAGTTCAGGAATAGCTCTCTGCTTCACACTGAATGAGATCCGATGCCGCCTACATGGCCAAACCTAACATGCACAGGAAGGAAATGGGTAGCTTGCCATTCAGACATAGCTCTTCCAGATCATATCGTTTTGATTCCTCTTTTGTGCGTGTGAGACAGAGAGAGGGAGAGAGAAGAGTGAAAGGAATGAATTCAAAATCATACGTACTGAACTTGACCTAACTGGACTTAGCATTCATTAAATATGTTAACATAGAAAAATTGATGAGAAGAAGAGAGGCAAACCTGGCCAAGATCCTCCATTATGGTAACTCCATCTGGTATTCTTGGGATCACAGCCAGTTACAATTCTCCATTCATGACTTTCTATTGCAGGATAAGATATTTTCAGAGGCATTTCTCCAACCAACTCTTCCCAGCGAGATTCAATAAGATCCATGATAGCCATTGACTGCTCAGGTGTTGCAAGTGAAGATAGGATCGCAATACAATTGCCTAAAGCAAACCATCGAAAGTCCATCCTTGCAGGACTGACATTTCCAATAAAGTAACCACCCCGTATCGGCATAAATTCAAACACCCATTCTGGGATTGAATCAGGAATAACATTAAACTTATTTACTGCAGTGTGTGAATACTCCTCAGTCTTGTAACGGTAAATGTCATTTAGCTGCTGGAAGTCAAGCCAAAAGTAACTCCGCATGTGATAACTCAAAGCATTCAAACGCTTAACAATTCGCTCAATAAATTCTTTTCCTTCTGCATCAGGTTTAAGCATTGCCAAAGAACATCTCAACACCATAAAGAAAAGTGCCTGAATTTCAATTGGATAACCATATATTCCCTGCGACAGAGTTTATGCAGGTATTATATATAAGGACATACTTTTACACAATTTTATAAGAGTTCATACAGACCTCAAAGATAAAGGTGAAGACGATCAGAAGAGCATTACGTTATCAGATAAAGAAACAGAACAAGAGAACAAAAACAGATAACAATTCATATAAGGTCTATCATTGTAAAGGAAATACAAACATTAAAAAATGAAAGGAATGTAGCAAAAAGATTAGAAATTTTTAGTTATGCTTCTTGCATTATGTTTATTTCTGTGGATGATGGGAAGGAAAGTAACTTTAGGATCAATGCTCCTGATGGAAGGACAAAAAGAGTATATTTCAAGGAAAAAGTAACAAAAATCACATAGCAAAAACTAGTAAATAAGCAGTCTGCTAAATGTAAATAATGTCGACTCAACAGTAGAATAAGCAGTCTGCTTGACAGTGTATCATTGTCATATATCCAATCATGTTACTTATGAAAAGAATGGGGGGGGGGGAGAGGGCAAACATAAGTGGCACTTTATATTTGTAGCTCAGGTTGCATGCCCATATCTAGTATTCCTTGTACAGTCTTTCAACAGGCTTGCTATTTGAAAGACTGTACAAGGAATTTGCCATGCTGAGAGAAAAAAATGGAAACTTTGTTTTGCTTGCAAGTATCAGAGGTTACAAACCCTATTTAGCAAAAAAGTGGAGCGAATGATATAAAGAAGCCAACTTCTTCATTAAAGCGAAGGAGACATGTCGGTGGCGTGTCAGCGAAGGAAAACTTGGAGGTGCACAAAGATCCTAGTACATCCTCAGTGGCGAGGCGATCCTATGAGGCAGCTCTAAAGACGGGTCATGCTTCGGGAGTTCAGAGCGAAGGGGATCCGCAAATCAGTCTCAGGACCAGCTTGTTGAGATGCACAATTCCTTGAAGGAGATAGAAACCCAACTTGTCGAGCTGAAGGCAGCGATAGCTTTCTTGTCTTTGAAAATAGACCGACTTTCAGTTGGAGGCAACAGGATTGTAAGAAACAAGATAGGCCTGAATCATTTAAACCCAGTTAAAGGAAAACGAAAGATCGAATTCGGATCTGTCCCTATTTCTAGATCCAGGAGAGTAGGTGAGTCAAAAGGAAATCCGGATTGTTTGAAGAAGGGTCTACATCGGGTATCGGCGTAGAGACATCAGTAATGGAATGTCATTCGCCTCATGTAACACAGGATAGACCGATAGTCGGTACTACAACCTTAGTCCCCGAAGCTCCCTTGTCAGAGTTGAAGGAAAATAGTGCGCCAAGGTCTGAAGGAGATGTAGGAACCCCAGAGGTGAAGGGACTTGCTATCACCCCAAAATCTCCAATGGGGACCATGATACCATTGGAGCGAACCAATGGAGTTGCTGGAGAACCAAAGGGTTTGGCGTTGGTGCCTCGTGTAGATGAATATCTAAAGTCGGGAGTTCAATTGGATATTGTTTCTAGGGATATTGTACTGGCCACTGAGCCGGTACAGGTACTATATGTATTTCGTACCGGTCGAAATACCGGCCGTACCTGCCTATATTTCGGCCTGTACCGGCCTATATTTCGGCCTCTGTTTTTTTTTTTTTTTTCAAACTACAAGTTTATTTTTTGACCCTCAATTCAAACTAGGCTATTTATAATTTATATATATATGTATTTATATATAATTTATTCATATATAGATTATTATTTTGGAATATAATTTATTCATATATCGACTATTCCGAAACGGTACACGAAACGGTACCGGTACCAAAATATTTCATTACAGTGACTTGACCGGTACGGCATCCGGTACGGTATTCAAAACATTGGATAATGTTGCTCCCCTGGTGTCCCTTCCACCAATAGCGGACTGGATTCTGCCTAAAGTTAACGAGATTCAACAGTTTGTGAGAATTTTACATGGAGGATGTGAAGACTAATTCAATGAACTAATCACTGTGATTGAGGCAAGCCACGCGCTTGAAACCAAAAGTTTCAAGAAAAACAGGGAGTTACAGCGTCTTTCTTGGGCAATCAACTACAACGCTAAGGATGGTAGCTCAACTAGAGGGAAGTTTAAAGGGAGGACATTGTGAAGACGGGAAATCAAGGGTTTGGAGTTGGGTGTTTGGGTAGAGTTTTAGTTCTACGAGAAACAAGGGTTGGGGACCGGTCTGGTGTATTTTGGGTTCTTTTCACGGGCTTTTTGGATCATTAGAGGCTTTTTGGGTCATTTTGGATAAGAGTTTTTTTGTATACATTCAATGTACCTGGTTTCTCCTTTGATATATAATATTTTTTACTTATCAAAAAATAAAAAAAAAAGATATAAAAGGACAGCTAAATTACAATGAGGGGTTGACCCATACAGTGCACAAAAGGAAGATGCAAAAATGTTGGTGGTCATTCAATTAGGAATACTAAACTGGAAATATCCTTAGCATACTTGAGAAATCAAACAAACATAAATAAATAGAAGATATTATTCGAATCTCCATGTAACACCCGCAAAATCTGACTAAAGCACACCAAAAAGTTACAAAAGTACGCACAGAACAAGGAGAATATTGAGTTATCCATTCATATAAGGCTGTAAAATAATCAACACAAAACAAAATCTGTCAGGTGCCCTTCCAATTAAGAATTCATCAGGGTCCCCTGGTTTCTACAAACAAATGATAACTCTGTTGCAACAACTAGAATGAAGAATTGCTAATTATGAAAATATCATCTTATGCTTAATAGAATATTTCAAAACACCTAATCTTTGTTTTGCAGTATGCTTAAGCACTGCCAAAGAAGATAAATTCAAAGAAATTGAAAGAAAATAGCTGCCATCATTACAAACCATAAAGGAACAACATAATCTGATGAGGCCACTATATTTAGACCTCATTCCACATAACCCAAAAGATAAATAAATAAAAGACTCAGGTCATCCAGGTAACACGTCACTGGCTCAGTCACTCTGCTTCTAGAAAACATACCCTAAGTGTTGGCTTGGACAGTGAGTGACCTTGCTTTCCTTGGAAAGTCCTATGATGATAGTAAATCACGTGATATTTCATAAAAATCACCAAAGAGTTCTGTAAACGAACAGCTAATGAACATCAGGATTATATCTGAACAAAAAGTATTATAAAGACGGCTTACCATTCTTCGGTCAATCATACAGCATCCATCTGCACAAAGCAGAGTTGGAAATGTATCAAACCCCTCTGACAGACATAGACTCAAAATAAGCCTCATCCCCTTTTGACAATCTGGCGTTTCTGCAAGTGATAGATCACCGGTAGACTTTGTATATGCTCGAAGAAGAATAATCCACCAAAATCCAGAGTCAACAGGAGCAACTCTCCCAATAGCACTTTCACCAAAATCTGCAACTAGAGTATCCGCATTTCGAATAGGATCATGACGAACTTTGAAGCTTGCTGGCATTGCACCTTCCCCAAGTTTAAATCGGTCTACTCTTTTCTCCCATGATTGAAGGCACAGAGTCTTCAAGAGAAAGTTCTTCACTATGTCAGGCTCGCCGTTCATCAGGAAAGCAAGGGCACTAGGTACAAAATCTCGTACAAAAACCTGAAGAGAACAAATATCAAATCAGATTCATAAGACATATAGTTGATAATGAGAAACTCGGAGACAGCTCGAGTGCAAAATGTCTTCTACTCGATTAAACCCTGGACCATGGAATGCGCCCACAACACACTGATTGCATAAAAGATTCACAAGACATGCATAGGTCATAACATATATCACATAGTCATATAGCCTCTCATCATTTAACACAAAAGTCTAGCTAATCACCTTTTGAATGATTCCTTTAATTGAGATCAAATTTTCAATTTTATATAATAAATGGATCATCATTTTTTTCTGACAAGTGCATCCAAGACTTCTTTTATGACAAGGAACTCCGGAGACAATGTAAATGCAATAGATTTTTTACCCGGTTAAACCCTAAAACCCGCGTAATTTGCCCACATTGCACAGATCAAGTAAATCATTAAGTTTTCAATATTGGAATGCAGCCCCTAAAAATTGTTTGCACCCTTGGACCTAGGAGAGCATACCCCAAAAACCAAGGTTCTTACCACTTGAGCCAACTCCTATGAATTTCCAGACTATTTTCTCCAACTAAACCCCTGTGGTGGTCTCAAAAGGATTGTTGCCACAAGTAACTTTCGGAACACTTAGGCCTCGTTTGTTTTGAGAAAACATCTCATCTCATCTCATCTCATCTCATCTAATCTAATCTAATCATTACAACTTTTCCAATTTCCAATACAAAATAAAATAAACAATTCAACTTTTTCAAATCCCAAAATAAAAATAATATTAAAAAATATATTCTAACAATACTTTATTCAACTTTTTAACTTTAATCTCAATTCATCTCATCTCATTTCATCTCATCTGCGAAAACAAACTAGCCCTAGTTTTACTATGCAACGTGTTTTAGGCTTGAATTACCATTTAAGCTCCCCCTTGGGTTGAAAGGATCTTCACTATTGGTTGTGAGGTTTTGACCAATTGCATTCTTTCCTATAGCAATCAACCTCCCCTCAGTTTATAAGGAAATATGCATTCTCTAGTACCATTAATCAAAATTTTAAGTGGGTTTTAATCCTGAATCCAATGTTTTTAATTTTATAAGTCCTGTATACATGGACTAAGTCTATTGACTTCATCAATAATATCCTTGACTAAAAAAAAAATGTTTCCAATTTCAAGAATTTCTTAATATTTTAATCCTCCCAAAGTCTGGCTGGGTCTCGTATCTGGTTATCAAAGTTGAACGAATATAGAGCATTGTTTGGTCTAAAAGTTTTACCTGATCATAGTTAAGAACTTCCTCCGAGGCATGATCGACCGCAGCAATCGTCCCAACCGGTTGACCTCGGAAATACACCAAAGATCGCCGGAGTGCTTCCCAGGCATCGGCAACCATCGGATGGGGCTCAAATGAGTTCCGAGCCGATGAAGCCGGGGTCTCAAAACCAGACCTGCCACCGGGCGAGTTCGTGCTCTCAAAGTTATCCAAGCCACATCTGGTGAGACCGATCGAAAGCTCGCTGAGCGACCTCTCATCAAATGAACGCTGTCTCTCGATGTTAAGCCTCGGCTTACCGAGAAGGCGCGAAAGATCGTAGTCGTCCATTTCTGAGATGGAGCAATGCGAGCTCACGTTTCGAAGTCCCATTTCTTTCGTCCCTTCCATCTCTTCCAATTCTTCAGTAATCAAATCACTAAAAAATACTCAAAAGGTCACACAAGCCAACTGCAAACAAAAAACAAAAGACTGTTACCAATGACAGATCAAGATCAACCAAAAGCATATTCAGAATGAAACACAGATAACGAGCATTATTTCACAAAAAGAAGGGAATTAAAAACTCTTTTTTTAAAGTCCCGAGGAAGAAGCTGAAGAAAATTGGCCAAACCTCACGTAAAGGACCAGATCTAAGCTTCATTGAGAAAGTTCCGTATAGAAATATATACATAAATCAATGACGGGAGGAAAGGGTACCGGGGCTCAATAGCAAACCTGAAATAGCGTGGGAAGGGGAGGAGGAGATTATACTGCGTGGCGTTGTTAGCCGGCAATTTCGCCGGGAAATCGTCGTCGGCGGAGAAACAGTACAGAAAGAGGGAAGAAGAAAAGAAAAAAACAACATGTTTGGCGCAGCTAATATTTATAGAAGAGAGAGAGAGTTTGTAGAGATGCAACGGCGAAGTCCAAAACTCCCGAAGGCAAAAGACAACACGCGAGGGTTTACCGGAAATGGCCGGTGAGATGGCACGAGGGAAATTGTTAGGGTGTGTTCACATGGGATAAACGACACAGTTTCCAAAGGCCTTTCTTGACTGGACTATTGGTTCTTCCACCGGATACTTGTTTTACCCGTTTTTATTGCGCCATTGAGGTCTAATTCCAAGCTGTCATCATCTTTCGGTCTCTCTCTCTTAGGTGGGGGCTCGCTGTATGTGGATAATTCAATTTGGATGACGGCTATGATCCTATGGCCTATCCGACCTACTCGTATTCTCACCGTACGTTCGACGTTACGTATTTAAATTTTATTATATTTTTAAATCTAATTTAATCATTTTTTCCAGCAGTATTATAATAATTAATAGTTACTTATATCTTTTCACTAAATTGTAGTTAAGACAGATAAATTATTCAGTCAAAATGGATCTTCTACGAGGAGCAAGATATTTCAAGAGCATTAGTATTGACTTCATCAAAATCATCTCTAAAATTTGATAAAAAGTATATATTTTTTATAAATCTAAAATCTCTTTAACAATAACCTCACATTGAATTAGTCAATGAATTCATCAAAATAATAATATTATATTATTTTTTTAATTATTTTTCATATTTTACAATTACACTAATCATATGTTAATTAATAATTTAATTTGATTCTTACATTATTATGACAATATGGTCTTTGTTTTTGGGATACTAGACAAAATCACACATTTCTACACTATTATGGGATACTGCATACACGAAATTGAAGTATATAGATTAAACATCCGTTGGAAATTAAACGATAATAAAAAAGTGAGATTAAACGTGAATAAAAAATAGATTTGCTTGGTGAAAGTAACCCTTCAAATTTGAAGAAACTCATCTAATTATTGTAACTCAAAGCTTTTCACTTATCCCTTTGACTAATCCATTGCAGTTGTATTTTGATGAAATTCATCATATTTTACATTTGGCTAGACTTTTGATGAAACCAATATCAATGCTCTAATATGGTCAAAGAATTTGTAATTTCAGTTATCACAATCATGTGCTTTATTCATAAGAGTAATTTTACATACAACCGTAAAATGTATAAACGTCGCGTAATTACTTTGAAAAAGAGTGAGATTCATTATTAAAAAAATTAATTTTCATGAATCTCATATTTTATTCATTTTTTTCAAAACGATTACGCAGCAGTTGTACTATTCACGATTGTAAATATATTTTCTCTATTTATAATGCATTGTATATAAGATCAAAAAAATTTCTCATCAACCACTATTGATCATTCCACATCCCACACTTTAAGAAAAACACTCATACAACCTATTAAAAACACCCTTAAATATTATAAAAGTCATAAGTGTGAAGTGTGTGATGTGAACAGTGGTTAATTTATAGCAAAACTCGTATAAGAAATAATGATATACGTATAATTCTTTTAAATTTTTTATATAATAATGAAGCATATTTCTATAAAATAATATTCTTAAAAAATTAAATTAAAAAAAAAAAAAAAAAAAAAGAAGAAGAAGAAGAAGAAGAAGAAGAAGAAGAAGAAAGATATCCACCTCACCTTCGCAAGTTGTTTGGTGCTTTGATGTTTTCTATTTTTTTCTTTTTTTTTAACTAACATTAGCCACCAAAATTTTACGCCAGTTTAGGGCCTAGTCTATACCCTCCAAAATTTAAAATAAGAATCAAGCCGCGTGGATTTTCAAAAAGTCAAATTAAGACAAAGGTTCAAAAAACCACCCCCACAAAAGATACTCATGCCACAAAATAAGGCAAATCTTTTAAACGCCAAAAGATTGATAAGTCAAATTTAGTAATTAAAGCCCGTTGATTTTACAAACTATCATGCTCCTCACTCTCTCGTGTAATTGTGAAAACGGAAAAAGGGTAATATTAAATATAGTCGTGGAATGTATAAATATCGTGCAGTCGTTTTGAAAAATAATGGAGTCTATTATTAAAAAATTAATTTCTTTTTATGTGGGTCATATATTTATTCACTTTTTTCAAAATGACTGCACGGCGCTTGCATACTCACGACTGTAAGTATCATTTCTCTAATACTTTAGCCATAAATATATTCTATAAAAATAAATTTATAAACTGAAGTGATTTTATATAATATGTTGATTATAAAACTATTTTTATTGTAAAATAGATTTAACGTATCATATGAAATTATATTAATTTATGAGTTTATTTTTATAGAATTTTTTTTGTGATTGTAGCACTTCTCTTATTTTATTTACAAAGTCTAAAGGTATAAGAAAAAAAAGTACAACAAACATGATATATAATTCAAACAAAAATTGATAAAGATTCAATTTTACAAGTTATTTTGTTCTTAAATGTTTTCAAAAAATTGGGTTTTTCTATACATCGAACATTCGATCCCCACGCTTATTTGCTTATTTTACAATTCAGTGACTCATTTGAATTCATTTTATAAAGCAATCGTAAAGATAGTATCAAGTCCTTTAATGATTGCACTCATTCAAATCATGTTTCAACTACATAACTATTGAAGTAGTAATTGGGAATTTAGCATAATTTTTCAGTAGAAAATTGCGGGATACTTTCATCTAAAGAACTTAAGAAACACTCATTATATGAACTTTCCACTAAACATAATTGTTATTGTTAGAGAGAAAATAAACCAGGCCAACAAGTTAAGAAAGCATCACTAGAAGTGGAAGGAAAAGAAGGGAAGACAAAAGTTAAAGGTGGTGAAAGTAAGGGAGTAAGAGAAAATGTGAAAGGGACATAAAGTTGACAAGAGATCAATCAAATGAAGCTCTCCTTTTATTGCAGAATGTTCAGCTATGTTGAAGGCAATGAAACTATGTAGAGAGTTGGGTTTTTGGGAGGTGTGGCTGGAGAGGGATGCAAAGGAAGTTATTGATGCAGTTAACAGAGATGATGGTGATGATTCCAGGTTCGGTCATGTTGTAGAAGATTTAAAGCAAAGCCTGAGACAAAGCATTTCATGGAAGGTTGTGTTTACTCATCGCGATGGTAATGAAGTGGCGCATCATTTAGCAAAAGTGGCATTACATAGTACTAACGATCAATATTGGATAGAGGAAGGTCCTGAGTCAATTAAGAATTTATTAGCTATTGATAGGTTACAGAGTGACATTGTAACTGAATGTTCATGAATATAAAGAGGTTTTTTTTCAAAGAAAAAAAACTCTTAGAATGGCTCGATAAAAGAAGATTTCCATCTAGACACGATCAGTTTCTTGGGGGGTTTATTCTATATTCCTCTTTTGGGCTCTAGATCTTGCTCCTTCTTCCTCTAAACAAAAGGGTCTTCAACTTTCATTGTATTATTTTATTACACTTGAGAGGTGTCTAAAGTTATAAAAGATCGTACAAATTATTAAGGTATTGTTTGGATAGTGAGTTGAGATGAAATGAATTGAAAGTTAAATAAAATATTGTTAGAAAATTATTTTTTAATATTATTATTGTTTTGAGATTTGAAAATATTGAATTGTTTATTATATTTTATGTGAAGATTTAGAATAATTATAATGATAAAATGAAACAGTTTCACTATCCAAACAGGACTTATGTATAATGGATTTGCCCTTAAGAATCTTGTGAACATAGATTTTATGCCGAATTATGTAGATGTGTCTTGCTCTCATTTGTATTTCCTGCCCTTAATTTACTATTTACTTTTACGGATGAACACGAGCACCATATCCACCATATCAATACCAAGGCATTATCGTGGACCGTCAATTGCATCGTTGAGATACAGCCATACCAAAAATGCACCAACAGTTTTCATCAAAATATGATTACATAAAATAAAAAATAAAAATGAGATTGTGATTAAGGCTAGTTTGGGTAGTAGAGTATTCTCATAATACTCTACTGTTATTCATTGTTTTATTATTATTTTTCATTATCATTTACTATTATTGAATATTCTATCATTACTTTTTATTACTTTTCAATATTTCTAATGACTTTGATTTTAACCAAAACTTCAACTTTTAGTCAAATTTAAGTATAAGTTTTCTTGAAATCTTATTTGTAAGTTTTCTTCAAAGCCATCCAAACTAGAATGAATAATGTTAGATACAATTATGAGTTGTGTCATACACTCATTTTGAAAAAATTTTGGATCCACTAATAACAAATTAATATTTTCATGTGCATGTCATATTTACTTATTTTTCACAAAAATAGTGACATTTGCGCACTTTATAACTGTAAATATTATTTTTCATAAATAAAAAAGAGCTTCATTTTGGATTTTACTGACTTTTTTGCCCCTGATTTGATATCAAAATTACAGTTTTAGTCGTTCTCTAATATTTGCACTTTTTTTTTTCACTTGATCTGGGCGGCCCATATTGTTTCGAATTTTGGTCGCTATATTGCGCTCCTTTATTTGTTAAAAGAAAAATTATTTACATCAGTCTACTGTTTACATTAACTTCAACATACTTAATATATTTGAGTTAAAAAAAAATAAAATTACAGTACGTGGAGAGTGTAAGCTGATGTATAGTTAGCCTCTTGTCAAAATTATAAACACATCCGTGTTAGCGACCACAAAATTTATAGTGTTTTTCTTTTATAGCGACTACAAAATAATTAAAGTTACTTATATCTATTCACTAAATTGTCAGTTACGACAAGTTACCTATATCTTTTCACTAAATTGTCGGGTACAAGTTACGACAGATAAATTATTCAGTCAAAATGGCCCTCGAACGAGGAGCCAGATATTTTAATGTGGTCAAAAAATTTGTAATTTCAGTTACCACGATCACGTGTTTTATTAATAATGGATTCTTTAAAGAATAAGGTACACGCATATTTTTTTTTTAATTTTGTATATAATCATGTTTTAAATGAATGATATTTTTATAAAATTTTCATTATTTAAAATAGAATTCTAAAAAATAGGTGTAGGTGTATCATTCTCCTTAAATAAAATTAAATTAAAAAAAAATCCACCTTCACAAGTTGTTTGGTGCTGTGAATTTGTTTTTTTCCCACTAACATTCAAGGGTGCTACTTGCCTAGAGGTATAATTGGTCCAGTTCGGTCCCACCTGCGAGGGGATCACATATTGAAAATTTTGATCCATCATTTTTGCCAAACCGGACTGGATTGATTATCCCTATAGACCGAACTAGACCGTTATCTATCGGTCCGATTCAGTACATGAACATTTTTTCATCTTTCGACATAAAAATTAATACAAAAAATTAATTAAATTAGTAAAATTAAAATTAAGCTCTTTGATATGGATTATGTGACTAACTTATTAAAAAATAATTATTTATAATTATATTTAACAATTTATGATGTTAATAGTTACTAACTTACTAACTTAGTATTCATAATGGCTTATATTAAAATTTTAAAATTTTATATATGGTTAATGAATATTAATTAATTTCATTATCCATAAATTCTCCATGCTAATATGCAAATTAGGTATTTTAAAAAAATGACCTAATTACTTTAATTATGCATAGATAGTAGAGAATGTATCTACATATAATAACATTATTCATCATATGATATATTAATTAATTGATAGCGTATTATCATTTTATATATGGTTAATGAATATTAAATATTGTATATATATATTATATCCTTCATGCTTACTTGCAACTTAGGTATCTTAAAATAAATTACCTAATTACTTTAATTATGTGTAGATAACTAAGTATGTATCTATATATAATAACATGATTAATCATATGATATATTAGTTAATTGATAACATATATTATTTAATATTTTATATGATCAATGGTGATCACTTAGATGAAATTATATAATTAACTTATACAACTAATATATAAAATAATGTGTTATATATAAAAAAAATATTTAAATATATATACACATTCGGTCTGGACCGAACAATTCGGTCCGAGGTGTTTTTCCAGTTCGGATCGATAGTCTTACAGCCCTATACCCGCCCATGCACGAGTGGGGTTGACCTTTATGCAGGGGTGCAAACCCCACCCCCCACCCATGCAAGGGCAGGATCGACCCTTCCACCTTGATGTTGAGGGGCGGGGACAGATACCTCATCTGCCTCGCCCCCCACCCGCGCCAATAGTACTCATAGCTCATTGGGCCTAAAAATTATTTTTGGGTCTAAAAGAGATCAAAACACATTTTTGAACCCAAACTGTCATATTATTTAAATTATAAATTAAAATTTGTAAATATAACTATAATTTAAAAATTAATAACATAGTTTTTAAACTTATTAGTGTATATAACATGTATATTATTGCAACCTAATGTAACTTTTATATAAGAGACCAAGATAATATAGTTTTGATAAATATAGTATTTGTATGTATATAAATATATATCCCAACGGGAGGCAAGGGCGGAGCAAGACCCGCTGGGATATCACCTTGCAGGCGGGGCATGCCCTCTCCTACCCGAAACTGCCGTAAAAGTTTACGGCAATTTCAGGCCTAGCCTATGACCTCCAAAATTTAAAACAAAAATTAAGCCACGCGGATTTTCAAAAAGTCAAATTAAGACAAAGGTTCAAAAAACACTCCCACAAAAGATACCCATGTCATAAAATAAGGCAAATATTTTAAATGCAATATCGCCTGATGCACATAAAAGATGAGAAACCAAATTTGGTAATTAAATCACATTCTTTTTGCAAAATATTATGCTCTTCACTCTATTATGTAATTGTGAAAATAGAAAAAATAAAAAAGTCAAAGACAGTAGTTAAACTAGACTGCATGTAATACTTGTTTTATGAAAAATACTTTAACCACAAAGATATCCTATAAAAGTATACCCACAAACGAACGTGATTTAACGCAGTACGTTAAATTATTTTTATTGTAAAATAGATCTAACATATTATATAAAGTTATGTCATTTTATGGATTTATTTTTGTAGAATATATTTATGGTTATAACACTTATATGTTTTATTTACAAAGTTTGAAGGTTTAAGAAAAAAAAAATACAACAAACATGATACATAATTCTTTGTTAGTTTTTCGATTGATAATACATATTGTTGTCCAAACAAAAGTTGATAAAGATTCAATTTTATAAGTTATTTTGTTCTTAAATGTTTTCAAAAAATTGTGTTTCTCTATATATCTAAGATTCTATCCCCCAAGCTTATTTGCTTTTACCAATTAGTGACTTGCTTATTTCAATCATGACTCATTTGAATTATTTTTAGGAAGCAGTCATAAAGATAGCATCAAGTGTGGCGCCCTCAGCCCTTGCTTGGGATTTGACGGAAACTGAAATGCTGGGACATGCAACACTAGGGTTACCTGCCTCTCGTACATGACAAATAAGATGCAATGCACCTACTGATAGCTAATAGTATGTAGTATATCGCAGCGGAAAGTCAACTTAAGTCGATTATAAGGAAATATTAATCATAGTACCGAAACATAAGATCACAATACTTTTGTATAAAACCAAAAAAGTCAACATAGTTGATATGAGTTTCTAAAGAACTCCCAAAACATGGGACCAAACATTTTAAAAACTTAAACAGACGATCCTTTCCCAAAAGTGGTCCCATAACATTGTCTTGATCTTCAGTGAGACTCGGGCCTCACTGGCTTCTCTAAAGCCCGGTCCTTGTCCCTATTGTGGAACCTTCTAAACTTTTCAATAGCTTTAATTATCTCAGTGATTGCTCTATCAATTGATTCAAGATGGTCCAAAATAGAAGGCTCGGGCGAACCTATAACCATCTTAGGCACGATCCTCTCCGGAGGAAGTATTGTTCTCTTGCGTTTCATCATTTGTGTTGGCTAAACTTGTCACAACGTCTATCATTCTGAGTGAGGAATGATAGTATGTGAATACAATAGTGAGATTTCGAAAAATCTCAATAAGTAAACAAATAGCGTGCAATAAATATCATAAGCATATGCCGCAAACTTAGCAATGAATGCTTAGACATGGACTTGTACATATGCTCTTGACCCTTCAAAGACTTTGTATAAAAACATGACTTCATAACCTTGACTTTTGAAAACATGCTTTCTTCATTTCATACTTACGAGCTCATAACTTTTCTTGACTTATAGCATATCATATCATAACATTACATTGGATACTTCACAGCTCCCCTATACACCGTGTGTTCCCCGCTAGTTATCGCATCAACCTTGGCCACTTTGACCAAGGTGACTACGTCTTGACTTTCATATACGGCTGCTCACATTTCGCCTTCATCGTAGGTGCACCCACTAGCTTTAGGTGTGATCCCGCTCTGGTATGTTTTTCTTTTATGTACCATTCGAGATTCACCGACAGTACTTTATCGACGCAAGAGTATCCCTTCATTTTAAACACTCTTGAGAGGACACAGGAGTTCCACTAGAACATTCCCCCGTCTCAGCATTTGGGGTCGTGATAAAAACTTTACTTTTTAAAAAGACTATTTTACTTTCAAAAAGGATTTTCACAATCCCAATGCATGTGACATGACAATGGACCTTAGGACTTTCATGAGACACATGAAATACCACAATGCTTCATCATAACCATGAATGTCGAAATGTTCATCATAAAATAAAGCATCCATACGTGCAATGCATATCCCGTTACAGCTTGAAAATATGCAAACATGTTCCCTTATAACAATTCAAGGCATACGAACCAATCAAAGGCATACATTTCAATCATCATCGTGTAAGGGCCGAAACACATAGGACCCTAACCTAACCAAACATCATTCGTAACACCTCAATCTTAAGGCTCCAATGATCATGTTTCATTCAAGGGGTTAGCCGAAACCTCTTATCTTAGTAGACATGCGTGTCAATTATTTATCATGAACTTGGAATCTTCTAATGTATTGAACATAAATTAATAAAGAATTTCTCATAGGTGGCCGAAACCTTTCCTTGTGGTTATGGATAATATTTTCTTGAGTTTAGTCCCATACTAAAACATTTGAGTGACAACCATTCGTGCATAGACAAACATAGTAGAAACCAAACCCTAACATGGCATTCTTACTCCCTTTTTCATATCATACGCATCTCCCTTAAACTATTTCCATCATGCTCTAAAATAATTATAACAAAGAAGTTCATAACACATGGAAGAACATCAAGTTCCAAACAATCATACAAAAACCGAATCAACCAACAAGTTCACAAACCATATGCATAAAATATCCAAGTACAAGTTAGAGGTATACTTAAGAAAATTTGAAATGTATTTTTAATAATAACAAGCTGAAAAATTATATACAATAGTAGTTAGAATCCTTGCTCAAGAAAAAACCCTAACCAAGTGTTCATGTGTAGTATTTCTTACATATTTTTCTTTCCAAGAAAAACCATTTTGAACCCTTTCCTCTTTAAAATCCGAAACTTGGCTTCAATATAAACCCTAGCTACTACTACTTACTAGTGCAGTGACCCACTTTCCTCAAACATGAACTTTCTTCTTCTAGCTCAAGTGTGCGTGTGTGAGAGCATAAGTTCTAGATGAACTTGACTCAAAACCGAGACTTTCTTCCTTGAAGCCGTGCGTGTGTGTGTGGGTAACAAAAGAGAAGTTGGTTTCATACCTTCTAGGTCTTCTTCTTGCAAGTGTCCATTCACTTTGCTTACTCTCAATGGATTGTTTGGATGGTGAGAAAGTGAGGGATACTTAGAAGAAAAGGGGGTGACCGAAACTTACAAGAGCAAAACACAAAGATGGCCAAAAGAGTCCTAGGGTTTTCGGCTCTGCCCTTTTCGGCTCTTCCATTTTTATAGACACTCAAGGGCTTTCTTGCATGAAGCAAGCTCATGCATGATTGCCAAGTGGAGTGTAGCCCTACTATCTTCTTCCTCTAGCTCATCATTAGCTCAAGTTGGAACCCTAAAATATCTTCTAGCATGTGGCGTCCTCCTTTCCCCAACCGAACCTCACTTCCTCTTTTGCCTTCTCTTTTCTTGTCTTGATTCAATGTATCTTATGGCTAAAGGGTCTTTTACTAAACTCAAATTTCCCTCCATCTCTTACAATGATGCATGTGTGCCAAGTGGCATGTGGAGTGTGTGATTACATGGGCTGCTGAAACCCTATTCTTCCTTAAAAGATTTGCTTTTCACCACACTTTTGGACAAACAAGTGATTGGCCCTTTTTGGCACAAAGACCCTTGCCCTAGCTGTCCACTTCAAAGGATTTCCTACACAAAACATCCTTCTAGAAGCCTTGGGCGTGTAGCCCCCCTCCAAACTTGATCTTGCTCCTTCCCAAGAAAACATTTTTACCTACCTTCATGCATGGAAGATACTTGGCAAAAAGCAACCTTTTTGCTCCCCCATTGTTGCCGTCCATGAACTTTGGCCTTTCTTAGTTCCACTTTCTCATATTCTTAATCATTTCCTTCTAGGTATCTTCCCCCATAATGACATGTGTCAAAGGCTTCCTTCCACAAGTAAAGATCTTCATGCATGCGTGACACATGGCAAAAAGGTGCTCGATTTTCCTATGATAGGCGTGTAAGCCAAAACCTAGCTCCGTCTCACCGCTTTTCCCTTATTTCCATCTAGATTCATCAAGCCCTATACATAACCTCATTGGATGTCAAACATCATGCATAAACCTTAAGTTGGGCATGAGCCCTAATTTCATTGGGTTTCAAAAATCCTAATTTCCTACAAGGGCTGAAACTCTCTTGGGCTCTAAAAAAAATAATTTACACAAAAGCCTAGAAAGTCTTGGTCGTCACATCAAGTTCTTTAATGATTGCACTCATTCAAATCATGTTTAGACTACATAACTATGGAAGTAGTAATTGGGCGTTTTCTATCATTTTTAAGTAGAAAACGGGATACTTTCATAAACAGAACTTAAGAAACGCTCTCATTATATGAACCTTCCACTAAACATAATTGTCATTGTTAAGGAGAAAATGAGCCAAGCCAGCCCACTAAGCAAGAATCGCATAAAGGGAGTGAAAGAGGTGAAAGCAAGGGAGTCAGACACGTAAAGGGGAAATGTGAAAGTGACATAAAGTTGACAAGAGATCAACCACTCCCAGAATGTCTCAATAAAAGAGAATTTCCCTATAGACACCATCAGTTTCTTAGGGGGCTTCTTCTATATTCCTCTTTAGGGCTTCAAAGATATATCTTCTTTCTCTAGGCAAAAGGGTATTCAACTTTCATTGTATTATCTTTATTGCAATAAGAGATACGTGAAGCCATAAAAGATTGTACAAATCACCAAGTATAGTGGATTTGCCCCAAACACCCTATGGACATGGGCTTTATGCCGAACCGTCAGGAGAGGGTAGCGGTGCCCTGTACCCCGCCTCCGCCTAGGCGGGGTGGTTCGTCGGTCCGTCAGATGCGAGCAGGTGGGGCATCTAGGCTCCCAGAGGCTGCAGGGGGTGAGCTAGGGCCCAGCTCCACTTCATATATCTTTTATATATATATATATATGTAAAAAAAGAACCTGTATATTAAAACGGCGTTGTTTTAGTTATGACCTAAAACTACCCCTCGAGCATAATCCTTCCCTCACTCTGTATCACTCTCTCTTAGATCTACCCTCTCTCTCACTGTCTGTTTGTCATTCATCGGATACCATCACCATCGCCATCGCTGCCTGAAGCCAGCTCCATCGTCGTTGCCGTAAGTATCTCGAATTTCACTATTCTTTTTAGTTTTGTTTGAGTTATGGAGGATGAGATTGATTTGAGGATTTGGAGGATGGCATTATGAATTGTGTGTTGTGGAGATTGGCTTGTTTGTTGTGTGAATTTCTGATTGTAAATTTGTATGAAAAAATTGTGTAATAGGGTTTCAATCCAAAACCGTATTATGTTTAAAGTTTCGATATCGATACCCCAAACTGTTGTGATGTGATTGTATGGTTTAATTGTTGTGTGATTTTTACATCATTTCTGATTTTGTGAGTCAACAGGAATGGATAGTCAGTCCGATTCTAGTGCTAGCTCTCCTACCCCTATCCTTGCCCCCATGCTCCCACCAAGTAAGAAAAAAGTTTCAGTTGTTTAGTCTCACTTCACCAAAACAGAAGGTGGTGACCCCAATAACCCCTAAGTTAAGTGTAACCATTGTGGTAAAGTGTATGGATGTCACTATAGGAGACATGGTACATCCCAATTGAAGTTCCACTTAGAAGAACAATGCAAAAACAGTTCAATATTAAAATTGTTAGAAGAAAAGAGTCAACTAGACTAGAAATTGGATTTAAAAAAATGTCGGGTGGAAGTAGTGGGAGAGGGGGGGGGACGTTGAAAGGGATTTACAAAGTATGATCTGAAGGAGTGTAGGAGACACCTAGCTCGTATGATCATAATTGGCTCGCTATCGTTTCAGTTAGTGGGTCAAAGAGTTTGTCACACTATCGATACATGGACATTTGTCCAAAATTTTAATTATATGTCTTTGACGGCACATTTTATAGATTGTGATTAGAAATTAAAAAAAAAGTTCTAAAGTTTTGTTGAACTTCCAATCACAAGGGTGAGACCATTGGAGGGTCATGGAGGTCGAAATAAAGGACTAAGGGTTGGAGTGGGTTTTGACAGTAACGATTGACAATACTTATTCTAACGATGTTGCTTTGGGGCATCTTAAGACCTATTTTAGAGAGGCCAATAAGTCAATCATGGGTGGTGAGTGTTTGCATGTGAGATGTGCTGCACATATTCGAAATCTTATTGTGAGTGATGGTTTGAAAGATCTTGATGATTTGGTTGCAAGGGTTTGAAGTGCGATGAGGTTTGTGAGATCTTCACCTACTAGATTTGAGAAATTCAAGATTGCTATGAGGGCTTCGGGTATTGAATGCACGAAGTGCCTTTGTCTTGATATTTCTACAAGATAAAACTCAACCTTCTTGATGTTGGAGACGATCCAAGAGTATAAGTTGGCCTTTGCGCTAATGGGTGATGAAGACATTCAATTTGCCAAACATTTTGAGGATGACGAGTGATTAGGCAAGCCTATTAAAGAGGATTGGGAGGTAGTTGGAATTTTTTTAGACTTTTGGTGGCTTTTCTACGAGATCACAACATGTTTTCCGATTCTTTGTACCCTACATCCAATGATTTTTGCTAGCAAATATGTAAAGTGAAAGAAGAATTGGATGACATGTACAAGAGAAACAAAATGAGGCTGTGAGAAACGACATTGAGCATGAGAGATAAGTATGACAAGTATTGAGGAGATTTGAGTAGGATGAACATTTTTCTATATGTGATTATTGTTATTGACCCCCAATACAAAATTGATGGCATGGTGTATGTCTTGCGATTGGCGCACGGGAAGGCATGGGCTAATCATATTGCGGCAAGGTTTAGAGAAACCCTTGATAGATTGTTTGATGAGTTTGCCACGTTCAATGGTGGTGATATTCTGGCACCTACACCTACCGCACCGTCTCCTTCCGAAGCCGGAATGGGGAAAAGACGTAGGTTAGAGTGTGGTGAGAGGTTGGAGTAGGACCCCTAGTCTGTCATCGTGCAGAGGCCTAGTCGAAGTTGTATAGATACTTGGCACCGACTTTGCACCCATTTATGCGGGGGTTTGATATCTTATCTTGGTGGAAAACCAATGCTGTCAAGTGTCTCATCCTTGGAGACATAGCTTGCAGTATTTTGGCCATCCTTATTATTACCGTATCCTCAGAGTCGACCTTTAGTACTGGAGGGCGCATATTGGAGGGCGCAACAGGCTTTTCGATTCTTTGTACCCTACATTTAGAATTGGTTCAAAAGGACCCTAATTTATATTACAGATGTGGGGGACTTTGAGGAGGCCGATGAGGAGGAGGGTAGTGATCAGCCTAGATCCAGTAATCGTTCTTAATTCATTGATTTTTTGTTATTATTTTAATTTATTTATATTCATTTAACCAGTATTAATTTCAAATTTAATTGTTGCAAGGACAATTGCGATACATGAGTCTACGTCTACATCGATTGCAGTATGACTTCATGTTTATTGGACCCACCATTGCTATTGGTTTGTATAATTTGTCCCTTAATTATTTTTTGTATTTATATAATGTTTGTAATTATAATTATTTTTCTTGTCTTGTTTTTAGTTTTTATAGTCTCATTGTCGTATGCTCAATCCTAATTCCAATGATCTCATCTTGATCTCAATTTCATATTGGTTAGTAAATTTAATATTGTTTGTAATTTATACATGTAGATATAATATTTGTATTTAAGATTTTTGTTTCTTGTTTGTAATTCTAATTTGTTTTCCTATTAATGTTTCAGGTTTTATAATCTCACAGTTTCACAACACTGCTCACTCACTTTCCCACCACTGTGATCACTCCAAATTCCAATATCAAAGTCAATGTGAAATGATATCATAAGTCAATTGTAAATTTGTAATCTTGCTACAATTTGTTATTTATTTGTATTATTATCATTATTCATTTAAATTATGTGACAATTTGCATGTATACTCTTGGGATTAGTCGAGATGCTGTTCCTGGACACCCGGTGCCAATAAAAAAAATTATGTGACAATTTGTAATAGTTTAAGAATAATTTGTACTATTGTAATAACTTAGGATTATTAGTTACATCTTCAATTTACTATGTTTTTAATTTGTATTATTGTAATATCTTAGATTAATTTCTTTTACAATGCTATATGGGCCCAAAATGGCCCAAAAAAAAGGTTTTGAGCCATTTTTTGGGCTCATAAATATGTTCTTGACCTTTTTGGGCCCAGAACAGTGGGTCGTGGGCCCATTTGGGCAGGGCGGGGGTGGACAGATAAGGGGTCTGCCCCCACTCCAAGCACTTGGACGGGGGGCCCTACCCCCGGTGTGTGGGGGCGGATTTTGGGAGACCAAACCCCACCCCCTGCCCATGGGGGGGGGGGGGGGTTGCAGGAGGGGGTCCCTAGCCCCGAGCACCCCTACGAACTATGTAAATCTGTATATCTTGCTCTAATTTGTATTTTCTGCCCTTTATTTATTATTTTCTTTCATGGATGAATACAAAAGCACTATATCAATTGCTCAATATTTAAAAGAATAAAAAAAATATAGCACTTGTCTATGTGAAAAGACCAAAACTTAAGAAAAAGACAACTCAATGACGGTATCCACATCCATGTAGAAAAAGCTATTGTTCAACTTAGTGAAAGACAAAGATAAGCATTCGTATATGGGTGGAATGTGCTTCATTGGTTCAATGAAACAAGGAGCAAAAAGAAAAAGAAAAAGAAAAAGAAAAATTTCTTAGTTCCTAACAAAATCTGGTTTGATTTTGATCCAGTAGTTTCATATAAAACAACCAGATTTTACTTGCAAAATAAGGTATTAAGTCTCTTGATTGAGGCAAGTGTCACTTACATATAGACACTTATTATATTTTACATGAATTATTGAGATGTGCTGTCATTTTACATTTCGTCTTATGACTTTTGAATAAGAGGGAGTTCATTTATTTTATTGTCGTTTGATTTTTAGTTGAGTTAAAATTCATATATTTAATTTTTCGAGAAGTACTACAACCACGAATAGATTTCATAAAAGTATACTCAAAATTGAAATGGTTTCATGTGATACGTTAGATCTACTTTACAATAAAAGTAACTTTACAATCTGACATACCACATGAAATCATATTAGTTTGTAAATTTACTTTTATGAAACCCCTTTGTCCCTAAAGTATTTCTATAATTTTTCCAAAACTTTTGATAATCCCAAACATTCATCCCCAAACTTTTTGATGTTACAAATCATATCAAATTCTAATAATGTGCATCACATACATTTTTTGTTTGCTTAATGTACATGCAAATATATTTTTAATTATTGTCTCAGTTTGTAGTGTGTTCTATACCCTTAACATTTTGTGATAAAGAGGGGGAGAGATTTTTCGTAGAACTTATCTAGCTTTAGTTGAGCTGACATAAGGGAAACATCTATAGGGTAGAGACATCGATTTATTTTAGGGAGATGATATACCGTAAAGCTAATATTATGTATTTATTGATATGTTGATATTTTATCAGTTAGTTTGGTACATTATATATTTTGTTGTTTTTTTTATATTTGCTTGTTTTTTATGCGTCTACGTGTTTGTTTGTGACAACAACAGAAGTGTCTTTTACGAGTAGAAGTTTTCTTGAAATTTTATTTGTAATTGGGAGAATCGTAGTTTGGTGATTTGTACTATATAAATGAAAGGAGCATTCGTTTTGGATTTTACTGACTTTTTTGCCCCTTATTTGATATCAAAATTACTGTTTTAGTCGTTCTCTAATATTTGCATTTTTTTTCCATTCTCGCACTTGATTTGCACGACCTATATTGTTTCGAATTTTGGTCCCTATATTGCGCGCTTTTGTGACATCCCCAGATTTCGCTTGGAATCGGATGGACTCTGAAATGTCAGGACATACAAGACAAGGTTATCTGTCCCCGTTCATGACAATTAAGGATGCAATACACCTAGCATGCATATAGTAATATGTAATATTCGCAGCGGATAATTTTGTTCTTTCAGCAATACTATGTATAAGAAGTAATATACCCCAAAACATAAACATGCTTCATAAAATTCACATGATAGTATCCAAAAGGTTACAGTACTTGTATAAAAGAAAAAAAAGGTTACAATACTTGTCCAACAGGTCTGTAACATAAAGAGTATTGGAAATAGCGCTCCATAACTATGGAAATAAAAACTATTGTACTAATTCGCTGAGCCCTTCACGTAGCTCAACTATGATATCCAAACTGACATCCAGAAAATGGGGGTTAGACTCCATCAACTCTTTATTTGCTCTACATTCTATTCGACCTCGTCCAATCTCCCATGGGTGGGTTCTCCAGATTCTGACACATCGTTTACCATTCTGGGAGAATAGTAGTTGGGACTACCAAGTGAGATTTGATTACAAATCTCAATAAGTTAACATATAACTTAACATATAGGTTAAATATGCAAGCATGGCAGTAAAAGCATGAATGCATACATGATCATAAATAAACTTGACGTGACTTGACATTTAACAAGACATGTATTGACATGACTTGAGCTAACATGAGAAGAACTGAACTGACATGAATTAAACATGACATAAAGCTAGACGTGAAACTGAACATGAATTGAACTTGAACTAAATGTGAACTAAACTGAGACTGAACATGAACTAAACTGAACTAAATGTAGACTAAACTGAACTGGAAATGCTAGCTCGTGTAACTGAAATCATGCATTCTGATTAAAAAAATGAACTGAACTGAACTAAACGTAGACATGACATGCTATGAAGTGAAAGGACATATGACCTAACGTAACGTAACGTGACATGTATGTGAGATGAATGACATAGCATAACATGAAACAAATAGACATTTTGTGACATGATATAATATGTAACATATAAACATTTCCTGACATAGCATAACATGAAATAGACAGACATTTCGTGACATGGCATAACATGAAACAAACAAACAAACAAACAAACATTTCATGACATGGCATAACATGAAACAGATAAAAATTTTGTAACATGGCATAACATGAAATAGACAAACATTTCGTGATGTGGCATAACATGAAACAAATAAATATTGCATGACATAATATATATTATGTGACAGATAATTATTTTTTTGACAAAATATAATGTGCATAACAAACATACATGATGTAACATGGCATATAGGATAACATAAGTGCATAAATAGTAGCTCCCTTACCCATCACTTATACATATTAATTTGACAGTAAGTTGGAAGCTAACTTACAGTGATGATCGCATTACATGGGATTAAGCACGAAACATGAGAAACTGTAAGTAGGGATTCTAAAAGTTAAAAACTTTATCACTAATAGCTTAGTAACATGAAAAATGCTAACTTGAGTAAAATTACCATTTTATCCCTACATGTGGGAAAAGACAATAGTACCCCTAACTTAAGGATTTCACATCATAACTAAAAAAATTACCAACTTTTCATTCCTTATGTAAATTTTGTCCAAAACTTAAATATCAACTTAGAAAAATTTAAAAGCAAACACAACTATGAAAACACCATAGGGTTGAAACTTCCAAAGGCCATTTCTCTTTGATTTTTGTTGCAATTTTATCTAACTTCAACACTCATACTTAAACCAAAATATTGCAACATAGATAATCACATCCTATACTTAGAAGTATGTTTAACACAACTACAAAAATCCACTTCATATAATCGCAAAACATTTTAGTAAAAAGATCCAAACTTTTTAACTAAAATACAAACCCTTGAATCTCAAGGATTTCAACCTTTTTCAAAACATCTCCAAGAACTTCCAAAAGCTAAAATGTTTCTTCTAACATGTTCATAACACATTCTTAAGAACTAATCATGCTTTGAATCAACATATAAAAGTCACTAAAAATCACAAAATCTCACTTGAAGTACGTCAAAAACAAAAATTTCTCAACTTTGATTTGATCAAACACTTGATCCGAGACATACCATGATGAAATCTTCAAATCAACAACATCATATGGTTTAAAAATATTTCCTAAATTAGATCCAAGCATTAAACTTAAAATCACATGGCTAAAAATAAACCAAAACATGGATCTAGCCAAAATCAGCAAACTTTTGACCTAACCGAGTATTCTCTTCCATAAAAATCATATCTTCATAAATCAACACCTAAAATCTTCAAACCAACATCCTAACATATAGATCCAAGGCTTAGCACCAAAGAAAAAAAAATCAAAGTCATTAGAGTAAGATTAAACCACAAAAGATCTAAGCTTTCTTAAAACAGAAACTGTTTTTCTTCTTCCAGTTTCTAGCTTTCTAGATCTGGGAAAATCTTTCATTAAAAGCTTTAATCATGCAACGAATCTTTAACAACATTCATATAAACATATTTAAAACACTCCAAAAAAACTTTGGACCAAAATCTGTCCATTAGCTTGGTCAAAAACTCTAAAATATAACACATTATCCAGTTTATTGCCCATATTGACCTCACCATGGCTAATATAACTTTGGACCAATCAAATGACCATGAAATTAAACACAAAAGGTACGCACAGAAACTATACTCAAATAAGAAAAACTTTCATAAGGAATTATCGTGATAAAATACTTACAAGGGTTTCAAACATGGCACGCAAGCAGGCTCAGAAAATTGCCCAAGAGAACTCCTAAGTGTTCTCTCCAAGAACATGAATGAAAATGGGTGAAATGTGTGAAAGAATGACTTGCACGCCTAATACGCTTCTGAAGAGTGAATTATGAGCTTGAGTGTCACCTTGATGGATGGTGATTAGGTCACAAAAAGTTGCAAATAGTGAGTGAGAATGGGCTGCAACTGCTGCCATGTACAATGGAGGTGGTGAGGTGGCTTTTCCTCTCACATCATGGGACTATTTGGGGCATGTCAAGGGAAGAGGTTGGTCTGCCTTGGGTGGGTGGAAAATTCCTCAAGAAGTTTTACTAAGGTGGCCAAAATTCGTGGGTCTTAAATAAGTGGGGTTCATTTTGGGGTTTAAAGATGGTTAGAATTTGAGATGCTATCAAGTCCAAATCCAATTTTTCTTGGCCTAATCAAATTTTCAATATTTAAAGGGTTGAATAATGAGGTCATAACATGAATTTGATGGATTAATAGCATGTGAAAGTGATTAAACACAATGCTAGAAATCGGTTACAATAGAGTTTTGAAATCAAACAAGTTTGGGGTTTGGGGTAACTGTTTAGGGTTTCGGTTTCAACCAAGTCTTTTGGGGTTTCAATTAGATTCAAAATGTTTAGGGTTTCATTAGGGTTGAAACTCTCTTTGGTTTGGCACAAATTTGATGGTTGGATGGAATAGGGTTTTGCTTGGGTGGCATGATCTCACATCTTGATTTCCTTCACATTTCCATCTCATGGTTCCTCTTGGTGCCAAGTGTCCAATACTATTCACCAAGTGTGGTTAAGATCTTGCCAAGTATCCAAATAAAACTTCTCTAACTTAATTTAGACATTCCACACTGTGATTCTGAAAACACTACGCTCGGTGCTACTATTGAGGTTACTATTCACTCTGGGAAAAGTGAAAATAAATTTTACACTGCAAAATCTTAAATATATACACTAACCTAATAGTGCAATTCTTTTATTGAAATTCAACTCCGAAGTTCCTTGAAATAAACAAAACGCATTTTCGAACAAATGTTTTTTTTCTGAAAACTGAGAATGAGTTTATTATGCCATAAAATCCTAAATAATCAACCGAGTCTAATGGAGTAGTACATATCGTATTCTGACACTTCTAACTATCTCAAATAAATAAAATTGCACTTCTTGCACCATAGTGAGTGGTAACACTGACTATGCTGATAGACAAAAACCTACACGATTGGTCAATTCATGAAAATTTGTAGAGTTTTCACGAGATTCCTAAAGCCTATAGAAATTCCACCACTGAATTTCTAGCGGGCAGTTACATCCTCTCTTCCTAGAAAAAAGATTTCTTCTTCGAAATCGATGCAAGTACTAACAATCAAATAAAAATAAGGAGAATATGCTGCTCACCATGCTTACCGTCCATCACTGGACACATCATCACTGGTTGGTGTCGGCGGGGTGAGTTGATGTCTATCGGCATAACGTGTTGTGGCAAGTAGTAGAATGCATCATCATCTGCATCATACACCATGTTACCAAAGTGTTGCCCAACCTCTTCATTATTGCTGTCAGGTACGTGACCCTCTACAAGCAAATGTTTGTGGTGAGTCGATGACATAGATGATCCTGACGTTAAGGGCTCAACATTGGTGGCTACGACACGTTCCTCTGTCGCTTGGCTGGACTTAGCTCCATCCCGTGCCATCCTTACTTTGAAACCATCTCATTCCATCCTATAAGTTGGATAGTTCGTTCTGTTGGTTTATCCTCAAACCAAAACAAACTCCAATATGCTGAATACTTTTTAGTTGACCTTCAATATCCTTCCTCGTACTACTACTAAAGGTTATTTTGCGTCTACACTAGTATGAACAATAATACTCCTAATGCAAATTGTTACTGTTACCACCTAGGTAACAATTTGGCTTGTGAACCAAACTCTTGTGTGATGCTAAAGTCACTAAAAATAGTGACTCACTTGAAACCAACAACGTACAAGCTACAAACCACAATGGTTTGGCATTGCCTAATTGTCAGTTATGAAGCAGTATTACTACTAATCATAATCAAACTCATCTTAGCTAAGCTTAAAGATAAAAAGTTATAGAGAGATACCAAGGATGACACCAGCTCCTTCTGCTCCTGGGATGTCAACAATTGCGTCTCCCAGGGTGATAGCGTACACCATAACAGGTACATTAGTCCTCGACTTTGGTTTGATGTCAATGTTGGGGGCAATTCCACTTTCCTGAGCCTCATTGGGACAATCTCTCTTCATATGGCCTAGCTGACTACAATTGAAATAGGCCCCTGAAGCGAGTCTGCATTCGCCTCCATGTTTGCTGCCACACTTTCTATAGCGGGTAGTGGAATGAGAATTTGTCCTCCAGTCATGATGCCCTTTCCTTTATCTCCTCCAATCATCACCTTCTTATTATTTGAGCTTCCACTGACAGCGAATGGGTAAGCTCTCTTCTTCTCTGAATTAATGTGGGCAGTTAAGCCCCCATACTCTGCTGCAGCAATAGCTGCCACATTAACCAACTCTTGGTAATTCTCGATCTAGAGACAAGCCACTTGGATGCGGATCCATGGTTGTAAACCTACTTAAAACTTCTGGACTTGCATCTTCTGAGTAGAAATTAGGTGAGGTGCAAACCTCCCCAACTCCATAAATTTGGCAGCATACTGTTCCATAGACATGCTGCCTTGTACTAGTGATGCAAACTCCTGCACCTTTTGTTGTTTCATTGATTCTAGGAAAATCAATTATCGAACTACTCCCTAAATCTTTCCCAAGTTAAGGTAGCCAGGGTTCCTAACTCCCTAATCAAAAGCTGTCTTCGTGTATCCCACCATATGCTTGCTTATTCTTGAAACAGATACCCAGCATACAGTACCTTCTGGTCCTTAGTGTAACCATATATCTCAAAAGTCCATTCGAGGTCAATTATCCACTTGTCTGCCCTCATAGGTCCTTTGTTGCCCATGAAGCTTGGGTAGTGGTGCACCAAAAGCTTCTCGTAGGGACAACCCCTAACTTCAGGTCAGTGTACGGGCACTTGTTATTGTTGTTGTTGTTGTTTGAGCACCTCTATCAGAAAATGAAGAGCTTCTACTATCCCTTGTCCTCTGTCCATTGGAGGACTCTGTTCCTCTAGGTTGTTGCCTCCACCAGGGTTTCTCGGTACCATTCTATGCACCATGTGTGACTTCCTGAAACATTACGATTATCAGATTGAGAATCCACATCTGAATTCCAAAAAAAAATCCAAACTTATAAAACAATGCTAGGAGTCCTATCTTAGCTTGATCATATCCTATACCAATGAATAAAAACGTCCTTCCTCTTGAATAGCTACATCTTTATTCAGAGATCAGACTGAATAATTTCCTAAAGTTTACACAATCTACAACCTGGACTCAGATCAGATTCATCTTCCGAACTTGCACTCCCAAAGTTTGGCCCTTACACTTGGCATCATGATACTGATTCCTTAGAGCTTTAATGAATGTAGTAATAAGGTTTAGGAATGTGGACCACACACGACACATGAGAGGGAGCCTTTTAGGGTTTCGGCTAGTCCAAACCCTTATGACCTGATGATGCAAGTTTGACTTAATGAGAGAAGGAGAGGCCCATGCCATTTCGCATTCATGCAATGAGGCTTTAGGATTTCTACAAAGGTAATCATAAGGAAGATGAAGGGAAGTTTAGGATTTCCAAGAGGCCAACACAACTTGTCACACATGCATGTGATCTTTAGGATTTGTTTCTAGAAGACCAATCATAATGTGACGCCATCAACCTCCGCTTGGAATGTAACGGAGACTTAGAGCGTCGGGACATATACCACAAGGTTACATACCCCCGTACATGACAATTAATATGCAATGCATCCTATAAATACAGCTAGCAGTATGCAATAATCGCAGCAGAAAGTAAGGGTGAAAATGAACTTATGCCAGAATAACTAAGATCATCCCAATAATATTGATTAAACCATAAGTTCAAATCATTAGGTAGCTTAATCTTAGTACAAAATACCAAGTTTCCAAAAAAAATCTGAACCAATTGCTTCATGTGCTTTATGGCACGAAGGGTCAGGCCTAGAAATATCAAAATAAGATCAAGTCTCCTGTCGACGTTTGGTTCCTCCTCAATCCTCTTGATCCTCTGGTCCATTGGCTGCATCTGCATCTACAACTTCTATCATTTCGAATGTGGGTCCACAAAGGGTGAGATTTACTTGAAATCCCAGTAAGTTAGACAACCAAGATAGACATAATAGACTATGCATGAAGAATGATAAACATAAAATGCTTGCAATGCAAAAAAAATTGTATTTGTCTCCCATTCAGATTCCTTAAGAAGATAGATTTTTTATGCACATTTTCTTACAGAGAACATAGTTTTACTTCCGTTGTAAAAACTTAGTCTTTCATCAAGAATCACATAAAATCATAGAATTAGCATAACGTATGGTATCGTCATAGTTCCTCATATGCACTGTGAGTACCTACTGGTGACCGTAGTACAACTAATGTTGAAACTACATTGTCTATAGACTCGTTCTCAATGCATTGGTAATATAATATAACATAACATCGTAAAAATTATAACATGTACACCCACCAACATTAGGTGTCGTAACATATGATTTTGCTCCGGCGCTCTTTAAAAAGAACAAATTCAAAGCCTGTTGATTGTTCTTCGTCAACCCAGGGGTTACCACTCCATATTTAATCACTCCAAAGTGGACATAGAAGTTCCACAAGGATACTTTCCCTTCCTAGCATTTGGGGTCGTGATGAAATAATTTTTCATGCAGTACTTTAAAAAAAAATGATTTTCATGATATGCATGAATGTGGAACATTTCAAAAATGATAGTTGTATGCAAAATGAAAAAAATGGAATATAAGATATAACATTTCATGCTCAAAATGAAAGTTATAAAATGAATGCAGCATTTATCAATAAATCATAAATAATCATCAAAATGTAAGTTAAAGGCCAACTTATAGTTTGTTGAAGTTGGGAGTGAGGTAGTGGCTGTCATAAAAATTGCACTAAGTTAGAATCTATACAATCTTAAGGAAAAATAAAATTTTCTAGATAAAGGGAAATTATGAAAATACCCCTAACTTCCAAATACTGCTACTAATGCAAATGCTCTCCAAACTTAACCAGAATCCATAGTCCTCATATCTTGCACGTTCTAAGACCGTCTATAACTTAAAAATCAAAAGGATCTTAGCCTATTCATCCTCAATTTGTGGCATGCTCTCTAGTTGATACCTATATGAAATTTTGACTATTGATCCTCATGAATGCATGCATGAAAATTTCCTCCAAAACAACATGATCACTAGAAATTCTCAATGAAGAAATAATAGATTAACCTTGAGCAAGTTCATCCCAACACTTAGTCATGCCTAATAGAATGCTTAAATTCTAACTAAATCTCAAGTGATGCATGATATGAACTTTCTATTAATGACATGCTAGAATTAAATCATCCATTCTTCTTATCCCAATTAGAAGGTTTTCTAAATGCTCATATTTCAAACCTAAATGAAATAAGTTGATTTTCTCAAATGAAGCATGATTAAAATGATTAAAAGTTAAACCATACATGCTTTGATGATAAACATAAGAAAGAGATTAAAACCTATTATGACATGTTTCTAACCTCAAACTAAACCTTAAAAAATTATTCTAAGACATACTCGAATCATATCATGAATTACAAGGCATGCCATGACTAATATCTTCACTAAAAATAATTTAAACCCTAAACCTGTTCGCCAATATTTTGATCTTCTAGTTAAACATGGTATCTCATGCTATATTCACCCAAGATTAATGCTAACACTCAGAAACATAACTTAACATATGAACCAAGATCTAGATAGAAAACTTACAAATATTCTGTAGCCTTTGAAGCTTCCCACTCAAAGCTCACAACTCAAGAACTCACTTAGAACACTTAAGAACTTCAAAGAACTAAATGATGAGAACTCTCAAGAACACTCAAGGGAGTCTGAGGAAATGAAGTGAGGAAGAAGTGAGGGTGGAGTGGGGTTTATATAGGCTCCAAGGGATGTGACTGGCATTGGCAAGGTGGCCTCCCATTGGGGGGTTTGGGCGGTGGTGATGATGCGGCCTAGCCTAGATCCTCCTTGGGTGGTTGGCTCACTTGATGATCATTGCACCTTAGAGTAGGCTACAATGGCTATGGGGAGAGAGGGTCTATCGTGTGGTAGTGGTGAAAGGGTGGTGCAATTAATGCAAAGGTTTAAGGGCGGTGCCATTGGGTATGTGGAATTTCACGAGGAAAACTTTTTGTCTTATTCATTTGAACTATCTTCTTGGAAATATGTGGCTAGTTAAAGGCACACTTTAGTATCCTCCATAGGTGGTAGACGGTGGGGATTGGCTGGTGAAGTGGTGATCAATTAAAATCAAATAAATGGGGAATTTCATGGGTGGTTGCCGAAAATTCAAGGGCAGATTTTGGATTGGACAAAAGTTTGGGGTTTTAGCTAGGGTTTTCGAAAATCAAGCTTGATAGGAAATTCATGAATAAAAAATGAGGGGCAAATGATTGAAATGTCCTTGATAAAAATGGTATAAAATATTCGAGCTAGGGGCACATTAGTCTGTGCACACAAAAGTATACAAGGGTGCCGATTGGTATGGTTTTAGGGCTTGACATGTCATTACCCTAAATGACATGTGTAAAGGTTTATCTAAAATTCTAATATGATTTAAGAGTAATGGAAATGGATAACCAAACAAGGAAATTTTATAACTAAAGGATGAGAAATGATATGAATAACAAATCAAGCTTAAAACATGATTTCAAGATCTCTAATCATGTGGTGATCGATCAATGCTCTTAACCAAGATTCTAAACTTAATTTAATTCTTTCTAAAGCTCTCAGGGTCATGGACTACTCTAATGAGCTATTCTTCTAAATTTTAGTGTTGATCTAAGAGTTAAGCTATAAGGGTAAATAGGCGGGGTGTTACACATAAAATAACCATAGGAGGAAGAAAGAGTGACATGTGTCAACCATGCAAAGAGACTCTCCCTAAGACGCCAACAATGGGGGAAGGGGAAGAGGCTTGCTCAGCCATGCCAAGGAGGTGCCACATGTCCATCATGCAAGGAGTCTCTCAGAGTTCCAAACAAATTAATCATGAGAAAGGAAGATGGAGTGTTCGGCCATAAGGGGGAGTGCCACTTGGCATCCATACATGTGCATATCTTTAGGGTTTCTAGAAGGATCTAATGATAAGAAGAGATTTAGGGTTTCGGCCATAAGCAATGGGTGCCACTTGTCTTTCATGCAAAGGAGTCCTTTATGTTCCCAAGAAAAGAAATGATTGGAGGAGGAAGAAGAGGTTTCAGTTAGGGCAAGAAAAAGGGGCCACTTGGCGCCCATGCTAGGGATTTCTTGTGGCTCTTCATTTTCCCACAAAGGTAATGATAGGAGAGGGAAAAAGTGGAAGCAAGAGGTCATATAAATGGGCCATTAATGGCCAATGCCCATACACAAGGAAGAAGGGGAGATCAAGGGTCATTTGTGTTTTAAGCTTTGTCTCATTCTCTCCTCTCTTTCTTGCCAACCTTAAGAAGCCAAACACCATTTCTCTCCACCCAAATACCAATCTCGTGCATCCAAAAGAATAAAGGACTCAAGGAGCCTCTTGTTAAAAGTATCACGGTAAGAAAAGCTCAACTGCTTATTCTTCATCTAGTGCACATCACGAAACCACAAGGGAGAGGAAGTTTTGAAGTTTTAGGTATTGGGGAAGTGAGGCTTGTGTTCAATCATAAGAGATTGGCCATGCTTAAACTCTATTGAGTATGGTCTTGCATAGGGTTTTTCTTTTTCTAGAACCCGAATCTTTGATGGAAAAATGAATGAGAAGGTACCCTTTGAAGAACTAAGACATATTCGGCCATCATTAGGATTTCATGAGATTTTTCCTATCTAGTTGTCGCATGAGGAAAACATGTGTTTAGGAACTTTCAGCCATTGGGTTCTCACACACACACAAGTATATTTTTGTTACAATTTGAGCATACACGGCTATTAGGATTTTATTATATAAAGAAATGACTTGTTACTTAACCACTAGGGTTTTGACCAAGAGAAGAAGGTAGTTAATGACATTTGGCCCTAGGGTTTCTTGCCATGTGCCTATATATATATATATATATATATATATATAATAATATAAATAAATATATATATATATATATATATATATATAATATGAGAATCAAAAGACAAAGGCCAAGAACAAGAAGGGAAACGTGGATAGATGGATGGCCTTGAAAATCGATTAGGGTTAGATGTTTCAAATCTCTTAGCGTACGGATCACATGTTTGGAGTTTTGTATTTTGATTTTTAAGATTCTAATATTTAGCACCTACACTTTCAGCTTGCTTGATCGTTGGTATTCTTTACGTTCAGAACTTTGTAAGTCATCCTCTAACTTACTCTTGGATAATATACTTAGCTCTTTGTGTAAACCATGGATCTATATTGTTGATATTGTTTTGTCGAATTATTTACCCTAAAATGTATTGGAAATTGGTTTAAATGACATGCTCAGAGCTTTGATGTATTGTTATATGCCATGTTAAATCATCATGTGTTCCCTGCTTCGAATGTATCCGAAGGGAAATAGTAGCGCCTAACACTAGTGGGTGCGACACATTGTAAATATGGTGAAAGTGAATTGTGCTCTTTTATATCATATTGAAACCTCATGGTGAAGGCGTATCGATATGCCTGAGCGTCTCTATATTGACATAGTCACACCTGGTCAAATGGCTGGTGATATGGTGCAGTAACTAGCAAGTAGCCCATGGTTCATAGGGGTAGCCATGAGGTGTCCATACTGTTATATGGATTAAGTGTACAAAGTGAATAAAATGAAATGGCACATTGTTACATGATTACAAGTTCAGTGCTTTTGGAAATGAATCTAGATGGGAGAAAAATGTGTTTCGTCAAATTGTACGTTCATGCTCATGCACTCATACTCATGTTTACTTTATATATGTTTATGTTATGTCTGTGTATATTTTTGGTTTAACTTACTGAGATTTTTTAAAATTTCACTGTAATAATTTCCACTACTATTCCGTCATAATGGTAGAAGTTGTGATAGGGTTGAAAGATCCTGAGTAAGATGGGGAAACGCAAGCGCAATGAGCCCCTAATAATTAAGGAAGCCTTGAAGAGTCCTGATAGATCTGTGGACCCTTCATTAATAGAGTGGCTCGAGGCAGCCGAAAAGGTTATTTGTGAAGTTTTGAAAGTTTTTGAGGATATCCAAAAGATTATGGAAAAAAAGGACTTCTAGGCAATAACATTGTTATTGTAACAAAAATAATTTTTAAGGATTATTATGAAGGGCCGAGGTTTTAAGACCCTATTTTGTACCAATGGTTAAACAAAGTTCACATTTTGGGATTATTAATACTTTTGTACCATATTAAATTGCTCAAACCTTTACTAGCTTTTTCACTGCGATTATTGCATACTACTAGAAATATGCTAGGTACATTGCATGTTAACTGTCATGTACGAGGGGTGGGTTGTGATACCCCATATGATAAGGATAAGGGTAGGTGGTGTATGAGATCCCATATTGATTGGGAAGAAGAAGTCCTTGCTCTTTATAAAGTTCCAATGGGGCTCCAATTATATCATTTATTAGTTATTTTGGAGTATAGGTCATGTGGTTTGGGCCTTCTATTGGGGCGTTACAAATAATCAGAGCCTATCCCATTCAGAAATGTGGGACTTGAGTCATGCCACCTATGATAGACTATCCTGACGAGGACGTTAGGAATTTAAGGGGGAGATTGTGATACCCCATATGATAAGGATAAATGTAGGTGGTGTATGAGATCTCCTATTGCTTGGGAAGAAGAAGTCATTGCTCTTTATAAGGTTCCAATGTGGCTCTAATTGTATAATTGACTAGTCCTTTTTGGAGTATAGGTCCTGTAGTTTATTCCTTCCATTGAGGTGTGGTGGGCCCATAACCCACAGGTCCTAGTAGGGGTGTACAAAAAACCAAAAAAATCAGTTGAACCCTATCGGACTAGACCAAATTGATGGATTTGTGTGACGCCCCCAGGTCACCGCTTGGGATGGAACGAAGACTTGGAGCATCAGGACATGCAACACATGGTTACATATTCTCGTTCATGACAGTTAATATGCAATGCATCCTAATATGCAACTAGCATATGCAATAATTGCAGTGGAATAAGGGTGACTTATTAAACTTTTATGCCAGAATGAACTAATATCCCAATAGATTAATTAACCATCAATAGATACTACCTTACTTAAGGGGTCTACATAGTAAGGCATAAGTTCAGACATAATATGGGAAGATAGAATCTTCTTAATACAGAATCTCCCAGTCAAATCAATGCTCTCATCCGCTCTATGGTGTATAGATCCATCGCTATAAACACTAAAATCAAATCTAGCCTCCGCTCAAGATCGAGCTTATCCTCAACCATCTGAAGCCAACGGTTCATCTTGCTCGTCATATGCCGATCTCGACACAACTTCTACCATTCCGGGGGAAATGGTAGTGGGACTACTCCAATGAGATTCCTTAAAATCTTAGTAAGTTAAATAACCAACTTGAATAGAGATAAGATATGCATGATTAATGATAAACATCAAATACATATAGAAAATCTGAATTTGTCTCCCATCCAGATTCCTCAACATTTTTCAGAAAAACTTTAATGCACATTTTCTTACGGAGAACATTTTTCACTTCATCTTTTAAAAAACATAACATTTCATTGTTATTAAAACCATCATTAACTAACACAACGTATGGTATCGTCACAGCTCCCCTATAAGTACTGTGAGTACTTGCCGGTGACCGTAGTACAACTCACATTAGAACTACATTGTCTGCAAACTCGTTACCCAAGGCATTGGTATCATAACATATCATCATCATAACATAACATCATAACGTATACCCACTAGCATTAGGTGCTATAAATGGCTTTGCTCCGACATTCTTTAAAAATAACCCATTTGAAGCCTAGTGACGGTTCTTTGTCAACTTATGGTCACCACTCCATTTTTACTCACTCCAAAGTGGACAGAGGAGTTCTACTAGAATAATTCCCCATCCTAGCCTTTGGGTTCGTGACAAAATTTAATTTCATGACATGTGCATATATAGTAAGCCTCTTGAAAAATGACATTTATAGATGCAATATGCTAAAATGGTAATAATTTCACATGTAATGTAAGCAAGTAATCAAATTCTCAATGATGTATCATATGATATTTCATGCTCAAAATGACATTCATAAAATGAATGTGGCGCTTATACAAAAATCATAAATAAATTATCTAAGAGTAAGTTAGTATCTAACTTATAAACTTCCGGGTACTTAGTAAAATGGTGTGGTTGTAATAAAAGTTATTCTAACTTAGGAATTGTAAAACTAAGGAAGATGTTCATAAACAAAATGGTTCAAACAATGATATTTATAAAATTGCCCCTATAATTCCTGAAATTGCCACTAAGGCCCTAAACTTTCAGTATTTGTATTTTGGCCCCAAATTTCACCAAACTCCACAAGCCTCATATTTTCAATGTTTTAAATCATATCTGACCTTAGAATTGCAAGAAGAAATCAAATACTATGCCAAATTCATTCAAACTGTGGCATGCAATATGTGGGCCTTTTTGTGATTTCAAGCCTACAAATTCTTGGGATACATGAGTGATCAAATTTAATCAAGTATGAAAACATAAATATGATCTTGGAACCATGTTTATAACTTAGATTTAGGTCACATGAGTTTATTCCAATACTTGCATTGGTTAACACCAAAACATCATAAAACCTTCAACTCAAGTGCATGCATGATGTTTCTAGCTTCTCTTTGTTAATGTGGGTTTTAAAGCCTAAATGAGTCATGCATTCTAACTCTCATCTCGATAAAAAAACATTTCTAGATGCTTAACAGTCATGCTTTGGAAACTTAGCCAAGATTTCACAAGATAAACTTCAACCAAGTGGAAATCGAAACATACTAGATGATCAACACAAGATATTGATTTATAAACCTATCATGACATGGTATTTTCCTCAAACTTAAACCTTCAATAAATCTTCCAAGACATTAGTAAAACATCTAAGATCATATCAAGACATGTCATGGATAAAATTGCATCCCAAAATAATTTATTCAATCAAAACTCCAAATCTGAACCGAAATGCATGTCCTCAAGTTAAATCTCATCTAACTCACTCAAAAATTCATTCTCATGCCATAATTCAAAGCCTACCATGTCAATCTAACACCCAAAAAAAGATAGAGTAAGATTGCTTACCCAAACCGTGGCTTTGAAGGCTCTCGAGAACAACTCACTTTAAGAATCTCACACTCAACCACTTGGTTTCACCCTTCTCTCATATTAGGATAAATTTTCTCTCAAGAATACTAAGAGAATGCTTGATGAAGTTGTGTGAGGAAGTGAGGGGTGAAGGGTGGCATTAATAAGGCTCAATGGAGGGGTGAGAGGCAAGGAGGGGCACGATTTGCTAAAATGAAGTGAGTGTGATTAGTATGTGTGGGTGGTGGAGTGATTGATTGCATTTTCAGATTTGTCATTTCTTACACAACTGAATAGTGGCCTAAACCACTTGATTACCTCATGGTAAAGAGCTTGGTGAAGGCTATGGGTGCAGGTTTTGAAAGGTTTCAGAAGTTAGAAGAGAAATCACATGAGAAATCCAAGTTGAAAGCTCGGTTTTGGCTTCACCAAAGCTGTCCAGATTTTGATCCCTCTTTTGTCTCATCCGATTGATCTGGTTTGTAGGCATAATTACCATCATTGAGTGGCTTTCTTAGGTGGGTAGAGAGGTGGGGTTGAGTGCCAATTGGTTAAGGTTGAGCAAAAAATGAAAATGGAGCTTGAATGTGCAAGGATTTTGGTGAACATGAGCTACTTCACATATCCATTTGCCAATTGGTTTTGATGCTCATGGAAGGGGATTTGCCAAGCTTGCAATGGAGTTCGTTGAAGCACTTTCTTAGGGTGAAATGGGAAGAGGTGGTGGCATGTGGAGGTGGGTAATTTAAGTGCAGAAAATCCTTGAACAAGCAAGGGAATAGGGTTTTGGACAAAACCTCATTTCCTAGGTGAATAGTGGTGATTTTGGCTTGGCTTATGGAATTGTTTTTGGTAAAATCCTAGGTCTGGTTTTAGGTGATATAATGAGGTTTGGATGGTGCAAAAAACCTCTTGGGCACAATAGTCTTATGTCCACTAAGTTGGGCCTAATATGTTGTGTCCATTAAGTTGGGCTTAAAGTCTTTGTGCCTATCCTTAGCTCATCTCATCATAGTAAACTAGGGCCCTTATTAAACCACTCTTGGGCCTTCTCCAAATCCATATAATATTTTAATCAAAATACCTAGCCATCAACGTGGCAAGTCTCCAATATGCCATGTTTCATTCTTTCATTGACCTCTTTGCAGCTTTTCTCAAAATTAATAAAGCACTAGAATTTTCTAATAATTCTAACTAAACCCAAGGTGTAAGCTCTTTTGCCAACTCAAGCTCCAAAAATTTCCTTTTCCTCAAGTATCCCAACTTCTACTTAGCTGGAGTCATGGCTACTAGGGTCAAGGCCTAAGGTGTTTTTCAGTGTGGTGTTACAATTCGGTTTGGTTTTTAAGTGCTCCGATACGGTACTGGTTCTTAAGAACTGAAACCTGTCCTAAATCGGTGCAGTACCGATTTTCATATGTTGAAAACCGGTTTATACCGAACAAAACTGGTATATATATTTATAATTTTTTATATTATATTATATATATATATTATATACTAAATTGCTAATTAATATAACATGAAATTCTAATCTTATTATTCAAGTCTATTAATTTTATCATATAAGATTAATATATCATGTGATATAACATAAAATTAATCTTATAATTTATAATATAACATATAAATTTTAATCTTATAATATAAAATTTTAATTTTAAACATAAACATTAATATGAAATTATTAATATAAACTTACTTTTGATATATATATATATATATATTAATGATAAATATACATAAAAATGATATATTTTTTATAGAAGAGTCGAGATCACCTGTCCATGAGTGACCCCTTCCCAAATTTTATTAATTACCCTCACTTTTGGCGGAGGAATACCGTGGTTACAGACCAACACCTAATATTACAAAAACTTCTCCTACCAGGTGTCAAAATTACAAACTTACTAAAAAGGACAACCAAGCAAGGACCATTCCGCATGAACATGACGCTAACGGCAACGCAATGAAGGCAAACCCAGAATATCCAAACGGATTAAACCACGAAGCACCCTAGGCACCTCCCTAACAAATCTCCACTCAGAATTAAGACCCGACGCACCACTCCTGGCCAACCAATCCGCAGCTTTATTTCCCTCTCTATAAACATGACGAACTACGCACACCATAGAATCCATAAGAGCCAACATATCTTCCCAAAAATCTTCCAAGTACCATACACCACACCTTCTCCTATTCCACCACGAAATCACCACTTGCGAATCTAATTCAATTTCCACAAAATTAATCCCCAGTTCCTTACAGGCTTTGAGTCCCTGAAGAACAGCTAACAACTCCGCTCTATTGCTGGTACCGACTCCAATATAAGAATTAAAAGCATAAACCATAAGACCTCGATCGTTCCTAATGATACCACCCACTCCTGAAAATCCTGAATTACCAAAACTACTCCCATCTGTATTCAATTTAAACCACCCTTTAGCTGGCTTTTTCCAAACCACTAGCTTTAAATGCTTCCTATCAGGAACCAAAGCTGGAATATTCAATGACTGTAACACCTGTGAATCATGTCTAGAACATTTGCTAACATTTTTCATATCTCGAACTACTAATCCCATCCATCTACTAATAGAAAGCCGAATCGAAAAAATAGACTGGAGTCTTCCCTCCATACGTGCAGTACATCGTCTATTCCAAAGATGCCAAGTAATAATAGAAGGTAAAAGCCCCACTATTATTCCCAATTGAGAATTAGAAGATGCCCGTCGAAACCAAATTTGCACCGTCTCCCTCCAAGTACGACCAATAGGAATACCAAAAATAGATCCATAAAAATGCCATATTGCCGATGCAAACTCCCCTGAAAGTAGCACATGATTTTGATCTTCATAATTACCTTCATCACAACAATCACATCGAAAAACTATCTGGATCCCAATGCGCCGAAGAAGATCATCTACGCTTAATGCCATGTTCCACACTTTCCACATTAAAACCGAAATTTTAAGTGGAAGTAACTTATGCCACACCCAAGGATGCCACTCCATCCTAGATCCTTGTACTCGAATGTAATCCCAAGCGGATTTGGTAGAAAAATTCCCACTGTCATTCTTCATCCAGATCAAGACATCAGATCCTCCCTTACACCTAGCCAAAGCCTCAACAATATCCTCCACATTATCTTGGCCAACCAACGTACTCAAAAACTCCACATCCCAACTATTGGACAACTTACACTCTTTAACTTTCAACATCGGATTACCCACTATCTGGAACTCATCAATTAGAGGACCCCCATCTCTCCATTTGTCATACCAAAATAAAATATTACCATATCTAACTCTCCACTTAGCATTATTAAGAACACTCGGAATACTTTTGACAATCATTTTCCAAAACCTTGTTCCTTTTCTCATATCAATAAGACACCAAATCGAAGATCCCACATATTTTCCTTTAAAGAAACTAGCCCACAGGGATTCTCCTTTCAAAAGATTCCATGCAAACCGCATGTGCAAAGCTTTTTGAATATCCCCCAAATTCCGCAAACCAAGACCACCCTCCTCTATTGGCTTACAAATACTCTCCCATGCCACCCACTTTTTCTTTCTTTTACCATTTATCTCTCCCCAAAAAAATGTGCTCAACATTCGGTTTAGTTCTTTAATAATAGATTGGGGAACCTGCAATACTGCAAATATATGTAAAGCCATACTCGTCAGCACATGACGAAGTAAAATTAAACGGCCACCCGCTGATAATAATTTCATTTTCCAACCACTGATTTTGTTCCAGACTTTATTAATTATCTCCTCTAGATGCTCATGCTTAAGACGCCCTAATACTATCGGAACCCCAAGATATTTAAAAGGAAACAAGCCTTCAGAAAACCCTGTCAGCCTTTTAAGAGCTCTCTTTCTTACAAACGAAATTTTTGGAGAATAAAATATGGCCGTCTTTTCTAAGTTGCTGACCTGACCAATTTTCATACTTTTCAAAAACCAACAACAGTTCCTTCACCGATCTCTTTCCTCCATTCAAAAAAATAACAATATCATCAGCATACATAAGGTGAGAAATATGAGGAGTACCTCTTGCTTGGGAAAATTTTCCAATCTTTTTTTCAACAAAGCTTTGTTTCAAAAGTCTAGAAAGTACTTCTTGAAGGATAATAAAGAGGTAAGGCGAAAGGGGATCCCCTTGGCACAAGCCCCGCCTCCCATGAAAGAAACCTTTCGTCGTTCCATTAAGCATCACAGAATACCATACATTCGAAATACAAGCACGAATAAGATCACAAAAAGAAGAAGGAAAGCCAAAACACCTCAATACCTCAATCAAAAAATTCCACTCCACCCGATCATATGCTTTAGCCATATCAACTTTAATCATTATATTACCACCATGTATCGTCCTCTTCAGTGAGTGAACCATTTCCTGGGTAAGACTGATATTCTCAAAAATACTCCGCCCAGGTATAAACGCTCCTTGCTCTAGAGAAATCATTTTGGGAAGAAGACCTGTCATACGATTAACAATAATTTTCGAATAAATTTTATAGAAAACTGAACAAAGGCTTATTGGCCTAAATTTATCAAATCCCGAAGGCACATCTACCTTCGGGATAAGCACAATAAAAGAAGCCGAATAAAATCTCGGAAGGCGTTTTGCTAGAAAAATTCTGAAATAGCTTCTAAGACCTCAACTTTAACCACCTCCCAGCAACTCATAAAAAAACCCGCGCCAAAACCATCTGGGCCCGGGGAACTATTAATAGGAATAGATGATAGAGCCTCTTTCACTTCAACCAACGAAGGGATCCCACAAAGACGGACACAATCCTCTTCATTAATAACCGACGATATCAAACTAGTTAAATCAGGCACCTCCCTTGCCGGATTAGATCTCTGAAGAAACTCAGAAAAATAATCAACGGCCCCAATATGAATTTCTTCCGGAGAATTAAACTCCATCCCATTCGAAGTTCTCAACTTATGAATTTTCCTATGCCTTTTATTAGATAACCAAACATGAAAGAATTTTGAGTTCCTATCACCATCCATTCTCCACTTAATTTTAGCCATCTGCACCAGTCTTATATCCTCCCTTCGCCTCCAAGAAGACAAATCATTAGAACACCTCACTAGCTCCCTTTCAATATCAGCATCCCAATCTCTTTGCAACAGATTTTCAAGACTCCCAACCTTATCTTCAAGAATAGCAATCTGATTATTAGTTCTCCCAAATACCCTCTTATTCCATTCACGTAACGCCACCTTAAGCTTTTTAAGTTTGCTAGCTAATTTAAAAAGCCCCGAACCTATGACAGATTCAGACCACACGTTTTGAACAAAATTCATAAAATCCGGATGCTTAACCCACATTTGCTGAAATCGAAATGGAGGGGGACCATAAGAGAAAGGATCAATTAAAAATTCTATAAACATAGGACAATGATCTGACGTTGTCCTTGGAAGATATAAACAATGAGCATTCGGGAATAAAGACAGGAAATTTGCATCAAGTAACACTCGATCCAACTTTGCCCAAGCTCTAGATAACCCCTGCTGACCATTGCACCATGTAAACTTACCTCCTTGTGAATTCATTTCCATCAGCCCGCCCTGATGAATCCATCTATTAAACTTATCCATTGCAACTCTATTCCTCGGACGCCCACCACACCTTTCCACATCCGACCGAATTATATTGAAATCCCCAGCAAACAAGCACGGCTCAACACCCATTCTATCCGAACTCAACTCCTCCCAAAGCATCAATCTCTCAAACCTATTACACTTGGCATAAATAAAATTGCCCAAGAAATGAACATCTCCTTCGGTAATACGTAAAGACACATACTGCGAACTCATGCGGACCACCTGCACATCCACTTCATTTTTCCAAAACACCCAGATTTTTCCACCATCATTCTCGTTTGTTATCACCTTATCAAACTGCAATATCCGCATGAAACTCTGGATTTTATCCACACACTGAAAAGGTTCCAGCAACACTGCCATCTTTGGCTTATGTTTAGACAACAGTTTTTGTAAACGTCTCTTAGAAGTACCTAAACCTCTTATATTCCAGACTAATATTGAACCAGTCATTGAATAAACTTCTGTGTTCTAGTGATCACCGGCCTGGAGCTCCTGATTTTCTCAAACTGCCGCTTTTGATATTTTCTTTTTACAACTTCATCTTCTGCATCCGAATGATATTCCTTCTCCTGCAAAAATACTTCCGTATTTTTCTCAGGTTCCGGGTCAGACATCGAGCCATCTTCCAGATTTAACTCTTCCTCATGAACATTCTTAACCTCCCTTTCTGCAGAACTAGGAACTACTTCCCCCTCCCTCATGTCCGTTTCCAACTCTGTTTCCCTTAAACGGCTCACGCATTCCATTTTTCCTTTAAATCTTCCTGGGTTCATCTCTTCCGCAAGATCCGCAAGATCAAGATTTTCCTCTTGATCCTTTTCCGGTTCCAACTCCTCAACCAAAAGAATGGGATCACCTAACACCCGATGCTGCTCAGTTGCTTCGTTTGTTTCAACTTCTGTATCCTCAACAACTGGGGTATTAATTTTATCCGTCGGCTCTTCCACAATCGGTTCTTGTTGCCGAACCCAAACATTACTTCCTACATTCTTTTTCCCAGCACGGCAAGTCTTTAAATTATGCCCCTGTTTTTACATTTAGAACAAAACGCCGGCAAAGTTTCATATATAATTTCTTGCTTTCGGCTAGTTCCCAGACCAGGCATCCTAATCCAAAAATAAGGTAAAGGTTTCTTTGCAGCATCCATTTCCATACAAATACGAGCACCATCGGTTCGAGTAACACAACGAGTAGAGTTATCACTTCTAATAAATCTACCAATAGGGGCTGTAAGAATTTTAAGAATGGACTCATGATAATAGTTAGGAGGCAAACCTGGAAGTACAATCCACACCGGTACAATCGAGGGTTCTTCATCTTCTTTAAATTCTGGAGTCCAGTGAAATGGACGGTAAGGAATTCCTTCTATATCATTAACTTCATGAGACAGAGCCTTCATGCAATCTTCTTCCGAAACCATTCTGATAAAAACATTCCGAGGATGCCTCATATTAGAAACGACTGGAATGCCATCAAGATTCCATCGCTTATGAATGAAGGCCCTAATGGCATCCAAGGATGGTCGGTTCCTCAAAAACTTCAAAACAATCGAGTACCGAAAAGGCTCGGCAGATCGTTGGATTTCCTCCTTAGAAAATTGGAAATAAATTTTGCCATCCTTAGATTTCGGCAGACGATGTGCCACAAACATTTCTGGAAGAGGCTGAGGAACCACCGAAACGAGATCCACGAAGAGCCGTCGACCTCCGTTGATAGCAGCAGCAGCCATTACTTGCGTCAAACGTAGCAAGAAAAAACTTTCAAGAAGAAAGTCATTCTTGGAGCATTCTTGGAGCTTTGTTTAGCATTCTTGGAACGTCCTCCGTAAATATAAGCATTCTTTGTTAATAAAGTACTTATCTACTCTTCACTTGATCTCCTCCACAGATTCAAAACCGCGAAAGTAAAATTCAACACATATACATAATATCACTTTGTGGATTCTCGTGAAAATCAAGCATAGAGTGGAACAACATAAATTTTTGTGTAGATCAAAAGGATAATATTTTCAATCTATCAAATCATAGATATTCGCAAATATATAAGTCATACTAACAAAGAGCGTGGAATTCATGCCGTTCTACCTATCTTTTTTCTCTTTCCTTGCTAGTTCACTTTGGATGGCTTATGGACTACTAGAGTTGCTAACCTACTGATCAATGCATTCTAAAAATGATATATGTGTGTGTATATATATTCTTTTTGTAGATACATTTTTACACATTTGATCATATATATTCACATAAAAAGTCTAAAATTTATGCCAAATGGTCTTTGTCAAACTACAAAATTTTCCAAAACTGCAAGTGGGAATCCAAAAAACAAGATCAACCCCACGTGAAAAAACCAACCAATTGGACCCAAGTTGTGCAAAGACGGTAGAAATTCCAAACAAACAGCACAACACAAACAACGCAGTTTTTGCCCTTATGATTTCTCTTTATAATCAAGGAGATATCTTACACATGACAATTAGCTTGTTGTTTTTGCAAGAAATCATGAACTTGCAAGAAATAATGAAACAGAACCAAGTCTATAAAGTGCTTTACCGAAACAAATGCAAAATATATATCAAACAACATCTCAACAGAAGGGAAACTACATCAAAGAATTCTGAAGAACTGTGCACTACAAGAAAACTGCTTATTTGTAGCCAGTTAATTCCAGCGAAATGACTATTTACAACTAAAATGAGTCTTTTTGATCATAAATAGTCTTTTCGCTCAATTAAATGGCCACAAAAGCCCATTTTCCTTGTAGTTGGTGGCTAAGATAAGTTCATTTTCATCATCACCTCCAGTCACAAAGAAGTGCAGGTATTGCACAAACTTGTAAAGCTGTTTGAGGCACTCAAAAATCATAGAGAAAGTAATGCAAGAATATAATAGAATGCTCTAGAAAGTTAGAGATATTTTCATGTTCAACGGAAAAAATGCTGATCAGTATTTAGCCAAGTTTACTAAATAAAAAAGCTATTAACCTACATCCTTCGCCTCCAAAATGTTCAAAGGGAAAAAACTGTAAAAGATCAATGATAGTGCTTAATTTTACAGTTTTAAGGATACGGAGAGCAATTGACCAAATGGATATCTACTGTGTAGAGCACACAAACTAGAGTAATTGCAAGATGCTGGGGATTTGAATTCAATAGGAGGATTTTCAGATACAAAATCTCGGGAATAAAATGTGACAAGGGTCTTCTACAAAGAAGTATATATTGCAGCGGTCTATCAACTGAATTTGTTCTAGGTCTCAATATAGCATGGCAAGCATATATTTACAAGCACACACTAATGTTATGTTTGTAAATTGATGTGAGGCACCATTTTTTCTCAAATGGAATTTGAAACCAAGAGAATGAGGTGCGGATGGGGGAGAGAGAAAGGAATAAGGGTTTAGGGCACGCTCAAAATGACGCAGTTTTGGATTTTTCATTTTTTTTAAATAGCAACCTTTTGCGGCGGTTTAATTTCATCGCAAATAGTTTTGTAGTCCCCCATTAGAAGAGGGCCAGAGTGCACCGAATGGATTCCCGTACCCAACCCAGTCCGGATGAGAATACCACTTATTTGCAAGGATTTAAGTTTTCATTAGAACAACTTGTTATTTGCAACAAAATGAAGTTTTTGTTGCTTGAGTATGGACGGAAAACTTGTTAATTATTTGCAATGAAATGAAGAGAACCGTTGCAAATACTGCACACTTATTTGCAAGGATTTAAGTTTTTGTTGGGAAAACTTGTTATTTGCAATGAGTTTTGACCCGTTGCAAATAAGAATACATACATATTATGTATTACCATTTGCAATGAATTGTATTTCGTTGCAATTACATACTTATTGTAAGGATTTAAGTTTTTGTTGAAAAAACTTGTTATTGCAATGAGTTTTGAATCGTTTGCAAATAAGAATATATATGTATTACCATTTGCAACAACACTTATTTCGTTGCAATTACACATGTTGGGAGAACAATATATACGCATTACCATTTGCAACGACACTTATTTCATTGCAATTACACAGTTATTTGCAAGGATTTAAGTTTTTGTAGGGAAAACTTGTTATTCGTAATGAGTTTTGATTTGTTGCAAATAAAAATATATATGTAACCATTTGTTGGAAATGTGTATTCTTATTTGCAACGGCCATATTTGTGGCAATTCTTAAAAATATCGTTGGAAATAATATTTTACAGTTGTGATCCGATGGACTGTGTTCATGGTTAATACCCAACGAGAATTTGCCGTTGCAAAATTTTTGTTGCAAATGCAACTATTTGCAACAAAATATTTTTAATCGTTGCAAATGATGCAGTAACAGCAATGAAAATAACGTTCATTACAAAAAGTCATTTTTGTTGTAGTGACTACAAATATGAGATTTTGAATGACTCTAAAGAGAGACCAAGCGGCATAAAAGTTTGAGAGGAGCAACCATTGACAGTACTAGTGCAAAAAGCTTTTATTAAGAGAAAATAAGTGAAATATCTTATTGTGAGAGATGGAGGCAACACATATCACCATTCTTATCAGGAGTTCTAATGAAGTGCACGAGGTTCATTCGTGGGTGCCGCAGTCGAAGAGGCCGGAGTTCTAGAGCTACCATTTATCCTGAGGATTGAGTGGGTGGGTTACTTGTGGAATTTCAAGTTAGATTTAGAGTCGGCAAAAAATAATTGATTGTAATAATTTAGTTTAGTAGATTTAATGGCAATGGATGAACATCTGGAGTGATTTAGATTTTGATGAAGTTTTTCAAATGAGTTTCACTCCGTCACCAAATATCTAGTGTTTTTTTTTTTTTTGCTTTATATACTTTAATATATATTTTTTTGATAAACAATGCATACTATTTTATTCATTAGAAAAATAGAGATTACATCAATTCATCATGCCAGATGACTTGTGAGGCACTTTCAGGAAAAGAGTCCCACCAAATCACTAGATCATCAATATGCTATGAATGTCTTGCCAAACAATGGGCAACAACATTGGCCATTCGACCTCTATGCTAGATTGTATAGCCTTTGGAAATCTTTGTAACATTCTCCTAATCTCATGGACCAAGTTTCCCCAAATAGACATAGACTCCTGATCTCTATTAAGTTCTTGGACCACCAAAAGTGAATCACTCTCCACTTGAAGCTCACTCAGTCCCAAGGGAAAACAAATCTGGAGGCCCCTCAACACTGCCAAGAGTTCAATTTCTATAGGATCACTTACCTCATGTTCTGGTTTACTGGCTGTGAAGATCACCCTACCACCCTCATCTCGAAGAACCATACCTACACTTGATCTGCATTGGTCATGGAATAGAGCATCCACAGTGTTTAACTTCAGTACTCCCGAAGGTGGAGGCTTCCAACTGCACTGAGGCATCACTCCTTTTATCTGCTCCTCTACTGCAGATTTATACTCGTGATAAATTGAGAAAGCATGATCCAATGCTTGTTCTAGAGAAAACTGCTTATTCTCAAAAACTAATTGATTTCTTTTGTACCATAATCCCCAAGCACAAAAAAACAGTTTCTCCATTTCACCTGATTTGTTTCTTTTAACCAATTGAGCCACAACCTGGACAAAGTCTCTTTGAAATTGACTATCTTGCAAGAAACAAAGATGAGTCTGCAAAACATCTTTGAAACTTGGACAATAGAGAAGGGCATGATTAATATCCTCCTCCCCCACCTTACACCATCTGCACTTTGCCTCTGTCACCACCTTCTTAGCTTGTAGGTTTTTCAAAGAAGGTAAATCATTCTTGCACACCCTCCAAGCAAAGATTTTCACTCTATTAGGAACTTGCACCTTCCATATTTTCCGCCACATTCTTCTATGCTCCTCCCCATATGACACCTCACCATGCTGCCTCACATCACCGAAGGACATAAACAATCTGTAGGCGCTCTTGACACTAAACTGTCCACTTTGCTCATGCTCCCAAACAATACTGTTTGGTCTATTATCTGAAGGTAGCATCATGTTAAGTACCTCATAAGCTTCTCTTGGAGGTAAGATTCTTCTCACCTTCACCATGTCCCACCATTTTGTATGTCCATCTATCATATCAGATACTTTCCAGTTCAAATGAGTTTGAGTAATAGAAGTAGAAATTGGAATGAGTTTATGATTAGGCAACCAGTAGTTTGACCAAATGTTAATGACCTTTCCATCTCCTACCCTCCATCTGCACCCTTGTAGTAAGAGAAATTCTATTTGCAGTCCCCATTAAGGGACTGCATGTGCAAGCCCTTCATTAAATGGAAAAAAGTACAATTTTGATAAAGATATTATTGTAATTTTGAAAAAAATTAAAGACAAAATTAACTAGGCTTGCAATGCAGTTCTCATTTGGGAACTGTACGTAGCATTGCTCTTGTAGTAATAAACTCTTAGCCTCCCATATACCCCTCCACACATAAGAATGTGTTGCTCCTAGTTTAGCCTCTTTGAAACTGGAAGAAGGAAAATACTTGGCTTCGAAAATCTTGTGTAGCAACGAATCTTCCTCTTTAAGAATTCTCCATCCCTACTTAGCTAGGAGTGCCATATTAAAGGTCTTCAAATCTTTAAAACCCATTCCCCCATGAGCCTTTGATTCACACAATTTCCTCCAACTAACCTAACTTATCTTGTTTTCCTCTTTCTTTTATTCACACCAAAATTTAGCTATCAAACTCTCCAACTCAGTGCACAAAAAGACATTGGAATTTTGAAACAACTCATTATATAGATGGGAATAGAAAGGGCTACAACTTTGATAAGTACCTCGTTACCCCCTTGTGATAGAAGCTTCTCCTTCCACCCTTGTAGTTTTTGCCACACCTTAAGAATTTTTTGCCACACCTTATTCTTAAGCTGCGAAAAAGCTCGATATTTCCCTCTACCCACCATGGGAGGGAGTCCCAAATATTTTTCATAATTTTGGCATTGCTGGACTCCTCAAAACTGCATGATCTCTGTTTGTTGACTAGGGATCATATTTTTTGCTTAACATCATGAAAGTCTTATCTCTATTCACCTTTTGTCCAGAGGCATTTTCATATACATCCCTAATATTTGCTTGTTTGTGATTGCTTGGTAATATTTATTTATGATTAACTTTTAAATTATGTTGTGTTGTGATAAAACGGGTGAAAATAAAATGCCTCTTGGAATTGAGATTCATACCATTCGTGTCCTTTCAGACGTCACAGATAATTTAATCAGAACAAGAGTTGTGGATGATTCTTCTTTAGTAATCTATTCAAAAAGGTGAGACAAAGCCCCTTCATGACATAAAAATCTCTAGCCTAAGCTTTAACTAAATAATATGCAATCAAAGTTTAATAGGAACATATCATTGACCAATGCAATGTTGCACGAGGCTTAGATAGATTAAATTTTTTAGTGAAGAGATTCTATTTGTAGTCTCTTGCATGTGTAGACCCATTAATGTGTTCTATTAAATGGGAAAAAAACACCATTTTGGAAGGGATATTATTGTAATTTTAAAAAATTTTAAAGATAAAACTGTTCAAATTTGCACGAAAAGTTCCTATTTGAGAACTGTACGTAGACTAACTCATGGCAAAGATTATTTGAGTCAAACCAACTCAAGTCACTTTGTTTTTCAAAAGATGGTAGACCCAAAGTCTTAGAAGTGAGTCAGAAGTAATCTCACACTTTGAAATTACTCAAAAGTTTATAATCTTTCCGTGGTTTTAACCGCACAATTTGGAAATGGTGTGGATTCTCAAAAGTCTCTAATACCAAACAAGTGCAACGATGGCGTTAAATAGATGATATAAATGGATCAGAAGGCTATATTATTGACTTTCAGAGTATCTTATAGAACAATTAGATTTTAACCAAAAGTACGCAGAATAGAGACTGTACTATCCACCGGGGGGTGTCTTTCCTGCTTATGCAACGGCTTGACACCACCATTTTAGCCTGTCGAGAGCTAATAAAGCAGCAAGGCATTTGCAAAATGCCTCTGATCTAAGTTTGAAACACAAACAAAAAGTATCTTTTAATTGGAAAATCACAAAAATGGTCTAAGCACAGCCTATTGTACACGAACTAAACTTTTAGAGAAACGTATAGGGCAGAAACCACCAAAGAATAGCAATGCAGTCATATAACAAGATCCTTTTCAGCACCTGATTTTTCCCATTCTGTGCTGCTAGGTTCTTTTTCTTGCTTGAGCATTTTCAGCAGGTCCATGAAGATGATCTCTTAAGTACGGGTTTCATCTGCTTGCCCTCTTCGAGGGAAATCATCCCCAAGTGTGATGGATCCTCTAGCATCATCTTTGCCACCAAGTACCCGGCAATTGACCAGGTCTGGTACTTTCTTGCCTGCTTACCAATATACTTCCCAAGTTTCCCATCATAATATTCTGGCCAGTTATCCTTCAGCAGACGACTCTCTGCAAGCTCAATTGCCCGTCTTGCAATTTGCGGCCGTCCAGTCTTGATGCAAGCAGCTGTTAGAAGCCATAAAAGCACTGCACTCGAGATAAGGAGGGAAACCAAGGTATCACTAAAAAAGAATGGGTTATGACCAATCTAGAGACATTAGAGCGTGGGAATAGCTGGAGCAAGCTACAACCTTTCACTTCACGTGGTCTCTACCACAACCAATTACTACAACTAGAGTGTATGTCTATAAAAGAATATACTAGCAAATTCCAAAATATGGTTGCTCAGTCCAATTATGCAATACAGAAGTTTGTCGAATAGCAACAAAGGTATTTTCTGATGCCACATACAAGAGGAGAAACCTTTTATTGACTTGAATAAAAAGGTCTATAGGAAAGTATTGAAATGTTTTAATTCTTCTACGATATTCTATCATCTAGTTCTACCATTAGTCACAGTAACAAACTGTCTCCAAATTGTCCACCTCTGTGCAAGTTAGTGCGTGTGAGGGGGGGGGGGGGGGGGGGGGATGGGGATGCATGAGCGCTTGCCTATCAGACGTAGCTCTTCCAAAACCTTTTGACGCCTGTATGAGATTTTAAATATAACTGTTGAGTTCAGGGCTAGCTCTTTGCTTCACAATCATGGAATCTGATTATCCACATAAGGGGGCCAAAACTAACATGCGGAAGGGAATGAGTATGTGTGATACCCAAGTCTGATAAGTGATAAGGGTAGGTGGTGTATTGGATCCTACATTGCTGGAGAATGAGAAGTTCTTGCTCTTTATAATGTTTTAATAGAGCTCCAATTGTACTATTAACTAGTCCTTTTGGAGTATAGGTCATGTGGCTTGGGCCTTCTATTGAGGTGTCACAAATGGTATCAGAGTCTATCCTAACCATAAATGTGGCACTTTAGTCGTGCCACCAACGACGGACTAGCCCGACGAGGACGTCGGGAATATAAAGTGGAACGATTGTGATACCCCATTGTAACAAGTGACAAGGGTAGGTAGTGTATGAGATCCCACATTCCTTGGGAATGAGAAGTTCTTGTTCTTTATAATGTTCCAATGAGACGCTAATTGTATTATTGATTAGTCATTTTAGAGTATAGGTAGGTGGGGCTTGGGCCTTCCATTGTGGCGTTATAGTATGAGAACTTGCCTTTCAGACAGCTCTTCTAGATCATATCATTTTGAAATCTGTGTAAAATTTTAGATAAAGCATTGGGTTCAAGAGTAACCCAATTCCTCGTGTGCACGTGAGAGATTGAGAGGGAGAGAGAAGAGTGAAGGGAATGAATGAAAGAGCTTCCCTCCCTCAATCCCTCTTAGTTAGAATCAGTTTTCACCCCCACAATTAAACAAAATCCTGATCAAAAAACAAAAAATTGAACAACAATCTGTTGAAAACATTGATTAAAATATCTCCTTACCAAAATCATACTGAACTCAATTTGGAATAACCAAATACACGTTCACTTAGAAAACTTGATGAGAAGAGAGGCAAACCTGGCCAAGATCCTCCATTATGGTAACTCCATCTGGTATTCTTGGGATCACAGCCAGTTACAATTCTCCACTCATGACTTTCTATTGCAGGATAAGATATTTTCAGAGGCATTTCTCCAACCAACTCTTCCCAGCGAGATTCAATAAGATCCATGATAGCCATTGACTGCTCAGGTGTTGCAAGTGAAGATAGGATTGCAATACAATTGCCTAAAGCAAACCATCGAAAGTCCATCCTTGCAGGACTGACATTTCCAATAAAGTAACCACCCCGTGTTGGCATAAATTCAAACACCCATTCTGGGATTGAATCAGGAATAACATTAAACTTATTTACTGCAGTATGTGAATACTCCTCAGTCTTGTAACGGTAAATGTCATTTAGCTGCTGGAAGTCAATCCAAAAGTAACTTCGCATGTGATAACTCAATGCATGCAAACGCTTCACAATTCGCTCAATAAATTCTTTTCCTTCTGCATCCGGTTTAAGCATTGCCAAAGAACATCTCAACACCATAAAGAAAAGTGCCTGAATTTCAATTGGGTAACCATATATGCCCTACAAAAGAGTTAATGAAGTAATTATATATAAGGAAGTGTTCATGTAATCCTCAAAGAAAAGAGGTGAAGAACATCAGAGGAGCATTATCTTATCATATGAAGAAACAGAACAAGAGAGAATAAAAACAGAATACAATAAAGGAAAACAAACATTAAAAGAATGAAAGGAGAGTAACAAAAGGAGAAAATTTTCATGGCCACAATACATGAAACTGCAGTAGCTGAAAGTGTTACACAGAAGCTTCTTGCATTGTCTATTTCTAGGGATGATGGGAGAGAAAGTAACTTTAGGATCAATGCTCCTAATGGAAGGACCAAAAGAGTATATTTAAAGGAACAAGTAACAAAATCACATTTTGAGAACTAGTAGAATAAGCAATCTGCTAAATGTAAGTGTGGCGCCCCCCAGTCCCCCGGTTGTGGCTTTGTCAAGGAACCGCGGTGCCTGGGATGCTAGCCGGACGGCTACATCCCTTATGTTCGTGGGACTCTTGTGTGCTCGTATGCCAACCACACGTGTATCAAAATTGCACCGGAATTAGTAAAGAGTATTAGTCGGAGACTAACACTTGTAGTACCAGAGAAATTTCTCATACTCATTCATTACTAAAAATATCCACAAGTCACTGTTCATTCATCCCAAATATAATTACATACCAACATTTGTTCACCGCCCAACTCAAAATATAAACCATCATAAATCGTTCGTCACCTAAGAGGCTAAGAATAATAAACATCTTAAAATCTACAAGGATTATAAACTTAATGGGGACAGGCCCCCACTGCTATTCCTCAGGCTGCACTGGTCCTTTCTAGATGTAACCCTCTGGAGCTACATCTGCATCAAAATCTATGGTTTCTAAGGACGAAAACATAGTGGGACTACCACGGTGAGATTTCAACGAAACCTTAATAAGTTAAAAACCCATAACAGTATTAACAATGAGAGACAATGGCGATGAATATGAATGCAAAAGTTTCATGTAAATAAGGCTAAACCCACATATCATAAGTAAGGTGAAGAATCACCCTCTAAATGAAACACATATCAAAGTATGGAGAGGAATCATTTTCTTGAGTAAAACAGCATAATCATGAATCATCGTACACATCACCAAGTACGGGGAATTACTCCACCCATTCAACATGGGAAATCTCTCTACTGGCCAACATGTGAAATATATCCACCAAAACAACACAGGGAACCACTCTATCCATTCAACGCAGAGAATCTCTCTACCTGGTCAACACATGAAATACTTCCACCAAACGATAGGGCGAATCACTCCACCCGTTCAACACAGAGAATCTCTCAATCCAGTCAACACGTGAAATATTTCTACCAAACCAATTCGGAAAACTCTCCACCTGATCAACACGAAGACTCCTACCCACATCATCATGTGGAATGGTATGGAAACATCCCGCCCCAATTAGTACAAGGAATCCCTCTACCCGAGTGAAACATGTGGCAACGTGCTGCTAGGAATGGTATGGGGAAACATTCAACACAACCCATGAGCACTAAGCATTTTGAAATCACAACATCAAGGTAGTCAATAATCATAATGAGAAAAACATACACTTTCATAGAGGGGGGGGGGGGGGGGGGGGGAAGTAGAATATGAAATCCTGAACATACCCATACACATTTACCCCATATTACTAGAGTAGACGTAGGAGTGAACCTACCTAGATGGTGACTAGACATTAAGGCCATGTTTGGGAAGTGAGATGAGTTGAGAACATCTCATCTCAAAACTTCTCCTAATTTCCTTCCCAAACATCTCTCAAACACAAAACACTTTTCAATTTTCAATTTTCAATTTTTTCATCTAATCATTACCTAATTATTACAATTTTTCCAAACTTCCAAACAAAACACAATAAATAATACAACTTTTTCAAATTTCAAAACAAAAATAATATTAAAAAATAATATTCAAATAAATTTTGAACTTTATAATATTTTTATTCAACCTTTTCTCTCTTCTTTCCCAAAACCCAATAAAACATCTTCACTCAAATCATTTCACCACTATTTACATAATTTTCATCTCATCTTATCTCATTACCCAAGCATGCCCTAAGGGTTATGCTGGAGTTGTTGGTCTCCTTGTTGATGAAGACTCTAGGCTCTTAGCCTGCTTGAAGTCCTGAACAGAAAAAAGAAAAGAAAGTGTATTGAAGTACTTAATGATCTCGAAAGTGAGATGAAGCCTATTGTCAAATGCCTTTTATACAGCAGGATTGTCAATCACAGTTTTGACCTCTGGTGAAAGAGTGATTGTGAATCTCAGTCGCCCACGGGTCCGCTGGACTAAAGAATGATAGGGATCAAGTAGATTGATGGGACAAGACGCGCATGTCCCTGCAGCTTAACTTAGAATTAGGCACACAGTCTACCTCATTATGAAAATCACCCATGTGGTGTTGGGCCTTACTTCTATGTGCAGGCGTATGACTTGCTGGTCCGTATTTCCTCTTTTCCAAGGCGGGCTCTTGTTGAGACGTCATTGCTCTTGTTGAGACGTATGACATGCAGGTCTGTATTCCTCTAAGCTCCTCCATGTTATCTCGGAGCGTTCTCAACTCCGTATAGGGCTTTCCATTGTCCGCTGCTCGCCTTACATACAATCAGCACATCCTTCGCTCGCTCGGTGTAGGGCACGCATCTCCTTAGTCACCTTGTTCTCTTTGTGCTGCTCGTACCAGCCAAGCTCTCCACAATGTGCTGCTCGCCTTACTTCATTCTCGATTGCACGTTGCTCACCTAGTTGCCTTCTTCCCACTGGCATTTCGCCCGCATGGGGGAACTCCTTCCCTCAATTCGAAGTAGTCCTCACATAAAGAATGTCAACACAAAGTCGAAGGTAAAGCATAAAGAGAGTGCAATGAAGAAATTGCTTTGTCCTATGTATCTTTGTCATCTAGTGAAAAAGTGGAGCGAATGGTATAAAAGCCAGCTTTTTCATCAAAGAGAGATATAAAAGGAAAGCTAAATTATAATGAGGGATTGATCCATATAGCGCACAAAAGGAAGATGCAAAAGGTAACAAAAACATCAGCAATCATTCAACTAGGAATACTAAACTGGAAATATCCTTAACATACTTGAGAAACCAAGCAAAAGTAAATATATATTATTAGAATCTTCATGTAACACCCTCAAAATCTTACTAAAGCACACCAAAAAGCCACCAAAGTACGAATAGAACAAGAAGAATACTAAGGGCATGTTTGGACAGGAAAATAATTCTCAAAGTTTCATTCCCAAATATAACTTAAAACACAAAACACTTTTCAATTTCAAATTTTCAATTTTTCATCTAATAATAACCTAATCATTATCTAAACACAAAAACCAATATAACTTTTACAAACTTCAAAACAAATCACAAAAATCAATATAACTTTTATAAACTTTAAAACAAAAATTATATTCAAACCATTTTTTAACTTTATAATATTTTTATTCAGTTTTTTCTCTCTCCTTTGCCAAAACACAATAAACATCTTCACTCAAACCATTTCACTGTTATTCACTAAATTCTGAGATACACCAAGTGTCCAAACATGCCCTAAGTTCTCCATTCATACAAGGCGGTAAGCATTACAAAACAACAAAGTCTGTCAAGTTCCCTTCCAATTAAGAAACACTAATCTTTGTTTTGAAGATGGTTTAAGCACTGCCAAAACAGATAAATTCAAACAAATTGAAAGAAAATAGCCTTCATCATTACTAACAACAAATGGTTATGGAAATAAAGATTTATATTTGTAAAGGAACAACTTAATTTGATAAGGCCACCATATTTAGATCTTTTTTTTTTTTTTGATAAGTAAGGCCACCATATTTAGATCTGATCCCACATAAACCCAAAAAAGAACTAAATAAAAGACTAGGCTAATCCAGCTATCTCTTCACAGGCTCAGTTACTCTGATTCTAAAAAAAAATACCGAAAGTGTCCACTAAGACCATTTAGTGAGTGACTTTGCTTTCCTTGGAAACTCCTACTATGATAATAAATCATGTGATATTTCATAAGAATTACCAAAGAGCTTTGTAAATGAACAGCTAACCAACATCAGGATCATATTTGGCTAAAAAGTATTATAAAGGCGGCTTACCATTCTTCGGTCAATCATACAGCATCCATCTGCACAAAGCAGAGTTGGGAATGTATCGAATCCCTCTGATAGACATAGAGTCAAAATAAGCCTCATCCCCTTTTGACAGTCTGGTGTTTCTGCAAGTGATAGATCCCCTGTAGACTTTGTATATGCTCGGAGAAGAATAATCCACCAAAATCCAGAGTCAACAGGAGCAACTCTCCCAATAGCACTTTCACCAAAGTCTGCAACTAAAGTATCCGATTTTCGAATGGGGTCATGATGAACTTTGAAGCTGGCTGGCATTGCACCTTCCCCAAGTTTAAATCGGTCTATTCTTTTCTCCCACCCTTGAAGACACAAAGTCTTCAAGAGGAAGTTCTTAACTATGTCAGGTTCACCATTCATCAAGAAAGCAAGGGCACTAGGTACAAAGTCTCGTACAAAAACCTGAAGAGAAATAAATATCAAGTCAGGCTCATAAGATATTTTTTATGATCATGAACTCGAAGACAATGCAAATGCAAAATTTGTTTAAACCAATTAAAGCCCAAACTCGCGTAATGGGCCCAAGTCAGCCTGATCACCTTTCGAGAGATTCCATCAACTGAGATCAAGTTTTCAAGTTTACCTAATGAACATCCGGATCATCATTTATTTTTTATGACAAGGAACTCTGGAGATAGTGTAAATACAACATGTTTTGTACCCAATTAAGCAACGAACCCATGTAACTTGTCCACATTACATGGATAAGGTCAATCATTGGCTTTTCACCGATAGTAGGTGGCCCTCATAAATTGTTTGCACCCTTAGATAGAACATTAGACCTTGGGGATGGCCCCCAAGACCAAACCTGGTTTCCAAGACTATTTTCTCCAACTAAACCCTTGGCTACATCAAAATCTGCGGTGGTCTAAAAGGGTTGTTGTGCAAGTGACATTCGGGACTCTAACTTCTACTATGCAATGTGCCTAAGGATTGAATAAAATTTAAGCTCCCCCTTGAGTTGAACGGATCTTCAGTATTGGCTGTGAGTTTTTCACCAATCGCATTCTTTCCGATCAGCGATCGCAATCAACCTCCCCTCAACTTTTAAGGACATATGCATTCTCTAGTACCATTAATCCAAAATCTTAAATGGGTTTTCATCCTGAATTCGATCGATGCTTTTAGTTTTTTAAGTTCTGTTTACATAGATAATGCCTATTGACTTCATCAATAAAATCTTTGAGAACTTAGAAGAATGTTCTTAATTTTAATCATTTCTTAATATTTTTATTTATAAAAATGTTTTTATTTTAATTGTCTCGTACCTGGTTATGATAGTCGATCATTGAGCATCATTATTTGGCCTAAAAGTTTTACCTGATTATAGTTAAGAACTTCCTCTGAGGCATGATCATACGCAGCGATCGTCCCAACCGGTTGACCTCGGAAATGCACCAAAGACCGCCGGAGTGCTTCCCAGGCATCGGCAACCATCGGATGGGGCTCAAATGAGTTCCGAGAAGACGCTGGTGTCTCGAAACCCGACCTGCCACCAGGCGAGTACGTGCTCTCAAAGTTATCCAAGCCTCCTCTGGTGAGACCGATCGACAGCTCGCTGATCAGCGACCTCTCATCAAATGAACGCTGTCTCTCGATGTTTAGCCTTGGCTTGTCGAGAAGGCGCAAAAGATCGTAGTCGTCCATTTCGGAGATAGAGCAATGCGAGCTCACGTTCCGAAGTCCCATTTCTTTCGTCCCTTCCATCTCTTCCGATTCGTCCGTGTTCAAATCACTAAGAAAGACCTACCAAAATACTAAAATAGGTCACACAGGTCAACTGTAAAGAAAAAAAGTTAAAACGAAGACTATTAAAAATGACAGATCAAAATCAACCAAAAGCAAAGTCTAGATTGAACCACAGATGACGAACATTATTTCACCAAAAGAAGGAAAAATTAAAAACTCTGTTTTTCGAGTTCCGAGGAAGAAGATGAAGCAAATTGGCCAAACTTCACGTAAAGTACCAGATCGAAGCACCACGAGAAAGTTCCGTAAAAAAATAAATGCATAAATAATTCAATGACGGGAGAGAGAGGGTACAATGGCTCAAGAGCAAACCTGAAATTGCGTGGGAAGGGAAGGAGGAGGAGATTATACGGCGTCATTCGCCGGCAGCTTCGTCGGGATCTCGTCGTCGGCGAAGAAACAGTAAATAATGAGGGAGAAGAAGAGAAAAAAAGCCTCGTATTCCGCGCAGATAATCTATTTAAATATATAATAGTGGTGTTCAAAATATCTGCGTTGGCTTACATTCCGTATTTATCGATTTTGTTTTAAAAATCGACCAAACAAAATGAAACGTGGCACATCAAATTTCAAAGTTGTCCAAATATCGCGCGCCTTTATTTTACTAATGAAGAGTTGCTAGACTGGAATGTCTATTGAATATATGACAGATATATTGAACATTCCTTCAACCTTAACAATTCAGCATGAGCATCCCAAAACGACCCTTCCACTTCACCAACAATCTGCAACATGTTGGAAGACCAACCGTCTCCTCTACCAACGGTACGAAGTGGTCGAGAATCATCAGGTTTGCTATGCTTGCCATTTATTCCTCTCATCATCAGACCATTACCCTTGACGACTCCATCCCTGACACCCATTGTTGAAGCAGACGAGGCTACTATCGACTTTAATCGAAATAGACGAGCCCACCGTGCAGCCTCCCATCCATTGCCACAGACGAGCCCAGCTTGAAACGGAACCTAGTGTAACTTCCTGTGGCGCCTACTGAACCATACTACCATTGGTAGCCCACGCTGCTGTAGGAGCCACCCAACAAACCACCACCACCACCTTTGCCCCTTCACAACACCCTACATATCGGAAAACACCACTCTCACACGCAACAACGCCACATGCTCTGTTCCTCACTCCCGAAAATAGAGCACAAGCCTTCTCCACCTTGAACCGCTGCAAGCCACCATCATTGAGACCGCACCACGTCGGCTTTTCTGACGTGTCATTCATCCCGTGTCCCTCGATTTTAAAACATGCACTTTCAGTTTTTTGATATTAAACCATTTCCCCAATCATCGTGATGGCTTGCGCCCGAAATGACTTTCAATTTTTTGGTATTAAACCCTTTCACTGGTCCTTGCGCCCGAAATGACTTTCAATTTTTTGGTATTAAACCCTTTCACTGGTCATTGTGATCTCTTGGAACCAAATATCGATCAAATCCAAATTTCGCTGCACTAAAACAAGGAAGTGTGGCATACCTGGTCTTGAAAATAGAAACAGAAGCAGAAGTCTCGGCATGGATCTCAACAACGAATGCAGAGAGGGCGAAGAGGGAGAGAGAGAGGTCGTGAAGGAGAAGAGAGAAGGGGAGAGAGAAAAGAACGCGGGAGATGAATACGATGACCACGACCCACTCACCATTTAACAACGACAAAGACACCATTTGAGCAGCTACCACAATAATTATCAAAGAAAATTGAAGAAATTAAGAGATTATATGGAGTAAGGGTTTCATCTTCTTTATAGTAAAATTATTATGGTGGAATTCAATTTTTTATCATCGTCGGAGAATGGAAGAAGAGAATCAGAAACAAGTGTTTTCTACCAAAAGATCTGGGTTTCTTAATGACCAATTTTGGTTTTGCTTCTGTATCAACTGTCTTTCTTAAAATATAATCTTCAATAGCCTTCGCTTTTTCGCTTTTATTTTTCTCTCTTATCACTCTAGTGTGTTTTGCTTTGAATATTTTAGTTTTTCTTTTTGCCCATCAAATGGTAATTTTGGTTATGAGCAATGCTAGGTACAGTCCCCATTTGGGGACTGCAATGCAAGTCTAGGCTATTTTAACTTTAAAATTTTTTAAAATTACAAAACTATCCCTCCTAAAATGATATTTTTTTTTCATTTAATAAAGGACCTGCACATGCAGTCCCCACTTGGGGACTGCAAATATAATTTCTCTTTGGTTATTATCGTATTTTTGAGTTTTCCGAATGTTTAGGTAACTTGGTAATTTGGTAAGAGTTTTGCTACACAATCTCCACCACACTCCACATTCTATATTTTTTTAAATTTTTTAAATTTTTAATATTTTTAATTTTTTTTGAGTTTATTCTTTTTAAATTATTTCAAATTATTTATTCATTATTCATATAATAAATATTTAATAAAAGAAAAAATAATAAAAATTAAAAATAATGTGGAGTGTGGAGTGTTAGGAAGTTGTGAAGATTTTTTGATTTGGTAAAGGCTACTTGACTCTGTTTCTTCTGACGTTTTAGGTTTCTGGTAACCTTTGAATTAAAAAGGACTAAGATACTTCTTCTATAACATCAAGCTCTTCAACTAGAGTCCTTTAGATTTGGGAGTCTACTTTGAAGCCAGAAGATGCAGAGGCCTCCACCAGAAGACTTTTTGTTGACGGTAAAACTATTTATTTATTTTTGGTTTCTAATATGATGATGTACAACACTGATAAATGAGGCTATTACTCAGTATGCATAATATGATGCCTAAAATTGTACGTGCGTGTAGCAATATTCTTTTAAAAAGGTGCTTAATTTACATTTTTTATTTTATAAAAGTAAGTTTATAAATTGACGTAACTTAATACAGTATATTAGATATACTTTACATTAAAAGGTGCTTTACAATCTAACATACAAGCCACATCATTTTGTTAAATTTTTTTTTGTAAGAACCCTTTAGTAGATCAAGCAATTCTATTTTTTTTTTTGAATTTAAAAATGTTGATTTTAAATGTTTTATTCTTATTGTGTATACATAATCCATGTTTGATTGTCACAAAAAAAATCAGTATAAAAATATATAAAGTGGCCTGCACAAATATAAAGCCCGCACATTGTGCGGGTTATAAGCTCGTATTTATAAAAGAGAACACGCGAGAGATCACTGGAAATGCCCGCTGAGACGGCATGAGGGAAATCGTTAGGGTGTGTTGATGTTTGCGTGGGCTAAAAAACAGTTTCCAATGGCCTTTCTTTGACTGGATTATTGCATTTTCCTTTTGGACAATGTTAGGGTGCACACCAAATATGCATCCCAAATATGCACACCAGTTCAAATGAATTTTTTATTTTTCTTTTCTTTTTTTAAGCATTTTTTAAACTTTCTTAATTATTAAGAAAAAAATAAAATATAAATATAAATTCACTAATATTCACTTCTTTAACTATTTAGAAAAAAATAAAAATAAAAGTATATGAGTGGACATTTTTGGGAGGCATATTTGGGAGTCATACTTAGGGGTGGGCAGCGGGGCCCCGCACCTAATTGCCCCACCCCGCCCAGCATCTAGCCCCCCGCCCCGCACACAAACTCTCATGCACGGTTTCACCGCCGTCACAGCCTTGCCGTTGGCCACAAGCGCACCTTCAGCCATCACCGGCGACAGCCCCACCGAACCCAACCCTTCACGGCAACTCTCTCCCTCTCTTTCCAAAATGGGTTGACCACACGGGTTCCTTATCCGTTCACCACCGTGCACCCACGGTCGACAAGCACTGCCGTGATCTTCCCCTTCCCTCCCCCTTCCTCCTCCACGTGACCCGAGGCCTATAGCCTCCCTCCACTGCACGGCTTCCTCCCCCTCACAAGCACGGGTTTAACACCCTCCACTGCCGTGCACTGCCATCGGCGGTGTGTAACTGCCATCCTCAGCCTCCTAAGGCCACCACCAAGCCATTCCAACCGCCCATAGCCCCGATCTATCACCCATGCACGCACACTCTCCCTCACTCTCTCATGGGCTTCTCCCCCTCTCACACGGCCATTTCCCCCTCCACCACCGTGGACCGCCGTGCCACCACCACCAAGCTTCCACGACTCCACCAGCAGCCCCTTTAGTCCAACCCTAAGCCCGAACCACCACTTTATTTGGTGGGTAGCCACTGCACATGATGGACAGCCACTGCGCGTGGCTGACCGCCACTGTACACGGCTAGATCCGCCGTGTTACGCTCCTTGCTACCATCACAAGACCACCACGAGCCCTTCCAAGACCACACGTAGCTATCCAAACGCCCAAACAGTCACCGTAAGCGGTTTAGCCGCCCCGTACATTCCTTCCAACGTCTCTAACCGTGACAGTCAGCGAGCAACGCATGGGTTATCTCGTCGATGGTATAACCCTCTATCCCTCGTATTTATGTTAGATGTTATTAGTTGATCGGTTAGGTTGTGGACTGTGCTGTTGGTAGTGTGGAGTTGTGGTATTGTGATGTGATGTGTAATGAAGTGTTGGGCATTCTATGTAGTGGAGTGTTGGGCATATTTGTGTAGTGTGGTGATGTGATGTGCTGTGTACATAAAGTGTTGGTCGTAGTTGGGAAGTGTGCTGTGTAGTGTTGTGGACTGTGTTGTAATGGTGGCGTGGTGTATGTGGAATGGGAAGAGTATACGCTAAGTGTACTCTGTGTGGCGTGACGTATATGAAGGGGAGTATACATGGAGTGTACTCCATATGGTGGAGTGATGCACCATGTGGCGGATATGCCATAATGGTGATGTGGCGTGGTGTGTATGAGAGGAGTACATGTAGAATGTACTCCATGTGGTGGATTGATGTACCATATGGTGTGTACGCCATAATGGTGATGGGTCGTAGCATGCGTGAAGGGAGTACATGTGGAGTGTACTCCATATGGTGGAGTGATGCACCATATGGGGTGTATGCCATAATGGTGATGTGGCGTGGTGTGTATGAGGGACACATAGAGTGTACTCCATGTGGTGAAGTGATGCACTATATGGCGGGTAAGCCGTAGTAATGATATGGCGTAGCATGTGTGAAGGGAGTATGCATGGAGTGTACTCTATGAGGTGCAGCGAGACACCGTGTGGCGTGTCGTAGAGATAAGGATGGTTGAGTAGTGGATGGGCATAGAACATGGTGAGTAGTGTCGAGAACTGTGGAACAATGACTCGAAGTAATCATGGTGTAGCCTGTAGTCTGAGGTGACAAGTGTCACTGTGTTAGACTTATGGCTGGAAGTACGGGTGAAGTAGCAGGACAAGTGTAAGAGTACGCAGCTGAAGCATGACTAGGCAATGTCACTTCGTGTCGTGGTTACTGACAGTCGTGCTTGCGATGGGTGAAGAGTTAGAGTAGGAATGACATAATGGTAATGTGACGAGATGTCACGATGTGTCGGGAGTACGTGTGGAACCGTACTCACGATGAGTTAGGAATTTACGTGGCAGGATGTTGGGTGACGTGAAAAGGTCACGGTGTAGCTTGGGAATAGTCTCGAGGTGTATGACGTGACATAAGGCATAGTTGTGAACGGAGTCCTGCCATGTCAAGTGTTGGGTTGAACTGTCAAAAGGGACGGATAGCATGAAGAGTCATGCTAGCCGGGTTAAGAGAAGGTTGGTATCAGAGTATGGTCCTTGTCCCTACGAGCAAGTGATCAACATGTTATATGTTGATTTTAGGTGATAAGGGATAAGGTACATGTGTAACATGGTGAGACACATATGCCGGATAGATTCACCATATGTAATAGGTAATCTATCGTAAGCATAGTTACACGGTTCTTAAGCCTTAGAGTTGGCTTAGAGCCGTGTGGCTTGTATAGATGGGAATGAGGATTAGTATGGGCTAAAGTGCATGAAGATATTGATGGGTATATTATCTAGGATTGGGATGTGTGATTCCATCAGTCGGAATCATGCATCGGAATGTGGTTAGTAAGAAGAGTAAGACGAAGGTCCTAGTGTCTTAATCCTAAGGTGAATCATGGGTTCACTTTTGTGGATGAGCACTTGAGGCAAGACCTTGAGTTGGAAGATGTGGTGACCATAAGTGGTCCCCAAAGGTCTTAGTATAGTAAAGGACATGGAAGAGCATGGGATAGAAGGAGAATGTTCCAAGTGAAGTGTAGCTTATGTTTTCTAAGTTTAAGTTGCTTATGCATTAGATAGAGAATGATGCTAAGGTATGTGTATTCATGTAGGTTGCCACCTAACAAGCACATGAATGGACTGCATGATATGCAAGTAGCAAGGAGTCCAGGTAAGTGTTACGTTCATACCCTTCTAGAGGTTTCTAAATAAAAGAAAACAAAAACGAAACTCTTTTCCTCTAAGATGCTTAAGAAAAGACGAAAGACGCTTTACGAAAAAAAATGCTAAGTGTTCAAATATATAAGTATGTACGGCCCCTCCTTGGCAGCCCCTGTTTACGCATCCAAAGTATTAATTGTACGCATGTGAATTGATGATTATACGGTGTATCTATTGTACATATTTTCTAAGAAAATCAACGAACTGATATCTTATGATCATAAAACGATGTTTTCTCACAAAACGATGTTTTCCCACGAAAAATTATGTTTCCTCACTAAATGCAAACAAAGACATGAGAACTAAGGCTTTCATGGATCCTACGTTTATGGATGCCATAAGGTGATGCTCACGGACACCATGAAAGATGACGTTTAAGGTGATACTTATTGACGCCGTGAAAGACGAAGTTCAAGCCCATGTTTTAAATGATGCTTTTCAGGAAAATGAATGTTTTCTCATGAAAGGACATGTAAATGAAAGATAAGAAAAGAATGAAAGCTCCAGCTCTTTCGAGCTGGCATGAATGAAGGAATGAATGAATGAAAGCATGAAATGTATGACAATAAGTAACGGCCACATGAATGTATGAAAATGGGTACCCAATGAATGAATGGGCAGATTGCAATGCCGGGCAGTAATGCTGGTATTGCACCCTAACGAAATGGGATTGCAACCTGCGGCCACGGGCGAATCCATTGGCCATAGGGCCGCTAACCCTAACACACGGGGCGTAACAGTGTGTACTGGCCTATGAAAGTGATAAGAAAGAATGTATGTATGCATGAATGCACGAACTCTTTAAGAAATGAAGGCACTGACAGGAGAAACGTTTTACGACACGAAAGCCTTTTAAAGCAAAACCCCGTCCAATGATGTTTTCAAATGAACACACGTATGACACGTATGCATGCACGTAATAGTATGTAGGTATGATGAATGCATGAATGAAAACCTATGTTGTTATATTTTAACTGTATGAAGTAATGCTTACGAGTCTTTGAATCATTTTAGTTTTTATGTAAGTCGAGGCCCCCACAGGAACTGAATGGTCAGGATGGACACGGCCCATGGGGAAGAGCATGGAAGTCTAGGCATGAGTTTTAAATGTATGAGAAACCTTTTTATTGTAAAATTAATGTTTTCCGTTGTAAACATCTTTTATTGTCGAAGCACATTTTATTTTATAAACATAGTGTCTTGCACCATGGGTATGCAAGTAAAAGGTTTTAAATGGAACGGTAATTCCCGTCGTCCTTTCTAAAATATTTTATAAAAAGTCTCACCACAAGGACGGACGTTACAATAGCTATGAGTAGGCCTCAGGACGAAGACTTAACAGAAACAAGACTTCCTTATACTTTAGCAATAGCACAAAGCAAGAAACAAAGACTTATTTTGCAAGTTGCTGGTTTGAGAGCCTCATCAAATATGGAGAAATATTTGGGATTGCCATCAGTTATTGGAAGATCAAAATTCATAGATTTTCAAGAAATAGTTGAAAAAGTGAGTAAAAAAATTGAGAATTGGAAGGTTAAGTTTCTCTCACAAGTTGATAAAGACATCTTAATCAAGGTTGTTGTCCAGGCCATACCTACATATAGTATGAATGTGTTTCTACTCCCAAAAACTTTATGCCATAAGTTGAACTCACTGATTTCGAACTTCTGGTGGGGCACTCAAGACAAAGTTGCAAAGATTCACTGGAAAGGATGGGAAAGTATGAGTGAAAACAAAATAGTTGGGGGACTTGGTTTTAGAGATTTGGTGGGTTTCAATAATCTTACAGCCTTAGCAGCTAGAATTCTCAAGGCTGCTTACTTCCCGCATAGCTCTATTTTGCAGGCAAAAGCTGGATTCAAACCTTTTTTTTTATAAAAAAAAAAGAGCAGGAAGTCACATGTCCAATAGTGAACCCTCCCAAATTTATTAATAATGCCCTCACTTATGGTAGAGGAATACCGTGGTAACAAGAAAGGACCATGGGAAAACCCATCAGGCCCGCAACCAAGAATAAAAAATCTAGGACAAACTTATTTATTGACTTAAACAATAACCACAAAAACCAGAATAAAAACTAAACTCTTAAAGATGGAAGGCCACATAAATCCAAACGGAGCAAACCCCGAAGAGTCTGCGACAAGTCACAATTATTAGAAAAAGCCAAGTCGGTGCCTAAGGCTCCTTCCTTGGCTAACCAATTCGCCACCATATTACCCTCACGGAACAAATGCTAAAACCGGCAATGAAGAGAACGAGTCAAACCAATAATTTCTTCCCAAAAATCCTTTAGGTACCACACACCACAAAGCCCTCTCAACCACCTCGATAACACCACCATCGAATCCATTTCTATTATCACATTAGAAATATGTAAAGCCTTGCAAAATTTCAAACCTTGAAGAAGCGCCAAAAGTCCCGCTTTGTTGTTGGAACCGACACCCATAGGAGGGGCATAAGCCTTGACAAGACCTCCTGAAGCACTTCGAATAACCCCACCAATGCCACAAGATCCCAGATTTCCGAGACTACTACCATCCGTGTTCAATTTGTACCATCCCGGTGGTGGCTTAACCAATTTGCAACAAGGAGCATTAGGCACAATTGGTTTAATCCGCAAGGCCTCTAAAATCTTACCATCCCGATGAGACAAACACTTAGGATTCTTTACCACATGACAAAGGGAACCAAGCCACACACAAATAGAATGAATAACAACTTCATAAGATTCTCGAATACCTTCCATTCGAGCAAGGCATCTTCTCCTCCATAAGCGCCAAGTAACAATTATGGGAATGATTCCAACTATAAAACCCACCTGAGAAGAGGAGCTAGCACGCCTAAACCAAATTCTAGAATTTTGCTTCCAAGATTTGCCAAGAGGAATACCAAATATTGTACCAAAAAAAGACCATACTTTATGAAGAAACTCACCCTCAAAGAGTACATGGTTAATATTTTCAATATGGCCTACATTACAACAGTCACATTTGGAAACAAGGGGGATACCAAAATGGCACAAGCGATCATCCACACTCAAAGCCATATGCCAATCCCTCCAAAAATGAATAGACATTTTTAAAGGAAGGCTATTATGCCAAATCCAATTATGTCAGTCTAGAGGAGATCCTTTAATACGAATACAATGCCAAGCGGATTTGGTAGATAACATACCTGTCTCCATAGGAGTCCAAACTAGAATGTCATTTTCGGAATTAGGCCTAGATAAAGAGACTAAAATCTCATCCACCTTCTTCTCCCCAACCAAAGTCTCTAGAAAATCTACATCCCAACTATCCAACAATCGACAATCTTTAACTTTTAGCAGGGTTGAACCCACTACTGTCATTTCATTAATAAGTGGACCATTATCCCTCTATTTGTCATACTAGAAAAAAATCTCCCTTTCTCTAATCCTCCATTTAGTATTATTCAACAAACATGGAATACAATTAGCAACCATTTTCCAGAATCTAGAACCTTTCGTGGCCTCTATTAAAGCCCAAGGCTTCAAACCCACATATTTTGCTTTGAAAAAACTAACCCATAGGGAATGACCTTGTATAAGATTCGAAGCAAAACGCATGTGTAAAGCTTTGTGCATGTCGTGAAGATGCCGTAATCCAAGACCTCCTTCTTCCACAGGTTTGCAAACATGTTTCCAAGCCGTCCATTTCTTTTTTGCCTGTCCCTCAAATTCTCCCCAAAAGAAGGAGCTCATCAATCTATGAATCTTGTTAATAATAGCTTGAGGGACCTGTAAAACAGCAAGGAGGTGAATCGCCGTACTTGATACAACATGCCTTAATAGAAATAGTTTACCACCAGTAGAAAGTAGCCTCATTTTCCAGCCACTGATTTTTTGTCTAACTTTATTCACCATGCCCCCTCTAGATGAGATTGCTTTAGATGCACCAAAATTATCGGCACTCCTAGATATTTGCAAGGGAAAATTCCCTCCATGAACCCCGTACGACGCATGAGTCGATGCTTACGTTTAGATGAAATATAATTCGAACAATACATCGTTGATTTCTGAATGTTGATAGCCTGCCCCGACCATCTCTCAAATTGACTCAGAATATTCTAAAGTGCTCGGACCGATCTCTGACTTCCATTAGAAAAAATCATTATATCATCAGCATACATCAAATGAGACACAATTGGCGTACCTTGGGCTTGATAAAATTGGCCAAATTTATTTTCTCCCACACTGGCATGAATCATCCTGGATAGAACCTCTTGCTGAATAATAAACAAATAAGGTGACAAAGGATCCCCTTGGCGAAGACCCCGAGCTCCCAGAAAGAAGCCTTGACCGTACCATTCATCATAACTGAATACCAAGGACTTGAGATACAACACTGCACCAAATCACATAATTCAGAAGAGAAGCCAAACCTGCGCAAAACTACAATAAAAAAGGCCCAATCCACACGATCATAACCTTTCGCCATATCCACTTGCAACATAATATTACCCCCATGAGTGCGTTTGTTAATAGAATGAACCATTTCCTGGGTGAGGCTAATATTCTCAAAAATACTCATTCCAGGAATAAAGGCTCCTTGCTCCGAAGATATCAAGCCAGGAAGGAGGCCTGTTAATCTATTCACAATAATTTTGGAGCAAATTTTATAAAAAATAGAGCACAAACTAATAGGGCAAAATTTATCAAAACCTGTAGGAGAATCCACCTTTGGTATTAAAACCAAATATGAGGCCGTGATGAACCTTGGAAGTTGCTTGGACATAAAGAATTCCAAAACTGCATTCCACACATCAATTTTAACCACCTCCCAACAACTTTTATAGAATCCCAAACCAAAACTATCAGGACCCGGAGCACTTTGAGACGAAATGGAAGACAAAGCCTCAAAAACTTCCTCTATAGAAGGCACGCGAAGAAGTGAGATATTTTCTTCATCTGAGATGACAGAATCAATGAGTTTTTCTAGTCTAGTTGGTTTAACCGATGGCTCCCTTTGAAGGAAAGAAGAAAAATATTCCACTGCCTCTTGATGTATGCTTTCCGGCGTCTCATAAACTACCACATTCTATCTCATTTCCAGCACTCTTTTTCTCCTTTTATTAGCAAGGCAAGCATGGAAAAATTTAGAGTTTCGATCACCATCCACCTTCCATTTTAATTTTGCCATTTGTGCCAATCGTACCTTTTCTCGTTGTCGCCAGCTTGCCAAATCCGAGACTACCATATGTAATTCTCTTTCCAAATTTTCCTCCCAATTAACTAGAAGTTGTTGCTCAATCTCCTCAACCTGTTTTTCCAGCGCATCAATACGACCCAATGTATGACCAAAAAGCCTTTTATTCCACTCCATTAACATCACCTTAGTCTGCTTTAATTAGCTGGATTCAGACCTTCTTATAGATGGAAAATCATTAGTTCAACAATCAATACTATTAATGAGGGTATGATTTGGAGAATTGCCAATGGAGAAGAGGTTAAGATATTACAAGATAAGTGGATTCCAACTAATGAATCTGACAAAATAATGTCTCCTGTGAAAACACTGTCAACAAATGCCAAGGTAGCTGAGCTCATTGACCCTAATACTAAGTGGTGGAATATGCAGATGCTTAAAGATATTTTTTGGGAAGAAGATAGGCAATAGATTGTAATGATACCTGTAGCACAGAACCCTAATTTAAGGGACAACATTGTATGGAAGTATACAAATAGTGGCTGTTTTACAGTTAAGAGTGCCTATCACCTATGCAAGCAAAGGCAAGACCAGAAAAAAGGGGAAACTTCAACAGAAGGGCTGCATAAAGCATTATGGACGCACATATGGAAAATGCAAACTACAAATGCTGTCAAAGTGTTTATTTGGCGTGCTTGTAATGATGTTTTACATACTAAGCAAAATCTATACAAGAGGAAGATTGTAAAGGAACCTTTATGTCCAATATGTCAACAAGCATAAGAAACTCCAGGTCATGTTCTGTGGACTTGTTCATCTGCACAGGATACACGAATGTTAGGAAGCAAACAATTACAGAAAGCTGCAATCACTCATGAAGAGTTTGGAGATATTTTTATGCAAATGCTTCAGAGAATTGGTACAACTGAAATCTGTTTGTTTGTAAAAATTGCCAGAATGTTGTGGACAAGAAGAAACAAGATGCTATTTGAAGACAATTTTCTAGCCCCTTCAATTCTGATGAAGAAAGCAACACAGGCGTACAATGACTTCCAACAGATGCAAAATAAACAACTCAACTCGAGAAATCATGGCAGATTGGATCAAATAGACTATACTCATTGGAATCCTCCTGAGAGAGATTGGATTAAGATAAATTGGGATGTAGCAGTAAGAGAAAGAGGTCATAGAATTGGAGTTGAGATTGTAGTTATAGACTTTGAGGGGGATCTACTGGCTTTGTGCATGCAACCATTACAATTCTGCTCACGAGCTACTATGGCAGAAGCTAGAGGTTTAATCTTAGCTGCAAAGTTGTGTAAAGAGCTCAGTTTGCAGAAAGTAGTTTTTGAATGAGATTCACTTCAAGTTGTAAATGCAGTAAAACATCATGTTCAGGAAAATGGTTTGCTCCAATGACTTGTGTAGGATGTTCATTCAATCTTGGCAGATATAAGTTGGGAGATAAAATATGTTAAGAGGATTGCAAATCAGGTGGCTCACCAGCTAGCACAACAAGCACTTTACCAGAGTTGTGAGAGTATTGATATTGATTTTATCAACCCAGGTATAAGTGCTCAAGTTATGGCTGAAGGATATAGATCAGGTTTTTGTTCAAATGAAATAGTTGTAGCTCAAACTAATGTAAATGATGTAGGCCATAGTAATGCAGTGCCTGTTCCTGACCTTAACAATGTAATGGCTGAAGGCCATAGTGATGTTGTTTGAAATGAAGTTTGAATTTTCAAAAAAGAAAAGAAAAGAATAATTCTACTTGCAGTCCCACATAGGGGAGACTGTGCACACGCCTAATATGGAGTGAACCACGTATAAATGAAACAATTCGTTTAAGTGGGAAAAGGCAGAGCTTCTTTCATTCAATTGGATTTCAATTTCAGACTCTTTCAAGCTTCTTCCCCTTCCTCCTTCGCCCTCCTAACTTTCTTCCTTTTCGTCCCCATCGTGCATAGTCCACTTCCCATGTTGCAGAGGTCCTTTCGTGCATCGAAATCCAGCATGAGTTGTAGAGGCCCCTTCGTCCCCCTCGTGTCGACGATTAACATTTTGGTGGACATCACTGGAATGAATTTAAATTGTTGTTTAGTTTATACTTTTTTTCATTACGTTTTTGTTGTATCAACTAATTGGGTTGTTGGGTGGCTACGAGCTGGTGTATGGATGAATTTTTGTATGGCATAAATGAATTTTATGGATTTCAGAGGGATTCAGAGGGATAGTAACATATTACCATCAAGATCTACAGGTATCATAGAAGGATAAATTATGATTCTTTTCTTATAAATTGAGTGCGAGAGCCTCCATACCCCTTATCTTTGAAAGGCTGATTTTTTTCTCGTAGAAGGATTGAAGCTATTGGTCAAGCTCTTGGAGGGCTTCTCTAGCCTTATATGGGTCTACCTAAAATTTGTGTGAATCTTTCTCTGTTGCGTGAACGATATAGAATGAAAAAGAAGATCATGGGTGTGCTCTTCCTTTCTCAAACGCAACATCATCACCATGTGTCAAGGATTGAGAGATGAATGTATTGGGCTTGTTGGAGATAAATCCTGGTGGAGGTGCCTGGTGGCTTGTTGAGTCATGCATCACTGAGTTGAGAGAAAAATTATATTGTGCTAGTGAACTATGGCGTAAATGACTTTGATTTTCTCTTTCACAAGAATGGGATAGAAGGTGAGGTTGTGTATTCAAGACCTACTGGTAGTGGTAGGAGGGTTTGTATAACTTAACAATAAAAAAAATTTGTGGGGATCTTCTTGAGATGGAAGTCATTATAGTGGAAATTTTTTTTCGATTTTTCTTGCATAGTAACAATTTTTTCTTCTCTGGTTGTTCTTCTTCTGTGTTGGGGATCGTGGAAGTCATTACTAGAGCTTCCACCGGATTTGGGTTGGAACTGCAAGAGAACTCAACTGACAAAGTGAAATTCGGTCAAGTGTGAGAGCAAGGGCATTTTGAATCTTTGATCATTCGACCTGGACAAGGACAAGGGACACGTAGTGGAGTATGCGGGGACTGTATGTAGTTGCTCTCTGAAAATAATATTAAATTCTTTCTCACTCATTTTCCAAAAATAATATTAAATCATTTCTCTGGCATTTTCCAAATTCTTCTCTCCTATGGACAGACAACGCAAAAACCATACCACCCAATTTGTCTCTCTCTCATGGCTCTCTGAGGAGAAAGTTTCTTTCCTTCATGCTCAAGTGGAAGGTGTAGTTTGCCGAGGGCAAGATTAGTGTTGCGATCTCAATATTTGTTTTTTGTATTGCCGAACGTAGAAGATATCACTCGATTATGGGATAAATTGTCTTACAGACGAAGAGAAGCATGATGTTGTGGTGGTTGGGGAAGATATCCAAGACACTCTTGCACGAGAAAATGCTGCTTGGTTGGTAAGGATGTGGTAGAGAAACGTGTTAATCATGAGGCTTTCAAGTCCACTATGTTGAAAATTTGGAAGATTGCTATTGTTGATGTTGTGTTTCGCAGTCCGAGCAGTTTCGCAAGCCCAAGCTCCTTGTCGTTTGCAACTAAGAAGGGAGAGGGAGGCTTTGGTGACCTCCGGGGTCACTCAGATGCCTAAGTCAGTGGGTAATTCTCTGGTGAAGAAGAGGAAAATATAGAATAAGGTTGGATTATTAGGCAGATTGAGTTGAGAGTCCCCCGTAGGAGGGTTCTTCCTTAATTATACCTGATTCGGGCTCTTTTGTTGAGGGAGATCGTGGCATGTCAGACGTCAAGCCTACCATCACTCATTCTCTGTTGCTCCAGTAGGTGTTAGTCAGTGGCCTAGTGGGAGATCGTGCCGTGCCAGTCGTCCTAGGTCTGTCTGGCTGCCACTTCCTTGCCATGCCAGTGGGTGTCAGATCGTAGCGCGTTGGATTCTCTGACACTGACCCGGGTTGCCTCATGCCTTGGGTCCGTGACTCTGGGACTGGGTGCGTGCCGCTGTTGGTGCACGTCCGACCCAGTGATTAGGTTTGTCAATTCGCCGACCCCCGAGAGGTTCCTTCTGATGTTCCTGAGCCCTGAGTTGACAGGCCAATCCTGATTCAGTATGCACTTACTTCTCGATCCTTTCGTCCCAGGCTCCCAACTTCCACCCTTGGGCGGATAATTCTGTATCCCGCCCCCTTTGGGCTTGGGCCCTTCTGCAAGGTGTTGCGCGCTCGGTCTTTGATTCTTTGGCCCAGGGTCTTTAGCTCCCTCCTTTCGACCCAGGCTCCGTGGTTGGGCTTTCCTTGGCTCAGGCCCTTCTGGGATGAGCCTTCCCTCACAGTACCCTGCGAATTCCTACCACGGCCACAGGGTGGGAATTCCATTCTTTCTCATTAAGGTCAGCCCCTTTGGCTCCCGTCGCTCCAGGTTTCTCGAGGCTCTCCCCTTGCCGCTTTTAATTCTGCCGATTTGATTCATGTTGGTTCGACTTCCCGTGGGTCCTTGCTTGCTCCATAAATGCGTCTTCTTATTCCTGGCGATTGTCCCGTTTCCCGATGACCGATGAGACGTGCAGACTATTCTTCTGGTCGCTTTGGCATCTTACTAGTGCATGCCGCACACTCCTCCACCTGATTGGCTGCTACCCGTGTCGTTATTTCAACTATGGGTGCCGTGTGGCACTTGCTAACGTCACTGACCCTGGCGTCGTTTCGCTTCCCGAGCCTCCTCTTGCCAATTTCCTCTCCAATTTAAGCCATTCTCCTTCCTCCACCTTCATTCTACCTTTCCTGTCTGCTGTCCGCTTTTCTCAGTTCCTTCTTCCTCTTATACTTTTCATTCTAAGCTTCTTAGCAACCCTTTCCTTCCTCTTTCCTTTCGTTTGACAGTTCTTCCCTCACACTTTCGATGGATCCCACCGACGTTGCTCCTCAGTTCTTTGAGGGCAAACGCTGGGTTTCCTCTGTCACTGGTGTCAACCTTAGAGCGTTTCGCACCAAGTACGGGATTCCTTCCTTCGTGGTCTAGAGATGCCACGGAAGGAGCACGCACTGAGCTCCGACGACACTATGACGAGGGTTGCTCTCTTTTAGCTATGTTCGCCAACGGCCTTCGCCTCCCGTTCTGCTGTCCTGTTTGGGAAGTCTTGAATTTCCTTGGATTGGCCTTGGCATAGCTCCATCCAAACGCGTGGTGCCTTTTGATTTCAAGTTGTATTATCTATAGGATGGTTCTAAGCAGACCCTCGAAGAGTACCCAGACTTGACACTGCAGGAGTTCTTCTATGCGTATCGGCTCGTCTATCGCTCGGGCAACATTGTCAGCTTCCAAGCTCGGTCCTCTGCTCGCAAGATTGCTTCACTCGAGCAGCATCACTTGAGCATTAAAGAATGGTCCCGTAAGTTCTTCTTCGTGTCCAGCCAGGGTTGGGAATACCTTGAAGGGGAGGCCCCCCACAAAGCGTTCCCCGTTTAGGCGTGTTGGGGTCATCCTCCATCAGCCGAGAGTTTAGAGCTTACCCTCAACTAGAGGGAGGAGGCCCAGTATGAGTTGGTCACAGCCTGGGTGAGGGCTCACTCGGGAGAGTCGAACACTGACGTGATCCTTTCGGATGAAAACATCCGCGACTATTTGACGGCTCATAACCGCTTGTACGCCGTGGGAAGAAATTTCCTAGGCAGTGTCCCCCCTCCCGAGGCCCGCCCCTCTCGTTGAAAGAGAGCTGGCGCCATTCCAGTAGTCAGGCTAAACGATCGAGGGTGCGCCACGACTCTTCCCAACCAAGCAGTGTCGCCAGGGGTTCTACGCCTTCTAGGGGTCAGGTTGGAGAGTTTGGAGGGCGCTTCCGCTCATCTCATGGCCAGGGGTCCGTTAGTGCTGATGTTCCAGCATCCTTGTCATGGGGGACGACATCCTTTCTGACGGGTCCCGGTCCTATAGCTGGCCCCTCCGCTTCAACCAGTTCCCCTGTCGCGAATCCTTCCTTTGTCAACCTCCGCTATTGGGGGCAGCGAGTCGACCCCTGTGCCAAGCCCCTCCTAAGTTCCTGAGGAGACAACCGTTCCCAGGGGAGCAATGGGCAACGAAGGTGACTCTATTCCCAAACCGGGGTCGCTGGAAACAAAGCTTGGCCCCATCGGGGTCGGAAGCCCTGAAGGGGGCCAGGTGGGTCCACCTTCTAGGATGAAGAAGAATCTAGTGCAGGAGGCGAAGAGGGCGAGGATTCGATTCCTGATGCCTCTCCAACTACGACCCGAAGCATGGTGGACGATCCTCCCCAAGTTATTGACTTGAGCGACGATGACGGTTCCTGGGCTTCGACTCCGGTAGGACCGTGTGACCAGACTTGGGAGTCTCTCCCCAATTTTTCTTGGCAGTTGGTGACTGCTTGTCCCTCGTCCTCCTCAGGAGCAGAGGGTTTGCTGCCTCCGACCTCGGGTCTGGATAAAGCCCTGGTCGATGCTTTTGAGAGCGTAGGCCTCATGTTGAGGCCTCTGTTCGCCCAGGTATGCCTACCTTTTCCAAACTTGTTTCTTTCTTGTTTGTGGCTAATATCATTCCTGACCGAACCCCCACTTTTTCCGGCTTTCTGACTCTGTAGGCTGCAGACCAACTGGCCGGGACGATAGGGAACGAATTGGGGGAGCTTGTGGAGACCAACCGGGGGCTCGGTTCCTTGAGGAGCTTTGGCTACTTTAAACTGATACAGGCAGCTCGGTGGATAAAGGAACTGAAGACCGAGCGGAAAGAATTAGTGAAGGAGATTATGGTCTTGAAGGACCAAAATTGGGATTTGGAGGTAGCCGTCGTGAGGCAAAAAGAGAAAAAGAAGAGGCTCAAAGACCTTCTGCGAGATGCCGAGCAGGACTTGTCCTTCTTGGCGTCGGAGAAGAAGGGGCTCGAGGAGGCCCGCATTTCCTCCGAGTGGAACTTGGTCACTCGGGAGGCTGAGTTCAGGGCCACCCTATCGTAGTTGGAGTGGGCCTGGGAGGTGTTTTGAAGTCCCGGGAGGAGACGAAATCCATCTGGAAGAAGGTTGAAGAGTTTCGCCAGGGTCATGCTTTAGCAGCGGGGCAGCATTCGAAGTTGTTGTTTGAGACTTTCAGGCATTCTCATGAAGCTCGGCACTTAAGAAAACAGTTATGGCTGGCGACTGTACGCATTGGTGAGCTTGCGCAGTCGGGGATCCAAAAGAATTTTGATCTCCTGTCGCGTGACCAGGAGATTGCCAACTGGAAGTCTCAACTGGGCGACATTGACAGGTTCGCCAAAGAGATCTGATCCCGGATTGCGAATACTAACACCATCTGGGACGCCGCTTGGTCAACGGCTATAGTGACGGCCTGAAGAGGATGCAACAACATCTGTTGCAGCATCGCGAGCTGAACTTGCAGACCTTGTCTTTAGTGTCTCTGCCTCCCAGTCCTGAGGAGCAGGCCTTTGTTAGAAACTTCGGGAAGCCTGAATATCCTCTGTTCCTTTCGGGAGCTCCTCTAGCTCCTCCGTCCCAGTGATAGGCTTTTTGTGTGCTTCTTGTAATTTTTGTGCCCCTTTTTTTGCGTGCACAACCCCTTGTACTTTGTATGTTTTGAAAATGTGAATGACAACATGTTTTCGGTTCCTCTTGCATTTATTTGCCTTGTACTTTCTGTGCTTTCACAATTTGAATGAAACCTTGTTTTTATTTCCTATGCGTTCCTGGCAGGGCTCAGGCTAGGCCTTGAGATACAGGATCCCACTTCATTAGATTGGGGTCGGTTCTGAGTCCGGGGATTGGGACCTGACCCCTCAATGAGTCAAGGGACCCGTCTTCTTGCGAGTCAAAGGACCTGTCTTCTTGTGAGTGTAGGGACTCGACTTTTATCGAGTCAAGGGACCTGTCTTCTTGCGAGTGTTTGCATTCGACTTTAATAGAGTCAAGGGACCCATCTTCTTGCAAGTGTTTGGATTCGACTTAGTTGGGGCAGGCGTCGGTTCTAAGTCCTGGGATTGGGAACGGACCCCTTAATTTGAGAGTCAAGGGACTTGTCTTCTTGCGAGTGTAGGGACTCGTCTTTTATCAAGTCAAGGGACCTGTCTTCTTGCGAGTGAAGGGACTCGACTTTTATTGAGTCAAGGGACCCGTCTTCTTGCGAGTGTTTGGACTTGACTTTTATCGAGTCAAGAGATCCGTCTTCTTGCGACTGTTTGGACTCGACTTAGTTGGGGTAGGGGTTGGTTCCGAGTCTTGGGACTAGGAACGGACCCCGCAGCGAGTGAAGGGACCCGTTTTCTTGCGAGTGAATGGACTCGTCTTCTTGCGAGTGTTTGGACTTGGCTTTTATTGAGTCAAGGGACCCGTCTTCTTGCGAGTGTTTGGACTCGACTTAGTTGGGGCAGGGGTCGGTTTCGGGTCCTAGGACTGGGAACGGACCCCACAACGAGTCAAGGGACCCGGCTTCTTGCGAGTCAAGGGACCTGTCTTCTTGTGAGTGTAGGGACTCGACTTTTATCGAGTCAAGGGACCCGTCTTCTTGTGAGTGAAAGGACTCGACTTTTATCGAGTCAAGGGACCCATCTTCTTGCGAGTGTTTGGACTCGACTTTTAATTAGTCAAGGGATCCGTCTTCTTGCGAGTGTTTGGACTTAACTTAGTTGGGGTAGGGGTTGGTTCCGAGTCTTGGGATTGGGAACAGACCCTACAATGAGTTAAGGGACCTGTCTTCTTGCTAGTGAAGGGACCCGTCTTCTTGTGAGTGTTTGGACTTGACTTAGTTGGGGCAGTGGTCGGTTCTGAGTCCTGGACTGGGAACGGACCCCGCAGCGAGTCAAGGGACTTGTCTTCTTGCGAGTGTTTTGATTCAACTTTTTTCGAGTCAATGAACCCATCTTCTTGCGAGTGTTTGGACTCGACTTAGTTGGGGCCAGGGTCGGTTCTGAGTCCTGGGACTGGGAACGGACCCCGTAGTTTGTGAGTCAAGGGACCCGTCTTCTTGAGAGTGTAAGGACTCGACTTTTATCCAGTCAAGGGACCTGTCTTCTTGCGAGTGAAGGGACTCGACTTTTATCGAGTCAAGGGACTCGTCTTCTTGCGAGTGTTTGGACTCGACTTCTATCGAGTCAAGGGACCCATCTTCTTTTGAGTGTTTTGAACTCAACTTAGTTTGGGTAGGGTTCGGTTCCGAGTCCTAGGACTGGAAACGGACCCCGTAGTGAGTCAAGGGACCCGTTTTCTTGAGAGAGTAGGGACTCGACTTAGTTTTGTTTGCACAATAGGAGATCTGCAAATGAAACATCCCGACGTTCTCATTCATTCATACTTGCTCATACATGATGCGGCCATACATGGAGCGTGGGAAAGTCCCTCCCATTCATCTCTATACATAGAACTTTTTCAAGTGTTTAGCGTTCCTGGGGTGAGGTAGTTTGCACACTTGGCTTTCCTTGAGGTGGTAGGAGCTGGGTCGGTTGCTTGCGGTGACCACGTAAGGTCCTTCCCATCGTGCCCCCAACTTTCCTTTTCTGCTGGGGTGGTTACTCTGCTTCTCGTAACACCATGTCACCTACTCTAAAGGACCGTGGTCTGACTCATTTGTTGAAATATTGCTCTGCCTTTTGCTTGTTACTCGTTGTTCGGATGGCTGCTTCCTCCCATCTCTCTTCCAGGGCATCCAGGTTCTCAACTAGCCTCTCGTTGTTCGTGTCTAGGTCAAAGTGTTGGATACGGAATGTTGGCATTCCGACTTCCACAGGAATTACAGCTTCACTCCCGTAAGTGAGAGCGAAGGGTGTTTCGCCAGTGGGGGTTCGGACGATAGTTTGGTACGACCAAAGCATGCTCGGGAGCTCTTAAGTCCACGCTCCTTTGTGTGCCCCGATCCTTTTCTTGAGGGTGGGGAGGAGAGTCTTGTTGGTTGCCTCGGCCTACCTATTGGCCTGGGGGTGGCCCGACGAGGAATACTTTACCTTAATCCTGAGTTCTGTACACCATTCTCGGTAGTGTGCGCAATCAAACTGTTTCCCGTTGTTCGAAACAAAGCTATGCGGTATGCCAAATCGACAGAGTACCGACTTCCACAAGAACTTCGTTATGGTCTGGGACGTGATGCTTGCGAGCGCTTTTGCCTCGACCGATTTGGTGAAGTAGTCGACCACGACCATGACAAACCTGCCCCCCGTTTTGCTACTGGAAAGGTGGCCAATCAGGTCTAGCTCCCATTGGGCGAAAGGCCACGGGGCCATAATTGAGGTCAATTTCTCTACCGGGTAGTGGGGGATAGGTCCGTGTTCCTGACACTTTACGCATTTTCTGACGAATACCTCTGCATCTCTAAGGGTACGGGGCCAGTAGTATCTGGACCGAGTTACTCTTGTAGCTAACACTTTCCCTCCCGAATAGCTTCCACAGATTCTTTCGTGGATTTCGGCCAATACATACTGGGCCTCGTCTGGTGAGATGCATCTAAGGAGCGGCTCGGAGAAACCCCTTTTGTACAACACCCCCTCAATCAGCTTGAATCGGGCTGCCATGTTCTTGACCTTTCGCGCTTCCTCCGGGTTGCTAGGCAGTTGCCCTTCCTGTACGAACCTCTGGATGTCCGTCACCCATTCGGGGGGGGGGGGGGGCTGGGGTTGTGACAGACACTTCCCTTCCGATGGATGGGGCTTCGACCGTCCTGGTCACGGTGTGTTCTGGAAGTTGAAGTTCCTCCTGCCCAGACGCAGCCCTAGCCAGACGGTCTGCCTTCTGATTCTCTGCCCTAGGAACCAGCTGAAGGTTAAAGTAACAAAAACGATCCCACTCGTTGCAGACCAATTGGTGGTATTTCTTCAACCTTTCCCCCTTCGTAGCAAACTGTCCTAGAACCTGGTTGACCACGACCTGGGAATAGGCTTTTACTTCTATCTCCTTTGCACCAAGTAATCGCGCGATCGTCATCCCTGTTAGAAGGGCCTCATATTCGGCCTCATTATTCGTCACTTTGAAGGCCAGCCTGATTGCGTAGCCGTGTTCCTCTCCTTGCTCGGTGACAATGTGCACCCTACTCCCCCGCCAGCCCGGCAGGATGAACCATCAATGTAGACCTGCTAGGGTTTTCCTTGGGGTGCGACTGATACCTCTTCTGGGAAGTTGGTAAACTCGATAGCAAAATCCGCCAACACTTGCCCTTTGGTCGCAGTTCTGGGCTGGTACTCCATGTCGATCTCACTGAGCTCGATTGCCCATTTGAGGTGTCTAGTTTATGAAGTACCTACTTGAGGGGGTGTTCGGTAAGCAATCTGATCGGGTGTGCTTGGAAGTATGGCCTTAGTCTTCGGGCTGCAACAATGAGGGAGAATACCAGCATCTCCGTTCGATGGTATCTCGCTTCTGCATCCTGGAAGGCTCGGCTCATATAGTACCCGGGATGCTGTCCTTTTCCCTTTTCACGGACCAGTGCAGCCGATACAATGTGCGGGGACACTGCCAGGTAGACAGTCAAGATCTCTCCGGGTCTCGTCTGGCTCAAGCGGGGGGTGGCTGAGGTAAGGCTTTAGATCAGTGAAGGCATTCTCACATGCCTCATCCCAGCTTTGTGCCTTTCTCAGGACTTTGAAGAAAGGTAGGCATCGGTTGGTGGATCGGGCGATGAACCGATTTAGGGCTGCCACCCTCCCGGCTAATTTCTGGGCCTCATGGACACTACGCGGGGAAGGCATTGCCATCACTGCTTCTATCTTTTCAGGATTCACTTTGATCCTTCTCTCTGAGACCATGTATTCCAGAAATTTACCTGTCTCCACTCCAAATGCACACTTCAACGAGTTAAGCTTCATCTGGTACTGTTGAAGGACGGAGAACGCTTCTCGTAGGTCTGCTAAATGCTTGTGGGTTTCTTTGCTTTTTACTAATAGGTCGTCTAAACAGGTCTGCTAAAGCAATGCCCTTCGTTTGTAGCAGTAGAGCCCTCGATCGATAATGAATGCTGTTTTTTCTTCGTCGTCTGGATTAATCCTTATCTGGTTGTACCCGGAATAAGCATCCATAAAGCTGAGGAGGGGATACCTCGCTGTTGAATCCACTATCAGGTCGATGCGTGGTAGGGGGAAGCTATCTTTTAGGCAGGCCTTGTTCAGGTCGGTGAAGTCTACACACATTCGCCACTTGCCACTGGGCTTCTTCACCAAGATTACATTTTAGAGCCATTCCGGGTATTGGACTTCTTAGATGAACCCCATAACAAGGAATCGATCTATTGCCCCATACTTCTCAGCGCTGAAGCTGCATTGTTTCTGCTTGACTTTCCGTGCCGTTGGGTCCACGCAGAGCTGGTGCTCAATAATAAAGTTGTCAATCTCGAGCATGTCTTCGTGGCTCTAGGCGAACACATCTAGATGTTTGGTAAGGAGAGATATCAACGCTGCCCTCATATTCGGGCCCAGCCTAGTGCCGATCCAGACTTGACGTCATGGCTCCTGCTGGTATATTATCACGAGCTCCAGGGGTTCGTTGGGCGTAGCCTGTCGGAGGGCCTATTCGTCACGAACTTCCCCGTCCCGCTTGATCAAGATTGGGGGTGATCCAGGCTCGAGCATTTCTTCTGGTACTTCAATGGCCGCCACGACTTTTGCCTCATGTCTCATTTCCTTGTCATAGCATTCCCGAGCCAGGACCTGTTCGCCGCGGATTTTGCCTACTCCCGAGTCGGTGGGCAACTTCATCTTAAAGTGAAAGGTAGACGTCACTGCCTTCAAGCTGTTCAGGGTGGGGCGTCCCAGTATGGAATTTTACGAGGATGGGCCTTGACAACCAAGAAATCAGTCAGTGGTTGCGGTTCTGGGCGCCCTTCCCGCCAAGATTGAAAGAGTAATGACCCCCACTGGCTGAACGATGTCCCTCGTGAAGCCCTTGAGGGGCATTGGGGCCAGGCGTAGCCGATCCGAGTTAATGCCCATTTTGAGAAAAGCGTCCCAAAATAGGATATCGGTCGAACTGCCGTTGTCGATCAGGATCCTCCGGGTCCTGAAGTTTGCCACTTACATCGTTACCACTAATGCATTATCATGCGGGTGGAGGATGCCTTCTTCATCTCTTTCATCAAAGGTTATCGAATGCCTCCAACACGTCATTGCGGTCTGCTTACACCCCTTTCTGCACTAAAGATTTCCTTGTAACGTGTCTTCGGGCCAACGATGTGGCTCCATCCCGCATACCCTCCTGTGATGATTTCTCTGAGTGGCCCACCCTTCACAGTGGGGCTTCTTCCCCTTCCGTCCCTGGCCTCTTGCCTTCTTGGGACTTCTTCCTGACGGAAGTTAGGACGCCTACCTCCCGACCGGTCAATTTCATTCCTTGACCAAGTTCTTCTTCTTTAATTTTCTTTAGAGACTAGCAGTGGCGCGTGCTGTGTCAGTTATTCATGTGATATTCACAAAAAGGGCCCTTTCTACTTCCCGAGGATTTTATCCTTTGGGGCCCACACGATGGTCCCTTCCATTGCCAAGTTGGCGTGGGCGCGGCTTGCTCCCTGGGTCTCCTGGCGGAGCGTCCTCGCTTCCTCCGTTAGTTTTCTGATGGTCTCTTCCATGCTTGCGAGTCACGCTTCCATCTTTTCTTCCTCGTGATCTTCCCTTCTCGTAGCCTGGGATCGCGTTGCTGCCGGCATGCGAAGTACACACTTTTGTGGAAAAATGTATCCCGCAGACAGTGTCATTGTTGATGTCGTGTTTCGCAGCCCGAACAGTTCTGCAAAGCCCAAGCTCCTTGTTGCTTGCAACTAAGAAGAGAGAGGGAGGCTCTAGTGACCTCTGGGGTCACTCTAATGCCTAAGTCAGTGGGTAATTCTCTAGTGAAGAAGAGGGAAATTAGAACAAGGTTGGATTATTAAGCAGATTGAGTCGAGAGTCCCCCGTAGGAGGGTTCTCCCTTATTTATACCTGATTCGGGCATTTCTGTTGAGGGAGATCGTGGCATGTCAGACATCAGGTCTACCACCACTCAGTCCGTGGCCTAGTGGGAGATCGTGCCGTGCCAGTCGTCCTACGTCTATCTGGCTGCCACTCCCCTACCATTTCAGTGGGTGTCAGATCACGGGCGAGCCGTCCTTTGCTCGTGGGATGCGCCATCGCACGCCGTATTCTCTAACACTAACCCGGGTTGCCTCGTGCCTTGGGTCTGTGACTCTGGGACTGGGTGCGTGCTGCTGTAGGTGCACGTCCAGCCCAGTGATTAGGTTTGTCAATTTGCCGACCCCCGGGAGGTTCCTTCTGATGTTCCCGAGCCCTGAGTTGACAGGCCAATCCTGATTCGGTCTGCACTTACTTCCCGATCCGTTCTCCCCGGGCTCCCAACTTCCTCCCTTGGGTGGATAATTTCGTATCTCGGCCCCCTTTGGGCTTGGGCCCTTCTGCAAGGTGTTGCACGCTTGGTCTTTTATTTTGTGGCCCATGGTCTTTAGCTCCCTCCTTTTGACCCGGGCACCATGGTTGGGCTTTCCTAGGCTCGGGCCCTTCTGGGATGGGCCTTCCCTCACAGCTATAGCAATTAAATTTGTGGAAGTGGGGGGGAACCTTTTCTAGTTTTGCAAGGCCCTAATGGAAGGCCTGAATCACATGACCTATACTCCAAAAGGACTAGTCATTGATACAATTGGAGCCACATTGAAATATTATAAAAAACAATAACTTCTCCTTCCCAAGAAATGTGGGATCCCATATACCACCTACCCTTATTCTTATCATATGGGATATCACAATCTTCCTCCCTTAAATTTCTGACATTCTCGTCGGGCCAGTTCATCATAGGGGCACGTATTAAGTCCCACATTTATGGTTGGGATAGAATCTGATACTATTTGTAACGCCGCAATGGAAGGACTAAACCACATGGCCTATATTCCAAAAGGACTAGTCAATGATACAATTGGAGCCCCATTGCAATATTATAAAGGGTAAGAACTTTTCCTTCCCAAGCAATGTGGGATTCATACACCACCTACTCTCATCATAAGTTTGGGCTATCCACAAAAGATCAATTCAGCATTCTTAGGATCATCACCTACTTTGCAATATGGGTCATGGGTAAGGGCATCTAGTCCACTTTAGAATTCTGGTATTGGTCATCTTGTTGGTGTACAATCGACAGAGATCTCTCCGCCTTCTTTCGACCAGCTGATGATAGTCACTAGTTTGAGATCTAATAATGTCGACAATTTTGGACAGGGGGATCGCAATTATGTTTTTGGAAAGCAATCATTGGTTGAAAACATTAAAGGTGCTATGTGGAATGTTGTCGAGCAACCAAATACTCCAATGGTTGAAAAGCAATCAGTTCATGTCATGTTCATGTCAGTTTCAGTTTATGTTAAGTCTAATTTAGTCAAATCATGTCACATCCATGTTTAGTCACATATTTTAGTCAAGCACATGTCATGTTTAATTAACCAGTTTATTTATGGAACAAGATTCCAAGTTCATATTCAATTCACGTTCAGTTTCAGTTCACGTCATGTTAACTCAATTCAAGTCAAGTTCAAGTCAATTACAGTTCATGTCAGTTCAGTTCATATCATTTTTCAAGTTATGTAAACACATGTCATGCTATTTGCCAAGTCATTTCATGCTTATTCATGTTCACGTTAGTATTCCATGTCTTTTTATTGTCATGCATACATTATAAACTGTTAGTTTAAGTTGGTTGTTAACTTGCTAAGGAACTTATAATCTCTAATAAAGGCCTTTGGTATCCCCTCCAGTCAAGAATTGGGGCCTCACAATCACTAGCCAATATGCTTTTCTCTCATGCCTTTCTTCGTTCATGGTTTGATATTCTGGTGTCCTAGGCGTAGAGGAACCACACCAATCCATCTCGAACTTGGTGGTTAAACTCTACTGCGGTGACGATACTGTAGGGGAGGTCCTGCGGAAAAATAGCTTGACGCCAAGAAGATAAAAAGAAAAAGCTTAACGCCTCTCATTCTTATTACTTTTCAATATGAAAAAGAAAAAAAATGAAAAATGAAAAGGATGGATCAGGAGGACCTGCGGAGGATCATCTGGACGAGGTCGATTAGACCGCAATGCAACAACGAGGAGCTCATCACATTGATGCTCTAGTTTTTGGATAGGATTATGGCTATTTTGGCCAAATTCCACGAGCTACTCCTTAGTCTAGCCTAGTAGTCATTATGCTTGTCTTATTATATACATGAGAAGCCCTGTCTCCAATACTAGTGATGTTACAGACAATTTGGACAAGTACTGTAACTTTTAGACTTATAGTTATTATATGTCTATGAAGTATGCTTATGTTAATTTGGGATATGTTATATCTAGTGTGAGGCCGCCAACCTCCGCTTGGGATGGAACGAAGACTTAGAACATCGGGACATACAACACATGGTTACATACCCCTATTCATGATAGATAATATGCAATGCATCATAATATGCAACTAGCAGTATGCAATAATCGCAGTGGAAAACTGGAGACTTATAAAAATTTTATGCCATAATAAACTAAACATCTCAATAATTCAAGTAACCATAGAGAAATGATGCCTTACAGAAAGAGGTCCAAACAGTAAGGCATAAGCTCAAACATAAAGTGGGAGATAGAATCTCCTTATTACAGTCAACTACAGTAAGGTTCCATAATCAGGTAGATCAAAACATCTCTCTAATACGCTCCATAGTGAACAAGACCATATCTAAGAACATTACTATTAACTCCATATTTATGTTGGGGTCGGGCTCATTCTCAATCATCTCAAGTCGAGCAGTGGAGTTCATCACTATCCTATTCGTCAGAGGTCTGTCTTGACATAGCTTCTACCATTCCGAGGAGAATGGTAGTGAGACTACCACAGTGAGATTCATTGAAATCTCAGTAAGTTAAACGACCCACTTGCATAGAGAAAAGATATATATGATTAATGATAAACATGATATACATGCCAGATATGCAGAAAAAAAACCCGTATTGTCTCCCATCTAGATTCCTCAACATCTTTCAGAAAAACTTCAATGCACATTTTCTTATAGAGAACATTTTGTACTTCATCTTTTCAAAAAACATAACATTTCTTATTTATTAGAGCCATTAATAATAGAACATAACATATGGTATCGCCACAGCTCCCCATTTGTGTTGTGAGTACCTACCAGTGACCGTAGTACAAATCATTTAAAATTTTATTGTCTGCAGACTCATATCTCAATGCATTGATATCATAACATATGCACCCACTGACATTAGGTTAACTGTTCTTAGTCAACCTAGGGGTTACCACTCCATTTTCACTCACTCTAGAGTGGACAGAGGAGTTCTACTAGGCTAATTCCCCATTCTAGCATTTGGGGTCGTGGCAAAATTTTTTTTATGTGATGGGTAAAAGGTATTTCATGACATGTGCTCATGCAAAAATGACAATTTTATGTAACATGCTAAAATGGTGAAAACCTCACATGTCATGTAAGTAAGTAATCAAATACTTAATGATGTATCATATGATATTATATGCTCAAAATGACATTTATAATATGAATGTGGCGTTTATAAAAGAATCATAAATAAATTATTCAAGAGTAAGTTAGAAGATAACTTACAAACTTCTCAGGTATTAGGAATTTGGTGTGGCTGTAATAAGAGTTATTCTAAGTTAGAAATTATAAAGAATAAGTTAGAAGATAACTTACAAACTTCTCAGGTATTAGGAATTTGGTATGGCTGTAATAAGAGTTATTCTAAGTTAGGAATTATAAAACTAAGATGTTCATAATCAAAAGGATTCAAAAAAATATTTACAAAACTACCCTTGTATTTTCTCAAAATTTCTATTTAGGTTCTAGACTTTCACTATTTGCATTTTGGCCCCAAGTTTCACCAAATTTTACAAACCTCATATTTGTCATGTTCTAAGTCTATATATGACCTTAGAATTGAAAGAATCAAACTGCTACTATGCCAATTCCATCCAACTCGTGGCATGCTTTGTGACCATTTAGGAATTTCAAGCCTATAGCTTCTATGGATGCATGTGTGACCAATTTTGTTAAGTAGGAACCAATAAATATGATCTTAATGGACATGCTAATGACTTAGATTCAGGTTCTTTTTATCTCCATGCATCAATTTGAACCAAAATGTCATGAAACATTCAAACCAAGCATGATGCTTTTAGCTTCTTTTTAACATGTAACCCTTAAGGCCTAAATAAATCATGCACTTCAGCCCCTAACATGATGATAATAGGTTTGTAAAGGCTTATAACACAAATTTTGGGAAAATAAATCGTGATATGACATCTTCATGCAAGTGGAAACCTAATGTGCTTAGATGATCAACACAATATATTGACTTGTAAACCTAGCATGACATGTTTTTGTCCTCAAATTTAAACCTTCAATCAATTGTTCAAGATGCTAGCTAAGCTTAGGATAACATATCAAGACATTTTATGACTAAAATTTCATACCAAATCAATTATACATGTAAAACTCCAAATCTGAACCGTATGTGCTTTCCCAAGTTCAAACCTTACATAATTAAATCTTCATCTTCATACCATAAGTTAAAGCCAACAAAAGATAGGGTAGAGGTACTCACCAAATCGTGGCTTATGATGTTCCAAAAGCAACCACTCTTACACCACTCGGTTTCACTCCTTACACACACTAAGAGTATTTTGCTCTTAAGAACACTAAGAGAAAGCTTGAGGAAGTTTTGTGAGGAAGTGAGGGGTGAGAGGCGGGGGGAGGGGGGGGGGGGGCATTTATAGGACTCAATGGAGGGTGAGGGAGTGCATGACTTGGCTGAAGGGGGTGGAATGTGAGTGGTGGTTGTGGGGAGTGGAGGTGTTGAGTGCATTTTCAGATGTGCCATTGCCTTTTTCAGTTGAATAGTAGCCTAAAACACTTGATTACCTCATGGATGAGCTAGAGGAAGGCCATAGGTGCAGGAGCTGAGGGACTTCAGAAATGTTAAACAAAAATCCATAGGGAACCACATTGATGGCCGACAGTTTTGGCTAAAAAACTGTCCAATGTTTTTAGTGTCCTTTGTCTCCATTCTTTGGTTTGTTTTGCTAGCATAGTAACTACTATTGAGTGGCTTTCCCAGGTGGGTAATGAGGCATGATTAATTGACATGTGATTTGGTTTGAGTAGAAAATGAAGGAAATGTTTGATTGCATAGGTTTCAGCTGAGTGATCTAACTTCACCATCCCATTTGCCAATCGGTTTTGTTGTACAATACACGAAACTTGTTCACATATTCTTTCATCTCTCTCTAGTTTAACAATATAACACAATACGAAGGTGACATTGTTAATTTATAAAAAAAGTAAAAATCAATAGTTATGGAATCAAAACTTCAGATTTTTCAACAGGTAACAAAGTTTTTTATAGTGATTTTGGATTGGCTGAGGCTATCATATACAAAATACTACAATGATTGATCTCGGATTATTATTCCTAAATTATAATTTTAATTGTTATTATATATCTTAGAACATTGTTAATTGATACCTATGTAATTTTAATTCTTATTATATAATTGTTATTATAATTGTTATATATAATTTCAAAGATTATTATATAATTTTAATTATTATCATTCCTAAAGTATAATTTTAGTTATTATACTTAATTGAGTGAGTTATTTATTTATATAGACAATAAGTAGATAATTTCTATATAAGCATTTATTTGATTTTTATTTATTTACTCTCTAGTTTATTATATAAATAAGTATATTTATTTATTCCAACTCTCTACTTATTTGGTAGATTCAACATTTTTTTTTGAAGAGTATTTTACTTTTTATATATATATTTAATAATATAATGGTTTGGAACCTCACAATGGTAAGAATATTTAATAAGTAATTATTAATTATAGTTATTGTATGTATATATTATACTTTATATATAGTTAAGTTATATACTTCTTTTTTTTTAGTTAAATTTTATACTATAATTATAACTTGAATAATAATCATATTCTAACTAAATTAGTATGAATATATTATATATACTTATTAAATGTTGAATATTAAGTCTCATATTAAATGTATATTAAATGTTTTTAATCTTTACTTAAATTAAGAGTCTAAACTTATAATTTTCTTGTTAAAGAACAAATTCAAAAAACACAAAAAAATTCACATAAATATTAAAAACTAAACACAATATATTTCTAACCAAATAAACATATTCAATAAAAATTCACAAACAATAATCTCAATATTTCAAATCCATATCACAACAACAACAACAACAATATTCCCATTAATATATTTCTACATATATTAATTCATCAATAAACACCATAAACTCACAAACTATTCACAAAATTCACAAACAATAATCACAATTATTTCAAGAGTAAGCATAAAATCACATGTACATGTATTAACATATAACTAGCACTCACAAATTCTTCAAAACCAAAAAATATTATATCAAAATTTTCACATAAATCCAAAACCGAAAGACAATATATTTCTAACAATGTAAACATATTCAAACAAAATTCATAAATAATATCCAAATCCATCATATTCACAATATTCCCACAACAATATTTATCCACATATTAATTTATCAATGAATACCATAAATTCACAAACTATTCAAAAACTATACAAACAATAATTACAATATTTCAAGATTAAGCATAAAATGTATAAACACATTGCTAAAGTTTAGAAATATACCTAGCACTCACAATATCCTCTTACAAATAAAAAACTTCTAAATTGCCAAAACAACCAATCCTTTAAAAAAATACCACACTAACTTATTAGAAATATATATAACAAAAACACAAGACAAATATCATAAAATTCTGCAAAATACAAAAGAAAAATATTTTTTTCTTACCAATACTCAACTCAACTCTTACTCTAACAATCTCTCACTCTAACTCTCCCTCTCTCTAACCCACGTCCCTCTCTCACTCAACTCTCTCTTACTCTAACTCTCTCTCTCTCTCTCTAACCCATAAAGACTCTCTCTCACGTCTCTCTCTGTTGCGTGCACGGGAGAAGCAGTAGAAATGAGTTTGCTACCTCCCGTGCGTGTATTTATTCAATCATAAAATTTTTAAATAAAACGTTCCAACGTTTAAGTTGTACGTTCGAACGTTATATTATCCCACCCAATTTTTAGATAACGTTTGAACGTTAAAAAACTCGGATAAATTTTTTGCGAAAATGTTCGGACGTTTTCTATACATGTTCGAACGTATCTTCCATGATAGAGCCCGAAATTGAGCTGAAAATTTCCCGCACTTTTATTTTCATGTTCGAACGTTAAGAAATTTGGCATTCGAACGTTTATAAATTTCCAATGATTTTCATTGACTAACGTTCGAACGTAAAATTTTAACGTCCGAACGTTCAGATCATCACAGAGATACCTAAATCGAGCGGAAAATTTCCCGCACTTTTATTTTCATGTTCGAATGTTAGGAAATTTGGCGTTCGAACGTTTATAAATTCTCAGTGATTTTCATCGACTAACGTTCAATTCAATGTCTGAACGTTCAGATCATCATAGAGATACCTAAATCGAGCGAAAAATTTTCCGCACTTTTATTTTCATGTTCAAACGTTAGAAAATGTACGTTCGAACGTTTACTTTCATGTTCGAACGTACATTATGTACGTCCGAACGTTTCAGATCACCACAGAGATGCCTAAGTCGAGCGGGAAATTTCCTGTATTTTTCTTCTCGTTTGAAAAAAATGTTCATTTTTAAGATTATGAGAGGTGGATGCCAATGTGAGTAATCTAGACTATATATAGTATACTATATATAGTATATAGTATATATATGTGATATGTAGCTCCTTCTTCTTACGTAAGGTCCTTTCTTCTTACGTACGCTTCTCTCTTTCTGACGTATGTTTCGTCTTTATGACGTAAGCAAATCCCGAAGGTAGAGATTATGTGATCATCTGCCTTTCTCATTAGCAACTGCGAGTCACGTTATGCGTGTCAAACCATGATGGCGTGTCTCAAAGATATCGTGTGACTTCTAGGGCATGCCCAGTGTTTTAAATATGCTGGAAATATTTATAAGGAGTATTCCATTGTTATTGAATTAAGATTTGATCTTAAAAACGACAATCATAATATTCTTGAAGAGTTCCAAAAATATTATAATTGTTGGAAATCATTTTAATATTATTATTAAAATGATTTCAATTATTTAAGATATTATGGGATTTAAATTATGTTGAAAGCTTTTATTAATTAAATGGTTTAACCCTTTTAAATATGTTAAGTGAGACTTCATCATTTTATTAATGATGAAGAATATTATTTTATAAACCAAAGTTAGTTTAAAATAATATTTACCTTAATTCCTCTAAGTGCTTTTAATTAAGTTATTTTTTTTATAGAAGAGTCGGAAGCCACCTGTCCATTAGTGACCCCGTCCCAATTTTATTAAAAAAACCTCACTTATGGCGGAGGAAAACCGTGGTTACAAAACCGAGACTCGAGAATTACAAACATCCCTTATATCTAAACCAAAACCCAAAATCAAAATTACAAAACCACCTAACACAACAGACCCATCCTAACCTAACCAAAAAACCTGCTACTCAAAAAAACTGCCTATAAATACAAAACACGACAGAAACCCGAACGCCTCCTCCACGAAACATAAATCTGCACGAACGAAAACCAGCAGCAACCCGCAACACGCACAGATCAACTTAACTAGTTCTTCCGCCTGATTGAAGGGAGACCCCATTTATCAACTCTAAGCAAACCCCGTAACAAAGGAGAAACCTCCCCCATACTCTGCCATTCCACATCACCATCACTTGCTCCCCTTCTAGCTAACCAATCCGCAACAGCATTTCCTTCCCTATGAATGTGCATAAACCGTACATCCATAGCAATGAGCTGAAGTTGCAATTCCTCCCAAAAATCCTCCAAATACCAGCTACCGCATCTGTTCTTATCTAACCATGCCAGAATCACTTTAGAATCCAATTCTATATCAACTGCACTGAAATTCATGTTTTTACAATGTTTGACACCTTCCAACAGCGCCCTTAACTCCGCATAAGTGCTATTACCATTCCTGAGATTCTTAGCAAATGCTAACAGCAACCTCCCATGCATATCCCGAATCACACCGCCTGCCCCTGACTCACCTGGATTCCCTCGACTACTACCATCCGTGTTTAGCTTCACACGGCCTTGATCCGGCTTAGACCATGCTATGTAAATAAGTTTTTGTTGCTTGATTGGAACTTTCTGTATATTGAAGCAATTAAGAATGTAAAAGTCAGTTTGAGTAAATTTCTTAGGCTTTGAAAACCCTTGGCAGATAACGCTCACCCACTGTTTGATAGAATGCCACACAACTTGACCAGATTCCATCTTCCCTTCCATATGGGCCTTACATCTCCTAATCCAAAGCCTCCACGAAATAACTATAGGTAATACACCCAATATGACACCAGCTTGAGAGGCATTTGAAGCCCTCCGAAACCAACTAAGGCAGGTTTCATACTAGTTTCTTCCAATTGGAAGACCAAGCAAAACTTCAATTTTTTTCCAGACTTCAGCAGCCACTTCACCAGCAAATAAAACATGATTTAAATCTTCATATTTTCCTTGAATACAACAGTTACATCTCGAGACTAAAGGGATACCAAGTCTCCGAATTTTATCATCCACTGCTAAAGCTCCATGCCAAGCCTTCCACATTAGAACATAAAATTTTTTTGGAAGAATTTTGTTCCAAATCCATTTATGCCCATCTAAATTATGACCTCTAACACGAACACATTCCCAAGCTGATTTTGTAGAAAACTTACCATTTTCACTAGAAGCCCAGATTAGCAAATCCCTTCCTTCCTTACAATTAGCAATAGCCTCTAGAACCCTCTCTGCAGTCTCAGTCCCCACAAGCCTCTAACCGAGCCATATCCCATCCTCTATCCAAATTACAATCATTAATCTTCAAAAGAGGCTGTTCACTCACAAAATAATTTTCTGCAAGAGGACCCTGCTCCAGCCAATTATCATACCAAAAAAATACATTACCTTCTCGAATTTTCCATTTAGAGTTACTCAAAACTGTGGGAATACTTCTAACAATCATCCGCCAAAAGCTTGTACCCTTTTGAGCATCCAGCAGCAACAAAGGTTTATTCCCCACATATTTCGAACGAAAAAAATTTGTCCAAAGAGAATCCTCAGTCATCAATTTCCAGGCAAGTTTTAAATGAAGGGCCTTTTGCATATCATCAAACGATCTAATACCCAAACCTCCTTCTTCTATTGGTTTACAAATAGACCTCCAAGCAACCCATTTTTTCTTACTCTTTCCATCCCTTTCTCCCCAAAAAAAAGAGCTCATTAACCGATTTAATGAAGAAATAACTAACTTTGGAACTTTTAAAACTGCTAATTGATGTAACGCCATACTAGCCAAAACATGCCTCAATAGAATCACTCTACCCCCTGCTGAAAGTAATTTCATTTTCCAGCCACTAATTTTTTTTTTAACCTTGTTCTCCAACTCTTCCAAATCACCAATTTTCATTCTACCCGAAACAATAGGCACCCCCAAATATTTAAAAGGAAACTTACCTTCCGAAAACCCCGTCAATCTTTTGAGATTCCTTCTTCTAGCCATCGGAAGTGTTTTTGAGAAATACATAGCAGTTTTCTCTTTATTAATCAATTGACCAGACCACTTTTCATAAGTATTCAAAATATCTAGAAGACACCGAATTGAACGACAACCACCATTAGTAAAAATGACCACATCATCCGCATACATTAGATGAGATACTAAAATCGTACCTCTAGGTTGAGAGAAATGTCCAAAACTATTTTCTGCCACCTTTTGTTTTATTAGTCGAGAAAGAACCTCTTGTAAGATAATAAACAAATAAGGCGACAAAGGATCACCTTGCCTCAATCCTCTACCACCTTTGAAAAAACCTTTCGTTGTACCATTCATTAAAATCGAGTACCAAGGCGTAGTAATACACTCCCTAATTAATCCACAAACTGTAGGAGAAAACCCAAAAGAATGAAGCACCTTCAAGAGGAACTCCCACTCAACACGATCATTTCCCCCATGTATTTTTTTATTTATAGAATGGACCATTTCTTGAGTTAGACTTATGTTTTCAAAAATACTTCTTCCAGGAATAAATGCACCTTGCTCAACGGAAATAATTTTTGGAAGCAAAATAGCCAAACGGTTTACAATCATTTTTGAGCAAATTTTATAAAACACCGAACAAAGACTTATTGGTCTAAATTTCTCAAACCCTGTTGGTTTATCCACCTTAGGGATTAAGACCACATATGAAGACGAATAAAATCTCGACCATTTACCTCCTCTAAAAAATTCTTCCACCGCTTCCATCATATCCACCTTAATATCCCAGACACTCTTAAAAAAACCTGCCCCAAAACCATCCGGTCCTGGCACACTATTAGAAGGAATGGAGTCCAAACCATTTTTCACTTCATTAATCGAAGGAACAACACCAATAGCCTCATTTTCCTCCAATGAAATAACCGGTGATATAATATGTGATAAATCCGGTATACTATCTTGACTTTCTGCTTGTAAAAAATTTGAGAAATAATGGACTGCACCTAAATGGATCTCCTCAGGAGATTTCAAATAAGTTCCATCATGAAGCCTCATTTCCGTGACTCTTTTTTTTCTTTTATAAGATAAATACGTATGAAAGAAAGATGAATTTTGATCCCCTTCCGCACGCCATTTAAGTTTAGCCATTTGAGCCAATCTAATTTCTTCTCGGTTGCGCCAACTAGCTAATTCCATATTTTTACTCACAAGATCCTGTTCGAGCCCCGGGTCCCAATGCTGTTGAATTTCGGATTCAATCTCTTCAATTTTCGCTTCTAACCCCTAAATATGAATTTCGGTTCTGCCAAATATACTTTTATTCCATTCACGTAAAGCACCTCTCAATCTTTTAAGCTTAAAAGCCAACTTCAGAAGTCCCATTCCACTCACTACCTCTTTCCAACTTCTACCCACAAACTGATGAAAATCTGGATGCTCAATCCACATTTGTTGAAACCGAAATGGAGAAGGCCCATACGAAAAAATATCAGACTGAAATTGAATAAACATAGGCGAATGATCTGATGTAGATCTCGATAAATAGCAAGTATTAACATTTGGAAATCTGGTCAAGCAACTAGCATTTAATAACCCTCTGTCCAATTTTGCCCAACTACGAGCTAACCCTCTTTGGCCATTACACCAAGAAAACCTTCTTCCCGACGATTTCATGTCCATTAAACCACAATTATCAATCCAAGTATTAAATTCCTCCATTGCCATTCTCGGACGCGATCTACCACCTCGACTTTCCGAATCTTCCCTTATAATATTAAAATCCCCTACAACAATACAAGGTTCATTTCCTAGTATTTGACCATTAAGAGACTCCCACACTTCTCTCCTAATAACCATATTACATTTGGCGTACACAAAACAACAAATGACAGTATTATCTCCAACCCCAACACGAATTAAGATATATTGTTCTTTACAAAGAATCGGCTGAACTAAAATATCATCCTGCCAAAGCACCCAAATCTTACCAGACTCCCCCTCATTGGTAATAACCTTATCCATATGTAGAAACCGAATGACATCCTGCACCTTATCCGATGAAGCAAAAGGTTCCATTAAAGCAACAATTTTTGGTTTTAATTTCCCAACCAAAATTTTTAATCGACATCTAGAAGTTCCAATCCCTCTAATATTCCATGATAAAATAGGGCCAATCATAGAGAAAATTTATTAGGTCGAGAACTCACCCGATTCGAACTTCTAACCTTTTGAAATATTTTCCGAGCTCCTTTTCGCTTAGCATCCGCACCCTCATTATCCGAGGCATAATCTTTTTGTTTAGAAAAATGTTCCACATTTAACTCCGTATCTGGTTCAGAAACCGTATCCAACATACATTCAGGATTCTCCTCTGGTATTTTTTCTAGCTCCGAGTTTGAAACTATCTGCTCAACTCCCTCGTCAAAATTCAAATTACTCTCCAAATTTTCTTTGATGACAGCCCCAGCAAACCTCTCTTCCGGCAACCCCTCACCTGCCAAATTCACCATATCATTCATTTGCATGCCCTCTATTTCATCTTCTTCTAGCTCCTCTACAAGATATTCCTTACAAGATGATACATTTTCGCCAATCAACCTAACTTCCATTTCTTGTCCTTCCAAATTTTCCAGAGGATCCCCCTCCTTTTCACCCAGGTCCTGAATTTGATCTTGAGCACCACACTCCCGTTGTTGATCCTGAGACAAATCTATTTTATTTTCCGGATCTCCTTTTTCCATTCCTGCTTCCATCATCATCACTCCTTTGCCTTTATCCAACTCAACATTTATTTCAGCTTGTAGCTCTGTTTTTTTTTCTTCTGTATCTTTTACATTCTTTCGCATCCAAATCTTTTCTCCATCTTTCCGATTCTTCAAATTACAGGTATTTGCATTATGCCCTTGAACTTTACAATTTATACAGAAAGCTGGAAGCGTCTCATAAAGAATTTCCTGCTTACGTCCCGACCCTGGCATCCCAATCCAAAAATAAGAAATCGGTTTTTTTGAAGCATCCATCTCCAAGCATAAACGTGCTCCATCCGTGCGAGTTGCACATTTTGTTGGATTATCTCTTCTAATGTATCGACCAATTGGAGCAGTGAAAATCTTTAGAAAAGATTCATGATAAAAATTTGGCTGAAGACCCGGCAGTACAATCCAAACTGGGACCAACGACGGCTCCTTATCTTCATTAAAATCTGGCTTCCAATGAAAAACTCGATATTGAACCCCATTCACCTCACAAGCTTCCCGAGAAATAGCTTTCAAGAAATCTTGCTCATTTGTCATTCGAATGAAAACATTTCTTGGTCTCCACATAGCTGTAACCATCGGCATGCAAGATAATCCCCAGCGGAGATGTATAAACGACCGAATCACATCCAACGAGGGTCTCTGTCTTAGGAATTTCAACACAACAGAAAAATGAAAAGGCTCCGCAGATCGAGCAATTTCCTCCTTAGTGAACTGAAAACATATTTCTCCATCCACGTACTTTGGCCCTCGATGAGGCACCAATAATTCTGGAAGTGGTTGCGAAACCACCGAAACCAGTTCTGCAAATGAACGTCGACCTGCCTCGACATTCTTGGCCGCCATGGCCCCCTGGGAGGGCCCGATGCCAAACTCTTGATCAACTTCCCAGATTCTTGGAGCTTTCTTGGAGCACCAACTAATCTTCTCTAATATCAGTATGGGCTTTCAAATTAAGAATCTGGTACGTTTTACGCATCTTCAAATCAGTATTTTAATTCCTCGTCGTTAGATCGTTATGTAGATCCCCAGACGAAAGGACTGGGTTAAATACCCAGACCCCTCTCTTTCCCTCTCATTTTCCCCGTAGCCCTCTCTCTCCTCCTTCTCCCCAGCGTACTACGTACGCAGCCTCCACCCCACGCCAAAGCTTCAAGGTCTCAGCCCGGCGCCGCCGTGCGCCGCCAGCCCTCACCGCCGGCACCATTGGCCTCCCCTCCCTCTGGCGAGTCCATCCATGCCAATCTCTTCCTCTCACGCTCTCTCTTCCTCTCCCTTAGAAGTGTGAAGCCCGAACGGGCTCAAGGTCACTGCGCCGTCGTGCGCCGCCCAATGGCTCCACCGCTCCCACGGCGAGCTCCTCTCCCACCGGCCATCATCCTCCACTGAAACCAGCCCCTATGAAGTAGTCCTCCCCCTCCTTCCACGGCAAGTACCCGAAATGGGTCTCTAGCCCATTTCCCACCGTGCGCCGCCGTACGCGGCCACCCACGACCACCGTGCGACGCCATGGACCTCCTCTCCCTTTCCCCGAGCTCCTCCATGTGACCCATGGCCAGAAACCCCTCCTCGACCTCACGGCTTCTCCCTCTCTCACGCACGGGTTGCACGTCGTGCACCACCATGCGCCGCCACCCATGGCTGATGACCGCCATGTCCAGCCTCCTCAGGCCGCCACCAAGCCAACCCGACCTCCATTGGCCCCGATCTGCCACCCACGAGAGCACACTCTCTCTCACTCTCCCACGGCTTCTCCTCCATGGAATGGCCAGACCCACCACCGTGAGCCAGCGTGGCGCCACCTCGACGCCACCACGAGATTCACCGTACCTTCCTTAGCTAAGCCCTAGGTCCAAACTATCACTCTATGTGATGGGTAATCACTGCACGTGATGGACAGTCACTGCATGTGATTGACCGCCACTGTACATGGCTAGATTCGCGTGTTATGCCCCTTGCCATCATCACAAGGCCATCACGAGCCTTTCCAAGACCACACCTAGCTATCCAAACGCCTAAACAGTCACCGTACGTGAGTTAGCCACCACGTACGACTCTTCCGACATCATCGGTTATGACGGTCAACGAGCAACGCACGGGTTATCTCGTCGATGGTATAACTCTCTATCCCTCGTTAATTATGTTAGATATTGATTAGTTGACTAGGTTGTGGACTGTGCTGTTAGTATTAGGGGAGTTGTGGCTTTGTGTTGTGGTGTTGTGTGATGAAGTGTTGGGCATTCTGTGTAGTGAAGTGTTGGGCTTATCTGTGTTGTATGGAGGTGCATTGTGCCGTGTAGTGTGCTGTGAAGTGTTGGGCATATTGTGAAGTGTTGTGGACTGTGCTGTGTAGTGTAGTTGTGGGGCATGTGTTGTTTAGATGGCGTGGTGTATGCGGAATGGGAAGAGTACACGCTAGGTGTACTTTGTATGTGGCATAATGTGAGACAAGGAGAGTATATATAAAATATACCCTCCTGGCATATGGTAGAATGGGATGAGTACACGAAGAAGTGTACTCTGTGAGTAGTGCGTGTAAAAGGAGTACATGTGGAACGTACTCCATGTGATGGACTGATGTACCATATGGCGTGTATGCCATTATTGTGATGTGGCGTGGTGTATGTCGAACGGGAAGAGTATACGATGGGTGTACTCTGTGTGGGGTATGATATATGAAGGGAGTATACGATGGGTGTACTCTGTGTGGGCTATGATATATGAAGGGAGTATACGATGGGTGTACTCTGTGTGGGGTATAGTATATGTGAGGAGTACACGTGGAGTGTACTCTATGTGGTGGACGATGCACCATATGGCGTGTATGCCATAATGGTGATGTGGCGTGTTGTATATGTGGGGAGTACATGTGGAATGTACTCTATGAGATGGTGAGATGCACCATATGGCGTGTATGCCATAGTGGTGATGTGGCGTAAGATGCATGGAGTATATGCAGAGTGTATTCTATGTAGTGGAGCGATGTACCATATGGCGGGTATGCCATAGTGGTGATATGGTGTGTATGGATGGAGTACATGTGGAATGTACTCCAAATGATGGGTGATGCACCATATGGCGTGTAGGTTATAGTGGTGGTGGAGCGTATGTAAAGGGAGTACAAGTGGAATGTACTTCATGTGATGGTGAGATACACCATGTGGCGGAAATGCCCTAATGGTGATATGGCGTAATGCATGTGGATGGAGTACACAAGGAATGTACTCCATGTGATATAGTGATGTACCGTATGGCGAGTATGCTATAGTGGTAATATGGCGTAGTATGTGTGAAGGGAGTATACGTGGAATGTACTCCATGTGGCAGTGACACTCCGTGTGGCGTGTCGTAGAGATAAGGATGGTTATATGATTGATGGGCGTGGAACGTGATGGATAGTGTCGGGAACTGTGGAACAGTGTCCCGAAGTAGTTATGGAGTAGCCTGTAGTCTGAGGTGACAAGTGTCACTGCGATGGACTTATGGCTAAAAGTATGCGTGAAGTATCAGAGCAAGTATAAGAGTGCGCAGCGGAAGCATGACTGCGGAATGTCACGAAGTGACATTGACTACTGACAGTCGTGCTTGTGATGGGTGAAGTAGTGAAAAAAGTGTTGGAGTACGCAGCGAAAGCATGACTGGGCAACGTCACGAAGTGACGTGGTTATTGGAAGTCATGCTTATGATGGGTGAAGTGTTAAAGTGTAAAAATGGCGTAACGGTAACGTGACAAGATGTCACGATGTGACGGGAATACGTGAGGAACCGTACTCGTGATGAATCAGGAGTGATGTAGTAGAATGCTAGGTAACACAACAAGGTCACAGTGTGGCACTGGAGCAATCTCGGGCTATATAACGTGACATGAAACGTAGTTATGAATGGAGTCTTGTCGTGTTAAGTGTTGGGATGAACTGTCTAAAGGGACGGGTAGCATGAGGAGTCATGCTAACCGGGTTAAGAGAAGGTTGGTATCGGAGTATGGCCCTTGTCCCTCGAAGCTGGTGATCAACGTGTTATATATGTTGATCTTAGGTGATAAGGGGTAGAGTACATGTGTAGTCTGGTTAGACATATGTGCCGGATGGATTCACCATATGTAATGGGTAATCTATCTTGAGTATAATTACACGGTACTTAAGCCCCAGAGTTGGCTTAGAGCCGTATGACTTGTCTGGATGGGAATGAGGATTTGTATGGGCTAAGATGCATGAAGAAAGTGACGGGTGTACTATCTAAGGATGGGATACGTGATTTAGTTGGTTTGAGTCATGCGTTGGAATGAGGTTAATGAGAAGAATGAGACAGAGGCCTTAGTGTCTTAATCCTAAGGTGAATCATGAGTTCATTTTAGTGGATGAGCACTCGAGGCAAGACATGAGTTGGAAGATAGGGTGACCGTAATGGGTCCCCGAAGGTTTTAACATAGTAAAGGGCACGTAAGTGCACGAGATAGAAGGAGAGTGTTCCAAGTATAGCGTAGTTCTATTTATAGTTCAAGTTGCTTATGTACTAGATAGAGAATGACATTAAGGTTATGTGTATGCATGTAGGTTGCCATCTGACAAGCATGAATGGACTGAATGACATGAAAGTAGCATGGAGTCCAGGTAAGTGTTACGTTCATACTCTTCTAGAGTTTTCAAAGATAAAGAAACGCTTTTCCTTTAAGATGCTCACGAAAAGAAACGAAAGACGTTTTAAGAAAGAAAGTACTAATTTTTAAAAGGTATAAGTATGTACGGCCCCTCCTTGGCAGCCCCTTTTTACGCATCCAAAGTATTAATTGTATGCAAGTGAAAAGTTTTAAATCGGACGGTAATTCCCGTCGTCCTTTTTATAAAAATATTTTGGAAAAAGTCCCACCACAAGGACGGGCGTTACAATATACTATATAATATACTATATTATAGTATAGTATATATACTATATTATATATAGTATGATAGCATAATACTTTAAATGAAAACATAATAATATAGTATATATACTATACGATATATATGAATCAATAATATATAATTACTAAAACTAACAACAAAACTTATATATATTTATATATAATACACTACATAGTATATATATAGTGCATTATATATATACTATATAGTAATGATTTTCTGGAATCAAATCATCTGAGGGTCATAATTTGTATGACTCTCAACTTCATCCAAATATATGACTTTCAACTTCATCCAACCCAGATCAATACCGTTCATAAATATATGACTTTCAACTTCATTCAACCCTATCGCACACAAATTTTTACACCATCGACATGGATGCTTAATGTATCCATGACTATCAGCCGATGCCCGTACGGCTGTGACTCACTTAATGCACCTATATCGATGTCTGAAGATACGTACGACCCACTTCATAGCCACAAACGCAACAAATGAAGGTATGCAACTACAACGTGATCACTAAGCTAGCTAGCTAGTTAGTCATCTATATATTTATTACTTGTAACACAATCATGGAGGATGTTTAACATTACTTTGAAAACAAAAGGGATCGATCCTCCCACTAAAACTGCATTGCTATTTATTGATCCAATGGCCAGCCCCGTCTTTAATCTTTACTTAAATTAAGATCCTAAACTTATAATTTTCTTGTTAAACATATTCAATAAAAATTCAAAAAAAAAATCATCACAATATTTCAAATCCATATCACAACAACAACAATATTCCCACAATAATATTTCTACACATATTAATTCATCAATGAACACCATAAACGAGCAAACTATTCACAAAATTCATAAACAATAATCACAATTATTTCAAGAGTAAGCATAAAATCACAACAACATGTATAAACATGTTGCTAAACTTTAGAAATATAACTAGCACTCACAAATTTAAAAAGACCAAATCTAATTGTCATTCATTAGGGAGAGTAATTTGACTCCAATTAATCTATTTAGGAATTTGTACATTAGAATTTTGGGTACTAGATTGTAATAATAAAGTATACCGTTTTAGGCTAGTAATAAGAACTTGTAGTTCTAATGTTGTTTCCATTAGGTTATAATGGATCATATATATATATATAATATATTATAATATATAATATAATATTAGATATATATTGTACTATATAGTATATATATAATTCTATAATATACTATATATATTATAATATAATATTATATATAGTATGCTATATGTTATAGTATACATTCGTTCGAACGTTTCGTGTATATAAGGCCAAAACAGAATGCCGAAACGTCATTTTCACCGTTTTCTAACTTCATTCCCGTTTGCACATCGTAGCTCCTCCGTTGCCGCTGCCGTAAAACTCAACCACAACCATCACTAAAAGGTAGGCATTCATCTTTTAATCAAATAACATGTATTTTAATTGAGATTTGGGTTCGATTTTGTTTAAAATTGGCCAAGTGGTGGCCGGATTTTCAACTCCATTTTTAGGCCACCACAGCTTGCCATTGGCCAAATAGTCACCATAGAAAAGTTTCTTGAAGTGTATACTTCATTTCTACGGTGGTATTTCGGCATTTAGAGCTTGTAGATTTATTTTCGAGATTTCAATAATGGCTGAGTCGACTCAGTCATTCTGTGTCATAACGTTTGACCGTTTCACCAAGACGTTCGAACATACGACGTTTCAATTCAATAGCCGTTAAGGCTTCTACGTTCAAACTTGTATTGTTTTACATTCGGCCATCATTTTTTGTAAACTTTTTGTCCAAACGTTTAATTATAACGTCTGAACGTACTACTTTTTAAATTTATTTATGCTTTAATGTTTGGACATATATCCTTTATATTCGCACGTAAAACCCATACGTTCAAACGTATAAATTAACTATGTTCGAACGTTAATGCAGAGCAGCTTAAAATTAACACAAAAAATGCATCAATGTAAATAATTTTTTTTTCCTTTTCTATTTTCAGGATGTGGCTCATCCTCTGCATACTAGTAAATGAGGGAGGGATGGAGCCACTCAGGACACTGCTCGTATCGGGGCTCGTACTGTTATGGTAGAACGAGAGGTCCTCATTAATGAGTTCGACGAACTCATATGGGAGCAGACGAACCTGAGAGATGTTTTCGTCAGTAGAAGTTAGGGAAATATCTGCACATTGAGGGGGAAGGTATACCCTTCAATAGTTCAAGAGTTCTATATGGGGATGTGTGACATGGCTCAGGACGCATCCTCTCACAACGTGACTATACGCAGTGTTTCCATTGAGATTTCACCAAATGTCATCGCCGAGCACCTCGGGATTCGTCGAGGAGTTGAGACATCTACACCCGCTACACCCCGTGAGGATGTAGGCACTTCTGCATCATCTACTAGCTGCCCATTTGAGCTAGCATCAGACAGAGATGCTGACCTATCAGAGGCCGAGGATACTGGCCTCGAGGCTCAGGATGATGACCGAGACGAGGATTTCTACTTCCTCACCTGGAGGGACCACATGCAGATCGAGAGGAAGAACGCCTTCAACCAGAACTATTTGCTACATTTCTTCAGCATGTTGCACCTTATTGTTGCAACAAACGTGGATCATATGCACAACCACATTTAGTCGGTTTTAGGCACTATTTTTTATACGAGTGGCACGTGGAGATCCCATAGATTTGTCACTACACATCTTTGAGAGGATCCGTTACGAGGTAAGCATCTTCTCCATGGATAATCTCCCATACGGTGTCCTAATCAGCTGACTATTACTTGCACGGGGAGTGCCAACCTAGCCAGAGGAGAGGGTCAAATATCAGATGAGCCCCCTCGACATGACCACGTAATGACGTAGCATTGGACAAACAAGGGGACGACAGCCACCCCTGTAGAGGATCTAGTTCCTCCGACGTAGCCTGAGCTAGGTCATGTGGGGAGTAGTAGTTAGCAGCGGCCGAGTACATCTGCGGGAGATGCGTGGCCTGCTTGGGTTGATGTGGTGATCTCACAGCTGACTGCGCATATCGATCGTAAGATCGATCGATCGCTCGCGGCTATAGAGGCGTCTATCTCCGAGATCGCCCATCGTGTAGGTATCCTCAACGACAAGGTTGATACCTTGACTGAGGAGGTACGGAGTTCAAATTTCGCAAACAACGCTATCATCTGAGTGTTGTTTAAGAAATTCGATCATATTTTGTATTTTGCTTTTATTATATGTAAATAAAAATATTATTTAATATTTCTATGGTTTTTTAATTTCAATTCTCAATTTTCTTTAATATAATATTTTCCATTCTAAATCACTGCACTTCAAATATATATAAACATAAATATATTTATATATTACAAATTGTGTATATATAAATATATACAAGTCAATTTTTTAGACTAGTTCACAAATTATGCACTATAAAAACCATATAATTTTTAAATTAGAGCCATATTTAATTTAAATTTACAATTAACGTTTGAACGTTAGTAATTGACATTCGAATGTTGGCGCAAAACATTTTACGTTCGAACGTTAATTACTAACGTTCAAACGTTGGCGCCAAAACATTTCATGTTCGCACGTACGTAGCCACAGTGTTCGAACTTATATGTGACGTTCGAACGTAAATTTCCCATATGTTGGAACGTAAAAAAAATCTCATTTGTCTTTAGTCACAGAAAAGACTTTTTAGTGACGGTTTGGGGACTGTCACAATTTCTCAACTGTCACTAAAAAGCAATTGTGTTGTAGAAGTATAACCTAAATATGGCTTGCAACTCTTCAATATAGCAGAAAGTTTTTTCGGATATGCATTAATTTATTTTGTAGTTATGCCAGACTCCAAAGACTTGTGTTCAAGTCTCCTTTTTCTTTTAAGTCTTTTCCACTCTGTTTTTTCTTTGATTCCTCTTATCCAATGCAAATATGCAACAGGTAATTTGTGATTGACATGGCGCAACATCAACTAATAATTAACACAAAAACAAACATTCACAACAAGCCAATACTTAATGCCACAACAATTGCAATTAAACCCCAACGCTTTATGGCCCTTAGCCACTTCACAAATTCACAACCAACGACAATTTCCATCCCAACGCTTCACATTAACCTTGCCTCAGTTCTACATTTACTAACTAGACTGCACAACAAAGATTCACAATTCTTCCAACAACATGCATTTTAAAGTTTAGTTCAGGGACCACTTACTGACATGAAGGAAATTGCTAGATGGTCACGAGACACTCAGTTTTAAGCTCTTGGTCGTGGTTGTGAGATCCCTAATTTTTCGTGTGTTTTAATTCTCTATTATTTATTTAAATGTGTTATTTTATTTTATTTTTGTTTTATTAATTTGTTTTGGTGTATTTTTGATTTGGGCTTTTGAATTGTAGTGTTTTTATTTTTGTTTGGGTCGTGTCTGTGTGTGTTGTGTTGTGACCCAACCCGTGTTTTAAGCCCAACCCATAGGAATTTTGATCCAACCTGTGTGCATTAATGGCCCAGCCCTTGTGTATTGATAACCCAGCTCCCCCTTAGTGGAACGACACCGTTTTGGATGGGAACTTAGGGTTCCATCGTTTTCCCCATGCGCCACACTGCTCTTCTTCTTTGCTTCTTCCTTCTTCTTATTCTTTTCTTCTATTTTCTGGTTTCTTCTTCTTCATTCTACTTTCTTCCAAATTCTTCTCCTTCCACTTGTTGTCGTTGCCACCACCACCTTTCCATGGCAGCTCCGTGTCGCTCAGTTGTGGCTCCAAGGATTCGCTGTCCAGCTGTTGCTCTACGCGGCCACCCCTTCCACCTCGAGCTCCCATGGTTGACCCCATGTCGTTCGGCAATGCCTTCCCTCAACTGTTGTCAAGCCACCACTTCACCAGGCGACCCTCACTGCCACGCATCTCCTCCATGGCTTACATTGCTATTTTTTCGTCTTCTCTACCTGTGTGACACACGGCCATCTTTGCGTCCACCTTGAGCTTCCATTGCATGTGAGTTGTGTTGTCCTCTTCGATCAAACCGACTTACTTGGTCTATAAATAGGCACGGGTTCCTCTATTAAATTTTCTTAGTTCCTCTTCTCTCTCTCTTGTATAAGCCTTTTTCATCTCTAGTGTTTAATGTGTTGTTATGAGAATTTTGGTTGTTAATCCGAGAGCTTGAAGAGTTTTGTCGTGCTCTGTTTGTTCTAAAGTTGTGAAATTTCACTCGATTTCTTGGTGAGTTTTTGACTTGCTGTGAGTTGAATTTCCATCTATTTCCTAGACCGAATTTTTCTTTGAGAGAAACTCACCAAAAAAAAAAAAAACCACTGTTTTATTCTTGAATCACTGTTGCCACAGCTGTGCGGCCACCTTTGGCAACACTTCCTTTCGCACGATCATCCAGAAATTTCCCATCTTCATGTATGTAATTTTCCAACGCAACCCATGAGTTTTAAATAGCATTGTTATAATTGTCATTTATTTATAATCTATTGGTCTGTTGGAATTGGGCCTTGGGCCGTAGAAGTGTTGGAAATTTTTGCAGTTGATGTTGGTGTTGGGCCTTGGGCCGGATTTGGAGGATGGGATTACGCGTGTAGTTGTGAAATTGTATATTTGTAAATGGTTGAGATTTTATGTAAATGAGATATTTAATACGTCATCCAATAAATTGTTGTCATGCACATTTATTGTCTTAAATAAATTGTGCTATGAAGTCATGTTGTCTGTTTTGGAAATTAAGACTGATTATGTGGGTGCGTGTGTATCACGACCCCAAGTCGAGATGAGGTATTATCTCGGTCGAGCTCCTCTAGTCACTCGGTAGCGTAATATACTAACGTGACATCCCTGAGTTGTCGCAGGGCGACGACAGGAACGGACAAGATGGTAACGCTCTCCTACCGATTTCGTTACCTTTTGGCTGGCGAGGTTAGAGGATGCTTGGCCATGTACGCGCTGGGCGCGAAACTGGGCATCGTTCATTACGAAATCTCATGCACAAACGTTACCCGTGGTGTGATGATGAGAGTCAGGGTGCGTAGACGATCCATAGGGGAGACCGTGGTGCATGCATAATAAAATAATTGTTATGATTGAGCCAAAATGGGATTTTTGGCGTGAGTAATTAAAACTGTATTTTTGGAAAAAAGAATGTGGTTTTGTTTTCTACATATTTATCCGTATGAGGACATGAGATTATATTAATGTGTTTTAAATCTCTCGGATGTTGTTTTGGTTAATTACTTGATGAGATGTCATAATTTTATTGTGGTGTTTTACTCTACGATTCCGTCTTATGGTGCCGTAGAGTCTGACGTAGAGCCCAAGAGGGGCCGACTCTGCCAGAGGCTTGAGTTGCTGATATGTTGTTCAGTGTTATGGGATTTGTTTCCCTTATGTTATTTGTTTTCTTTAATTTATCTATCGGATGACTGTATAACTCTTGTAAAGATATTTTACTGTTTTTGAACATTCTGGTACTTAATAAAGAAAGACCTTTTTATTCTCAGCTGCGAATTTTATATTATACACTTATTGCATGTTGTACACACTCTGAGCACTGGTCGTTGGGGTGCGTGATTCGTGTGGTCATCATGTCGGTGTCACGAACTCCACAAAATAACACGTGGGGGTCGAGGGCGCCACAGTGGTGGTTCGAAAAATCAGTGTATGTTCGGGCTGCACTATATAGCTAGTATTATTTTGAAGTATAATAATTGAATTTTGAGAAGAAAGTATTATTTTTCTACTCAAAATTATACTGGCAATATATAATCTCAACACCTCTAGTGAGTAAAATTATAAAAGATATCGAAATATGATTTTTATCATTTATTTTATTATTATTATCTTAATATTTTTTATATGATATCAAATAATATATTCAATATTAAGCCAATAAGTACAACGGTACGTAGCGGATGATAGAAGATGATAACAAAATACAATAATATAAAAATGATAATAAAAGAATGACACGTGGCATTACTTCAAAGATAAAAATCACGCCCACGTTATCTATCGTGTTGTCTCTATTTGCCTAGAGTCACAAACCTCACAAAGAAACTTGCAACCTGTAGCTGTTGTCCAAGGGATGAGTAGTGCATCAGATAGTGCACCTTGTGGTCATGTACCTGCAATGATTAGAGCAGAAGAAACAAAAAGCAATGCTGCTGTCCAAGGGATGAGTAGTGCATTAGATAATGCACCCTGTGGTGGAGTACTTGCAGTGATCAGAACAGAAGAAACAAAAAGTAATGGTGGGTGCAAGACACAACAGTTGTTTGATAAAGTTAGCTAGGAATGTAGTGGAAAAAAATATTCATTTATGTACAGTGAACATAATAGGTCTCCTTTGGTTCTTTTCTATTTTTAGCATTTGTGCTTTATGTATATGTTCTAAACAAGAAACCTTTGATAATGTTGATATGTAATGAGAAAAGTGATTCTTCTCTTCACTATTGTTGCCTCCCCTCGAGTGTTCCTCTCAACTCATCAATCTGTTTTCATCACTTCAATATATTCATCAGTCCTTTTTCATTTCTTTAACATGGTATCAGAGCGGGGTCACTTGTGATTTTTGCTACTGATTTTCTTTTTTTTTTCTTTTTTCTGTTTTGCTAATTCAACCTTCTTGCAGTTGCAACTCACTTTCCTTTCATCGAAATGGCTGATGAAGGATCCTTTGTTAATACCTCTCACAACTCCTCTCCATCTGAAAACTCCAACAACCCCATCTTCTTGCACCACAGTGACAATGCCAACGCTGTGGTGGTCACCCCACACTTGATAGGACCTAATTACATTTCATGGAACCGTTCATTCACACTAGCCATCTTCATCAAGAACAAACTTGGGCTCCTTGATGGAACCATCGAAACACCTAGTGTCACATACCCTCTCTACATGCCTTGGTTGAGGTGTAACAACCTCATCCTCTCATGGATTCTAAACTCCATCTCTATGGAGATTGCATCTAATGTTCTATACATTAGCTCTGCCAAAACAATATGGGATAAACTCAAGGCATGATTTGCACAGCTAGACAATGTAAGGATTTATCAACTTCAACAACAACTTGCCTCCATCACACAGGGTTTTCAATCTTTAAGTGATTACTTTACTCAACTCAATGCTGCTTGGGAAGAACTGCACACCTATAGACCCCTTCCTCATTGTTCTTGTGAGCTATGAACTTGCAACATTGTGAAATCCCTTGCTGAGGCTCAACAAACAGATTGTGTTTTTAAATTTCAAATAGGATTGAATGACAGCTTTGATAGCATCAAAGGGTAGATTATTTTGATGAATCCTATACCATCTTTGGATAGGATTTTTTCACTGGTTTTTCAGGAAGAAAGGCAAAGGGAAACTCGTGCCCTCTTGCTACCTAACCATGAAACCTCAACCTTGGCTGCATTCCAATCTCAGGCTAAGAAAAGAAACAAGGCTGAGGTAACATGTTACCAATGTGGTAAGAGTGTACATACTAAGGACAAGTGCTATCAATTGATTGGTTTCCCTCCCAACTTCAAATTTGCTAAGTCAAAAGGAGGATTCTCATCTGGGCAACCTGGGCACGCTGCCAACCAAGTCACAACACAAAATCGTGAGAAGGCACCCATGGAAGGATCACAGTTGCCCATTACTGAAGCTCAAATTCAACAACTCCTTGCACTTGTCAATGCTAAAACATCTCAGCTCAATGTTGGTAACCTTCCATCCCCTAACCAAGAAAAACCTGCAGATACCACAACTAGAACCCCTCATTCCTCCAACATGGCAAGTACAAATTTACACCCATCTATTGCTTATTCCATGCCAGATTCTTCCATTTTCTATGCACCTCACCATGAACACTTTACATCTCTTTTAAACCACTACTCAACCAACTCACAATTTGTAACTTGGATTCTTGATACTGGAGTTACAGACCAAATGGTCTGTTTTACATCACTGCTCACTTCCATCACTTGTGAGACCCAATCCTTTGTTTAATTACCTAACAAAACACAAGTCAAGGTGACTCACATTAGGACTGTGAAGCTGTCTGATTCCTTAACTCTCAATGATGTACTCTGTGTACCCTCATTCACCTTCAACTTAATCTCTGTTAGCAAACTCACTCACAACACCTCACTTTGCCTTGTTTTTCTAAGCAAACTTTGCTTCATACATGCTCTCTCTTCATGGATGATGATTGGACTTGCTAGGGTTCAATTCCTTCCAATCACACTGTCAGCCAATCAGTTTCTAGTCATGTTTTCCAAACAAACCACTAGCAGGAATTTGATCTTTGGCACTTTAGATTAGGACACACTTCTCAACAAAGAATGAATGTAATTCAATCTTTTCCCAATGTAAAAATTGACAAAGATATGTAATGCACCATTTGCCATTTGGATAAACAGAAAAGAAAGAATTTCAAGCTTACTGCCTCTTGCACCTCATCTCCTTTTGAACTGGTCCATTGTGACATTCGGAGCCCATACTCACAAGCTTCAATCCAGGGTGACCATTATTTCTTGACTATAGATGATGACCACTCTCGGGTCACTTAGGTGTATTTAATGAAATTAAAATCTGAAGGGTCCTTTTGCAGAACTTTGTTCATATGATTAACACTTACTTCAGTGCCAAAATAAAACAAATCAGATCTGACAATGGCCTAGAATTCGACATGCCCATTTTCTACAATTATAAAGGAATTTTGCACCAAAAGACATGTGTCTATACCCCTCAACGGAATGGGGCGGTTGAGAGAAAGCATCAACACCTCCTATGTGTGGCTAGGGCCCTCATCTTCCAAACTTCCCTATCCCTTCAATTATGGGGAGATGTTGTCATGACAGCCACTTACCTCATTAACAAAATACCTACTCCCACTTTGAATAATAAATCACCCTATGAAGTCATTTTCTCAACAGTCCCATCATACACACATCTAAGGGTGTTTGGATGCCTTTGTTTTGCATCTATCCTTAAGCATAATAGACCAAATTGAGTCCTACAACCAAGAGATGCATATTTCTTGGCTATTCAGCTGGTGTTAAGGGCTACAAGCTCTATGAGTTAGAGAATCATTCCTGTTTCACTTCCAGGGATGCCATTTTCTATGAATCCACCTTCCCTTTTCAAGATTCTAACTCCAACACCATCCATACTACGCATCCACCTGGTTTGGTCCTTCCTTCACCATTGTCAGAATCAACTTTTTCTTATCCTGAAACTGTTATGCACCCACACACTCATACAGATCCCTCATCATCTGATTCACTTGACAACAATTCCTTATCACTTGAACAGTCTCCAACTACTCAACCTCATACACCCTCACCTCAAACCCTTCACTCATCCCCTTCTACTAGTGATTTAGTGCATGATGACATACCCCCTAGAAGGTCAGATCAAGTTAGACTTAAACCCACCTACCTACAAGACTATCACTGTCAACTTGCCTCAACTGCTCACCCCCTCCATCAACACTTAACCTACACAAATCTGTCACATTCATCTTTAGATTTCTTAACTGATGCAACAAGTTATAGGAGACTAATTGGGAGGTTAATTAATTTAACCATATATTACTTATGCTGTTAGGATTCTTAGCCAATTCATGGACAAGCCATCTCATATTCACATGGTTGCAGCTCACAGGGTCCTAAGGTATGTGAAGGGCTCCATAAGATAAGGTGTTTTCCTGTCCTCACAGTCAATTGTGCACGAAGGCCTTTAGTGACTTTGACTGGGCAGCTTGCCTAGAAACCAGAAGGTCCATAATAGGTTTTTGCACCTTCATTGGAGACTCCCTAGTTAGTTGAAAGTCCAAGAAATAGGCCACCATCTCTCGATCTTCTACAGAGGCAGAGTATAGGGCCTTGGCTTATACCAGTTGTGAAATTGTGTGGATAATCTCTCTGCTCAAGGACTTTAATATAGACCATCCCAAGCCAGCACTCTTATATTGTGACAGCCAATCATCAATCCACTTAACCAAGAATCCAGTATTTCCAGGAGAGGGCTAAAAACATAGAATTGGATTGCCACTTTGTTAGGGAAAATGTATTGTCTAAGATCCTTACACTTGTACATGTAGCCTCCAAATTCCAACTTGCAACTTGTAGCTGCTGTCCAAGGAATGAGAAGTGCATCAGATAGTGCACCTTGTGGTGGTGTACCTGCAGTGATCAGAGAACAAGAAACAAAAAGCAATGTTGTTGTCCAAGGGATGAGTTGTGCATCAGATAATGCACCCTATGGTGGAGTGCCTGCAGTGATTAGAATAGAAGAAACAAAAAGTAATGGTAGGCACATGACACAACAGTTGTTTGATAAAGTTAGCTAGGAATGTAGTGGACAAAAATATTCATTTATGTACTGTGAACATAATTGGTCTCCTTTGGTTCTTTTCTATTTTTAGCATTTGTGCTTTATGTATATGTTCTATATAAGAAACCTTTGATACGATTGAGATGTAGTGAGAAAAGTGATTCTTCTCTTCACTATTGCTGCCTTGCCTCGAGTATTCCTCTCATCTCATCAATCTGTTTTCATCACTTCAACATATGCATCAATCCTTTTTTATTTCTTTAACATAGAGCAACTTCTAGTTGCAACAATTTCAAATGTCTCTATCATTTAATTAAATTCGTGATAGTAGAGTAGATGGCTTAGTTTTTTATGGCATTAATATATAGCTGACTGAAACTCCAAAGACTTTTTATGTACAATCATCACACAAATCGTTTTCCACTCTATAACTCTTTTTTTTCTTTTATTCCTCCGATTCAATTTAGCAGCTGGCCCCATTGATTCTACTCTACCAATCTAATAAATAAATAAAACTACAAAATCAGTAAGGCCTCTTTTGGACAGTCAAATATGATGAGATATCTCTAAATCGTAATAAAATATTTGTAAATAATAGTGAAATGATTTAAATTATGATGTTTTATGGAGTCTTGAAAAATAAGAGAGAAAAAGTTGAATAAAAATATTGTAAAGTGAAAATATTGTTAGAATATAATTTTTTAATATTTTTTGTTTCGATATAGTTTGTTTAGAAATTTGAGAAAGTTGTAATGATTAAGTTGGGTTGAAAAAGTTTATTTTTTTGTGTGTTAAAATTAATGAAAAGATGAATATTTAAAATTAAAAATTATTTATGTTTGTGGTGTTTTAATATTGAAATGAGATTAGATGGGATGAGATAGAATGAAAAACTCTTGTTATTCACCACATGAGTTTTGGCCAGGGTCCTTCAACAAAGAAAAATGCTATTCATAAATAGACGTGGATCTGCTTACATGACATGATTTATAAACCAAATATTGTCTTATAAGTGATGTAGATAATGTGTTCTATTGTCATATAGACATAAGTGGTATGGACTACTCCACCACATGAGAGAGAAAAATTCGAATAAAAACATTATAAAGTTAAAAAATTATTTTAAAATAATTGTTTATTGAAATTTTAAAAAGTTTTAATTTCTCTGTTTTTGTTTGAAAGTTTGAAAAAATTGTATAGGATTTTGTGATTTTGTATAATGATTAGTTAATGGATTTGATGATTTAATTTATAAATCCTCAAATCATAAAAGTTGCTTGAGTCATGTCTCACAATCATTTCGGGTATAAAATGCGAAATCTCACAAACATTTTGCTCGAGCTTGACTTTGTCTTAGAATGAAGCCTTACGAACCTTTTAGAGAACTCGTGCAAGCTTGTCTCATTCCTGTGTAGCGAATTTCATATTTTTGCAAGTGTCTATCCAATTTCAATTAGATGATATAAAATTAGTTAAGATAATCATCTGAGTGCTCGAGATAACCTTATAAACCAAAGATTTATAGGATATTAACTACAAGTTTTCATCGAGTTTTTTTTTTGTTTTTTGGACAAACAAAAATCCATAAATAAATATGAAAGAAATAAGAGAAGGAGATAGAAAACTCAGAAAGAGTCTTAAGTCTCGTTAGGTTACGCGTTCAGATGAGATGAGATAATATGTTTCGTTGAAAGTTGATAATTATTTTTATTTTGGGATTTGAAAAAATTGAATTGTTTATTATATTTTGTGTAGGAGTTTGAAAAAGTTGTAATGATGAGATGATATGAGATGGTTTTGTGTATCCAAACCGGGCCTTAATACTCAATTCAGTTTCTGGGATGAATAATGGACCGAAAGTCCGAGCCAATGTTCCTTGGGATTTGTGTCATTAAGCCCATGTTCATTCACCAAGTGGATTCAGAGGCTGCATGCAGTTGAAAACAAATAAAGAATATGACATGTGCTTGTTATCAGTATTATAAGTCAATTTTAGTGTTTCATTTTTTCCCAAGCAAAATAAAAATATAGTAAGTTATTTTTTTAAATTTATATATTTTCCTCCTTTTCTTGTACATCGCAGGTTTGGAATCTACTAAATTGGTCTATTATTTTTTCCTTTTTTAAATCATTGAGTTGCCGAGAGTTGATGAGAAATTCAAAGCTACAAAAGAAATGCTTGGAAATTACAGGTATAAAATTTTGTAGTTCAACATGAAAATGGGATTACTTTGATTCATTAAAAATTTACAATTAGATAAAATAAATGAAAAATTGCATCAATAGGGGAAAAAAAGCGTTTTAAGCACCTTCGTGATAGCTCTTATAAGTATTTGGGCTCAAAAATATTACCATGAGAAGGTGTCGCTTATAGCCAGACATTGATTATGTGGATATGAGTAGCAAAACCACAGAGAAAGACTTGGCATGCCAACAACAACTTGTTGATGCAATTTAGAAGAGTATGTTGAGGCAGAGAACAATCCACGATCCAACCATTGTTAAGACAACAAATATATGGGGTTTGAAAAGTGCAATCTAATGTTTGTGGATGTTTCGGCCCAAGCACCTCTTCTGCGGAGGTGATTGTGGAACTAGTGCAATTGCCTCAGGTGGGGGAGAGTGGTGCTCTGCCTTTGCTTGTTGAGGATTCAGATGCTGCGGCCGAGGTCATTGTCGAGGGGGGAGAGGTGGAAGGTGCTTGTTAGTAGAGGAGGTCCCCTGTCTCATGGATTACTGGATTTGGGTCATATTGATGCAGGGCAGGATGATTTATTTCACAAGGAGAGGGGTGGTGCAAGAGAGTGTGTGTCACCCATTGCTGAGAGGGTCATGTGCATGAGAATGATGGAATGGTTGGCACTGGACCACGTGAGGAAGATCTATTATGCATGGTGGCTTTTCGTCGAATCATGATGGCGAAGTTGTAGCACATTTGGGGAAATTCAAAAATTGTCTGTCGGATAGTGAGTGTGGTGCCCCCAACCCCCATGTAAAGAAACACAGGAATCGAGACGCCAGGATGATGACAACACGGTCACACATCCCAACGAAGTGCCAGTGTGTGTACATGCAACAGTGTACAAATAAAAACAACGCAGCGGATTAGTCAACTAAGTACCAGAATTTAAATACAAACTAAACGTCAGTAAAGGTTTAAAAGCAGATATACAGTTATCCCAAAATAAAGTTTAACACATGTCCCGAAAATACAAAAGGGTAAAATAAAATAACAATAACCAGTGATACCAGATCACTCCTCGGGCTCGGGCGGAGGCGTCTCCTCAGGCTCGCCCTCCTCCTCCTTATCTGCATCAAAATCTGCGTTATCTCAGAATGGTACCGCAGGTAAGTATAACCCAAATAATCCTCAGGAAAGAAATGCATTAAATGCAACCAACATGCATGCATATGATGAAATATGCATTTTTTTCCTCAAAATATCATTTTCCCCGAAAATGATAATTTTCCAACACACGCCAAAATCCCATTTGGCCCAAAAATAATCTGAAAAACATTTTCAAAAAAATGATTTACACAAAATCCAACACACACTATTTTCCCAGAAAATAGCCATTTAATCTGTTATTACCCTATGCACCATGGCCTCCCCTAGGGACCATCCGCACGTCCTGGCTTCGTAGCGATGCTCAGTTCCGCGCCCAGCGCATACGTAGCCAAGCACCCACTACGCAACGAGCGATGCCCAGTTCCGCGCCCAGCGCATACGTAGCCAAGCATCCTCTAGTCCCCGCCAGCAGAAGGACCACGGAGTCGGCACGAATCTCTCGTCCGATCCCATTGTCGCCCAGCGACAATCCAGGGGACGTTACTCAGTTTATTCCGCTCCCGAGTAACCAGAGGAGCTCCACCGAGATAATGCCCCATCTTGGCTTGGGGTCTTGATACACACGCACCCAAAAATATTCTCACATAAAATCATAACTTTCCAAATCACACATGAGCATGAATACAATACACGAAAACCCAGTTTTCTTTACAAACATGATCATGCATGAAATAATGAAATGCACATGTACCAACACCAAACCAACGTCCATCAATAACCAGTCCCATCAAATCCAATCAACAACTCATCAAAACCAATAACCAATTCAACCAAACCAACCAAACAACTCCAATCACAAATCTATCCGACCTCCGTACTCCTCGGACTCAGTCCGGCAAAACCAATCAATAGTTCAAATACAGTGAAATGCGTTAGTGCAAAAATACATTAAATTCACAAGAATTATTTGGAAAAATACTTTCAGTGCTATATAGCAATTTCTGAAGGATCACGAAGCTGCAAGAAGTGGAAAAACAGCTACAGAACAGTGTAAAATACACTGTGGCCGAGGGTCACAGATACCCACTTTTCAACAGAGACAAACGAAGACCCAAAAATGATAGGGTAGGGCCTAAAGAGGTTGGTGAAGCCAATGGTGGTGGTGGTTTGCCGTGGATGACGGCGCAAAGGGTGGTTTTAGGCCAAAAATGCTGAAATCGGAGATGGGCTTGGTTGTGCTTCACCGGTGACGGATCGGAGCCGGGGTTGGGTCCATTGGGTTGCCAAGATGTCGGGGATGAAGTGGTAGGATGATGGTGGCCGGAGGTGGCGCGACGGCGGCGCAGTGGAGCATGGAACGCCGCGGCTTCAATGGGTTTGTGGTGGCTAACGGCGGCACAAGGGAGGCTGAGATTGGAGGGGGGTGATCTCCGGCGGCAGGGGGAGCGGAGGAGCCGGGCGGTGTCGACCACCGCCGGTGCACGGCGGCGGGCTGGAGAAGAAAAGAACGCACGACGAGAGAGAGAGAAGAACTCGCGCGCGGGAAATGGCCGAAGGAGAAATAAGGGGGAAAAAAGAAAAGAAGAGAAAAGAAAAGGGGGAAAAGAAAAATAGAGGGAAAAGAAATGAGGTCCAATCCTCATAACTTGGGTAACAAAAATGATCCAACGGAAACGATTTTAAAACCATAAGTTCAATAAAATAATTCAAACGCAATGGTAAAGTCAAATTGAAATAATTAAATCCCACAGTAATTAATTTAAAGATTAAAAGCAATTTAAATGCATAACAATAAATAAATATTAAGAAAGCACAATAAAATAATTTTTCACCAAATTAAAATCATAGAAATAAACTCACTAAAAATTCAACCATTTTAAAATAAGAGGAATAATTTTTGAATAAATAAAAATAATCCTTCAGTAAAAATACACTAAAATACGGGGTGTTACAGCGAGGCTCAAAACATGAAGGAGGTTGGGAAAATTGTTAAGCCAGTCCAAAGTTCGTCTAGGGTTCCTAGCAAGCCTTCTCGGCTGAACTTATGATGTCTAATCCTTTATTTTGGAACATATGTGGGTTGGGTACGTCAAAGAGGAGATTAGAAAATTTAGTGAAGAGAAAGAAACCGAATTTCATCATGCTAACGGGGCCTTATGCAAATGAATCAAAGTTATTGTTGTTGAGGAGTTTGTTGTAATTTGAGTGTTGTTTTTCAAACCAAAGTTGTGGAGGTAAATTATGGTTTGTTTGGGGAACTAGCTTACAACTTTCATTTCTGAATGCAAGTGTACAACATGTCACTGTGTCATTGCCATTTGAGAATAAGAGGCTTTTTATTTCGGTAGTTTATGCGAAATGCTGCTATCAAGTGCGTAGGGAGTTTTGGCAGAATTTAAAACAAGATATTCATAGTGATGAAGCTTGGCTAGGCCTTGGTGATTTTAACGTGATTCATGGGGATGGAGAGCATCGTGGAGGAAGGCCTCGTTGAGGGTAGCGAAGGAGGAGTTTAATGAATTTATTGAGCAATGTGGTATATGTGATATGAAGTAAGCTTGTAGTAAGTTCTCATGGTGCAATGGCTAGGATGGCCAGAAGCTGGTCAAAACTTGGTCAGTGCTTGATGAATTCTGAGGCTGTTGAGTTGTTACCAGATGCGTTACTACATTACCTTGCAAGGACATCATCGGATCATGCTCCTATGGTTTTTGATTTGAAACCGCTTGTCTTGCATTATGGACATACCCCTTTTAAGTTCCAACAAATGTGGGTCTCTCGTGCTGAGTTTCAAAATTTGGTTAAGGCGGCCTGGAATGTGCCATCGAGAGAGATGGGATTGTTTCGTTTAGCATGGAAACTAAAAAAATTGAAAATTTCTCAAAGACTGGAATATTCGGGTCATTGGTCGAACGAACATACAAATTTCGAATTTAGAGAAGCGTATAGAGTGTTTGGAAGTTCAGGTCTGACAACACTTTCCGGAGGAGATTGAGTTAGACCTGCTGGTTTCTCAGGAGGAGTTGGCAGTGTAACACCCCGCTCCTTATTTCTGACGTAACGCTCCTTCTTTCTGACGTAAACAAATTTCGATGATGAAAATTATGCAGCAGTCTGCCCCTTCTCTCTAGCAACTGCGAGCCTCGTTATATGTGCTGAACTTCGATGACGTGTTTCTAAAGGTATTATGTGATTTCTAAAGTATGCCCAATGTTTTAAATGCACTGGAAATATTTATATGAGGTATTTCCAGTGTTACTGAACTAAACTTGATTTTAAATACGACAACTATAATATTTTTGAAGAGCTCCAAAAATATTATAATTATCGAAAATCATTTTAATATTATTATTAAAATGATTTCAGTTATTTAAAATATTATGAGATTTGAATTATGTTGAAAACTCTAATTAATTAAATAGTTTTATCCTTTTAAAGATATTAAATAAGACTTCATCATTTATTAATGATGAAGGAATATTATTTTATAAACTAAAGTTTAGTTTAAATAATATTCCACCTTAATTCCTCTCAGTGCTTTTAATTAAGTTAACGTTTATTAATTTTAAATCAGTGTTTTAATTCCCCACCATTAGGTTGTCTTGTAGATCCCAAGAGAAAGGGCCTGGATTAAATACCCAAGCCCCCTCTCTTTCTTCCTCGTTTTTCCCTCCCCTCTCTCTCTCCTCCCACTCCCTTACTTCATGCGTTGCAAGCCTCCTCCCTCTCACCCGATTCTTCCATAGCCCAGCCTGGCACTGCTGTGAGCCACCCGATCTCACCTCCACCACCAATGGCCTCCTCTCATGCCGACGAGCCCCCACCACCGAACCTAGCCTCCGCCTCGCAACCACCTTCCCCGTCGCACGCACGCAGCAACCCACACATAGTTTCACCATGCACAGCCCTTTCCACTGCCATACGCTGCCACTGACCACCACCACGAGCCCCTTGAGGCTTCCCCCTTCCTCCTCCCCTTGACCGGAGGCCTATAGCCTCCTTCACACGCACGAGCGTCTTCCCCTCACGCACGGGTTTATCACCCTTACGCCGTGTGCGGCTACCCAGGCCATCACACCACCACCGGAGCCTCTCTTCTGGCCACCGGGGACCTCCCCTAGCCACCCCTACGTCCAGCTGAGCCACCTAGCTCCCTCACTCTCTCTCACTCTCCCAGGGCACCTCTCCACTTCACGGCCTAGATCCGCCACCGTGGCGCCATCACAAGTTCCACCGCACCTCCCTTAACCCCTCCATGGCCAATGTGTGTGTGTGAAGGGAGTACATGTGGAGTGTACTCCACAAGGTGCAGCGATACACCTTGCAGCGTGTCGCAGAGATAAGGATGGTTGTGTAGTTGATAGGCGTAGAGCGTGGTGAGTAGTGTCGGAAACTGTGGAACAATGTCCCGGAGTAGTTATGATGTGGCTTGTAGTCTGAGGTGACGAGTGTGACCGTGAAGTTTACATATGGCTGGGAGTATGTGTGCAGTGACAGAATACGTGTAAGAGTGCACAACTGAAGCATGACGGGGCCATGTCACTAAGTGGCATGGTTAAGCAAGAAGTCGGGCTTGTGATGAATTAGGAGTTGGTGTAGAAATGACGTAGCAGGATGTCAGGTGACGTAACAAGGTCATGGTGTAGCTTGGGAGTAGTCTCGAGCTATATGATGTGACATAAGGCGTAGTGGTGAATGGAGTCTTGTCGTGTCAAGTGTTGGGATGAATTATCAAAAGGGACGGGTAGCATGAAAAGTCATGCTAGCCGGGTTAAGAGAAGGTTGGTATCAGAGTATGATGCTTGTCCCTACGAGCATGTGATCAACGAGTTATATGTTGGTCTTAGGTGATAAATGGGTAAGATACATGTGTAATCTAGTAAGACACAGATGGATTCACCATATGTTATGGGTAATCTGTCCTAAACATGGTTACACAATGCTTAAGCCTCAAAGTTGGCTAAACATGATTCACCGTGTGGCGTGTATGGATGGAAATGAGGATTAGTGTGAGCTAAGATGCACGAAGGCACTAACGAATGTATTGTCTAGGATTGGGATGCTTGACTTCATCGGTAGGAATCATGCGTCGGAATGTGGTTAGTGGGAAGAGTAAGACGAAGGTCTTAGTGTCTTAATCCTAAGGTTCATGGGTTCACTTTAGTGGATGGGCACTCAATGTAAGACCTTGAGTTTGGAAGATGTAGTGACCGTAAGTGAACTCTGAAGGTTGTAGCATAGTAAAGGGCACATAAGAGCACGGGATAGAAGGAGAGTGTTCCAAGTGAAGTGTAGCTCTATTTCTAGCTTAAGTTGCATTTGCATTAGATAGAGAATGACGTTAAGGTCATGTGTATGCATGTAGGTTACCTTCTGACACGCACATGAATGGACTGCATGATATGAAAGTAGCATGGAGTCCAAGTAAGTGTTACGTTCATACTCTTCTAGAGCTTTCTAAAATATACGAAATGAAAACAAAATTCTTTTTCCTTTACGACACTTTGAAATGACATGAAGGATGTTTTACGAAAAATAACGCTAAGTGTTCAAAGGTATACGTATGTACGGCCCTCCTTGGTAGCCCATTTTTATGCACCCAAAGTATGAATTGTATGCATGTGAATGGATGACTATATGTTGTACCTATTGTATGTATTTTCCAGGAAAGGAAAAGAAATGTTGAGGTCTGTGCCTCGAGCTTTAAACTGATGCTCTAAACGACGCAAAGAAAGTGTTGTAAAAGGTCCCCATGAACTAATGTTAAAATGTCCCAAGAACTGATGCTTTAAATGATACCATGAAAGATGATGTTTAAGCCCATGCTCTTAAATGATGTTTCTCCATGAATGAATTCTTAAATGAAAAGGACAGAATGAAAGGAAATGACTGAACTGAAAGAAAGGACTGAAATGAAATGCATGAAAATACGTAACGTCCATATGAATGAATGAAAATGGTAGCGAATGAATGGGCAGATTGCAATGCCAGGTAAGTAGTACTGGTAGTGCACCCAGTGTTGCCCCCTAACTGAAAAGGGGTTCCCAACCCGTGGCCACGGGCAGAGTCCGGGCCCAAAGGAAGATCGTTAACCCCAACACAAGGGGTGTAATAATGTGTACCAGCCAATGAATGTGATAAGAAAGAATGTATGAATACATGAACTTTTTAAGAAATGAAGGCACTGATGGGAGATACGTTTTACGAAGAGAAAGCCCATTTTTAAAGAAAAACTTCGTCCAGTGATGTTTTCAAACGAACGCATGTATGCATGTACATATAATATGTATTGAATGATGAATGAAAACCTATGTTATTATATTTTAACTGTATGAAGTAATGCTTATGAGTCATTGACTCATTTTAGTTTTTATGTATGCCCCTCCCCCCCCCCCCACAACAACTGAATGAGAAGTACGCGTCACGACGGACACGGCCCATGGGGAAGAGCACGGAAGTCTAGGCATGAGGGTTTAATTGTACGAAAGGCCTTTTTATTTTAAGATTAATGTTTTCCACTGTAAACCTCTTTTATTTCCAAAGAACATTTTATTTTATAACGTAAAGTCTTGCACCCTGTGTATAAAAGTAAAAAGTTTTAAATCGGACGGTAATTCCTTTCGTCCTTTCTAAAATCATTTTATAAAAAGTCTCAGCATAAGGACGGACGTTATAGGCAGTATGTAATCAAAGAGAAGAAACTTGATTGGCTTAACAAATGAAAACTAGTTGGATTGACAAAGGTGAAGCATCAGCCCAGTTCTTTAAATCCTTTGCTTCGAGGTTGAAAATGATGGTGCATGAAATGAGATTGCGAAATGGTAATACACTCAAGTCTCCGGAGGATATTCATTTGGGTGTAGTTAATTTTTTCCAAGATTTTATTCAAGCTAGGCCACAGAGGGAATTACCAGATTTGTTTGAATTTGTTAGTGTTGATGTTTTTTAGCCTGAAAATCAAATGCTAATGATGCTCCCTTCAATCCAAGAAGTGAAAGAGGCTTTGTTTTCAATCGGGATAGATAGTAGTCCGAGTCTGGATGGGTTTGGATCGGGCTTTTATAGATCATGTTGGGATATTGTGGAGCTGATGTGGTTGAGGCTGTTAGAGATTTTTTTTCATGGCACTCCTTTCCCAAGGTTCTATTCAGCCTCTTATGTTGTTTTAATTCTGAAAGTGTCAACTCCTACTTGGTATGATAAGGCCTATCAGTTTGTGTTCAGTGATTTACAAAGTGTGCTATAACATTCTTGTCAAGAGATTCCTATTCTGAGTAGATTGTTGTCTCCGGTTCAATGTGATTTCCTGCCTAGTCGTAATAATTTTTAGAACATTTCTTTGGCTCAAGAAATGATTCATCAAATTAATAAGCCTGTTCAGGGTGGTAATGTGATGATTAAAGTGGATATGGCAAAAGCACATGATAGCATCGATTGGAAATTCTTGTTGCATGTGATGAGATCTTTTGGTTTTTCTCATGGTGTTTGTCCGATAATTCGGCAGTGTATTACAACTCCCTGATTTTCAGTGGTCATGAATGGTACTGAGAAGGGATTTTTTCCAAGTGGCTGTGGTCTGCGCCAAGGAGATCCCCAGTCATTGTAAATATTTATATTGGTCGAAGAAATATTCTCCAGGTTTCTAAAATATAATTTTGATTCGGGAAATATAGAGGCGTTTAGTCATCCTCGAGGAGCTCCACTTGTTTCACACTTATTGTATGCTGATAATATTATAGTCTTTGCTAATGGAGGTCGCTCTTCATTAAAAATATTAGGGACATTTTCCGAAAGTATGAGGACTGGTTGTGCCGGAAAAATCGTCTATTTTTTTTCTCAAAGCATATATCTTCTTTTAGACAAAGGAGGCTGCTGGATTTGACAAGGTTTTCGGAAGGTTTTTTGATAGAAACAAAATAAATGCATAATAAATACATTTAAAAATCCCAACCTAAACCAAAGGTAAGTCGAAACCCAGTGGTGTGCGCAGCCTTTGACCGGTGGTCTTGGGTTCGAGTCCCAGGGGTGCCAATTTCATCCCCTTCTTTTTATTTTCTGTAAAAAAAAATTGGCTCAAACAAGGTTGGGCTTCAAAAATGGCCCAGACACTTTTTTTTTTAAACTGCAGAAGGCCAAACCAGCCCAGTCCATTTTTATTAACTTTAAAAAAAAAACTGATGGGCCGGGAGGCCCAGGACCATGGAAAAATCAGATGACCTAATGGTCATCTTCTTCCCCCAGTCGGCTGTTCCACAGCAGCACCGCTGTGGTGCGTGCTGCAACACGGTGGTGCGCGCTGCACCTCCTGGTGCGTGCTGCGCCAAGTGCGCGCAACATCACTGCATTGGTGCTCGCAACACCTCCTGGTGCGCGTAGCACCACTATGTTGGTGCTCAGCACCTCCTAGTGCGTGTAGCGCCTTGCGGTGGTGCGCGCAGCACCACTGCGTTGGTGCTCGCAGCACCTTGCAGTGCACTGCCATTTTTTTTTTGAATCCAGATAAAAAAAAGAGGATAAAAAAGACACCTGACTAATCTCAAGCATATGCGGGAAAAAGTAATAAACTGGAAGCCATTTAAAAAGCTCTGATACCAATGTTAGAATGCACAGCGGAAAAATACCTCAAGCTCAGCTTATAAAATTGCTCCACAAGTTTTTCCAGATTGATAAATCCCAAGCGTTTCCTCTTAGTGGCGAAGTGTACTACGTAGTATAAAATTAGAGTAACACTTAACAAATCCACAGTCTAAATGTCTTATCAAGAGAGAACAAAAAGAGAGAGAGAGCTTTCTTTTGTGTATTAGATCGTTTTGAAAAAAACAATTGAGGAGGACTCACTACAAGAAAAGTCCTTTTTACCAGCGATTTTATAATCGCTGAAAAGAACTTCGCCGCTAATGTCACTTTTCGGCAGCGAGTTTGGAATCGCCGCAAGTTTTTAACACCATGTGCCGAATTCTACAAGCTGACTTATTTATTCCTTTTTTGCAGCGACAAAATATGTTATAGCGGCGATATTTGCGCCGGCATATGTTTTATTCTGTTGCAACGATATAATTTGAGTCGTAACACTATGTGCGGGTGCCAAAACATAAAGAAGAATCGAAATTTCCCCCTAATCTTTTTTCCCCCACCTTGCTTCTCCTCTTCGACGAAACCCAGACCAAAACCAGAAAACCCATTTCCCCGCGTACCATTGCCGACGGTGACCGCATTTTTGGACGGACGGAAGTCGACTTTAAGGCTTTACTTCGGTAACTACGCCGTTCAGCTTCGGAGTCCCTTCTTCCCAGTCCCTTCTCCCCCTAGTTCGAGTCATTTCCTGCCCCCAAAAAATCGCCGCACAGTGCCTCCATCTTCTCGAGCTAAGTTGTTGGGATTCATTTTCCAGTGGATCGAGTCTGCTTTTCAGGGAATATATTCCCTTTCAGGTATATTTTCTTGTCTGATTTGTCTCTTACATTGCAGCGAATGCATATATTTTTGGGCTTCATTCCCATGTTCTTCCTTGACATTTTTTTTTTGCTTTGTACAATACTTTTTTTACACTGTCAATCTCATTCCCATGTTCTTCCATATACAACTAATTTTTGTATATCTGCGCATTGTCTGTTTGTGGTGGTCTAAGCTGTGTAATAAGTAGCAGTTGGCAAAATTTTTGGGTGATACAGAAACTCTGAAACAGAGTCATATTGCTTGTAGCGTTTTTGGCAAATTTTGGTACCTTCTAATATGTACTTAACTGGTTTCTGTTTATTCTGTTGCTTTGTTTGAATGTGCATATAAAATTGTTTAAAAACTAGGAATTTTATAAGCTGATCATTATTTAAACCACTTGAACTAGTTATCACATGTTCTGAAGGTTTCTCATCTTTTTTTGAGATATCATGCTTGCCAAAAACCATCAATTTGTATGTCTACATCTTCCACATCAGTTTGTATGCTATTGAAGTTCTCCAGATGATTGACTAGGTCTCGGGATCCTATTCACAGAAGTATGCTATTGATTTGTATGTCTACAAATTCTATCAATACGAGTTTTTTTTTCACTTACAGGTTAAAGAAGTATTTTTTAATGCGTTTGTGAATTTTTTAATATGTTGAAGTGTTTTAAAGTGTTTTAAAGAGTTGGAACAGGTTTTACAGAGCCATTTTATTAAGATAACCCCACTTAGAGTATTACAAGTTCCAAGATATTTATTGAACTCTAGTCAATATCCTCATCATTAAATTGTAGAAGTTCCTTGTCCTGAAAAAAATACTTGTCAATGACTTAACCACTAGGGATATAGCAGTAAGACTAGGCATAGATACAACTTAGCAAGGTAAAACTGGAAGTGAAAATTTAAGATAATATTTCAGAATTTAATACTCTAAGAATTTTGGAATTGATCAAATTTGAGGATATAGTTCACAATCCTAGTAATATACACTGCTCCCCCATCTTCTAATACTCGTTTGTTTCTTTCTAAATCCTTTCTTGTTGCCGGTGCTCTTACTAAAAGGAAGGGATTGTTTTTTTGTTAACACAAAATTAGGAGTTTTCTTTCATAAGAGGAAGACAAAAACCAGAGAATTCTCATTTAATTTCTGGTGAAGAAGTTGAAGTCATGATCAACTATTGCTGCCACAAGAGTACCATTGGAACCTGGTCTTCTTTGGCCTTATATATATAAGCATTATATATATAGTATTCATAAGAGACAATCGCTTACCCAAATACCCCCAACAATTGTTTAATTATTATATATCATATATACTGATATTGGAAGTGGCTTTTCACCTAATTTGTTAGGATTCTTTTTCAATATATTAATTATTTTGAAATTTCTTTTGAAATTTCTTTTTTATCTGCATCTATTATGCAGGAAGCTGCAGGGTGTCATTATAAATCACTCTGAGCCTTATTAGCATAACTTCAACTGGATCATCAGTAAACTAGCAAGTACATCAGCCAAGGAGATTTCAGGTAAAGATAACTTTTATATAAATTCTCTGTTTAGGAAATCTGGTTGGATATAGGATCAATTAAATATGAAGCCAGTTGAAGCATGTACACTTGATGCATGTCTTAGATGGAAGTATATAATATCTGAAATTCATTAATAATGGCTAAACATATATATATATATAATACAATCAGGAGAAACACAACAAGATTAAACCTAGCTTACTCAAGTACGTACTAATTAATTAAGTAGGTAAAAAGCTAGGCATAAATAAGATCAGTAACCAATGCCTTAACAGCTAGCTGCCGCGCGCCAGCCTGTTGAGGAAAATGATCCCACTGATCATGCTTTCATGGTAAAAGCTAGCATTCGCTTTTTTTCCTTTTTGAGTAATTTCTTTTACATAATCATTGCAATTCAATATATAATGTCTGATTCATAATGATTATATGAATATGTATGTATGTATATTTCCATACATGCTATAAATCACCGCGAAACAGACTCCATACCTTTTCCTAATACATAGGATCATCCCTTACAACTTGATGTGGGCTATATGTTCGTCTATGCCTTCCATATCACCCTCATTCATCACATTTGTTGGGGATATCAATGCCCAGGCAGCTAGTAACATATAGAATAAGCCCCGAATCAATCATTAGCTGAGTACTACTTATCCAATAGGTAGATAAAGTAGTGATATGCATAAATGGAGGCTGGTCATATATCATTTTTACTTGACCATTAATGAATATATTTGGTTTTATAAACACATGCAATCACATGGGTTTAGTGTAATTATATAAATAATTGGAATACACTAAATACTTACTTATATTCTAATATATATATATATATATATATTATCTCATGGATATTGCCGATAATTGATATATATATACTACTTATCCATGCTAGTCACATATTAATTGAAGAATATAATTAACTCTACCCAACATATTAGATATTGGGTATTAAGTAATAATACCAACTTCTTACTACTGCAATGGATGATATGGCCAAACATTTTAACAAAACTGATAGAACCCCCCCCCCCCCCCCCAAACCAAAAAAAATATTTATAGAATAACTAGAGGTTAACACATATCCAGCATATACAACACATATTGAATGAACATTCTGGGACTGCTCATATTCCAGGATGATACTAAGTATGCCCATTTGAGCCTTCAACAAGTGCCTCCCCTCAACCATCCCATCCTACGTACATAAACCTTCATAAGCCTCTTCATACACAGCAAGTTTCCATCAATCTAGTTTAAGGGCTTTTACTTTACTGTTTTTGCAGTTAAAATGCAGAAAAGCTAACATCTTCTATTCATTATATATAATAGCCATATAAGATTTAATCTCTGTATGGAGTTCAAATAACTAAATTCAGTTCCAGCTATTCTTCAAAGGTCCCACTCGAGTTGAACCCTAAACTCATTTTTGATGAAGAATAAGTACTTAATATACCTATAGCACAAAACCTACAAAAATTAAACTGCATTTGTCTATATATGATATTAATGTTTGTAATACCAACATAATGTTAATAGCATGCTAACTTGAAATCCAGTTTCACCCAATTAGAATTTATCATAATGTCGTGTGGTTGAGATTTGGTAAAAGTTATTTGTGTTTTGGGAACTTTTAAATCTAACTTATAAATATTTGATGTTTAGCCCTTGGTATTTTTTGTAGCCTATGAGCCGAGCTCATAGGTGAAAACTAGCTAGCCTACTTTGTATCATCTAAACATTTGCTTCCAAATTGCTATTTCAGTTGAAATGAAACTACACTACATAAATCATTCAAAACAATACCACATCAATTTAATGAAAGGGAGGAAGTCAAGCACACTGTGTCTTCCTAGTATAATCAGGAAAAATAGATAACTCCCTGGGATTTCTTGGACAGCAAACATGCAAATGCATTCATTTTAAAAACTATATTTATAATGCTTGAATACTGTTAATTTTTCTTGCATTGGCTTAGTGCTAAGTATGGATAGAAGTTAAATGGTTTGATGTTCTGTATAAATGTTGACTTTCCCTAATTGAAGAGGATGTAAGGAAAGTGGTTTGTACTTTAAATGGTTTAGTAAGTTTATGCAGTTAATATTGTTATTAAAATCATTACTCCTATAACTCAATGCTTTTATTTGTATACGTTTTTTTGTATTGATTTTGTTTCATATATATTCTGGTATTGAGATTGAAAGGTTTTGAAAATAAATTGGATTGTTGGGTGCAGATTGTAGCTTCTGGAATCGAGTGCTTTTGATTGGGCAGCACGTGACTGAGGCGGGCGGGCTTGTTAGTGAGCCCTTTGAAGGTTGTGGTTAGCTGAAACTCTTTCAGACTCCAAATTGAAGGTAATGAATATCCATGCCCTGCTGCATAATGTTTTTTTCCATTTCATTAATTCTCAAAACATATATGATGTGCCAAATGTTTTGTTTGTGTTATTATATATGCTACACCTTCTGAGTTTGGAAAGAAATATGGATTATTATTCATTAATCACTCTTAAGTCATGTGTCTTCTACTTACCATATTGTACTGGAGTTGGTTTTCTTGTTTTAGGTGATGTTGTTCGTTTGCCACTATATGTCGTTCGTTTGTAAGTCTATATGTTCATGTTGAATCAATTACTTGAAATATGTTCATCTTCATGCCTCTTCGAACATATAATGGAATTTCAATTTGAAGCTACCTATTTCTTGCAATTCCTTGAATTTGATAACAAATTATTTCAAATCTCCAAGAATTATGATTGCCTACGTGCCAAGACACGAAAGAAACATGTACTTCATCCTATTCTATGCGTCTCTATTTAAACGAAGCTAACCCCTCAAACACAAAGCAACCCATAGATAGATATGGGTGCTTAACACCTAATGTTTATTCGATTGTATGGATAGGTTGATTTAGAAATAACCACCCAGTAACATTTACTTTGGTATGCAAACACCCACATTAACATTTCAGCAAAACAATATGATCATATATACACATTTGCACGTGAGGATGCTTAAATGTTACCTGTTCAAATAAACCTTTAGGCAGATAAGGATAACTAGTTGTGGCTGCACAAGAGATTCTCAACACCATAAACACACAACTAAATAGGAAAATTAGTATTTGTCAACAATAGATACTCAACTTGACAAATATTAATTATATATATAGTATTTTTGGTAAGTTCTCAACTTGAAAACAATATACAAACTGACCAGTAAAATGTGAGTTTCTGTTTACAAACCTCAAAGCATGTGAAACTGCAAACCTTGTATAGGATACTTCCTGCAAGAAACAACCCAATACAGCAGAAACAACCCAATACTTCCTGATCAGGTGCACTTGATCCGTTGCATATTTCTTTCACTGGTGTTAATCTTGCTGCCTTCCTCCCTCTTGTATTCCAGCTTGTGCATGTGACTGAGTGAATGCTTTCCTTAACGGTCTATTTCAGAATTTTATCTAATAATTAGTTAATCATTTCTCAAACATAAAAATCAGTAGAATTTTTATAAATTCTAAAAAAAAAAATTTCTTAAAAAAGTATATTCAAATAATTAATTTTTTTAACTTTATCTATCAACTTTCACAAATTCTAATACGTACAACAATAAAATTTTATTAACTTTAAAGGTCTAGACGATTGCTGTCTTCAAGCCTGAATGGGAATTAAATCATAGCGTCATCATCGAACTATATGGACAACTAGGGACTACGTACCTAGCGGCATCATCGAACTTGAGTTGGGTTAATTCAGATGACACCTGGTTCACAAAGCAATTCTTGGAGAATATGGAGTCACATGATGTCATAATTCATGACATCATTGACATTCAACATGAACAATATGGTATCGTTGAAAATATTTTCAAATTGAGACCTTCTATGATACCTACCTAGCCACATTCAAGAAAAGGCTATAAATGTTGCACGCAACATTTATTCTCCTATCAACACATGGGGTTGAATGTGAGTTTTTCATTGAACTTATATACTTGCAGTATCTGCTTAACTAACTTTCTTCCCCACCATATCTTTGTTTAGATGGACAAAAGTTGGATGAATGACCCCGATAGGCTTGTATCACCTGCATACGCTGAAGGCATTAAATATTTCCTCACACAAGCACGAAATCATGCAAGTGGAAGGGATCGCATTCGGTGTCCATGTCGTGCATGCCTTAACAATCTTTGGCTGCCTATATTTGAGGTGGAAACCCATTTGTTTATTAAAGGGATCAACCCAGATTATACCCAGTGGATATTTCATGGGGTGGAGGAGCCAACATTGTACGTCAGTGATGATGAGGAGTATGACGATATCATCCAAGGAGACGATTACATAGATGACATGCAGCATATGTTGGATGACATCTGGGCAGGCACCTTTGTTGATGTGCCCCAAGATAGCGCTCATGTGCCAAACAGGCCACCAATTACTGTAGATTCACCACCAACATCTTTTGACCAGCTACTAGAGGATGCCCGATGCCCGATGCCCGCTTTTCGACGGGTGTAAAGAATTTTCGAAGCTGTCATTCGTTGTCAAGTTGTTACACATCAAATCAATTGGTGGATGGTCAATTAAGTCATTTGACATGCTGCTTGATTTGTTGAGGTCTGCCTTTCCTAATGCCCTCTTGCCACAATCATATGAGGAGTCAAGGTCTTTGGAGCGCGGTTTGGGCTTCAAGTACAACAAAATCCATGCGTGCCCCAACGATTGCATATTATTTTGGAAGGAAAATTCTGCTCTAAATGAATGCCCTACATGTAAGGCTTCGAGGTGGATACCAAATACACACGGGTCACGCGCGATACCTCAAAAAGTGTTGCGTCACTTTCCTTTGAAACCGAGATTGCAGCGTCTCTTTATGTCAGCAAAGATAGCAGGTGATATGCGATGGCACAAATTGCAACGGACGATAGAAGATACTTCTATGAGACATCTGGCCGACTCTGAGTGCTGGAAGAAATTTGATGAAGATCATAGTTGGTTCGCTGCGGATCCACGCAATGTTAGGCTCGAACTGGCTTGTGATGGTTTCACTCCATTCAACAACTTGGCTAAACCTCATAACATTTGGCCAGTGATCCTTGTCCCCGATAACTTGCCGCCATGGTCATGCATGAAAGACCAATTCTTTATGACCTCTTTGATTATTCCTGGCCCAAGGTCACCAGGGAATGAGATCGATGTATACTTGCAGCCGTTGATCGATGAATTGGTTGAATTCTGGGAAGATGGGGTACGTACATATGATGCCTCAAGTAAGGAAACGTTTATGTTGCATGCTGCCTTATTGTGGATGATCAATGATTTTCTTGCCTACGGGACTTTGTCTGGCTGGTCAACAAAGGGAAAATTAGCTTGTCCGTCTTGCAATGCCGACACAGACTCCAATTGGTTGAAATATGGCCGAAAATTCTCGTAGGCAGGAAAATTCTGGGGTGTTGGTAACCGGTGACGAGGCCACAAATAACGTGGACTTCTACGGTGTTATTAATAATATCGTAGAGTTACGCTATATGGAGTGGCGTCGGGTGTACCTGTTTGAATGTGATTGGTTTGACGTTGGTGATCGAAAACGAGGGGTGCGGGTGGATGACCATATAATTAGTGTCAACATGAACAGAACTTGGTATAAGGATGAACCATTCGTACTGGCGAGTCAGGCTGATCAATGTTTCTACATAAGAGATTTAAGGGCGAAAGGGAGGTGGGGTGTAGTGCAGACCTATACAAATAGGAATGTATACAACATTCCACCATTGCCAAGGGTTCTCGAAGATATTGATGGCGAACTACATACTCATGATGCCGATCAAGAAAATGAGTCATCATATTATTACGTGCCAGTGCAGTATGATAATACAGTTCAAGTCGAAACTCCACTTGATAGACCTGATATACCTAGCCATGTCTGCACAAACGCAAGCATGGATCTGGATGGTCAATGCACCGATTCACTAGGCTTTATTAATGATGACATGATCACTTCTGAAACTGGAAATGCATACAGTGAGGGGGAATATTCAGACGAGGAGGACCTATCAACAAATGAGGAGGAACATTCAGATGAGGATGACCTATCAATAGAGGATGAGTCTGTGTCAGATCTATAATAACGGTCTAGTAATTTCGACCATTTAAGGTTGAGATATTAGATTTCTTAGATGAAATTCCCATGTGTACATAGACAGTATGAGATTGTTTGAGAATTTGGTGTTGAATTTGATCATGAAATGTGTATATAGACAGTTAAATATGAGATCGCATGGTTAGCCTATTTTGATTTATTTCTTATTGTAAATTGTTAGGATTTGCTTTCAATATAGCTCGAACTACATTTCATGCAACTTCCCATACCTAATTTAAATGAAGTCTAACATGTGCTTTTATTTGCTTCAACTGACGTTCAATACTGGGAGGTCGCATGAGGAGCACTATGCAATATCAAGGTATATATTTTGACAAACAAGATATGTCTATGTCTATGTTATGCTCACGGTGTAAGGGTTAGTCCGGCCTTCAGTTAAAGAAATTGTTTGAGAATAAATGGTCATTTTTCTTGCCTGTCTTTGGGTTTTATGATCTTTGTATCGTACTTTTTTATGGAGTCATATCAGAATGTTATTAACTCGTACTCGTGCAGGTAACCAACCGGGACCTAGTTCAAGAGGCGGAGGGAGAGTGCGAGGTATTCGTGGAAGGCGTTATATACCATACTTAGGTCGTCACAGCAGACCACGTGGGGCGAAATTATCTTCATATCACAGCACGGAGGAGTGTAATCAATCCTCCTCGGATGACTCGACACAGCCACCAAGTCCCCCACCATGTGCCAACCCAAATGACGTGCCAGAACCTACTCAAGAACCCCTACAAAATGCAATGGAACAATCATCTCCTAGAGATGAAATTGGTGCATGTGAGTTTCTAATACTTATAATTTTAAGAAGAAATTATCATAGTTGTACACTTAAAAACACTAACCTATTGAACCTTGAAATACAGCTGCAGAAGCCCCCACGGAGGCAGTACCAACGCAGGAGCAAAGGAGAGGAAAACGTGGGCCAGCTAGATGCATTTTCTTTGACAAGCTAAGGAAGAACGGGAAAGTGCTGTTGAAGATAAACGATGGTGAGACAGCCCCATGTTGTGAACACGCTTCTATGTTCACAACACGAGTATCGTGGATTGTTAAACAGTATTGCGACATGAGTTACAAGCGTTGGTCGGATGTCCCACAAACCATTAAAGAAGAGCTCATCGACCGGGTTCGGGTAAGTCATTGGTTACTCTTAGTGACATTTTATATATATATTGTACTCATTTTATGTAGTATAATCGTAGACCAATAACGAGATGTAGCCTAATCATTTCCATGCTGCCTTATGTAGAGTGACTTTGTGTTTGACTGGGATTGCGAAAACCACCGATTGACGGTGACAAAGGCCCTACGTAAGCGCTTCAACTCCTTCCATCACGACTTGCACAAGATTTATCAATCATATGGAAGCCACGAAGAAGCGTTGGCTCATGGAAGTAGCTTGGTGGACCCCATTGTATGGGTGAAGTTGTGTGGAAGATGGGGCAGCGATGCCTTTAAGGTACATATGCTCTTTCTCACATTAAGTAATATGTGTATGCTTTTAATATGTCTAACACCTGATGTGGCAAATCACCCCCCAAAATCATAAGTAATATTTCCATTATGTGTATGGCAGAAAATATCAGCTCAAAATCGGGAGAACCGAAACAAGCAGGCGATAAATCACACTTCAGGACGGAAATCATTTGTCCGATTACTTGAGCAGAAGGTATGAAATGAGGGGAAACATGTTCTATTCATTTCAATAGACTAGTGAAAATGCACTTAAATCATAGCTTTTACACATTTAAGTAGTATTACAATGTTATTTGCTTGACTTGGTTACTCATAGCTTTTGGGCTTAAAATCCACATGTCTACAATTAGTATAACGTTTTCTTAAATATATTATATAATGAATTTTGTTAACTGACACATGTAGCGCACTGAGAATGGGAATTTGGTCGACTTCTACAAGGAGACCCGCTGGTCCAAGAAGAAGAATAAGTTTGTTACAGATGCTACAGAAGAGACTTATGTGAGTAATACCTTGTATAGGAGTTAGGATCAATGTTTCTTTCTATACGTGATAAATGCATACATAGCACAAAACCTGGCTACAATACTAATCGTTGTATTGTCAATGTGCAGAAGGAGATGCAAGGTAGGTTGGATGGCCTAGGAGCAGAGGAACGTAGTGCTGAGGCAACGGCGACTGTCTTTAGGGAGGTCCTTGGCCATCGACCAGGATATGCACGAGGACTTGGGGAGATGGTCATCCCTGAGTCAAGTAGACAACGTGACAAAGTTCAAATGCAACAATACCTGTCTGAGGTTGAAAAGCACAAGAAAGATTCTGAACAATATAAGAAAGATGCTGAGCAATATAAGAAAGATGTTGAAGCCTACAAAACTCAGTTGGATGAGATGAGGACAGAGTTGTGGGCTCTTAGGGAGCATCAGTTACAGAATGACAACCCGATGCAATCATTCTTTAGGGCTTTTCCATCATTCACTGAGTCAGTTCAACAGACTCAGTGTAATGAATCCCCCGGCCCATAAGGGGCCTCCCATCATGTGGTAGTTTTTTGGGTGGGTTTTTTGGATGGTTTTTAACTCACCGGGGAGAAAATTCGTTGGGTGTCGACTACACTTTTTGGTGTTTATTGTACTAAGTCTAGACACTGGGCTATATATATATATATAGTACTATATATATATATATATATATATATATATATATATATAGTACTTATATATAATGGGATGCCATGTCTACACCGGTTCACAATTAAGCGGTATGGGTGTCCTCTTTTTTGTTGGGGTTTTCAGCGGATCTTCAGACTCCATACCTTCCCATCAAGTGTAGGGCTGTCTCATGGTTATCTAGTGTCTATGTCACTATTATACTACAAGACCGGGGCTGGGGTCTTGATTTTGTCAAATGACATACCTAATTTAAATCCCAGTGTAAGTTCCTTAATTTTTCTTAACTATCTTCATAAATGTACCCAAACGGTACAAAAACTTGTTAACTATTTCTTCCAAATTGCTAACATTTGTTTCTTTGTTTGATATGCTTTGCAGTAATGTGGTGCGGGTCCACAAAACATCGTTGTGGACGTGGAGTGTAATCTTTGGCTTAGTACATGAACAACTTGCTCGGTATGCATGAAAAATGCTTAGGCAGGAATTGTTTTCATTTAAAGTTGGGTCTTGCATGGAGAGTCATTTACTGTTGGTATATGCTGGCTAGTCATAGTCAAACACATGGCCAGTCAAGAGCGCACTTGACTGGCTATGTGTTTGACTATTTACGCTTCTCATTTTGGTTGGATGATTGTTTTACTTTGACTGGTTTTACGTTGCCTACAGGCTGGTATTACAAAATATGTAGGGGAAAAGTAAAGCGAGAGGAGGAGGATCTACCTTTCCCTTGATATGGAATGAGAACTGGCCAAAACTGGTCCTTTTGGGTAAGATTCTTCAGATACTAGAGGTTTTTATTTACTTATTGTGAAATGACTCTCCTGTTTCATGGTATGCTTATAAGACAATTGAAGAACGAAAAGGTCAAGAAAGTTAAATTGCACATGATGTTAGTGGTTGATTTTTGTGTGTATGCATAGGTTGAATTCAAAAAAAATTTTGTTGTTGCCTTGGTTGACCCATCTAAGGATAACTACCATCTCCTCAAACCCTCCAACCAATAATATATTTGTTCTAAATAAAGGGTATATAGTAGTTTCAATTGTTACATGAACATGGGGCATGATGCAGTTAATACATGGAATATCCTAGGAGAAGGTAAGTGACAAGGAGCATGAGTTTCTGGTTAAACTAGTTGTAGGGTAGGCTTGATGTTTTAAACAGTTTCATTATCTAGTTGTTCAAGCTTTTTGAAAGGAATTTCTAATTAAGTTCTTGTGGAAGTGGTGAGACCCATTGAGAATATGTATTGGGAGCGCCCTGTGTTTGCAATAGATGAACATATAAATCTTCTTTTTGCAATTTACTCAATTCACAAAGGGGAAAAAAATATTGAAACACAGACTCATTCAAATTTTAATAGAATATTTCAGAATATAATCAGGAAAAGTAGATTTAAGTTGAAAACTAATGATTGGGTGTTCATTGTTTGTAATGAAGTAGACAATTAAGACAATGCTCCCCCACCCCACGAGAAGAAAAAAAAGAATTGAAAAAAAGAATTCCAATTATCAGAAAACCAACATGTCAAATATTGGATCATTAAGAAAAAGTTGAAAATAAAATTTCATCTGTTTAATATTTACGAACAAATTTCAAAATACATGCATATGGATAGACCATTTACTAACTTACAGAAACATCTTGAAATTCATCTAAATTGGTTGCCACTGTTTCCCACTGGTATGATACATTAGAAGGATGGCCAATTATAGGATCATCTTCATACCTGACCAATATAGTTAACAAAACTGATTATACCCTACTACAAAAACAATACAGAATATAATCAAAGACATATGTTTGCATGCAAGAATACCCTTCATCTTTGCAGGCTGCCCAGTGCTTATTGCTGGGATATTTTAAAAACTGGGTGTTTACCCAGTGCTTATTGTTTGATTATAATCAAACAATATAATCAATCATACAATACAAAATGATATACTGGTGTACTTTGCATGCAATGTACGTGATATGAACCCGCGGGAATGAATTCCCTTGAACCCACAATCAATTTGAAAACTCCCCAAGAAAGCCAAAAATCAAGTCAAGGATGGAGAATCTAGACCCGATGAGAACTCGTTTCAAGAACCTAGATTATATTAAAATCTAGACCCGTTGAAGAACCCGTCTCAAGAACCCAGATTATAAAGGAGGAACGCCACAAAAGTTGTGATTTACCTTTGATAAAGGTAATGGATAAACCTTGAGGAGAAGATTAGCCGCTTACTAGTAAAATATTCAGGCATAGAATCACCCACCGTACGTTCTTTGTGAAATGCTGAAAGTTGAACACCTTGTTTAAGCGAGTTGTCAATATAGTTTCTGATTTTTGCTTGCTGGAAAAAGTCACTCAGACTCATGTTTAATTTTTTCTTTTCTTTTGTTTAAAAATAGAGAAAATTAAATTACCTGCTCATTGCCATCATTGACTTTATAAGTATTAAGGTAGAATTAATTATACTGACCAATATTTCCCATATACAATTTGCTGCAAATCCTGATCGATCTATTCCTCAAGGACCTTAAGTAATTCCCATATAAATACAATAGCTTCATCTCTGCATTACAAACATAAACTAGAGGCATTTATATACATATTGATGTATTCTTTCATGAGAGAGGTCTGGACATTATTTCCAAGCCTGTGCAGCTAGTAAATACCTGAAAATGTTTCACATATATGTGCTTGTAATTTTGGGGTTCTTTAGTTTTTCTTTTATACATAAATTCATCAAAGCAATAGGCATAAATATCATAACTGAATTTATTTCTTTTCGTTAATGTTGTGCAGTTTGTTGATCCGTCAAACACACGGATAAAGAGTAAGAGAAGTGACGTGAGATAAGAGACTTCGTGTTTGCTACATCTTCTCGAGCCAATACGATATGCATAACTGTGGGTGCGAGAGACGATGAACGGTTCAACTTAAAAAGAGTTTGTAGTGGATGGTTAAACATTATTCCATATGTACCTCACTTTGTATATGTATATGAGAATATAATATTACATGCCCAGTGTAATATATATAAGTTTGGATGAGTTGATGGATTCAATTTGTTTCATGTGTTTTCGATGTTTTCGATGAATGGATGAAGCAGGAGTTGGTTGAATGTTGTATTTAGGAACAACTAAAAACCAGGGAATGTAATAAAATAGGGTCATAATGTTTGACCTGAAATAATCAATCCCGGCGAATTTAAGGTTTTTAGCGGCGATTTAGTAATCTTTGCTAAATACTACAAAACAGTTTAGAGGCAAGCCCAGCGATTGTGAGTCGCTTCCAAAAATTCATCCCGGCGATATAAACATCGCCGCTATAAACGTCACAATACTATAGGATCATCGCGGCGTCTTATAGATCGCTGCAACTGAGTTTCACATGGCGACACTTTTGTCGCCGCAATTTTAATCTCGCTGGGAAAGACTAAATAGCGGCGATATGAAGATCGCCGTCATATAACGAAGTAAATTTGCAGCGACGTCAATATCGCCGCAAAATAATTTTTCATCGCGAGCATTTTATTGACGACGATTGTATAAACGCCGCACTTTAAAAGAAGTCAATTGCAGCGACAAAAATATCGCTGCGATATAATTTTCAATACGAGATTGCATTTCACGGCGATTTTATATTCGCCGTTGTTTATTTAATCGCAGCGATATTATGGTCGCTGCGAATGAGACAACGACTTTTACAGCGAATAAAAGTCGCTGGGATACGTATATGCCTGCGAAATTTAATCGCAGCAATTGTTCATTAAAGACTGTTAATTAGTTAGCGACGATTGAGATTTATCACCGTGAAATATTCTTTCCGGCGAGTTAGAGTCCTTTTGTGGCAGTCAAAAAATCGCTGGTAAAATGATTTCCCAGCGATTTTCAACTGGCTACTGCCTTCTATTACGGCGATTTTTTTTGTATTTAGCGGCGACGTTTTTTCGCTGTGAAATAAAAATTTGCCGGCGATTTTTTCGATACGTTGTAGTAGGTCTAAAGTGGAGCTATAATAGCGGCGATTGGGCAGCGATTTTGAATTCGCTGGTATAGACATACGACAGCGATTGAATATCTTTTGCCGGCGAAATTGTAGCGCCGGGAAATATAACTTTTCTTATAGTGACTATAGTCCTCCGACACACGGCTGGCCTTAAAGGCTAGCCTTCAATTGCTTTATTAAAAGGCAGTAACGCATGGCTTTAAGCCATTACACTGCAGGAGGGGGTCAGCCCCACATGGGCGCCCCACCATCTAACAATACCAGTTTCAAGGGTTGCATACTTGCAATCAAAGACACATAGAAACAAGTAAATTATCAAGAAAGCAAAGCATATTGCAAGATGCATTAATACACAACAGGCATGACAGATGAATGCAATATTTCAATTTTCCCAGATAAATTAGTTCATTTAATGGAGATAAACCACAAGTTCTAGAGAAATATCACCAACCACAAGGATGAAAGTGTAAATGGCTTACTGTCCCTGCAGTTGACCTTGAAGAAAGAAATGTGCTATTCTTTTTCCGTGATAAGCCAAAATCGCACACCTAAACATGGAGGAAAGTTCACGTCATGCTGGATTAGGCACGGAAGATACATGAAATAAATTTTGAAATCTCTGGAGATTTTTGTTGAAACCATTTGTTCAACTTGTGCATGTGTACTAGCATGTGCTATGTTACTTTCAATTAAATCAATCCTGAGAAGAAAAAGGAATATTCATCTACTATACAGCTTACTGATGAGTCACGTGCCTAATAAGGGCTTTTGTTCGTAAGTTTAAATATGGAACACGTTGTCTTCCATAAATATGGTCAGAACAAGAGCAGTTGCATACCTGGGAAGAAATTCAGTGACAATTGAAAGATTTGGGGGACGTGTTACAACTCCCAAGAAGAGCCAACATTGGGATGACTGAGTATTTTCATTAACAACAACTGATGAGTCACGTTCCTAATAAGGGCTTTTGTTCGTAAGTTTAAATATGGAACACGTTGTCTTCCATAAATATGGTCAGAACAAGAGCAGTTGCATACCTGGGAAGAAATTCAGTGATAATTGAAAGATTTGGGGGACGTGTTACAACTCCCAAGAAGAGCCAACATTGGGATGACTGAGTATTTTCATTAACAGCAACTGATGAGTCATGTTCCTAATAAGGGCTTTTGTTCGTAAGTTTAAATATGGAACACGTTGTCTTCCATAAATATGGTCAGAACAAGAGCAGTTGCATACCTGGGAAGAAATTCAGTGACAATTGAAAGATTTGGGGGACGTGTTACAACTCCCAAGAAGAGCCAACATTGGGATGACTGAGTATTTTCATTAACAGCAACTGATGAGTCACGTTCGTAATAAGGGCTTTTGTTCGTAAGTTTAAATATGGAACACGTTGTCTTCCATAAATATGGTCAGAACAAGAGCAGTTGCATACCTGGGAAGAAATTCAGTGACAATTGAAAGATTTGGGGGACGTGTTACAACTCCCAAGAAGAGCCAACATTGGGATGACTGAGTATTTTCATTAACAGCAACTGATGAGTCACGTTCGTAATAAGGGCTTTTGTTCGTAAGTTTAAATATGGAACACGTTGTCTTCCATAAATATGGTCAGACAAGAGCAGTTGCATACCTGGGAAGAAATTCAGTGACAATTGAAAGATTTGGGGGACGTGTTACAACTCCCAAGAAGAGCCAACATTGGGATGACTGAGTCTTTTCATTAACAGCAACTTGAAATTCAAACCACAAGTTGAACAAATGGTTTCAACAAAAATTCCTGAGATTTAGGGATAACATTGACAGCTAGCAAAAGTCTTAGTTGAGAGGAAGAAATCAACAGGTAGACTTTCCAATATTACTTGCACATCCATTTTTCAGATAGCAGTAGGAAGTTGCAACAGCTTGCATCAGTCTTTCGAACAATCTGCAAGCATTGAACAAATAAACATTCATCAGCCTATATAAATATATATATATTCATATTCTTAATCAGTAAAATAGAGGATTTTTTTTTACACAAATTTTTGTATTTATATGGATGTAAAAACATCCTTAACAATCATATTCATAACCTAATGTCATGCAATAAATGATCTGACAAGAAGCAAATCCATAAATGAAAAATATATGTAATATGATGATTCGATCAATTCTTACTTCTAGGCATATTGCTAATTGGCATCAAGACAAGGCCTTGGAACATGCAGTTGTCATACTGCTGATCTTGACAAAGTCAAAGGAACAATATCTAGTTATGTAGCTGTTTTGGAGCCTGATCATTTGTCAAGTTCAGCAATTTTCCAATTTGAAAACAAAAAATTGCATGTTCGAAGACCTTCTCTCTTTGCTTGGAGATTTAGAAATCTTATCAAGGACTTGTTATGTGGTTATGCAAACCCACGAGAACGAAAAAACAACAAGAATTCAGCATACCAACCAGAGTTGCAGCAAGCAATAGGAGTGACAGGATCTCTCCAATGCCACCGTTCAACATTCAAAGGAAATTTGGATCAGAGCGAGAACAAACTTACCTTTGGATTTATTCCTTCGTCTCTGTCTCTTATTCCTTCGTTTCTGTCTCATAAAGGTCTTTGCCATTAATTTGAACACAAGGGATGTCAGCTATCCTGCGCCACTCTCCTCTCAGATCTTTCTTGCAGCGCTCTTCCAGCAGAAGACATCCACGGATTACAAGTTGCTGGAGTGAGGGAGGTAGGCCATACTTTGGGAAGGACATCAATTTTTGGCAAGAAGAGATATGAAGCTTTAGGAGTGAGGGAGGCAGGCATTCCTCTAGAAAACATGTGAGCTTCTCGCATTCAAAGATCCTCAATGTTTTAAGAGAGGTGAGTTTTCTTAAGCCCTCAGAAGGCAGGCATTCCAGATTCGAGAAATATGAGATGCGTAGGGTTGTTAGAAAGGCAGGCAATGTCATCTATGGAAAGGACACTAGATGCTGACATCCATAGATTTCAAGTTCATTAAGAGAAGTGAGGTTGTCCAGCCCCCAATCGAACAAGGCTTCAGTGATTTTAAGATGAGAGATGTCAAGCGTTGTTAGGCTTGTGAGAAAACCTTCTTTGGGAAAGGATAAAATGCTCGGACAATTCTTTATTGTCAAATCTCGAAAAGAGAGGTGAGGTTGTGTATGCCATTCTGCAGTCCCTTCATTTTCTCACAGTCAAGTATATAAAGCTCTCTCAGGTTGGAAGGGAGGAGCAACAATTGAAGATTTTCACAATGGTGGATCCAGATAGTTGTAAGAAATGAGTTATGATAAAAACTCTTGGCTACTGACTCCAGCTTCGGACAAGTAATAATATTGAGGCCTTGAAGTGTGGTAGGTAATTCTCCACTTGATGTTAAGAATTCAACGGATGGACAATTCATAACTGCCAACAATTCAAGAAGAGAGGAGATGCCACTACTGCAAGTAGTACTGTTGTTTGTATCATTATCATCATCCTCCACCAAATTCCTCGTACTCTTGCAGTGCCCTATATCTAGCACTTTAAAGTTGGAGGTAGATGGCTTCTTGCAAAATGCTTTAGCAAATCACAATTAGAGATAAAAATAGACTGAAGACACGTGTTGTTGTACATCAATGCCTTGGGTAATGATTCCAAGGCTATGGCAATGAAAGATAGTATAATCTGTGATTCGGAGTTGGAGACGCTCTTGATCAACTTCTTCCGCCACCAAAGAGACTAGTTTTTGACAATTATCAATGTAGAGAGATTTCAGAAATGGGAGATCATGTGGCAGTGATCCCACCTTGTCTGACCACAAATTCATAAGCTCCTCACAGTTTGTAATACTTAATCGTTCCAACCCTTTCATATAAAGCACTTTGGGTTCCTCCTTAGTGTTAAATTCTCATTTATCTGGAAAGCATGAAAGTGAGACCACCAACCGCATACAATTAGCTATCACAACATTGTTTAGTAAAGGAAGGTTGTTTGGTAACTTCCCTAATAACTGCGGACAGTAACAAAAGGGAAAGCTCATGCAGATTTGGGAATTCTTCACAAGGACTCCAATTCTCCCACTCCCACATGTCATAGAAATGCAAAGTCTCTAAATTACCTCTACAAAATTCAGAACCAACACTCTTCACCTTAGCCATGCCCTTGATCCAAAGATTTTTTAGTGATGGTAAATATTGCCCCAATGGAGGTAATGATGTGCAGTTGTAACAATTTTCTGATCTTAATGAGACCATATGAGGAAATGAAGGAGATGTTAACCAATTAGGAAATTTTGTACCACCATAGTTATCTATAACCAGCTCCATCAAAGCGTCGTGAGGCTGTAACCCATTTAGTATGTAACACCCCACTCCCGGAGGTCCGGAGAGTTAACTATTAATACCTCAAATCAACTTAAATAGTACAACTATAAAATCCAGAAAATCCAATAAAATATTAATCAATTTAATCAATCCAAATATCTAAGTTTCTCCATGGGGACAATAAAGAAAAACTCAATAACATAAATTAAAAACTCTCCAAAACTCAAAATTATCCTTAACTCATCAAATCAAAATACCCGAAAAATAAAAATAAAAAATCAGTTTACTAACTACGATTCTCAAATAAGCATTTGTACCCTTAGGCACTTATTCCACTACGATCATCACACCTTGCTAAACTTTCTACTCTTATTCTCCAGCTGAACCATCAAAATTATCTGAAAAATAATTGGAGATACAGGGTGAGTTATCAACAACTCAGTAAGCAGAGGACATATACTAGTGTGTAAACATGAGCATTTACAAAGTTCAGAATGCAGAACAAAAATATTTTCTTTCAGAATGTAGAATCATAATAATGTTTTCAAAATGCAGCATCAGAACATGATATCAAAAATATCAGAGCGAAAGTTCAAAAAATAGTCATAATCAAAATCTCTTTGGCATAGCATAAACTAAAACATCACATCTTATCTTATCATATCAGAACAAATACCATGTTTAACCCCCGTGGTAGGGTTGTGCAAATCCTGGTAGCTAACTGAGCAGAAACAGAATGTGAATCTTCTCCTTATTCATTCTCGGAGCCCCGAGTGTGCACATACGAAAGACCACGCAGAAAACCACTTTGTTTCCAAAGTGGGTGAACCAGAAACAGAAAAGTTGGTACCAACCCAAACAGAGGCCACAGTTTTACACCCGTGGTAAGGTCAGAACGGAACAGAAACAGAAACAGAATGTTATGCCAAAGGTTTTTATAAATCACATCAGATCATATAAGAGTACATAAAATCTTCAGAACAGAACAAAATCATATCACAACATAATTTATGCACAAAATTTCATATTCGCTCTCTTTTCAAAGTTCAGAAATAGAATGTCAAAAATAAACTCATGTCTACACCAGTCATGACAGAAAATGATTTCTTCTTAAACAGAATCTCTTGAGTAATGCAGAACAAATAACTGAGGTAATTCAAATTTCTTTTCAACATCAAACATGTATATTTTTCAAAAATAACCTCAGCTCATTTTATTTTAATGCAAAGTCTAGCATAGGAACCCCGCTTACCTAAACTTCTTAACTTTTTCGAAATTCCTCAAAAATGTCGAACAATAATTAATCGTTACCTATAAAATAATCACATAATTCTTGTAAATTTCCAATTAACCTGATACTTCTATATTCAATCCTACGCTTCTAAAATAACCTATTAAAATCCTCAAAACCTAAAATTTAAGATCATCACTTTCTAAAATCATCACTATTGATTTAATAACTATGACAAAAACATTTAAAAGTCAGACTTACTTATTATTGAAAATCAACTATAAAGTTTAATACTGGATAATATAATTATCCCAAAATATTTTTAAAATAAACCATAACTATTTTTTAAATAGACTAAATCATATCTAAAGTGTAAAAACAACATTACTCCAATATTATTTACTCTTAAAATAAATCTTTACTTAATAACATGTGAAAATACTTAAATGATTTTCTGTGATCATAATTAAAAATGTTAAAATAAAATTGCACACTTACTGTAAAAATAATAGGCTACCATTAGTACAATTTACAAATTCTATTTATTTTTTGCAAAATTTCTTATACTACCCGCATAAACCGCATAAAAACAGATTTAATATAGACAAAAATTTCAAATTGAACCCATCCCATAATAAGGGTAAATATGTAATTTCATATCCAAATACTATGCAAAGTCTAAGTTTACGTATTAAAGGAAACGCTTCATGCAATCTCGGTGCAACAATCGGTGAGGACAGGGGCACGAGGTACTCACCACATAGAGAGGAGTTGCGCTCGATGCGGCGAAGATGGTCTCGATGGTGAGGCACTGAGAGAGAGAGATAAGTGAGATAGAGAAACACGATGAGAGAGTATGGCATGCGGAAGGGGAGAGAGCTCATCGTGGGACAGCGAGAAGGCGTGCGACTGGTTGGGGGCTACATGTGGCTGAAAAATTGAGGGGCACAGGGAGATGGAGAGACCAGCGGAGGAACTTAGTGGAACGGCTTGAGCAAAGACTGCTCTGTTTCGGGAGTGGAAAAACAGAGTATGCCGTGTGTTCCTCCTTCAACGGATGGGCGACAGTGGTTGGCCTTCCGCGGCGGCGAGGACGGCTTGGAGGGTGATGCGCTGCTTGCAAGGAAGAGTTATTGTCAGTGAGTTCGTGTGGCAGGGCAGCGGCGTCATAGAGATTCAACCCGTGTTGCGCTACGGGCTTGGCCAGTGACTGGGTGTTGCACGGCTGCACTGAGGGGAGGTCTCACAGTGAGGAGAAGGAATGGCTATGGTGACGCTTTGGGCCTTAGGCGATGGTCGTTTACGATGGAAAAGGGTTGCTGCGGAGGAAACGTGGTCGCTGTTTATTTGTGGGGAGGACTGTGCAGTGGGAGAGATAGGCCGCGACTTGTTGGGGATAGAAAAGTGTAAGCGGCAACCCTAGTTTGTCAAATTGAGGAACTGCTAAACGTGAGTATATATATGTATATCTATTACAAAACAGTTGCCGTGAAAGATGGAGGGATAGGGACGATCATGCCACGGAAAAACGAACGAGTAAAAAGCACTAGACGAAAATCGTGCACGACGAGAAAACTGTGGGGCTATCCGATGCACTGTGAAGTTGCCATGTGAAAGAAAAAAATGTTTGAAACAAAACAAACACAAAATGAGGAGAAAAATAAAGGCGTGCGTGCATGTGATGAAATGTGCTTAAATATATATCAAAGGGCAATACGAAAAATCCTAGAGAAAAGAGAGTGGTGCGCATGCAGTGGGTAGACAGATGCGAACATGCAGAAACGTGGAGTCAGAAATTATTTTCACGGAGTACGGCACTTTAACCCAAAAATACTTGGCCCACGACTTGGATCTTGAATGGGGTTAATGCATGGCATTTTTCTCTAAGTTTTAGACCTCAACTCAACCTAAAAAAAATTACAGTAGCCCCATAAATTTTTCGAGTGAAAATCTACTTGGTCCATTAAAAGATTTTAAACCTATCAAAAAAAAAAAAGAAAATTATAATCCGCCAAAAATAGTTTAGGCCCATACTCTCTTCCAAAAAATTTTACTCGAAATTTCAAATGGACTTTTCATACCTATAAACTCAAAAATTTTGTAAAGCAGGCTTGGCTGGGCCCGAGTGTTACATAGTATCTCTAGTTCACTTGTCTTGTCTTTCTCATCAATAATGTATACACTCCATATCAACCACAACTCAGAAATTTTCATCTTTTCAATTAATTTTGCATCTTTTGCATCCTTCGATTCAATCACATTCTCTAATCTTGAAATGCAGAGTGTCCCTTTAAGATGCTTCAAATGTCTAAGCTCCTTTATTCCAGAACAACTGTCTTTTCCCATAACTAGATTAGACAGTGTTTGAAGACAAGTTAGTTTACCTATTTGCATAGGCATTCCTTCCAAACTATCTGCACCTTTAATGTTGAGGTGGTGTAGGTTGACCATGTTTTGAAACATTGAAGGTAGTTTCTTTAGACTACCACAGTTCTCCAACAACAATGTTTGTAAGTTGTAGAGAGTAGTTATTAATTCTGACAGGAGTCTAATTTTAGTTTCTGAAAGGTTAAGGTACCACAGATGCTTCAACTCACCAATAGAATCTGATAGCTCTGTTATGCAGTATCCGTTGAAAGATAACACCCTTAAACAACGTAATTTTTGGACCAATGTAAAAGGAACGGAATGAGCCAAATAGCAATAACCTGTATCTGGTAGCATGAGCGGTAAGAATGTACGTAAACTTGTGAATTTAAAAAAAAACTCCAAACTTTTTAGTTACATCATATTGGCTTCCCAAAGAAGATGAGTGGTGTGGCTTCATAGGAATATTTTCGTTCTGACTACTCCCAATCTATCTTCCATTCTATAGCACGTATCACCTGCAACCGATTGAGCTAAATCATTGATGAGGTCATGCATCACAAATTTTGATTAATTAATACGTGACTTTTGGAAAAATAACATTGACAACAGATCATGAAAATACTCAGAATCCAAATCTTCCATTTTCTCTTCAGGGGGTTGAATCAGAGACCTCATAAATCCAAATCTTCCATTTCCATAGTTTGAGTGCACCATGCAAACTGACACATTACTCATAAATCCGTATAGATCTCCGTTGAGATTGTTTCTCGAAAGAGACAAGGCGCATAAATTCCAAAAAGATTTTGGAATATCACCAACAAGTTGATTGCCCGAGAGATCTAGTCTTCGAAGATAATTTATACTACCAAAAGCATCCAGAATGGAGCATGGTAATGAATTACCACTGAGGTTAAGATCAACAAGGCTTGTGGTGAAGTTGAACAACCAATTAAATACCAAACAGTTGAGATGATTGGAAGAGAGATCTAGAAATAGAAGTTGAGATGAGGAATGATCATTGGAAAGCAAATGAGGGGTCATTGTGGAGAGATTGCAGGCATTTAGACTTAAGTGTATCAAAGAAGGGACAATCATAACCTTACTAGGCCAATCGAGTACCTGATTGAGGTTGATCAAATTCATATCCAAGTGTATTAAAGATGAAAGATGAATTAGCCAATCAAGATTATGTGTCTCGGTCAGATCATAATTGTGGCTGAGATCAAGAGAAATCAATCCCAAGAGATTTCCTAATTGTTGTGGAATGTAACGACCCGATCTTATATTTAGGAATAAATTACAGATAAAATCTTTTTTTTAACGAGTTAAAGCGAATTATCAGATGATTTTTTTTAAACCTAGAGTTAAGTCTCCATTATTATTATTTTATTTTATTTTTAGCTTTTATTTTATTTTACTCCAAGCACGTGTGTGTTAGAGTCCAAACACTACTCCTATTCTTATTTCCTCTTCATAATGAAACTCTTAACTACCGGTTTTATTCTATAAATTTCAAACACGCACCAAACCTAATCCACTTCCATGCACGTACGTTTCTTTCTCCTTCTTCACTAGGGTTTTCATGGGTCTATATATAGAAGCTTATTGCGTCCAGTCCGAGCGTCTATTTCCAGCGTGAACAACCAGCCTCAAGCCGAAACCAAACTCCAAACTCTATCAACCCTCCTGTGAACCAAGATACCTCACTTTCCCCTGCCTATAAAACTAACCGAGACCCTCTAGTATTAAACACAACACAAATCGGCAGAAAAGGGAAAACTCACGCACACAGAGCACCCAAACTAGGCGTTGCCGCATAGTTGCACTAAGAACCACAGAGTAGCCCAGCTTCGAACCCACACGGCAGCGACTCCACGCTACCCAGAACACGCCGACACCACCACCGGCCACCATAGACTACATCGGACCACCCTCAGCCGCCAAGACACGCCGTAGCAGCCACGGACGCACCTCTATTTTTGCACGTCCGAAACAGAGCATGTAGTCACCTCTTCCACGGTAGCCACCGTAAGAAACGTCGAACCACCTCTCCCACGGCACAAAAAGTACCGACCAGCCGAACCCTGTCGAGCCCACTCCCTTCCGGTAAGCCCACGACCGTCGCTAGCCTCCACTCTCTCTTGGTTGTTTTCAGTTTAGCAGAATTCTCTCTCTCTAAACTCTCTCTCTCTCTTTCTCTCACTCGATGTCGCACCACCATAGGGACCCCTAGTCGCATCGCCGGTCACTCCCAGCCACCCAGAGTACGCCGTTGCACTCAGCATCCCTCGGTGAGTTTCAGACCATCGCAACCCTCTCTCTCTCAATCTCCTTGTTTTTCTTCTGTTGTGGCCTAGCCGTGTTTCGGGTTCTAGAAAGAACCTTAGTTCCTATTGGGCCGTGGGCCTTAGGCCCGTATGAGGGTGGGATGGGCTTATTTCTTTTGTTTGGGCTCATGTAGTAATATTTTTATGTGCTAGAATTTGCAACTATTTCAGATTTTAATGATGTTTAAATGGACTTGTATTTTTAAATTCGATTTGGCTTAGCTGTGGGTTGGGCTTGAGGTTAATTAGATTTGTATCATGGTGATAGAGATGTATTTTAAGTGGGACATATAAACTCTAGATATACAGAATTGATGTCAATATTATGGAGTCAATGTGATTTTAGAGTTTTGAAAGACCAAAGTTAATGGAAAATTTAGATTAAGTTGGAATTTCTAGTTTAATTACGAGATACGTCTTTAAGTAGAAATTTACGTAAGCTATGTGTCTATCTTATAGAAAATCAGTCGCGCCCCGGAAATATTGGATTAGCGCTACGAGGTAAGTAGCATGATCATATCTTTACACGTATGTACGGTAAACTACTTGTCTTTTTATAAAGATATTATGCATGTATGCCTTCATTGGAAGCCCCTTTTTACGTATCCAAGACATGATAAAATGATGAAAAATCCATGATTCTATGTGAAAGATTATTCATGAAATTATTTATGAAATGCATGATTTTATGTTAGAGATATTCATAAAATTATTTATTAAATGCATGATTTTATGTGAAAGATTATTCATAAAATTATTTATGAAATGCATGATTTTATGTGAGAGTTATTCCATAAAATTTTCTATGAAAAGTCATGAATTTATGTGAGGAAACATGTATCATAACATTATGAAAGAATGCGATTTCATTTGAAATCTATGATACGATATGAAAAGTATGTATGCGATTTCTGTTGAAATCTATGAAATGACCAGTATGCAAGTATGATTTGATAAAATATGTAACGGCCTATGTTATGATATGAAAACGGTACCTATGTTATGGGCATATTGCATTGCCAGGTCGTGCATGCTGGTAGTGCACCCAGTATGTCTTCCTTATGTATGGATTCCACAACCCGCGGCCACGGGCGGAATCGGAATCTATTTAGATTCGCTAACCCTAACTCACAGGGGTCAACAGTGGGTAACGGCCTATCACAAGTGAAAGATAAGTTAATGTTCATGTTCATGTTATTTATGAATGTATTTATGAATATGCACGCTTTTTAAGAAACCTTATGTTTATTATGTTTACTGTATGATGTGTTGCTTATTGAGTATTCGACTCATTTTAGTTTATTTTTATGTTTTTAAACCATCCCAAGTGATGACATTTATGAAGACGAGACTGCAGGACAGAACTTGACCCAGGGAGGCGAGGCAGAGGCCTAGACAGATTATGCTATGATTATTTTTATGGTTTAAAGTTTTAAATAAATTATTTTGATAAGCACATGAGACTTCCGTATTTTTTTTTCATAAGTGCTTCTGCAGACTTTATTTTAGATTTTTAGTATTTATTGAAATTTGTTATTTTATAGAAATATTTCGCATCTGGTGCATTGTTAAAAAGAAAAAGTTTTAAGTTCAAGTTTAGTAGTAGCACACTGGCTCCTCGAAAATTCTAAAATGTCTTTTCGGGAACGGGGTGTTACAGGTTCCGACTATATTGGTTCTTGAAAGATTGAGATATTGTAATCTAGTGAGTGAACCAACGAAATTGGGGAACGGTTTCCCGTAAAAGTTATTGGTTCAGGTAAGATATTTAGGTAGTGGTTTAGCAAAACAATCTCCCTGGAGATTGAGTATAACAACATGACCTATTCAGTTGCTGCATTGAATTCCTTCCCACTTGCAACAATCTTCATCACTGACCCAAGAAGACAGCCAACGGGAATGATGATCAACAAGGTGTTGTTTGAATTGGAGGAGTGGTTGTCGTTCTTCCTCTATGCATTTGACTTAAGAATCATGCAAATCAAAACTGAATCCAAATTTTGTTGCCTTACAAGATAAGAGTCCGAGTGAGATCAAATAGAATAAAACAATGAGATCTCATTGTTTTAGTTTCTATTTGGAACACTGAATAAGAGATACTGATCGATATCCCAAAGATTATTTTAGTCTATTTATTTTTATACTAGTTTTATGTATGTACGTCTCTGGATAGATTTTCCCATGAACATAACAAAAGTCGTAGTTGATAACTTCCCGTCTTGAATTCCTAGGTCAATCCACATCGCTAGCTAACAAACTACTAAAAAAAAAAAAAAAAACTGATTTCCGTCTTGATGAAGAAATGGTACATCAATAGCAATACTATTGTGGGACCCTTCTTGATGAAGATTTTCGCTGCAATTGCACCGACGACCTCCATTCTCGTTTCAATTTTGATGAAGAAATAATTCAAATTATTTGAAAATATCACTTTACTTGAAAACTATTGTGGGACCTTCTTGAAAGACAATCAATAGTAGGAAATGGATGTGATGGGCTGATAACATATAATCTGGCCACCAAACATGTATATATATATATATATATATATATATATGCATCCGACTTAGTAATACGATCTCTAAATAGATTGGATATATATTGTTAGAAGCCCCATTGTAACTTCCTCCCCACCAATTGATCATTTTGCATCAACTATTATTTATAATGTAAAAACTATGAAGACTCGGTAAAATTAGGTGAAGAAGACGGTGATGAAGTGCAATTCTTTTATTTAAATCAATAGAGTTAGAAGCTAATTAAAACATAATTGGACATTAAAGTATGAAAGGAAAAAACAGTACTGTATTGGCAGTAGTTTGCAAGTGATGCATTGAATTTCACATCTATAAATCTGATTCAAGTTATTTGTTTAGAAGAAGGGCAAGTTATTTGTAAAGACTTGACTTGTTGGGAAATCATTGTGGAAGTACAGTCAATGATAATCAATACAAGGAATGAAAAAAAAACTCCTTATTTTCCACCGAATTAGTTGAATAACTTCACTTGAAAATTATTGTGGGACCTTTCATGAAGTCTTCTGGTTCATTCTTTTTATCCTATGTTTCTTTCCTTACTTTATGTCACATCCTACTATTATGTGGGATCTGGGTTGAAGGCTGTGTGGGAGTTGGCTTGAAGGATCGAGGAATATTGGTTCAGAAAGTAACCATATTAACGGCTAGTCAATACTATGCGTTGAGTATTAATAAAACGGTGCGCAACGAGGGTGTGGGGTTTTAATGAAACGGTTCGTTTTGAGTTGTTGCAGGTTATAAAGAATAAATTCAGGCGGCGGCGTTTTGCTTCTTGATGAAATTAGGAAGTTGTTCACGAGTCTGTTAGTTAGATCTGTTAGTGTTTTCTATAAAATGGTGGAATGGTGTAAAGAAGGGATTATTGATCATCTTATTAAACTGCAATTGTAAGGAGGTTGGGGATTGCTCGATAATCTCTCAACTAGTTCAATAATACAGTGATTCATTCTTGTGTCCTACTTCTCTGGCTAACTACCTTAGTATTCCAATATTCTATTCCTTGTGCGCTCTGTGTGGAAGTTCTGGTGGATCTAGTTCGTGAGTTTTGGGGTAGGAGTAAGAAGTTACGTAACAATTGGTATCAGTAGTAGGCGATCCTTACAACAGAGGTCGCGATGGCAGAAGGAACGCATGGTGCAATTAAAGGTCAGCAAGATGCATCTCAGAAACAGTATGAAGCAGTCCACTTACAGCTTCAACATCATCAGCACTCTATCACGGGGATAACAGAAAGGTTAGATCAACTTTCTGATATGTTGAGATCTGTTGTGAAAACTATGAATGACATAGCTCGTAATGATAGGGAGGTGTCTCAAGATAGAGATCAGCCTCCTAGGAATCATGAGGAAAGAGGTGGTTTTCAGAAAGGATTTAGGTTGGATTTTCCTCGTTTTAATGGTCTTGATCTTGCGGGATGGATCTTTAAAGCTAATCAATACTTTGATTGCTTTCAAGTACCTTTTCATCATAAATTAATGGTGGCATCACATCATATGGAAGGTAAGGCATTGGTATGGTACCAAAATGCCTTGGATTCTGGTCAATTTAACTCTTGGGTGACCTTGGTGGTGGCTATGCAAGGTAGGTTTGGACCATCAGCATTTGATGATCCAATGGAGGCTTTAACGAGATTAAAACAGACTAGTTTTGTTGGTCTATATACCACACAATTTGAGGCACTGTCTAACAGGTTGAAAGGTTTATCTGATAGACATAAAATGAGCTGTTATATCAGTGGATTAAAAGATGACATTAGAATCCCTGTCAAAATGTTTAATCCAATGAATTTAGGGGCTGCCCTTGGCTTGGCCAAGTTACAAGAAGAGTATGTTTTGTCTTCAAGGAAACCTTGGAGGCCAAATCCTCATTTTGCTGAGAAATGGCTAGTTAATCAGAATGCACTTAAAGATCTTGGTGAGGAAGGCAGCAAGAATGCTCTTCCCTGGAAGAGAGTGAATGCTTCTCACATGGATGAGAAGAGAAGGAAGGGTTTATGTTTTCATTGTGAAGAGAAATGGAATTTGAATCATGTTTGTAAAAAGACTAAGGTTTACTTTATTCAAGCTAATGTTGATGACTTACACCAATCTGATGGTGAAGGGCCTTTGTGTATTGAAGATGAAGAACAAGATCCTATAGATGTTGATGCCTTAGAAGTGTCTGCCAATGCTATTTTTGGTTCTATCAGTGCAAATGCTATGAGACTGCATGGGTGTGTAGGTTCTTGTGCTGTTGAAATCCTAGTAGACTCTAGGAGTACACATAATTTTGTGGATCCTTTAGTAGTCCAGGATGCTAAATTGATGCCTCATCAAGTTCGAGTTTGCAAGTTCGAGTGGCCAATGGAGAAAAATTGTTGAGTCAAGGCAGTGGAGTAGAGACCTTTAAAATTCAAGGCTCAAGATTTTCTGTGCCCTTCCATGTTTTGGCTTTGGGAGGTTGTGATGTTGTCCTTGGTGTTCAATGGTTGAAGACCTTGGGCTCTATTACTTGGAATTTTGTTGATATGACCATGCAATTTGAGTAGGGTGGTCAAATGGTGAGCTTACAAGGTTTAAATTGTGCCAGTATACAGATGACGTCTTGTATGACAGGGTTTAAGTCCCATTTTGTGAATAAACAAGGTTGGTTGTTATAGTTGTTGCCTGTGGAGCAGCAACAGGTGGAAGTTTGTGTGGAAGGACCAATGACTGACTTACTTGAGGAGTTCAGTGATGTATTTGCTGAACCTGTTGGCTTGCCTCCAAGAAGAGTTTGTGACCATCCAATCAACCTCAAGGAGGGGATTTCTCCTATTTCAGTTCGACCCAATAGGTATCCTCATTATCAGAAATCTGAGATTGAGAAAATTGTCCATGAATTGCTGCAATCTGGGGTGATCAGGCCTATCCAAAGTCCCTTTTCTTCTCCTATGTTGTTGGTTAAGAAGGTTGATGGCACTTGGCGTATGTGCATCGATTATAGGGCCTTAAACTAGGAAACTATCAAAGATAAATTTCCAATCCCTGTTATAGATGAATTACTTGATGAATTGTTTGAGGCTAGAATTTTTTCAAAGATGGATTTAAGAGCTGGATACCACCAAATTCGTGTGAGAGAAGGAGATATTCCAAAGACAGCCTTTAGAATGCATGAGGGCCATTATGAGTTTCTAGTGATGCCATTTGGACTCACTAATGCCCCTGCTACTTTTCAAGGTCTAATGAACCACATTTTCAAACCTTTTTTGAGAAGGTTTGTCTTGGTTTTTTTTTATGATATCCTCATCTATAGTAGGGATATGACTGAGCATTTGTTGCATGTGAAGACTGTTCTAACTACATTAAGGCAGCATACTCTTTATGCAAAGATGTCTAAATGCAAGTTTGGCGTGCAAGAGGTAGAGTATCTGGGCCATATCATATCTGGGGAGGGTGTAAAAACAGATCCACCCAAAACTGCAGCCATGGTTAATTGGCCTGTTCCTAAGACCTTGAAGTCCTTGAAAGGATTTCTAAGATTAATTGGCTACTACAGAAAATTTATAAGGGCCTATGGGTCTATAGCAGCTCCTTTAACAACTTTATTGAAGAAAAATACTTTTTGATGGAATGAGGAAGCTGCTGTTGCTTTTGAATTGTTGAAAGCAGCAGTTAGCAATCCTCTTGTATTGAGGTTACCTGATTTCACTAAACCTTTCACTATCGAGTGTGATGCTTCTGGTTTGGGTCTTGGGTCAGTTTTGATGCAAGAGTCTCAACCCATAGCCTTTTATAGCAAAGCTTTGAAGGGAAAAACCTTTCTATTATCAACCTACGAAAAAGAACTTTTAGCTTGGTTTCTGTTGTTTAGAGATGGAGGCCTTATCTGTTGGGTCATGTTTTTAAAATCAAGACTAATCAACAAGCTCTAAAGTTCTTGGTAGAACAGAAAATTGGTACTGAGGCACAACATAAATGGGTTTCCAAACTCATTGGTTATGATTTTACAGTGGATTATAAGAAAGGCAAGGAAAATCTGGTTGCTGATGCTCTTTCAAGGAAAGATGAGGAAGACCAAGCTGTGTTGGCTATGATTTCTTTTCCCACTCCCTTGTGGATTGAAGAACTCAAGCAGAGTTATTGTTCTTTTCTTGATTATGTTGATTTGGTTCCTAAATTGCAGCAAGGTCAGCAAGGTCCAAAACATTTTTCCACTCAACAAGGGTTGCTACTCAGAAGCGGAAAAATAGTTGTGGTTCCATCTTCATCTATTTTGTCCAAGATCTTGCAGTATATTCATGAGAACCCACAAGCTGGCCATGTTGGTTATCACAAGACTCTTCAGAGAGCACGAAGGGATTTCTGGTGGCCAGGTATGAGAAAAGATGTGAGGAAGCTAGTTAAGGAATGTGAAACTTGTCAAGTCAGTAAAAGTGAGAATGTGAAGTATCCAGGCCTTATACAACCTTTACCTATTCTTGATTCTCCATGGTTGGATATATCCATGGATTTCATTGAGGGTTGGTTTGTCCCTTTCTAATGGGCTGTCTGTAGTGGACAGGCTCACTAAATTTGCTTATTTCTTTCCTCTCTCCCATCCTTACACTACCGATAAGGTAGCTCATATTTTTTTAATGGTGTTTTCAAGTTGCATGGCTTACCTCGATCCATAGTTTCTGACAGAGATGTAGTTTTCACAAGTTCTTTTTGGAAGCAGTTGTTTCTCTTACAAGGTGTTTCTCTGGATTTTTCTTCTTCATACCATCCTCAATCGAATGGACAGACAGAAGCATTAAATAAATGCTTGGAGGGTTATTTGCGATGTTACTGCAGTCAATAAGCAAAGGAGTGGACTTCATGGATGGCTATGGCTGAGTGGTGTTATAACACTACTCTTCATTCTTCCATTTAGATGTCTCCTTTTGAGGCTTTTTATGGTTATGGTCCACCTAAGCTCTTGTCTTATGTGCCTGGCATTTTCCTCTAATCATGTTGGGATCAGCAATTGAGAACAATGGATGAACTGTGGAGTTTGTAGAAGGATAACATGGCAAAGGCTCAGCACAGAATGAAGTTTTTTGCTAATAAAGGGAGATCAAAAAGATCTTTTCAGGTTGGTGATTGGGTTTTCTTACAACTTCAACCTTATAGGCAAAAGACTGTCGCTATGCATCATAACATGAAATTAGCTCCAAGGTTTTATGGGCCATTTCAAGTTCTGCAGAAAGTAGGCTCCGTAGCTTATAAACTGGATTTGCCTCCTTCATCCAAAATTCACCCCGTTTTCCATGTTTGTTGTTTAAAAAAGAAGGTGGGGCAGCATATCATTCCCTTACCAACCTTGCCCCCCACTGATTCTAGTGGTCACTTGCAACCTGAGCCACGGGAGATACTGGAGAGGAGAATGCAGAAGAGGGGTAACCATGCTATGACTGAAGTATTAGTGAGTTGGGTGGGAACTGCTCCTGAAGATTCCTCTTGGGAATGTCTTTGGAAATTGCGGCAACTTTATCCTCATTTTGTAGGCACTGTGCTATAAATAGTGGGATCTGGGTTGAAGGCCTTGTGGGCAAGTACTTTAAGAGGGGGAGAATGTTATGTGGGATCTAGGTTGAAGGCTATGTGGGAGTTGGCTTGAAGGATCGAGGAATATTGGTTCAGAAAGTAACCATATTAACGGCTAGTCAATACGGTGCGTTGAGTATTAATAAAACGGTGAGCAACAAGGGTGTGGGGTTTTAATGAACGGTTCGTTTTGAGTTGTTGCAGGTTATAAAGAATAAAGTCAGGCGGCGTCGTTTTGCTTCTTGATGAAATTAGGAAGTTGCTCACGAGTCTGTTAGTTAGTTTTGTTAGTGTTTTCTATAAAAGGGTGGAATGGTGGATTATTGATCATCTTATTGAACTGCCATTGTAAGGAGCTTGGGGATTGCTCGAAAATCTCTCAACTAGTTCAATAATACTGTGATTCATTTTTGTGTCCTACTTCTCTCACTACAAGAAATATGACTTTTTGCGGCGATTTTGTCTGTTGGAAATAAAATCGCCGCAAAAAGCCTTTAATTGCGACGATTTCTACATCGTCGCAATATTTTTTTCATCAAGTTTATAAAATGGTCTTTTGCAGCGATTTTTTTATTTTTTGTGACGAAAAAATTTCGCCGCAAATACTAAATTGGTCTTTTCCAGCATTTTTACTTTTTGCAACGGAATTATTTGCCGCAATAAGTAAAACATTTTTTGCGGCAGTTTAAAAATCGCTGCAAAAAAGTGAAAGGTGTTTTACGGCGACTTTAAATCGTCGTAAAAGGAAATATTTAAAATTAAAAGGAATTAAGCCTGCGGCCTCCTTCATTTTTCCCTCCCGCCCGATATCTCCCTCTCATTTCCCCCCTGTTTCCCAAAACCCCCCCGACGGCTTTCTTCCTCTCCGGTCTCTCTCTCTCTCTTTCTCAATGTCCGCATCTTTCTCTCTCTCTGTTTCTCTCTCTAAAGTCTCCGTGTGAGTACACAACGCCGACGGGCTGGAGTTGTTCTGCGCCGCTCATCCTCTACGCCTCCTCGGTCCTGCTCCACCACCACAACCACTATGCTCTTCATCCTGGTCGGTAGGTCATCTCTCCTCCACCGTCTCTCTCTCTCTCTCTCATCTCTATATTTTGTGCTGTAAGAGTGCGTAATAAACAAGATTATTGTGTCTTTGATGTCTGTGTTCGTGGCTTAGAGTTGTGAGGTGCTTTGTGATGGAGGTAATTCTTTAATGGATTTGGTTTATGAACATGAAGTTAGGATTTTGTTTCAATTTTTGTGTGAATGATGTTGGTGTTATACTGGCAGCTCTAGGGTTTTATTTGCTTTTGGATTTTTTTTTGGGTTTGAGAAGATTTTACTTTGCAATTGTCCTATTCATCAGTTTTTTCTTTAGTTTAGCGTATTGGGTTTGGAAAATTTGCATATTATTTTAATTTAAGAGCAGCTTGCATTAATTATCCCCAAAAGTTATTATCAAAAAAAAAAAAAGCCATGGAGTTTTGTTCTTATAAAAACCACATCATGTTCTCTTAACTCATAAATTTTATGTTGTGATAATCTTAATGATTAATTTATACATACAGATGTAGTCCAACTACAATTAGTTCTATGTATTTTGTTCGAGTTATGCACACAAAGCTGAACAAAAAGGGAAAATAGATCATAAACTAGGAATGAAGAAAATCTTTGGTGCTAAACTAATTAGTGACGAAGTTCTTTGCTTAACATGAAAACCTTATAACCAAAAAAGAGAAAAAAGAGTCCCTAACAAGACTGTCAATTCCATCTAAAAACCCTTTTTCCTAATAACTATCACTTGTTCAAAGAACTTAAATCATATCCACAAGCCACCCTGCACTTTGGCCCAATCAGCCTGCCCAATGTCATGCATATGTTCGTTTTTTCTTTAAAGAAAGAAAGGCCCCCAAAGTGAAGATGAAAAGACTGGTCTTTGCTCCTCATTCTCATAAAGTACTGTTGTGGGTTCCATCCACAGCTTGATCTGCTGATATTTCCGACCCTTCAGGTATTTTTAGATTGATTATAAGAGGATGACATGTAGTATTTTCATTTGGTATAAAAGATATTTGATGGGAAGAGGAAAAAGGAAAGAAAAGAAAAGGAGTCTATACTCCATATAATGATGTCCTTGCAGCAGTGTCATGCATTAACAGATAAGACCAAAAAATACAGCCTGCATTTGATCAAATCATGTCAACACATGGGAAGTGCATGTGGATCTGGTACTAGGATTGTCCTCTACATGATCACATGATCATACCTCTTTAACCTTCTTTCTCTATGGATTGTTTTTACCACAGTACTGCATGCTCTGGATGGATCTGCATCAATCAATTATTTGCTAGCTTTGCTTTTGGGCTATATTCTGCGAGTGCATGTATCTGCTCTGCTATGCTAGATCTGAACAGAAAATGATCAAATATATCTTAATTATATTTAATTATAATTGGTAGATGACTTTATTGGTAGATTTAATTATATCTTACAGTTATATATACATATATTATATATAAGGATCTCTCATATATTATATAGCTTGGGTATAGTTGTTTGATATAGGAATGTGATTGTGTCTCTGTTAAGTGTGTAGGATCATAGTGAAATTAATTGTGAAATTAATATCTAAAGTTGTTTTTGTAATTTTAGATCTCAGTTCTTGGATGCCCTAAGACCATTTATGGTGATCTGAAATGCAAAGAGGTTCCTACAAGTTTCGGGTTTGATACTGCTTGCAAGGTATTTCCACTCAGAATTTTATGCTATGGTTTTCATGCTTTTGATCTTTCATGGTTTCATACTACAACGATAATTATATCTGAGTTCTATAATTTACTGTGATCTCATTTACAGGAACTTGAAAATATTACTCTGTGCTTATCATTATATGATATATTTACTTTCCTGCAGATTTATGCAGAAATGATTAGCAATGTGATGGTTGATGCCCGATCAACTGGAAAGTATTATCATTGTACGTGTCGGGTTTGACATTTTTTGTAGTGTCTATTTTTTTTTTTCCTTCACTATGAAATTGCAATACATTCAAAATTATTAGCTGTGACCATCTCTACTAATATTCTTTCATAGAGCTTATTAGGAAAACTGAGCTTTTGGATGGAAAATAAGTAGAGAAAAAACTAGAACGACAAATAAATTGTAGACAAGAGCCATTATGTTTTTTTAGTTTGGCGCAAAAACCTTTCAGAAATTAGAACTTTATATGTTAAAGGGAGGTTTGAATGTTTCTCACCCCCATTATGCTCCATCTTTTGTTAGTAGAGTTTCTCCCTCAGATTTCATGCCAAACCACATATTTTTTGTCGTGTGTTGCACAACAAAAAGGCTTTTAATTTAGACTTAGCCTTGTTTGCTGTGACACGAAACACATTGAAGAAAATACATTATGATTAATGCATATGACAAGCTAGGGTTTGTATTTGAAACTAAATGCTCTATGCATAACCGGGCATGACAGCCAACCAAGAGAGACACTTGAAAATTTTGTTAATATTAAAGCTATGAAAATTGATACATTTAATGCTAACTGACTTGAAAAAGGCCGTGACAAAGTCATGGAATGGTCTCAAAAGAAATAGTTTTTGGTGTGGTGTAGTTAGTAGTGCATGGTGTGCTTTGCATCCTCACATCTATTCTAGCCGCATCATTAATCTCCACCTTAGCTACCTTTTCTAATTCAGTTTGCATCGAATGCACCAACTTTATGGCTGTGATACCAGTCATGGAAATTGAATTGTAAACATAATAGGTTTAGTTGTGGTGTTGTTCTTGTAAACATACACCCTCGTATCTCTTCAAGCCATTTCAAACTTATCTCATCCAATGATCATCTGGTTTTGTGGTTCATTTAAGCAAAGTATTATTTATTGGGCCCATGTTTGCAGTTGTACCCGAAGGGCTTCCCTTTATTCTAGTATATCCAGTTTCTTTATTCTACATGACACTTTACTTTTTATTTTTTTGATAGGAACATGACACTTTACTTGATACTCATTATAGGCTTATGTTTCATTGATCAAAATTTGTTTTTCATGCTTCCAACTTCTACCAGCAAATTAATGCTTCTAACTTTAAAAGCTGAAAAAATGAAAAAGAAATTAATGCTTCTAACTTTGCAGAGTAGTAGGTGCAGAGATGCCCTTGATAATCATTTTACTTGCAAACAGCTTGAAGATATCAGCTGCCATTAGTACTATTGTCAATGTATCAAATCGACATCTCAGTTTCAGAAGTAAAACATGCACATCTCAATTTCAGAAGTAAAACATGCACATCTCAATTTCAATTTTTTTAATTTCTCAGTTTTAATTGTTCCTCATCTGCAGGATAGACTATTATTATTATTATTATTTTTATTATATCTTTTTGTTCATATAAATATGTGGATGTGTTGATCTTTTCTACTTGATGCTGTTAGGCTTAGCTTGACATTAGTTTCATTGTAAATAGGTAAAAGAACTAATACATGGGTGATATAGAGAATAATCGCTGTGTATCCAAAACTTGGATGTGTGATATATTTTCTCTATACTATTTTGTGCATTTTTTTTTATTTTGTGAAACATCTTTTCCGGCGAGTTTTACTCGCCGAAAATAATGTTTTCATAGCAGAAATAAATTTACGGCGACATGAAATCCCGCAAGAAATACTTCATAACAGTGATAATTTTAAATCGCTGAGAAAAATAATAAGTTATTTGCGGCGATTTATTAAGTTTTTGTGACGATACATATCGTCGGAAATAGTAGTCTCAGTGATTTCAAAGGTAAACCAGAAGGCCATTTCTGTCGATTTTTTGAACATTTCCGGCAGACCAAAATCGCCGGAAATAGTAGTTTTTTGTGACAATTTTTGCCTATCGCCGAAATTGACCAAAATGTCTTTAGGATTTCGGCGAACCCGCAGCGATTTATAAATTGCCGAAAATGATCAAATGCAGCGAGTTGAGTGTGTGATGGAGAAGAAAAAGAAAAGAAAAGCAAACCGCATAGACTTGGGGAAAAAATGGATTTGAGGTGAGGGATTTTCAGATGTGAGGAAACTGGAGGGAAAGCAAAGAAGGGAAAAAAGAAAAAAAAAAGAAACGGTCTGGCAAGAAATCGGAAGTACCAAAACGACATCGTCATCGTGCACTATCGCACCACCCCAACACCTCCACATAGTTGCCACCCGGTTCATCCACCCCACGTAAACCTCTGCCCAGACCTCACTGCCATAGTCAGCCGTGAACCCACGTCGGAAAACACCACCCTCAAACACGCCGATGGACCTCTGTTTTTGCATCTCAAAACAGGGCACTTTATCTTATTTCGGTGCCACCAGCCACGGCGAAGGGAAGCTCGGCGACGCCGACACCCCAACCTTTCCGTGACCTGCTGCTGCCCAACCACCTTGTTATCGTCGCATCTCTGCCTTCTCGTTGAGTGTTCCGTGTGTTTTCACTCCGTCTCTGTTCCTATCTCGCACATCTCTCACTCTTCGTTCTCTCTGTCTCGCTCACTCTCCGTCTCTCGCTCCTATCTCGCAATCATTTTGCTAAGGTGTTTTAAAATTTTTAATATGTGTTAATAAACTCTTATTTAATTATGATTACAGAAAATCACTTAAGTATTTTTAACATGGTATTAATTAAAGATTTATGTTAAGAGTAAACAATATTGGTGTAATGTTATTTTTACACTTTAGATATGATTTAGTCTATTAAAAATAGTTATGGTTTATTTTAAAATATTTTGGGATAATTATATTATCTAGTATTAAACTTTATAGTCTGTTTTCAATAATAAATAGGTCAGGAGAGGTGCCGTCTGGTTGACAAGACAACTCAACCTAACGCATCGGCGGCTTTCCTCAAGAACAAGGTATACGTAGGAACGCGGAGGACCCTTGATTCATCAGCAATTAGAGCATCAACAGCTCCCATAAACCAGGTTGAGGTTGAAGAAAATACCCCATATTAATGACGCTGTAAATCAAGTCACACTCACAATTACGAAACCGACACGGAGCCCCGCCGCATTTAAAGATTCTGACAAATGAACTATACGGACTCCAGATATCATAGCGACAGGCTCGATCCATTCACCGAACTTCTAGTATAAATTGTCGATCACAGGTATGAGGATATTCTCCTTAACTTTTAAGATTTCCTACTTATTTACTACACTCCAAGAATATTTACTGACTTAGGCATCGGAGACTCCCCCGGCTCCCAGGCCGCCCTCTCAAAGCCACATACACTTCTCTCTTTGCAGGGCCCGTTGTGAAGACCTGAGTTGTTAGAGTCTGGCCCAAGGGTGTGCGAAACACGACATCAACAATAAGATTAGAACTTCATATTATATTAATTAGAAATGTAACATATAATATATATAATAATAATAATATAAAAAATTAAAAATATATATGTACTGGTCCAGTTATCCTGTTCGGTTAAACCGGTTTTCAAAATATGAAAACCAGTACCACACCGATTTAAGATCGATTTTCATTTTTAAGAATCGAAATCACATTGGTTCAATCTAGTTCAACCGATTTTTCGATTTTTTTCTTACACGCCTGTTAGTAACCTCAATGTTAGTAATCCAAATATGAATCACAGATTGTAAAATTATATTTGTAAAACTTTATAATTTTATGAGTAATGATACACGTACATTGTTTAGACGTAATTATAAAAAATGGTTGTACTTATATGATTTTCTTAATTTTATTGACGAAAATGTGAGTCTATTGATCAATAATTAATAAAAACTAATTCGTCCGTGTTTGATCGCTAACACGTGTCATGTTTGCCAAGTGGTAAAAGCATCTGTTAATTGATTAAAGGTTTTTTTTTTTATTTACGAAAGTTGAAAATTTCAAAATTTTGAAATCTTATGTATATAAATGTTGCAAGTTGAAAATATCGAGGTAGCTTTTCACAAACCAAAATCAAGATCCTGAATTTGAATTTGAAATTAGCCCATTTTTTAATAATAAAGTTGTTTTTTATTATTAAAATTAATTTTGGTTAAAAAGTTTGATTTATTCTTTTAAAATATTATAGATGACAAGCGATAATTTGTGATTGTGCCATTTGTTTCTCGTTAATATTGATAGATGGGAAAGTCAAGAGAGGGACTTATTTCTAAATAACTGAAATCACAAAGTGTTATTTCTAAGAAAAAAAAAGTAAGGGAACTAATCAAAAGTCGGGTATAGCACAAGGGCATGTGACCAAATTTTTCTTATTTTATATATTTATTTATAATTTTTTAAATTGAGAAACAAGAAACTTGAAAAAATAATCTCTAGTCAAACGTACCGAGCTCAAGTCGGATTCTTCTACAAATCAAATGGAGTTTGAGCCAAGATTTTGAATACCGTTTCGGTCGAGGTATTGAAATGAGATATTTCGATACCGGTATCGTTCCGGATACTCTTTCGAAATATTTTATATATGAATAAATTATATATAAATATATATATATATATATATATAAATTATAAATAGTCGGGTCTGAATTGGAGGTCCAAAAATGACATTACAGTTTGAAGAAATGAAAAAAAAAAGTAACAGGCCGAAATTTGTATATTAATTGAAATCTAATATATTGGCCGATACAACCAAAATTCTTACCGGTACGAAATAATATTATTCTCTGTACCGGCTACATGGCAGGTACGGTATATTTAAACGGTACCGTCTGGTACAAAACGAAATCCAAAAGCTTGGTTTGAGCTGGATTGCAAAGCTAAGCTCTTATACAAACCAAGCTCGAGTTGGGTTTTTAATTAATCGAGCAAGGTCGGATAGCTTCAATTTGCCCGAACTGGACATAGCTTTATATTATAACACACATGAACAATGAATAGGTTATTACTTACTTCTTTTTAAACGGGTTACAAGCTAGGTAATGTTATGTATTGATTGCCGATTAAATTGATTTATGTTTAGAAATATGTGCAATTTTTTATATTCAATATTGTTTTTTCTTTTGATGCAGGGAGTGGGGGGTTGGAACATGGTTTTCCCATTTACAGACTAGAGACTTTATGCCATCTGGTAAACGACCTTAATATGTTCAATGATTGTTTATATATGACATCGGTTCATGACATTGGTTGCTGTATATGTTGTTCAACATGTGAAATAATCCAATATATACTCAGATTTTGATCATTTGTCTCCGAAATGGAGCTTGTACAGTGGTTATTAATGGCTCAGACAGATCATCCTGAGAAGTTCATATGGCTGGATGTGATTAATATAGAGTGAAGCACAATGTCTACTTCTCATTTACTCCTGATTTGCATATGTTACTTTTTATAAAATTGGTGTGGTACCTTTTTTACACCCTTGATCCCCGGTACAAACTACATTATTTATTGCAAAAGACCTATTGTAACACCCCACCTAATTAACTATTAGATTAACTCCTAAGCATTCAAAATTAGGCTTTTAGTTTTGGGTTATTACTTACATTAAAGTTGATAGTGAGGCTAGTCTTAATCTTAACACTTAGTACCATTAAGCTAAGGATTAGAGAAGCAAACTCATTAGTGAATTTGGTGAGGCTTTTAGGACCGTATTCATGGCCCTAGCTCAAAAAGCCTTGAAAACCAAGCTCATAAGGAATTCAAGACTTGATAGCTAGCCTTGGCCCAAGCTTAAGGAAGGCATAAGGCCTTTAGGCCAAACTTGGTGTAGAATGTACCCTTGGCCCAATTAGGCCAAGTCAAACATTTTCAAGCCAATCTTAGTGGATCTTAAGGTCTCTTTTCAACCCTAAAAATCTGGAAATGAGGCCCCTCTCATTCAAGCCCAAGAGCCCATAAGCCATAAACCCCACACACTTGGCCCTTTTAAAGCCCTCAAGGCCCAAAGTTATGTTTGGATTTATTTCACCATTCAAGACCAAAAGCCCAATACACTATACTATTGGTTTCCTTAAACCCAAATCATACCCTAAGTACCCAAATTAAGTTTTGAAAATTGGCTAAGACCATTAACCATCATACTTGAATTTAGTGAACTTTAAATCATGTTTTGAAGCTTAATTTTGTCTAATATTTTCTTAAACCTTTTAGTTCGAATTTTTTTGAATTATTACTTCATTACATCATAATTAGACCTTACTAATACCCTAGCTAAACCTCCCCACATGTCATTAAGGAAAATGACATATCAAACCCAAATCTTGCATCAATCGACTTTGTGTATTGTCCTTTGTATGCTTGGACTATTTTGCCCTTAGACCCAATATTTTTGTGATTTTTTTCCAAGGTTAATATGAGCCTTAAACACCTCATGAGACCCCTCCAAACCCAGTTTGAGCCTTGGACGAAATTAGTTACACAAGCCAACTCAAATCACCAAACCGAGTGCACCTTGGTCTAGTTTGTGTAGGAACCGATTGGGTTAGAATTTAACCAACCATCTGCCATGGTTGAGCCACCACCCCATGCCACCTCCTTCACCACCCAATCCTCAAGAGGTCCCATGACCATCATGAAGAAATTGACTCAATTTTTCCCACCCAAAACCATCCAAAACCAAAGTTCAAAACCTGCCAAATAAAACCACCTAAATCCGCCGGTTTGCAAGAGTGGTTTGAGTGATTTTCTGCCACCTAAATGATGCCCCACGATCTAGAAACCTCTACAGGACCAATGTAGCTACAGTGAAGAGAGAATCATAGTGGTTTCAGGCCACTATTCCCCCCACACAAGGTGACATAAGCCCATGGAAGCAATCTGGAAAATTTCCAAACTTGTGCACCTCCCACTTCACCCAATCACCTCGCACTAAGGCCAACGTCTCCACCCCTATTAAACCTTATAAACACCTCCCTCATTTCCTCAACACCTCAGCTCAAAGCTTCCTCTTGAGCCTTGAGAGCACTTCTCCTTCTTAGAGATCAAAAGAGTCAACTCCAGCGAGTTCTTGAGTATTCTTGTGTAAGGCTGTCTTGAGTGCTTGGAAGGCCACGAGATTTGTAAGTTTTCTTTCTTTTGATCTTAGTCATCATTTCAAGCTTTGTTTCCAAGTGTTGGTACGAAATTTGGTTGAGTTTTGATAAGGTTATCATGCTTAGTTCAAAACCGAGTCAATTAAGAGATTGTTTGAATGATTAAATGATTTTAAGTGTAATTTAGCTAAGGCATGTCTTAAGTAAGATTTGATATGATTTATCATTGTCTTAACATGATTATGGAAGGTTTAAATTGTGGTAAGACGCATGTCATGGTAGGTTTTGAATCTATCTTGTTTTGATCATCAAGCATGTATTGGTTTTGAACATATTGGTGATTAAGGATTTCTTAGCCATGATTAAGTGTTGGGATGAACTTGATTATCCCATAATTAGAATTCATTATGTCATTAAAGATGTTAGTGTTCATATGTGATTAAATAAAATCACATATGCATGCATTTATAAGGATCAATAGTTGAAAACACACTTGGGCATCAACTAGGATGCATGCCACAGGTTGGGACTGTTTGGACAAGTTCCACTTTGATTTTTGAAGATCCAAGGGCATAGATGGTTTTAGAATGTCAAAAATATGAAGTCCATAAAATTTAGTTAAATTTGGAGTTCGTTTACAATTAGTGAAAATTTAGGGCCTAAATGGCAATTTTTTAAAGTCTATGAGTATTTTTTTTAAATACCTACTTTTTGAAGCCTTTGTTTGTGAACATTATCCATAGAAGTATTAATCCTAATTTAGTATGCACTTGATTTACGCAGCTATGGCGTTATTTTCAAATTACTTAGGAAGTTTGTAAGTTGGCCTCTAACTTACACCTTGATAGATTATTTATTAATTATTGATAAATATTACATTCATATTTCAATTATCATTTTGAGCATAAAATATCATATTATATGATACATTGAGTGCATACTTACATGACATGTGAGATTTTCACCATTTTTAGCATATTGCATATAAATATCATTTTCACATGAAAACTTGCTACATATGCACATGTCATAATACATTTTTCAAGTATAGCATAAAAATAATTTTTGTCACAATCCCAAAGGCTAGGATGGGAATTATCCTAATGGAACTCCTATGTCCACTCTGAAGTGTTTAAGAATTGAGTGGTAATCTCTTAGTTGACAAAGAACAGTCAACAGGCTTCGAATGGGTACTTTTTAGAGAATGCCGGAGCAAAGTCAACGTAGTTTATACGTGAGTTGTACTACGGTCACCGACAGGTACTCACAGTACATGTGAGGAACTGTGACGTTACCACACGTTATAATTATGAATTGCTAATAATGATGAAAGTTATAATGAAGTTATGTTTTCAAAAATGATGGCAAAAATGTTTATTGAAGGAAAACATGTGTCTCCATTTTTCTAAAATGTTGAGGAATCTGGATGGGAGACATGCATACTAATTTTCTTCATGCATTACATATTTATCATTCTTCATGCTTAATTTATTTTTGTGCATGTTGGTTGTTTAACTTACTGAGATTTCAAGTAAATCTCACCCTTTGTAGGACTATTATCATTCAACTTGTAATGATAGAAGTTGTGTCAAGTCTTGAGGAGATCGAGCTAGATGAAGAGCTGGATTCGACTAATTTAGGAGGAGTCGGACCTTGAGAGGAGATTGGATTTAATCATGATGTTTATAACTCAAGTCTTTCATGCTTTAGATCGCATAAAGAGAATGATTTGACTTTAACTCTTAGTTGTACTAAGTCTATGCTACATTGGTATTTTTAACTTAATGATTTCTAATGAAATTGGGATATTTTTAGTTATTCTGGCATATTTTATACTTACACCTTTCATTTCCGCTGCGATTATTGCATACTGCTAGTTGCATACTAGGATTGCATTGCATATTAACTATCATGTACGGTGATATGTAACCTTGTATTGCATGTCCTGACGCTTTGAATCTCCTTTCAATCCTGAGCGGAGGTTGGGGGTGTCACACCTATATACCTCTATATACCTATTATGGACATATTTGGCACTCAACCTCTAGGAATCACGCGACCCGAGTACGGGTATACAGGAACTGACGGGACCGATCATCTCAGACTGGAACCGATGGAAAACTGGTCGACCGGCGGTAGGAAATACAAGAAATTGACGTCGACCGGTTCGAACCCGATCTGAACCAGTTTCAAACTGTCGAACAGGCCGTTATAATATATAGATATATATATATATATATCTTAAAACGATGTCGTTTCACTTAAGTGATTTAAACTGTTTCGTTTTACACGTAATGCATAGAAAAAAAATATATAAGTGACATGAGGACGTCGTTTGGATTTAGGGCTAATACCCTCTCGCCTTCCCCCTCCCTTTTCTTCTCCCTAATTTCTCTCAGACTTTCTCTCTCCTCTCTTAGACTCACACGCAACAGTTGTCGCCCTCTAGTAGACTCAAACGGTGAAACTCTTCTATCAGTCTCTCACGCCGCACAACCTCCCCCTCTGACAGTTCTCCGTTTGGTGACCGAGCACTCTCATATCTTTCCCTCTCCTCCATCTCTCACGCTGCGCGACCTCTCCATCTAATAGCCTTTTTTTTTGTAAGGTTGTCAATGACTCAATTTATTATTTAATCATCTTTGTTAATTGTTAATTTTTTTCATTATAATTTACAAGTTATGTCGTTAACCTGTTATGGAGTTATCGGTTTTTACAATTTTTTATGTTTGAGATACTAATTTTCATATTACTTGATGTTAAAATTATTTATTTGTGTATGTACAGACATTATAAAATTTTTGGAGCAAGTTCTTGGGACTGTGAATAGTATACCGAGAGCTATACCCGAATCTCCATTATGAGTGTTCTTAACATGTTCGATTTAATATTTATTTTGCATGAAAAAATTTATTATTGTTAATTTATGATATTCTAATTATGTTGTAAAAATAGTTTGATATAAATTGAGGAAAGATGGGTGTACTAAAATCTAGATTAGAGTCTTAGACTTGTGATGTTTGCCATATTGCAAACTAGCTACTGTGTAATTGTAATTTGTGTTATGTACTATGTAGTATGTACATGTAACATTTATGTTTTGTTTTATAAATCAGATGGATTCTTCATTGACTCCAATTGATGTTGATTCAACTAAACCAACCATTAACTTGTGAGATGATTTGAGGGAGACCCAAACATCAAGACTTCTTAGTGCCCCTACCCATAGTACTTGTCCACTACCTAAAAACGAAAAGGGAATGATCCATCGGTTGTTTAAGATCATTTTACGAAGGTGGAGGATTGTCTTGTAGATGATCATAAGGCTAAGTGTAATTATTGTGACAAAATGTACGCTTGTCACTCAAAGAGGAATGAAACTTCAATCATGCAAAACCATTTGCTTTCACGTCCTAAAAACCCTCATAAACATGGGTCTTTGGATATGTACAAAAAAATAATGACAGGTGAGGCAACACCTGAGAAGGGGGTTGGAGAGAGCGATGATAGTACAATGTCTTGTAACCTAAGAATATAGTAAAGAGACTATGAGGTTGTTAATTGCAGAGATGATAATTACCGATGAGTTGTCATTTAGAGTTGTTAAGGACAATGATTTAGAGAAGTGTGTTGGTCTCTTGAACCTCGGTTTAAAGCGTCATGTCACATCACGATTGCAAGAGATTGTATGAATTAGAGAAAGGGAAAGCTAAATAAGGTGTTTAAAGATTGTGGCATGAGGATTTTGTTGACTACCGATACATGAACATTGGTACAAAATCTAAATTATACGTGTTTGATTGCACACTTCATTCATAGAGATTGAAAATTGCATAAAAAATATTCATTTTTGTTTAATCCCTAATCATCAAGGGAGATACTATTGGGAGATATGTTGAGTCGTGCCTCCTTGATTGGGGCATTGATAGGATATTTATTGTAATTGTTGATAATGCAAACTCAAATGATACTATAATTTCATATTTGAAACAGTTTTTTAAAGGGAACGTATTGGAGGAAAGTATATGCACATGAGATGTTGTGCTCATATTTTGAACCATATTGTGAATGAGAGTTTGAATGAGTGTAATGACGATGCGGTTAGATATCTGCGCTCATCCCCTGCAAGATTAGATAAGCTTAGGAGATATGCAAAAAAAAGAAAAAATTGATTGTAAGAAAATGTTGTCTCTTAATGTACGAACTCGATGGAACTCAACTTACAGGACATTGGAGGCAGCTTAGAAGTTTGAGAAGGCTTCCGGACGGATGGAGAGTGAGGATTACAATTTCCTCTCTTACTTTGGTGATGGACACATGGGGCCTTCTAAAACTAAGGAATGGGAACAGTGCAAATGTTTGTAAAGTTTTTGAAGATGTTTTATAATGTCACTACTAGATTTTTTGGGTCTTTATAAGTCACAGTCAACACTCATTTTCTGGAGATTTGTGATCTCCAAAACGAGTTGATTATGCTGAGCGAGAGTGATAATGGTTGTTTGAGGGGCATAGCCATAAACATAAGAACGAAATATGATAAGTATTGGGGGTTATTAAATAGGATGAACCTATTGATGTTGATTGCATTTGTGCTTGGTCCACATACTAAGTTAAGACGTCTTATTTTTTCGAATCCTATTTTTTTCAAAAATATTGTTGTAAGTATTTTTGTTCATTCCTCATTTACTCCTGATTTGCATATGTTAATTTTTTTATAAAATTGGTGCGGTACCTTTTTTACACCCTAGATCCTCGGTACAATTTCATTATCTATTGGGAAAGACCTAGATACCTCTATATACCTATTGTGGATGTAATTTGCACCCAACCTCTATGAATCACATGACCCGAGGGCCTTCATCTAGAGGAAGTAGGGCCACCCCCAGCGAATCCTCTAGTGATGGTGTGTATTTCCCAGAGGGGAGCGTTGCTTCGGTCTTGACTTCGGCGAGTGTCTCAATCGAGATTTTCTCTTGAAATCCTTCTCTTCCTCGAGCTTTCACTCATCTAACGTCTCCACTTTAAATTGTCTTATTTCGCTTGCCCACCTCGGGGCCATTGAATCCCAAGCTACAAAGCACTCAAGCTCACCGTTGTCTTGCGTGCCTACCTCGAGGGCGGCTCCTTTAAGGGTTAAAGGGAAAGCTTGACACATACTTTCTCCAGAGAAACCGTGGAGTGTCATGTGTGCTTTGAACGTTTCTAGATGTTCAAGAATATCCTTCGATCCGTCATACATTTCAACCAATGGAATATTGAACTTCGGCGGGAGCAAGATTGCCATGATTTCAGTGCTATACGGCAAGTCGGTTCTAGTGAGGAGCTGGTCTACCTAGGTTGTGGTAGATGCGCCTATCTTTCGGGCCATGTCTTCGTATTTGTCCATGAGGCTTCATAGGTTGCGGTGCATTCTTCTCTTCTCCTCATCGCCTCTGAGTGATTGTTCCATACTCTATGATTCCGTCTCCATTCGATCAACATGGCTTGGTTATTATTGGTTTTAGATGGAAAAATGGTTAAGATACATAAATCCGAGTTATGATTTAAATTGGTTAATAGCATGGTTTATACTTAATTTTATAACTTGTGATTTAATTGGATAATGTTCATTCACATGCACAACATATTTGTGATATTCTAATCTTCCTTTTTATTTTATTTCTTTTCTAATTTCTATTTTTTTTATAGGCAAAGAAATGAAAAGCATGAAAAAAAAAACACACATTTGCATGCGGGCCCATTTTTCTTTTCGTTTGGGTTTTGACCCAACACACATTTTTGAGTTTGGACGACGCGAACGAGAGAGGATTTTTATTTTCTTTTTCTTTTTCATTTTGAACAGCTTGCTAGAAACGGAGCACAAAGGAAAAGAATGCCGCGGCTTGAAGAACCTCAAGGGGTCCAAATTGCAGCTTCTCCAACCTCCTCCATTGCTTTCCATCTTCATCTCCATCCATTTGACTTGCTCTTTTCTTTCCCTAATCTCTATTTAATTTTAATCTGAAATTTATAGTGTATTTTTTAGACTTTTAATTTAGAATCATTTGATTTTGGATATTTTATTTTCAATATGTTTAAGTTTGATGTAGTTATTTTTCTTGCTATGTTAAGCTTTTGTTTAACAGTGATTACAATTGCTATGGATTGATTTTGAGAATTTATGATTTGAATACAAGTATGAACTCTAGAATCTTGATTTTGGGGCTTTTCAATTTTCGGTTCGTATTTTGTCAATTACTTTCTAATCTAGTTTAATGTCTCGCTTAGTTTTATTAATCTCTTAGTTCCATTGCATATTAGATTGATTAAAACTTAATTAGAACTAAAATAATTTCGGTTTTATTAATTAATTTTCTAATTAATTGAGATTGTTTAGCTTAGTTGGTTCATTGATTGTTAATTTCAATTTTGTTAGTCTTTTACATTTCATTCCAACACTCAAAAAAAATCTAAAAATATGAATCAAATCCATGACTTGTGCCCTTTTTATTCCCGTTGCACTCTTCCATTCATTGCACATACCACCACTTTTATTTTATCTTCATGAATATTTTCACCATTTTAAACGAGATTGATTTTAAGTAACTTTTCATGAGGAGACGATCTAGAAATTTATTCCTAATTATTACGCGACATCCTCCTGCACTTGGGACAGCCTTTGTGCTGCTAATTTTTTAGTGAGTCAAGTTGCTTGAGAGCATGTCGTAGTAGGAATGCAAAAGACACACTAAGAGGTAAAAGAAATATCCCACAGGCAGCACCAACTATTGTGAATGTGTTTTGCACCCGTCAACACCTCCCACAAACCTGCACCAAGAAACTCCAGGAAGGCCTTAAGGGTATTAGGTGCCTCCAATGTCTAAGTCAGATGATTGACATAATCATTAAGGGCTCTCCAAATTCAACTTTTACTTACCTTGGTTATGAGTTATCTCTGTTATTTATAAGGTTGAGGAAGATAGGCTAAGGCCCGTGCAACTGTTGCTTAAACTTCTCTTTATCCTTTTCCTCTCCCGCCCAGGGTGCTTATCCCAATGGGAAGTATTTAAATTTCCCTGTTACGGTTGTGTGGTCGAATCTTCCTCCAAACATATTGGATGGTTTGGGGGCTTATCGTTATCTCCCAATTAGGCTGGATGGACCTCGATGTATGGATTATCTACATTAGCCCCTGGGCCTTATTGGCATGTGAACTAGCCCATCATGAAGGAGGATGGCGCCCTTCCAATACCATATACCATTTATATGACATAATATAATTTTTAAATTAAATTTTTAAATTTCAAACTTACAAATCAAATTATGTCATGTAGATAGTGTGTGGTGTAGAGTCTTTAGAATAGTATTTCACTTCACGATTTCATGGACCTGTCAAACCATCAACATTTTTTGCCATTCACAAGAGAAATTTAATTCACAATTGTAATAATACGTACACAACCCTTTTTTCAAACTATTTATATAATCATGTTTTAAATTGACAATGTTTTTATAAAATAATATTACTTTTATAAGTTATTTTATAAATATCTTTTGTTTAAAACAAAATTGTTGAAAGAGTTGTGAAAAGAATTATATGTGTATTATTTTTCAAAAAAATATATGAAGCCAATTGGATTGAAAAGTAAAAAAGCTAATCCCCTAATATTAAATGGAAGTTGGCATAATTTTGAAAGCATTAGGTTTCGTTTGGTTACTGAACTCAACTTAGTTCAGCCTAATTTTAAGTTGAGTTTAACATCTAAACACTCAACTCTCAAATTACTAAACTTATCACAACTCAAAACCTTCTTACACATAGGACCCACAACATTTTTCAACTTAAAATATATTTATACATGAGACCCATAATCTTTTTTCGACTTTCCATAAAAAGTATTAAATTCATCTTAATATCCAAACACATTTTAAACTCAATTTAGATGGGTCTCACATCTCTTCACTACTCAACTTATTATTATTCATAAAGAACTCAACTCAGCTCAGTTCAGCTCAACATCCAAACATAGTCATTGGCCTTACAAGAGTTACTCATGTACACCCACGACCGCATCTTTCATCTTCTCTCTCATGGTTTTGGATTAAACGTTAAAATGCCCTTTGAAGTTTGAAATTTTGTGACAAAATCTATCACAATATCTACTACAATGTCTTCTGGTTTCCTAACTCATTTATTTTCTAATTTTATAAACAAATTGATTACTTATAGCTATTGAATTTTAAATTAACTTCAATGAATCTATAAATTATGATCTAGATGTTTGAACTTATCTGGACACACTAACATATCAACATCAAGAGAATAAGAAGAGAGAAGACTTAACTAAGATGCTAATAAAATTGTGACTCTCTTGAAAGTTTTATTTATGAGGTAAAGACCAATATATGTCACTCAAATAGATATATTATTATTAAAGATTCACATGTTCCTATCCAAATTATGGAAGACACACGTACACATAACCCTATCCGAGTGAAAGTTTAGTATAAGTTGTATGATCTATTTTATATGTCTATCTTTCTCATATAAAAATTTTAGAATTTGGAAGTCTGGGTACTTATAGAATACCTCATGTATTCTCATAATACTTTACTACTATTCATTATTTTATTATTACTTTTCACCTACTTTTCACTAGTATTCACTACTATTCAATATTCTATCATTAATTTTTCATTACTTTTTTACTACTATTCATAGAATACTTGAGAATACCCCACTATCCAAACTCATAAATCTTATTTTATGAGTAATGCTAGAGATAGTTGTAGGGTTTACAAGTCACCCGCACTCCCTTTCAAAAAAGTGAAGTCCACCATGAAAGAGTTATTTTTTTATATGAGTCTCAGATTTGTCTTATTTTTTTCAAATGGAATGCACCAAACTTGCATAGATATACACTAGGATTATATAAATCATTTATATTTTTTCATTATACTATTGCTTAGCTTGAGCTTACCACTAGTTAATTTAACTAAGCACCCACTAATCTCACAAACCGGAAAAACCCGGAAAAGCAGGAGCTTCACGAACGTAGGGAATGGGACTGAAATCACATCAATCGACAATTATTATAATCACTTAATCCGTGTTTTAGGGGAAGCTGTAATTTAATTGAGCAATCACTGTAAACTCCCACTACATATTTTATGTCTTTAATGTATAAAGATTTTAATCCAGCTTTGTCATTTTTCTAAGGTTAAGAAGGGTTTCTTTTGAGATAAGGTAAAATAAAGGTTAATTTACTCGAAGATGCTGGTGGCAGTTGATCATTACAAATATTAAAAATGCAAGTTGTCCCATTAATTGATGGGCATTTTGGACCACTTTCTTCTTTCTTTCTTTTTTTCATTTTCTCGTCAGTCACTATTTACTATCTCACACCAAATACTTTATGAAAAAAAAATTATCAGGTGTGAAATGTAGAACGTGGGATAAATAGTAACTGATGTATAACAAAATTCTAAAAAAATCATCTTTTTTTACTATCCAAACCTTAGGTTGCGTTTAGGTAATACGGTGATCTCAGATATTCTGTGAATAGTAGTGAAAAAATAATTATAAAATATTAAATAGTAATAAATAATAATAAAAAATAATAATAAATAGTTGAAACTGCACGTTAGTTTTTTATATAATTGAAGTTCCTAAATTTCTGCACTCTTATGGCCAAGTACATAGAATATAATTACAAAATACGTTTTTTTAAGGCACAACTCTTTTGCTCATTGGTTGATGTGCACCCTGGCGTTGACCTGAAAGTAATTTATTTGTTATTAGTATTGAATATTACTAGAAGAGTAGTGATATTTTGTATAACATTTTGCATAATATTTTGTATAACACATGTTATAAAATAAGAGTATTTTTATAAAATGATGTTAATTTTATAAAATATTTTACAAAAATACCCCTCCTTTTAAGCATTGTTGTATAAAATATTATATAAAATATTGTGAATTTATCATTTTTCTTACTAGAATATGGACCGTTGATTTTATTGGATCGATGTTCAAATTTAAAATGGTAATTCACACATGTAATTAATACAATTAAAAATTGTACGTTTTAAGAATAAACAAACTGAAGCAACATGGTGAGTTGAGCATTAGAAAATTTAAAATTATATATATATATATAGTTGTAGACCTTACTTTAATCTAGAAAAATAATGCACATGAATCTTTTCATGAAATGGTCCTATAATGGTGCTAGCTTTAGCCACTTATTCATGAATAGTAGTGTTACAGTCACAAAGGGATTACACAAAAGTAATCTTATAAACTGACATAATTTCATGTGATTCGTCAGATTTGCTTTACAATAAAAATAACTTTACAATCTAACAAATCATATTAGTTTATGAGATTACTTTTATGTAATCAATTTATGGTTAGAGTATTTCTCATCCATGAATGCTTTCATGTGTTTCAAAGTCCTTTTCTTCAACCATCAAGGGTGTTGCGGCACAAGCTGAGTCCTATTTCGTGTGATTCGATGGATGTAATAAGTTCATGCACTCATATTGAACTATAAAAAATACGTTTAAAAATATAAAAAATGAAGACTGAAACTCTAGATCCCCTTTACCCTTTTGTATTTGTGTTTTTAATTTTTTAATAAACTATATAGTATCACATGGTGGTACCACATCAAGATAATCATCTGAATAGTAAATTTTAGATTGTCAAATAGTATTATTCTTTATATTTTTATGGAGACACGATATTTTTTTTATTGGTACCGGTGTCCAAAAACAATTTCTTGACTAATCTCGGTGCACAAGCTCTTAATAAGGAATTTTTTATAAGTATATCTCAAATAATTTAAAAAAAAATCACAATCCGATAACCTCTCAAGATTATTTACATAAGAAAATTTTGAATCTTAAACAGAGAGTATATCCCAAACTTATGACTTTACCACTTCAGCCAAACCTAGGTTGACACGATATTAATGAGATAAGACCGATATTGATTCTCTCTATATACTGTTCTTTTTGTGAGTGTGTGCAGTTCCCCCTGGAGACCATCTCCCTAACTGATATAAAATACTTCCTTTTTTTTCCTTATTTCCTACCTCTTTTATTTAAAAAAGTGATAATTTAATAAATAAAAAGTTTATAGAATTTAATAAAATCCTAAGGAATCTTGATTCCAAAATAATATTATAATAATGGAAATACTTTCTATATGTTTAAAGCTAAAAAGAGGCCGAGTAGGCTTTACTAAACGACATTGTGCTTTGGGAAGCTTTTGCTTTGTCACCGTGCGAAATAGAAAAGTTGGTTATAAAGCCTTATAGTTTTCCTCCTTTCTATAATCCTCTACTCCTCTTGGTTATAAAAAGGTGAGATGGATTAAGTCTTTGTTAAATTATCACAAAAATAAGTTTACAAGTTGACGTGAGTTGATGTAATACATTAAATTATAAAATTATTTTTATTGTAAAATAGATCTAACGTATTATATAAAATATCATATAAGTTTGTGAATTTACCTTCTTCTTTTTTTTTCCTTTTTTTTTTTTTTTATAGTTGTACACTTCTCTTACTCAATTATCAATAGGTTCAACAGCCAACCAGTTAACACCAGCACAAAATAATAAGCTCCTTTAGGACCACATGGTCTTCAAATTGTTCTATTGTATATATTTTTGAGTTGAGAAATGCTCGGCCGATGGTCTTTCGAGCATTTGGACCGATTGGTGCATCTTTGTTTTTTGTTTTTCCTTTAGATATTAAACTCTATTTAGATAGTAAAAGTGATTCATTTTATCTAATTTTATCATTATAATTTTTTTAAAATTTTCATACAAAATATAATAATAATTTAATTTTTTTAAATCACAAAAAAATAATAATATTAAAAAATAATATTCTAACAATATTTTATTTAACTTTTAACTTATATATCAATTCATATCATCTTAAGTAACTATTCAAACGGTATCTAAGAAATTCACTATTTTTTTAAATATTAAAAAGTGTATTTCTTAGAAGAAAAAAAAATTAATCGTTGCATTCTATCGGTCTGTCTTTCAGGAAAAGGCCCTTGCAACGTGGCTAATGGTCTTCATCATTCCTGCTAAAGTGATGAGCAGCTGTGATCTGTCGTACCCATGTTTTTGTTCTTGGTTGGTACTTACAAAAGATATATATATATATATATATATATATATATATATATATATATGCAAATATGGAACTTTATAGGCAAAGTTCCAAAATGGCGGACAGGGAAGAGAAGAATAAGGCCTAGTTTTTTTGGTTGTTTAAAAAAGATAAAGGAAATCCATATTTAATAGACATCCATGTCTATCCAATTATTGTCAATTTTTTTTTCCAATTTGTTAGTGCTCACATAAATTATTGGGATGTATTAAGTAACATATTTAAGTACTTGTTTCCATTTAAAAAACTATTATAATAATTGTTGATGTCATGTTTCGAAGCTTGAGCAATTCCGTGACGAGTCGATTTGTTCATGCAAATATGGAGGAATGAGGGCTCGGGATAGTGAGAAACACCTCTAATACCAAAGTCAGTTTGGGTTTTTAGTCTATAATTTTAGGGAGCTCAAATGAAAGTGCTTATAGAGTTTTTTACCCCCTCAAATGGGGTATATATACCTGGTAGGAGTGGTCCCCTGGCAAGCCGATCGTGGTGATGTCGCTCCGTACTCAGGTTGTGCCCTCTTTCGACGTCCAGCCACATGACAAGTCATCCATGCCTGATCGTGGCTACCGCTTACAGTCCAGGGTTCACGTTGTGGCATGTCCGTCTCTGACCTTCATTAAATGTGGCGTGGCCTCGGCCTGGCTCGCCCACCTTTCAGGTTTTTCCAACCATCGGTGTCCAGAGACCAGGGTTTTCCCTGACCCTATGTGTATGGATTGTCGGCCAGTAGAGCTATCAGGCCTTCTCACTCAAGGGTTCATGTCTCGCGCGTGCGACTTTGCTACTTCTTCCTAGCCCGACCCATCCTATCATTTCATATAGATTTCCTACTGCTGAGCTACCCTTAGACCCATCGGTGCCTCATGGGTTGGACCCGTGTGGTTTGGCCTGACCCTAGAAATGGCCTCCATCACAATACCCCGCGAATTCTCACCATACACATGTCGTGAGAATTCAAAATGTTTCTTTCTGCATTTCTCAGGTTAGTTCCCCCTTGTGCACGTCTGCCACCCCGTGACGTTTGGTTGCATCATTAATGACTTGACGACGCCTCGGGTTCTTTCCACCCCTTCATTATCCGACGGTTTGGGGTAGAGGGAATTCAGCCCACACGCTAGTCTGCATATTGGACCTTGCTTCCCACGAGCCTGTCACTTGCTCTTTACGCTTTCGTCGATTTGCATCAGTTAGGTTCCACAATGCCACTCCGTGTGTTTCTCGAGACCTGGCACGTCCCTTGGGCTTCTGGCTCAAGGTCATTTCGTTGTCTGCAGAATGCCAACCATCGCGTCCTTCTCTATATAAAGCCCCCCTTTCTCCCATTTTCTACCAAATCTACTTCTCATCCTTCTGCATTTTCCTTCGGGCCAATTTTCCTAGTTCCTCCCCCTTCACTTTCTTGCTTCATTCCTTCTTCCCTCCAGTTTCCAATGGCTCCCAAAGAATCTTTCGACGCTCAATATTTGTACTTCGTTGGACGGAGCTGGGAGTTGCCAATCTCTACTGATGACCTCTGCATGCTGAGGAGGGCGTACAACATTCCAGAGTCGGTGGTTCTGGAGATCCTTGGGCGTCGCGTAGCCATGGTGGACTCTACACGATGGCATCTCAGGTTGCGCTCTACCCCTTGATGTTTATGAACAGTTTTCGTCTTCCGTTCTGGCACCCCATCCAGGACGTTCTCAACTTTCTGGGGTTGGCCCCGGCATAGCTCCACCCGAATGCCTGGTGGCCTCTGGTTGTCAGCTACATGATCTTCCGTAGGGTGCATAACTCTGATTTGGAAGAGTACCCTGATTTGACAGCTCGGGAGTTTATGTCAATATATTGAGTGCTGCATCTAGACAGGAGCTTGTGTAGCTTCCAGGTGCGCTCATTCGAGAAGCACATCGCCAATTTGGAAAAATGGCACTCCCACATCAAAGACTGGCCTCGGCGGTTCTTTTTTATCTTCAACTCGGGATGGGAGTATCCACGGGCGAAGAAGAAGTTTACTAGGAATTTCCAATTCGGGCCATCAAGTCGTATGTGCCTAATAACAAGAGCCTGTCCATCCCCCGCATCGACATTGAGACTGATGTGGTGTTGACCGAAGCCAACATTGTGAGGTTTATGTCCGCCCCCGACCGTTCATTTGTGTTGGATCTGGATTTCTTGAAGGATTCCTCTTCTCCCTAAGGTCGAAAATGCCATTCCAGCCCTCCTTTGGCCGACAATAAGGAGAAGTGGCGCCGGACGGGCCGTGACAACGTTTGTGGGGCATCTGGGGGTGAGGCCAGGGGCTCTCCTTCTCATCCTATCCCCGGAGGTGGCGGACGGTTAGGCCACGCTGAGATCCTAGTCTCCTCCTCTCGTCTGACCCCTACGCAAGAGGCACAGCCCCCCGTTCGTGCCTCCTGTGGCCTCGTCGACCTTGGGTTATGCTGTTGTTAAGGAGGAAGGTGATCAAGACCTTTAGATGGCCTTCTTCAACGCCTTTATCAAACCCACACCCCGCGGGCCTAAATTGGAGGTCCGGTCATTCTGCTCCTCCGAAGAATCACTCTCACTAGAGGACTCCATTCTTCCAACCGTTGTGATGGAAGCCCTCTCTTCTCCCGCTGGTCCCAGGTCGATTGACCGAGAGGAGGCCTGGCCAAGTTCTCCTTTTGCCATGGAGTTGAGTGATGACTGTGTGTCTATCCCATCGCCTTCCCTCGGCCACTCCCTGGATCCAAACTTTGGCTCCTGCTTGGCTTCGGATGAGGTGGTGTTGCAGTCTCCCCCTTTGGGCGAATCGGGCTTTCCTTGGCGGGATCGGGACACAGACCCCTCCTTCGAATCTGCTTCAGACACATTTGGGCCCTCATGGCAATTGGGGGGCATCAGACCGTCCCCTTCTGCTAGGATAGAGAGCCTTCAAGAGGGCTCGAGCTGAAGCGATTGATCGAGAGATTCAGAGGTTAAGGGCCCTCTTCACCCCAGGTATCTCTTGTTTGCACTTTGTTCATTCCTCCGAAACTTTTCTCCTCTTAACATTACTTGTGGCACAGGCTGCAGACCAACTGGCCAGTATGATCATGGAAAATCGGGCACTATGCTCTCTGGCACTTCTTGCCCGTATCGAGGTTCACAAGTCAAACAGAGAGGTGCAGGAAGTGACCCTCGAGCACGACGCCTTGGTAGAGGACTTGGACACTTTGAAGGAGTGCAACAGGCTCTTACGAGAGAGGGGCAGGGAGCTCCGAGACGAGAAGACTCTTGTGGAGGGCGAGTTGGACAAGACTAAGGAGGAGCTTTCTCGAGTCATGTCAGAGTGGAGGCGCCTCAGGGACGAGCGCGCCGAGTTCAGAGAGACTTGCGGAGGCGAGAGGAGAAGTTAGAGTTGGCACGAAGAGGGCTCCTGGAGCACTAAGGAGAAAGGGACCATCTGCTTAAGGAGCATGCCTCGGATGCCATTGTTGAGGTCTGGGTCGAAGTGTTGTACTCGGTAAGTGGGCATTTCTATTTCCATCGGGATCACCGCCTCGCTTCTACAAGTGAGGGCAAAAGGTGTCTCTCTCGTGGGGTCTAAAAAGTCATTCGGTAGGACCATAGCACCTCCGGGAGCTCTTCTGCCCATCTTCTTTTCTGCTATCCCAACCTTTTCTGTTAAGATGCCCAACAAAGTTTTGTTGGTCGCCTCAACTTATCTGTTGAACTACAGATGTCCTAGAGATGAACCATTCGGGCAAGATGCACCTTATGAGGGGTTCAGAGAAATCCCTTTTGTACAGAACACCTCCCAATAGCGTGAACCACACACCTCTATTCCTGACCTTCCGTGCCTACTCTTGGTCGTTCGGGACTTCGCCTTCATTAAGGAACTTTACAATGTCTGCATCCCACTAGGATGGTGTTGGGGAGACAATTGACACTTCAATCTCGATAGCCGGGACATCGACTATCCAGATCACGGTACATTCGGGGAGGGGGAGCTCTTCCAGTCCCGAGCCAACCGTTGCTAACCGGTCTGCCTATCGTGGCGAACTCTCCCAACACCTGGCTGACAACCACTTGGGAACTGGCTTTTACTTCGACTTCGGTTGCTCCCAGCAACCTGACCACCGACATTTCTGCTAGCAGTGCCTCGAACTCAGCCTCATTGTTAGTTGTCTTGAAGGCGAGCTTTATCGCATAGTCATGCTCCTCCCCAAGCTCAGTGACAATGTGCACCCCTACACCCCCTCCAGCCTAGCAGGACGAGTCGTCAATGTAGACCTGCCAAGTCTTTCCCCAAGGTGCAACTTGTATTTCCTCCAGGAAATTGGTGAACTCAACCACAAAGTCCACCAGCACTTGCCCCATAATCGTTGTGCGGGGAAGATACTCTATATCGAGCTTGCTTAGTTTGATAGCCCAATTCATCAGCCGGTCGGACGCATCGGGCTTCTACAAGATCTTTTTGAGAGGGCATCAGTGATCGGATAGGCTTGAAAGTACAACCTTAGCCTTCTTGCGGCAACCACCAATTCGGAAGCTAACATCTCCATTCACGGGCATCTTGCTTCGGCTCCACAAAAGGCCTGACTCGTTAATAAACGGGTCGCTGTCCTTCCTTTGCATCGCAGATCAGCATAGCGGACACGTCGTTTGACGATAAGGCGTGTGGTGATACGCCTGGTTTGGTCTGGTTGAGAAATGGTGGGTGGGCCAAGTACTCCTTCAGTTCGCTAAACGCTCGGTCGCAGTCGAAGTCCCATTCTCGTGCTTTCCTTAAGACTTTGAATAAGGGAATCGATCAGTCGATCGGGCCATGAAGTGGTTCAAGGCTACCACTCACCCTGCGAGCCTCTACCATTTCATGAAGGTTCCAGGGGGGCATTCCCACTATTGCTTCAACTTTCTCTGGATTGGCCTCAATTCCCCATTCGAGACCATGAAGCCTAAAAACTTTCCCAACTCCACTCCGAAGGCGCACTTCAGTGGGTTGAGCTTCATTTGGTAGCGTCCCAGTACTGCGAAAGCCTCTCGGAGATCAGACAAATGTTGTCAAAGTCTCGTGTTCTTGACTAGTAGGTTGTCCATGTATACCTCCATATTTTGGCCAATCTTTTCTTTGAAAATTCGATTGACCAGCCTCTAGTACATGGCGCCAGCATTTTTTAAGCCGAATGGCATGGCCTTTTAGCAGTAGAGTCCTCGGTCGGTGATGAAGGTTGTCTTCTCTCTGTTGTCCATGCTCATTCGGATCTGATTGTAGCCTGAGTACGCATCCATGAAGCTGAGTAATGGGTGGCCCGCTGTCGAGTCAACTATCAAATCGATACGAGACAAGGGGAAGTTATCCTTCGGGCAAGCCTTGTTCAGGTCAATGAAGTCGACGCACATCCTCCACTTCACACTCGCCTTTTTGACCAGTACTACGTTGAACAACCACTCAGGATAGTGGGTCTCCCTGATAAATCCCGCCGCAAGGAGATGGTCCACTTCTTCAACTATGGCCGCATACCTTTCTGCACTAAAGTTCTGACATTTTTGTTTGATTTTCATGGTCGTGGGGTCCACAGAAAGGCGATGCTCGATGATCGCGTTATCGATCCTGGGCATTTCTTTGTGACTCCATGCACAAACAATCTGATGCTCGATAAGGAGTCGCTTCATGGCCTGCCTCAACTCGGGAGCCATTTTGGTCCCAACCTGTACGGTGCACTCGGCCTCCAGTGGTCCACAGAAACCAGCTCCAAGGGTTCATTGGGCTCTGCCTACCACAGTGCCTGCTCATCTTGGACCTTTTGATCCCATTTGAACAAAGTCGATGGTGGAGATGGTCCGACAGTCTCGCGTGCTTCTTCGACTATCCTAACTTTCTTCCCCTTATGCCTTAACTCATGTGCATAACATTCCTGAGTCAACACCTACTTGCCTCGAATTTTGCCCACCCCCGAGTCTGTAGGGAACTTCATCTTGAGATAATATGTGGATGTCATCGCCTTTAGATTATCCAAGGTCAGGCGACCCAATATCGTGTTGTACGAGGAGGGGGTCTTTACCACTAGGAAGTCGGCCATCGTGGCTAAAGTTCTGGAGGCCTTCCTGGCCAGGACAAATAGGGTAATGGCTCATGTTGGTTGTACGATGTCCCCTATGAAACCCTTAAGTGGCATTGGGGCTAGGCGCAGTCGATCAGGGCTAATTTCCATTCTAATGAAGGCTTCCCAGAATAGGTGTCTGCCGAGCTAGCGTTGTCGATCAAGACTCTTAGCGTCATGAAGTCAGTTACCTACATAGTGACTACCAAGGCATCGTCATGGGGGTGGAGGATGCCCTCTTCCTCTTTCTCACTAAATGTTATGACGGCTCCCCTGTGTGTCTCCTGGCACTGGCAGCGGTCCTCCCCATCGTGAACACTTCCTCGTACCGAGCTCTATAGGCGTGGGCTCTTTGCGCTGACGAGGTGGGCTCTCCTCCCACATATCCCCCCACGATAGTGCAGATCTCGCCTACTGAGCTATCCATTCTAACCGGGCGCTAACGCTGTGGGCTCCTTTGGCCCCCTTTCTGGCCCTTTGTCTTCTCGAGCTCTCACTCCGCCGGAGCCTCAAGCGGTTGTTTGCTCGCTGTGCTGGTCGTTCGTCCTTTTAGTGTCGTTGGTCCAACAGACTCCCCATCTCTTCCATCCTCCGTTTCAGTGTATAGCAGTCCTCGGTCCGGTGCCAGTCCGTCTGGTGGTAGGTGCAATATTTGTTGTTCACCTGACCCTGTTGAGGTTCCTCCCGCGAGCTCGAGGTGCATTCACCTTCCACGTCCATACTCGTATGCGCATGTGGTGCGCCACGCACCCGAGCCAGTGCCTTATTCCTTTGCTTGACTTCCTGCACACCCTTCTTGTTCCTTTCGTGGTTCACTCTGTTATTTTGCCTTGCGGCTTTCTTATCCGCCTGTTCTAGCTCGATTTTCCGATGGGCTGTCAAAGCCTGGAGGGTGTCCTCGGCGTTGATAAAACTGTCAATTCGATCCATGAACTTTTTCAACGTTGTGGGGGTCTTTTGCGCTATCTCGATCATGAATGGATTCCACGGCCAGATTCCCCGCAACTGGGCTTTTAGGGTGATATTTTCATCTTTGTTGTCCATGGTCATGCACTCCCGATTGAATCGGGAGAGGCACGCCTTCAGGCTTTCGTCGTTGCGTTGTTTTACCATTAGGAGGTAAGCGGCCGGGCACCTCCACTTTCGGCTCGCCATGAGCTGCATTAGAAAGAGACGGGTTTAGCTCGTCGAAGCTGCCAACGGACCCTGTTGGTAGGGATCCAAACCAGGCCCTCACTGCCCCATTTAGCGTCATGTGGGCTTTGAACATCTCCAAATGTTCCAATGGGTCCTTGGACCCGTCGTACGCTTCCATTTGGGGGACCTTGAACTTGGGCTAGAGAGGGACGGCCATGACTTCCGTGTTGTACGGTAGATCTGTTCTAGTGAGCAATTACAGAGGATGACGTGCCAATTCACCTGGCCATCTTTGGGTACTTGTTCCCGAGCTCCCAGAGATCGAGGTGCATCTTGCATCTCTCTTCTTCGACCGTAGTGATATTTGAGGCATGCCGTGATTCGGCATGCTTGTTGTGGCTAGGTTTTGTTCCTTCCACCAGTTCTTCATTGGTTCTTTGTAACACGGCGTTTTCTTCTCAAAGGGCTCCCCACCTTCCCCATCAGCTTCTTTATCGTGTCTCCCATTTCAGTGAGTCTTGCCTCCATTGTTCCAAATTGATCTTCTTCTCTTCGTGAGGTTTGAAAACGCGTCATTGTCAGCATGCGAAGGACACGCTTCTATAGGATATATCGCACAGACAACGCCACTGTTGATGCCGTGTTTCACAGCCCGAGCAACTCAGCGATGGGTTGATTCGTTCCTACAAATATGGAGGAATGAGGGCTCAAGGTGGTGAGAAACACCTTCGATGCCAAAGTCATTTTGGGTTTTCAGTCTATAATTTAAGGGAACTCAAATGAAAGTGTTTAGAGAGTTTTTTGCCCCCTACGAGGGGGTATATATACCTGGTAGGGGTGGTCCCCTAGCAAGCCAATCGTGGTGATGTCGCTCCGTACTCAGGTCGTGCCCTCTTCCGATATTCTACCACGCGACAACTCATTTATGCTTGATCGTAGCAACCGCTGACAATCTAGGGTTCACGTCGTGGCGTGTCCATCTCCGACCTTCATTAAATTTGGCATGGTCTCGGTTTGGCGCGCCCACCTTCCCAGTCTATCTAGCCATCAGTGTCTAGGGACTAGGGTTGTCCCTGACCCTGTGTATATGGATTATCGACCAATAGAGGTGTCAGGCCTTCTAACTCAGGGGTCCACGTTTCGTGCGTGCGACTTTGCCGCTTCTTTTTTGGCTTCCTGGGCCAACCTCACCCTTCTTGGCCCGGCCCATCCTATCATTTTATACTGATTTCCTATTGTCGGGATACCCTTAAACCCATCTATGCCTAGTGAGTTGGGCCCGTATGATTTGGCCCGACCCTGGAAACGACCTCCCTCACAATAATTATTATTATTGAATCTTTGTCAAATACGTACTATCTCGAGCTTAAAGGTACTCTTGTTTGCTTCTTTTGTAAGAAGTCATTGATTTAAAGTAACCTTCCGTTGCTTTAGCTCGAGTTTAAAGTAGCATTATTTCTTCTTTTGGAAGAATTAATTGAGTTTAAAATTACATTTTATTTCGAGTTTTTCCAATTAATTAATTAGTGGAACATTCATTCAATCTTCAATTTGGCCGTAAATGTTAAGTTCTGGTTTGGTTTTATAGATGGTCTAACTTATTTTATTTCATGTCATCTCATATCATCTCAACATATAAACATTATTTAAATATAAATACATTTTAATTATAAATTTTTAACTTTTTCATCTAATCATTACAATTTTCTTAAACTTCTAAACAAACACACAAAACAATTCAACTTTTTCAAATCTCAAAACAAAAATAATATTAAAAAATTATTTTATAACAATATTTTAACTTTATAATTTTTTTATTTAATTTTTTTCTTTTCATTTCCCAAAATCTCATAAAATATCTTAACTCAAATCATTTCATTATTATTCACAAACTATTTTATTACTATTCACAAATTTTTTTATCTCATTTCATCTCATTTGTATAATCAAATAAGTTCTAAAAGTAATGACACACCCAACTTTTTGTATAATTATTTATATAATTATATTTTAAAATAAGAATACTTATAAAAAATGATATATTTTTATAAATTATTTTATAAAAATATTACTTATCCAAATCATGTCATGAACTATTCAAAATGAGTAATGCTAGATACAAACTCTAAATAGATAAGTTTCATATAAATTTTGTGTAAAACAATGAGTCCCACTAATAAAAAATAATTTGTATAGGACTTATCTATTTAAAACTTGTACGATTTTTCATTGAAAATACGTAACCAAATGTTTTGAACGTGGTCGGAATTGCCTGTCCTATAGGTGTTGCGAGCTATGTAATGGCCTACGGAATGCTGAGTGCACGGCCTAGAAAATGTGTACGGGCTGATGTTGCAGTTGGCACTTCGCACGAGATTCTTATTAAAATTATGAAATTCTTATTAAACTGGCCTGGTTTGTATTTAAAATTAAAATTTAAAATTTGGAAAATTTTAAAAACTTTCTATCTCTTATAATTTTTTTAAATTTCTATAAAAAATAAAATAAATAATTCAATTTTTTAAAATTTTAAGATAAAAATAATATTAAAAAATTTATTTTAAAAATATTTTATTCAACTTTTTAATTTTAATATCAACTCATCTCATTTCATCTCATCTCTAAAAATAAACGACGCCTAATTTTAATGTGCTATCATTTTTAATAATTTAAAAACTAATTGCTTCTACTTCCAATTAATTGCATTATACTTCCAATTAATTACTTTTTTTTAAATTAAAAATTTTATGTACAGTCATTTTTACGTATTTTTTTTATGTTATTATTAATAGATTTCCTTTTTCCTAAAACACAAACCTTTTTCTTCCTAGTCCTTGAGCTTTGCCATGCAACCTTTTAACGACCGTAGTTTTTGAGCCGATATTGTGTTAGTAGTTGTTTAATTCCGTACTTCAAAGCTATTAATTGTCTATTGCAATGTCACATTTCTTGCATGAGAAACACTGTTCCCACCAAATTTTTGTACCGAATTATATTCTTTTTAAGAAAAGTTTTACTTAGTACGTAGTTAAGGAAATGTTTTTAAATAAGTTTATAATTTTTTTTAAATGTTTAAAGTGATTTAAAAAATGTATAAAAAAAAAGATTTACACCGCTCAATACCATTCGGTATATATCGAACTTTTCAGTAAGGCACGGTTTGGATTCAGAAACACTCTCAACCTATCTTATCTCATCATTTATATATAAAATATAATAAATAATTCAACTTTTTTAAATCTTAAAATAATAATAATATTAAAAAATAATATTCTAATAATATTTTATTTAATTTTTAATTTTCTTCTCGATCCAAACGTAACGGTTGCACGGCTCTTATTGCATTGTTCACATGGGTACGTACGTAGTCCTTTAATAACAGCAGGAAGGTGCATGCATGTTGTTACGGAATGGCGGAGTGATATGAGGTGGTGGTTGAAAAACTCCGATTTATCATGATCTCCCTATAGTCAGGGTAGCAAGCCAACACTCCTTGCCAAAGGGAAGACAGATAGGATTGTAGCTTTAAAAATTGGGACGACGAGACAATTCTAGTGTGAAATGTTACGAGATGCGATGAGATTCAAGTGCGCTTGAGGTGGTGGCATGCACGTGAGCCTAGCTCCAAGACTGGTTGAAGATGCTGGCGATCGTTTATTACTTAGAGCAATCCTACGTATAATTTTTATTTGGAGACTGTAATATAAGTTTAGATAATTTTATTTTTAAAATTATAAAAATATTTCTCTTAAAATGATATTTTTTCTCATTTAATAAAGTACCTTCATATATAGTTTCTAAGTGAGGACTGTAAATACTCTTATTTATATAGGAACTTATTAGAACTTAAAAAAAAATAGAAACATCAATAACTTTTTAGCATAGTCGATGCATAAAACTCTTACATTAGCAATGTGTTGAGTGTGTAAAAAAGTAAGACTTATAAATAGATTTTCTTCTATTCGCCATCCATCCGAAAAGAGAAGAAAAAAATAAATACATAATTTATCTTATATATGATAGGGAGGCAAACAAAAATGAGAACACGAGCAAAATGGGTAGGGTTGTAAAAATAAATCGAAGAACCGGCTCGAATCGACTGGTTCGATCTAGAACCGGTTCCTCCATTTTAAAAACTGGTCAAAACCGATCCGATTTCTATTTTAGGTTTTTGGACACTCAACCGGACCGGTTTGTATATATATATATATTAATTAATTTTTAATATTATATATAATTTTATATAATATATATAATTATATATGAAATAATGTTATATTATAATTTATAACATAAAATATAAATCTTAAACATGAACATTTGTTTGATTATATGTTTTAAATATAAAGTATATATATTAATTACATTTTATGGCCTAATAAATTCTCAACATATTCTTTTTGATAAATACATTAGTAATACTAATACTAAAATCGGATCAAACTGGAACGGAACCGGTAAAACCAGAAGTATCGGTTTAAGAAGATAATTGGTGTGATATCGATTCTTGAGAATGCAAAACTAGTATATACCGGTTCAATTCCAAAATTTGTTCAAAATCGGACCAGACCGAACAAGTTACATCCCTAGAGATGGGAGAGTCGAGGCTCTTCTCAAAGGAAGAGTAATATATATAATGCTAGAATGTGTAAGATTAGTACTTACTCTTTTCCAAAAAATGAAGGTTATTATTAAAAAATAATTTTTTTAAGTAAAATTTAGATTTATTCATTTTTTTAAAGAAAGTACGAGAGACTTGCATACCTTAAAATTATACAAATCATTTTCAAGTTGTAATCAGCAGCAAGTTTATTGTCTTTTTAGGTTTGGTATTTTCTGTATATAGCATGGTTTGATTATTAAAATTCATCTCATCTCATATAATCATTATAATTTTTTTAAACTCTTGTATAAAATATAATAAATAATTAATTTTTTTAAATTTAAAAATAAAAATTATATTAAAAAATTATATTTTAATAATATTTTATTTAATTTTTAATTTTATATAATCTCATGTCGTAATCGTGATTCATCTCCATCTAGCTCCAGGGGTCCATTAAATAATTAATAAATAAAAGTTCAACGAGAGACTTTTTAAGTTAATAAAAAATTAAATTAAAATAAGATTACATGACAGCTATTATTAAGGTAATTTTAAAGTATGAAGGACGTGTTCGCCTCTGCGTACCCAGCCCTATCTATAAAATATTTAAGAAAAAGACATCGCGCGTTACTCCACGCGCTTCCCACTACGTCACCTAGGAAATGGCGGGGAACAACGTAAACTGCTTCTCCATTTTAAAACTCAACCTCTCTGTCTCCTATTTTATGATTCGTTGGATCATTGAGAGAGAGAGAGAGAGAGAGAGAGAGAGAGAGAGAGGCCAAGTAAAGACAGTACTGAAGATGTAAGATAGTTTCATAAATACTAAGATGATTTGTGTAGTAGTGTGATTATGAGTTTGAGTCTTTCGCAGATGGAGCGCGCTAGCTCTGTAATATTATTTAAAACAGAAGGAAAATGCAAGAATTCTCTAATATTTTGACCTCCAAATGCACATGGCTTCTTGGGTTTCTCTTTCTCTCCGGCCACATTTTTTGGTTTTATCTTTTGCGTCACATGCTCTCCTCTCTCTCTCTCTCTCTCTCTCTCTCTCGGAGTAGTTAAGCTATCCTTTTTCAACACCATTGAAGGCTGTTGACTGAACAGTTAAGGAGATTCCCCAGATCTACAGTGAAAGGCTTTTTAGCTATTCTCGGCCTCGATTCTTCTTCTTCTTCTTCAGAGGGCGCTCCTTTGGCGGGTGGTGGCTTTGCTTCGATCACAAAGGCTTGACTTATTGATGGGCCGCTTTTTGTTAACGCTATGATCCGCTCAATTGTAAATTTTGATGCCTTAGTTTCAACAAATGCACGGTACAATCCATTCCCTAGAATGATCTCATTGTGTTCTTGACTTGGTTTTGTTAATGGATCTCAGCTTCATTTTCTCAAACTCAATTCCCATTCCAGTACTGTTTCTGTCGAATTTCATATAAACTGAGATAATTGTTAGTATATGGCAGATTTGTTTAATTACACTGTTTCGTTTTAGAATTCTGTTTCACTGTTCCTTTTGTTCTATATTATGGATCCCATAATCCATTTCGGTTGAGCGTAATCAAATACTAGAATTCTCATTTTTGTTCTGAAAGTGACAGTACTGAATTAGTTTTTCGCAAAAGAACTTTCAGGGTTATTTTAATCGCACCTTTCCCAGTTCAATTCTCTGCTAAAGGTTAGACACCTTGTGGTGGTTGTTTCAAAACTACTACTTTTTTCAAAAATAAAGAATTTTGGATAGCTGTTTATTATACATACATATATATATATATATATATATGTCATTTTCATCATCAACTTGGTTTTACTTGGTAATAAATTCTGGCAAAATGAAGACCTTTCTCACCATTTCAGTTTGCTAGCTTTACATGTACCCAATATGTTATCTCTGATTGTCAACAATTTTAGGTCATCTGCAAAAGTTTGATCTTCACTCAATAGAAAAAAGTATAGGCAGACGGGGTTAGCAATTCTATGCTATACCTTTGCGTTGTCAATGCTTTATCATTTTACCTTTTTTTTTTCATCCATTTAATTGTTGATGTGGGATGTAAAATATACGTGAAATTCTATGCATCAGCTACTATTCACTTTCATACCCCACACTTATAGTTTTTTTTTTTTTTTATAAGGTGTGGGAGTGTTTTTCATAGGGTATGGAGATGTTTTTCAGAGGGTGTAGGGTGTGGGACAGTAAATAATAGCTGATGAGAAGCATTTTTTGGAATATATTCATTGACAATGGCTTTTTTAAATGCTTGAACTGTTCTTTCCATACAGGGGCGATAGTGTGCTTTTGTTCAAGATGGCATTAATGACGTGCTTTAGTTCTTACTCAATCCCCTCAGTTTCTTATTTCTGTCTTCTTAATTTAATAGACTCCAATTTCCTGTTATAGCAAAAATAAAAAATAAAAATCAAACTTGCAGTCTTTTAATCTTAAAAACCATGTTTTCCTAACTTCTGTTTGTTCCAGAATTAAGTCATACATGCTGATTCAAAAGAAGTGACCAACTCATATATGTAATCATGTTTAGTTTTTCCCCCCTAGTGCCTAACAATTAAATATATCGTTTCTTATGCAGTTGGTGACCTGATTTTGATCTTCTGGCCCAATAAAACTGGAGCATACTTGCCTCATTGGATACTCTACTTTGTTCTGTTAAAAGTTTCATCTGGATGTAAAAATGCAGCAAAAGATGTATTTTTGAGATATCTGTGATGCATATGCTGAAGCGCCAAACCAAGATTTAGTAACCTTATGATGTCCATATATCCTTAGACACGACTCTTATGTAAATTTTAGAAGTTTTTCATGGTTTCTGAGATGGAGGGTGATCATTTTGAAGAGATGGACATCGAAGTCCTCCCTTCGATGTGGCCGGAAGATATTGGAACTGATGCCGGAAAGCAGTTCAATGTAGAAAAGCCCAAAGGGGATCAAGATATGCTGGAGGAAGTAACAATCATAGAGGAGCCAACAATTGTTGATTTCAAGCGACTTTTAGAGCTAACAGATTACACTGAAAGGGGTTCTTCTCAGTTGGCTCACCTTGTTAAACACTGGGAGTATAAGCAGGCAAATGCTGTTCGCCTTCTCAGAGAAGAACTTGACAATCTAAACAAACAACGGGAAGACGTTGAGCTAAGAAAATTGGAGATATTGGAGGAGCATCGATTCGAGGAAGAAAGATATGGCGGAGATAAACGTCCAATATCTATATTGGATGAAGTTTATGATATATGGCTAGAAGTGCCTCAGAGGAGAAATGATGTTGTTGTCCAGAATAAGAGAGTTGAAATAGATGCCGAGTATGATACTGTTGTCTACTGGAAGCTGCGGGCCATGAATTTAGAGAAATTGCTAGAGGCAAGTGTTCAGAGAGAGCAGATACTCACGGACAAGTTACAAGAAAGCATAACAAATCTTGAAAGGCAGTCCTCACCTGTGGAAGAACTGTCCCAGATTCTGAATAGAGCAGATAATTTCTTGCATTTTGTTCTTCAAAATGCCCCCGTTGTCATTGGTCATCAGGTAATTTCGGCATGAGTTTTGTTATATACCATACTCTTATCTCACTGTGCCGAGATGTGCTAATATCATAACCCTTCGATTAAATCTCATTTTTTAAAAAAGATCATTGGTTGATAGACACTGCCACGTCAACATGGTTGATAGAAGTCCTCTGGTTTTTTCATTTTTCATTCCCATTACCATGGAAGATAAATGATATTTGCAGTCGTAGAATGTGCGAGTGTCGCGTAATCCTTTTGAAAAAAGTGAGTAAATTCGGGACCCAATAAAAAATAAAATTATTTTTTTAATAGTAGACCTCACTCCTTTTCAAAATGATTGTGTGGCACTTGCGCACTGCACGATTGTATGTAGCATTACTTTACCATAGAATTCTTTCCATCTTTTGCTATAGGGGATGATTCTTTGATGACATTTTGTTTCAGGACAAAGAGTTGCGATATCGCTTTATCTATAATCACTTTCCAAGTTTGCATGAGGAGGTAATTAATTACCACTTAACTTAATCAACGTTTGATGAAATTGATATAAAGTTATAGTCCCTTTACAACTGACATCCTCTATTTATCCTTTCCATACTCAAATGCACCGAAGTATCTCAAATTCACTCTCTTCTTTTTCTTCCTTTTTTTAAGGACATTATAGGCAAAACAGATGTTGAAATCTTTACTGGTTCTGGTGTTAAAGAATCTCAAGAATTCAAGAGAGAAGTTCTGGAAAAGGGATTACCAGCAAAGAGGGAAATCACGTTTGAGACAGAATTATTTGGATCAAAGACATTTCTGATATTCGTAGAACCTGTCTTTAGCAAGTCAGGGGAGACAATTGGTATAAACTATATGGGAATGGATGTAACTGATCAGGTACGTAAATTTTGTTCTGATAATTGTGGTCACTCTTTTGAGTCTCACATCAGCCATAAATAGCACTTATTTATGCTCCTGATTGTATATACAATAGGTAAGAAAACGAGAGAGGATGGCACAGCTTAGAGAGGAAATAGCTGTACAGAAGGCTAAGGAAACAGAACTGAACAAAACAATTCATATAACAGGTGAAGTAGTCTATGAAGTTTTGAACTTTATTTTATGCTGCTTCTAGAGCTGGAAAACTAGACTCTGATTTTCCCTTTTTTTCTACTCTTCCAGAGGAGACAATGCGTGCAAAACAAATGCTTGCTACAATGTCTCACGAGATAAGATCTCCTCTAACTGGAGTTGTTAGCATGGCTGAGATTCTTGCCACCTCAAAGCTTGATAGGGAGCAACGACAATTGTTGGATGTCATGCTATCTTCTGGAGATTTGGTCCTTCAACTTATAAATGACATCCTTGACCTTTCCAAGGTTGAGTCAGGTTAGAAATTCATCCTTATTTTTTTATTTTTCCTGAATTTCAGCTCTTGTTTGTGTTTATAAGCATTACAATCTGTACCCTGGCTGGCTTCAGTCTCTTTAGCAATAACTTCATACAGATACACAGAGAATAAGATAATCATACTTTGCTTGGTCAAGTGTCAATTTTCCTCCCTCTCCCTTGTTAAGAATATAATACAAATAATAAAATCTACCTCTTCCCATCAGCTTAAACTGTTGGGACAAATGGTGATTTCACATAGTATCAAAGCAGAGATCCTGAGTTCAAACCCTGACTCTTAAAAGCTGTTGGGACAAGTGGTAGATTTTATTATTTGTATTATATTCTTAACACTCTCCCTCCCTCACATAGGACAAGTGGTGATTTCACATCCCTCTCTCTTTCTCACACAAAACACAGACACTAACAGTTTCTAATCTCTGATCATGTTAATATAGAGCGAGCATCAAGCATTTAGGGAGTGCATGTAATCCAAATACGATCTTATTGAAATATTTTCCAATGAAAGTTCTCTTGGGGTATATAATCTTTGACTAGACTTGCACATAACTTGAGCCGAACACACTCATACACACACTTGTGTGGGTGTGTGAGAGAGAGAGAGAGAGAGAGAGCACATGCAAAGTACCAAACACAGATATATGGAAGCACTAATAAATGGAGTTTGCCCCTTTTGTTTTTAATGGTGGGGTTAAGGAAACACTTTTCTTCAATTTGCTTCTATTTGTCACATTACAATTTCTCTCTTCATGGCTCATGACCAATATGCAGATTTTATTCCTACTTGTTCTCTTTTATTTAGGAGTTATGAAGTTGGAAGCTACGAAGTTCCGGCCTAGAGAGGTTGTAAAACATGTACTACAAACTGCTGCTGCATCATTACAGAAAATCTTGACCTTGGAAGGACATATAGCGGATGATGTTCCTATAGAGGTCAGAACTTCAATGAGCTTTCCTGACACATCTTTCTAGAGTTTTGTATTTTCTTTATTATTACCTTCTCTAAAAAACTTACTTTATAAGTTTTCTGCATGCAATATTGTACGTGGTGACATGCACAAATTTTATCCTTATATTTGAAATCACTGTTGCAAGTTACTTATTGTGAAGATTGTTCATCACATTTCAGGTCATTGGAGACGTTCTGAGAATTCGACAAATTCTCACCAACTTGGTCAGGTAATAAGCTTCGTAGGATTCAGGTTTCTTCTTCAAGGATTCCTTAGATGATCTAGCCATATTTTATGAAATAGAATTTTGTTTTTTTTTTCCTAGTCGCGACATTATCATCATAAACATTTTATCCTCTAAATGCATTAATTTCTGTGCTGCAGCAATGCTATCAAGTTTACTCATGAAGGAAAGGTTGGGATAAATCTTTTTGTGGTATCAGATTCATCTTCTGGAAAGGGAGAAGGATGTCCTCAAAAGTTTACTGCAACTGAGTCGAGAGTTCCAGCAAATGGACAAAAAGAAGAGAGACACCAATCAACATCTCAAACCAGCAGTGATGGGCAAGGTAATCATGGTCAAAGACACATTGAAAGTCCTTGCCAAAATCTCTCATTAAATGATGAATCTAGAACATCAGTTATGAGTCAAGTCTCAGTGGATGGAGATGAAGAGGAGAAAGATAATTCTCCTGAAACGACAGTGTGGATACGTTGTGATGTATATGACACAGGAATTGGAATACCAGGTAATAATCCTCTCTGATGTTGAGACAGATAATCCAGAATTTGTATATTGTTTCCAATGTTGCTCTTATGATTTGGTAAGCCTTACACCATCAAGCTGACTCCTGTCAATACAAATACTTTTTCCTTCATGAAACAGAAAATGCTTTACCTACACTTTTCAAGAAGTACATGCAAGTTAGTGCAGATCACGCTCGAAAATATGGTGGCACTGGACTAGGACTAGCAATATGCAAACAGCTGGTATACTTTCTTGCCACCAATCACTCTTGTTTTATTTGCACTACCCCTCTTTCTCTGAGGTCTCTGAGGCAGTATAGAGGGATGGACATCAAAAGCATTCATGCTCTCTTTTCATTCATGATGAGCTTTTTAAGTTTAAGTAGCAAATAATGTTATGATTGGTTGTCAATCATATAGTTCTTGCCAAGAATTTTTCTACTTAATATGAGTTTATGCTGTGAAGAATTGAAATCAGTTAAATGTATCAAAACTATAGTAGAGAGACTACCCACGAGCTGAGATCAATTTAACAGATCACTTAAACATGAAACCATGTTATCATGGTAGTGAAAAAAGATATTAGAGGTCAAAGCTAAGTTCCATTTTTTTCATTTTGACTTCCTTTCAGTAACTAACAGATTTCTTACTCAAATTGTCCAACTCTTGATTCCATCTTAGGTGTTTGTTTCAGTGCATTGTATGTAAGTCAAAATACTGAGTGAATGAAAGAGTATCTAAAATGCACAAAATATGACCTTAATTTTGAACGTATTATATTAGTTATGAATATTGGACCGCATATAGTAATACTAAGCTAATATTCATGAAACCCTGGTCAAAGACTCATTTCTCATGATGTATATTACTACCATTTATCAAGGCTCCAGACTCAGTAAAGCATCATTCATACAAATTTAGTACGATTTTAACATTCTCACTGGAAAAAAGGAAAATAATGTTGTAATTTTAAGAATTTCAATCTCTTCCAGGTGAATTTTTACTGCAAGACTACCAAAACATTTCAGTATTTCTATGCTTAAGAGCATAATTTTGTTGAAAACTTCTGAAATAAATTGTTGGATATGTTATTCATGTTTTAATGAATATAATTTGGTTTGTCACTCCTGACATTTGTAAGGATTTGAATTAGGTTGAGCTGATGGGAGGTAGTCTCACTGTGTCTAGCCGAGAACACTGTGGGTCTACATTTACTTTTGTCCTACCATACAAGGTTTCAACAACATTTGATCATTCTGATGACCCTGATGAGCTTTCAGATATGGCTAATCATGATACAATTGAGAGCTTTTTCCAGTTTCAGCCACGCACTTTGGGATCACTATTCTCTAATGGGGACACCAACAACCAAATGCTTTTACCACATACTATGGGGTATACTAGGTCACATAAACTCAATGGGTTCTCCCACAATTCTTACTCATTTCCCTCTAATAAACTCAGACCAAACGACACATCTTCAGTTGAGGATGCCGGTTCAGTGGTTGATGATGCAGAGACACTATGTGAACCAGAGAGTTCATCAAGCCAAAGGCCAAGCAAACAGTGTCAAGATGATACAAAATATAGGTCTCAAAATCATATTGCAGATTCCACTGATCACACAGAAGCAAGCATAGAAGTGCCTGAGGTGAAAAGGACAAAAGAACCCCAAGGAACATCTCAGAGGCAAGAGAAATCTCAAAAAAGTTCTCAGTCCATTTCCAGCAGCTGTATGGGAGTACCCAAGTCAACATTAAAACCTAAGATCCTTCTTGTTGAAGATAACAAGACCATCGTAATGGTGACACGGTCGATGATGAAGCTGTTAGGTCATGCCATCGATGTTGTAAATAATGGTGTTGAAGCTGTGTGTGCAGTTCAACGTTGTAGCTATGATCTCATTCTGATGGTAATTTCTTGAATGCCATATTTTTTTGTTGCAGTTACTTTCTGTCGAGTTGTTGTCATTCATGTTTTAGGACACAGGAACACACATAAATGTTCACCATCCCACTCACCATCTAAACAGATAATCTTTGATGCTAAGGGTATGTTTGGTGTGGATTCTCCAAGGGTAAGAAGCTTTGGAAAAAATTCATTTACCTATAAATTATTTGGTAACATGATGATGCTTATTAGTTTGTAAATTTTGGGATCGAAACATGTCTGCCTTGGAGACAACAACCACGAGAACATTTCCTAGTGGATAACCTGTAATGCTTCCAATATATGACCAACTTCATTGCCCATGTGAAATTTCCTAGTGGCCACATAATATAGTACCTTTTCATGTGAAATGTCCTACTGACCACATATTTTAGAACCTACTGAAACATACACTTTCGTTGCACCTAATCTTAAGCTTGGCTTGTTATTATAACACGACATGGTACTTCCAAAATATTTTCCAAATCACACAGGTTCCTATTTTTGTTTCTGACTATGGTTAGCTTGATAGATTCTTTGTGTAGCTGTCAACTTTGTTCCAGTCACAGTCATGTCAGAAGAGAAGGCTAGCTTGAGAAGAAATACATCTTTTCTGTGATAAGATAGGTAGAATGTATCCCAGCATGATCATTCTGAATGGCAACAATTCAATTGAAATGCAGGAAGAATGACATCAGTTGCAATGATTAAAAACTTGCTGGAATGAATTCGATACAATAATTTTGATAATTGTGTCTATATGAATTTTTGCAGGATGTCTGCATGCCAGTTATGGATGGCCTTCAAGCTACAAAACTAATTCGTTCTTTTGAGGAAACTGGCAATTGGGATGCTGCAGTGAAGGCAGGAATTGAACAAATAGTGCCTTGTTTGAACTCATCACAAAATTGTCTTGGTTCTACAAAGAAGATCCCCATCATAGCGGTGAGCACATTCGATCTTATTTTCCCACATAAATGGCTTTATGCATATAATTCAATCTTTTTCTAGGTCTTCTCATCTTATATAGTATGTATAGTTGTTTCCATAACAAACCCACTTAATGTGGATTTGTATATTAGCTAAGTTAAGTCAATACTATCACTGTTTTCAATGCTTTCATTTACAAATTAATACATTTTAGTAACTACCTATATATATATATATATATATAAATAAGTGTTTGTGTGTGTTTTGTTAACTGAGGTATCTTGAAGCTAAACAAGTTGGTAGAAATGCAGATGACAGCAAATGCATTGGCAGAGAGTGCAGACGAGTGTTTGGCAAATGGAATGGACTCATTCGTGTCAAAGCCTGTAACCTTACAAATATTGAAAGAGTGTCTGGCAAAATATCTTTGAGAAAATCTCTTGTAAATTAATGCTTGTACATAAAAATGATAGCGTGTTAGGAATTTTGTAGTGAATATGTATCATCATCATCATGTTCTTCTCAAACATTAGCATCTCGTTAGAAGCTCTGTAGGTCTTTGTAATTGTCCCCTCTCCAAGAGTCTTTTATATTGTTCTGCTAAGGATTGGAGACGTCTGTGAATTTTTAGCTAGGAATTAGAAAGTGAAAGCAAAGCATCAAGTGTTTCATTAAAATATGATGGCATGAAGATGATTTGGATATCTTTAAGATATTGTTATTTTATTATCATTATTAATACCCTACTTAATCAAGATTTGTTATGGAACCATTTACTGAGGAAACTAATTTTTTATTTTTTTTCATAAGACTGAGCAAACTAATTTTATTTTGATATAACAGTCAAATGTTCAATAAGGAAGCATAAGCATACTGACCCCCGCGTGAACTTAACTAGCACATTAGCAAATGTGATTGGGAATGACAAAGTTTAGGATGAAGAGTAGCATTGCTCTTTTACTCTGTCCTCTACCTCAACCCCCAAACTTCGAGTTTCACAACACAAGCACAAAAAATAAAATGGAACCCAAGAGGGATTCCTCAATCCAATGACAAGATCAAGTTATCGCGTTGTTTACCTTGAAGAGAAGTGAGAACTCCTCTAGATCACCAAGCAAGTTAGCTCTCAATGAAACCTCTCAATGAAAGCACCAATTAATGTTAGGGACTTAACCAGGGACCTCGGTCAAGTCTCTAAACATTAAGGTCCACTAGCTTGCTTTGCCTTGTGATGATCGAATGTCTCTTGCCAACTTGCTCGGCCTTGAATGAATTATGGCAATAGAGGGTCCCTAGGTTGATGGAGGTATGGTGTTTAGTGACGGAATTGATGATGATGATGATGATGATGATGAGTTGGGGTGATCTAAGTGATGAATTTGTGTGTTTGATGCAATGTGGCACTACTTGATGATGATCCTTGGTGTTAGCACCACTTGGGTGATGATTAGGGTTGGTGGTGAGGCTAGGGTTTGGATGGTGGCTAGGGGGAATTTCGAAAATGGAGGGGATGGATTAGGGCTAGAGTATTTCGGCTAGGGCAAGAAAGGGACGAAAATTAGGGTTTGAATTATTTTAGGATAATTCCTAAAATTTAGGGATTTGGAGATGGAAGATAGGGTTTGGATGATGGATAAGGTGGCTAAGGTTTGATCCTAAATGATAAGATGGATGGACGTTGTTAGGATTTGAGGTTTGAATAAGGGTAAGGGGTGTATTTTGAATTTGAGGGATTGAAAGATGGATTAGGGTTTTGACTAGGTCAAGAGATGATCCTAAAATATAGGAATTGTATAGGGAGGCTACGGTTAGGATTCCTAAAATTTAGGAAATCCTTATGAAAGTCTAGGGTTTCGGCAAAGGCACTTTGGATGGATGGAGGCTATGTTTTAGCAATGGGTTTAATGTAGGGAATCAAAGGATATGAATTATGAAACTTGGAGTATGTTTGGTATATGTGTAATGAACTTACTATCAAGAACACTACTGCACCTTCAACACCAGTACACAAAGAATTCACACGAGAAGAGATTCCACCACAAGACAGAATTATCCTTCAATGCAAGATTCCCTTCGTGAATCTTGACAGGGAATTTTTGAGGAATTCCCAACCTCCCAATTGTATTAAAACTTCAATGATCAAAAGTTGTGAGAGTTTACACAGGCCATGCACTGCTTTTATACACACAAAGCATGAAGATTATCAAAACAATAAAGACTCAAACGTAAAACGCATCTTATGATTCCTAAGGACAAAACTCAAAGTTTAACTAAAAGCCAAACTCACAACTCTACAAACAAAGCGACACTACATCCTTTTATTACAATACGCACTGTATCACTAAAAACCCAAACTCCCCATTTTATTCAGAAGGCAGTTAAAGTCGTTACCCCCTTCCCCTTCCTTCTTGCTACCCTTCTTTACATTTATAGCCTTTCTTCCTCTTCAAGAACCTGCCCCAAGCATCCGTGACAATCTCCTCCTCTTTAAGGCCTTGCCCCCAAGGCACCCGTGACAATTATAAGACAGTACCCACCAAATGAGGATACAAAGACCTCAATTTGTACAACAACTCCCACGAGTTATCCTCCATGTCAGCTCCTACCCATTTGATCAAGGCCTCAGTAGCAGCATGGTCCCTTACCTTCTTCATCCTTCTCTCAAGAATTCTTTCAGGCTCGGACTGAACGGCACCTTCATCATAAATTGGAGGCAGTGTAGGCAAAGCGAAAATATGGTCCCCTAATTTTTTCTTAAGACAAGATACATAGAAAACTGGATGGATTTTTTATGTAGAAGGCAACTTCAACTTATAAGCAACTTACTCAATTCTCTGAATGACTTGAAAGGGTCCATAATATCGAGGAGCAAGCTTCATGCTATGTCTCATGGCCACTGATTTATGTCTATAAGGTTGAAGTTTAAGAAAAACCCAATCACCCTCCACAAAAGATCTTTCTGATCTCTTATTGTCATCATACATCTTCATTCTACTCTGAGCTTTTCTTAAGTTTTCTTTCAACAAAGACAATACTTGTTCACGAGTTCTCAAGTGCTGATCTACTGCCTCATTAGCAGTGGTACCTGCTACATATGATAGCAATCTTGGTGGTGGCATCCCATACAAAGCCTGAAATGGAGAAACACCTGTAGAAGCATGCACAGATGTATTATAATGCCACTCAGCCATAGGAAGCCAAGTACTCCAACTTTTTGGTTTAGAACCATTGTAAACTCTTAAGTAGGCTTCAACAGCCTTATTTAAAGCCTCAGCTTAACCATCAGATTGAGAATGGTATGTTGAGCTCATAGTTAAGGTAGAACCCTGCAGCTTAAAAAGCTCTTGCCAAAACAAACTTTTGAAGACAACATCACGATCTGATACAATTGTTCTAAGTAAACCATGAAGCTTGAAAACCCCAGAGAAAAACTTTTCTGCCACCTTAGATGCTGTATACAGATGAGACAAGGGAAAGAAATGACCAAACTTGATCAATCTATCCACCACTGTAAAAATAATTGTCATGCCATTAGAACTAGGGAGACCCTCAATGAAATCCATGGCAATATCGAGCCAAGGATTCTGAGGAATAGACAAAGGTTGGAGTAACCCTGCTGGAAGAACATTTTCTCACTTGTTGACTTGACATTCTTTAACCAATTTTCTGTGTCCTTTCTCATACCAAGCCAAAAAAAAATCAACTTTAGCTCTTTGTAGAGTTTTATGGTAGCCCACATGTCCTGCCTTTGGACTGTAGTGAATATACTGCAATACTTTCCTCTGAAATGATGAACCAGGAACAATCATCATTTTACCTTTCCTAAGTAGAAGTCCTTGCTGCAAAGAAAATTCTTTAGGAACTTGTTCTCCATTCTTCAATGCATCAATTAATTGAGTAATGTGAGAGGACTCGGAGTCACTTTGCTTCAATTCAGTTATCCAAACAGGTGTAGGGAATGAAATGAGTGCCAAAGCAGCAGAATCTTCCTCCATCTTCCTCAAAAGTGCATCCACCACTTTGTTATCTCTGCCTCTTTTATACTCAACTTTAAAGTCATATCCCATGAGCTTTGAGATCCACTTGTGTTGTGCCTCTGTAGCTATCTTCTGTTCCAACAAATGCTTTAAAGCTTGCTGGTTAGTTTTAATCTTAAATAACTAACTAAGCAAGTAAGGTCTTCATTTCCCCACTGCACTCACAAGTGCTAGAAATTCTTTTTCATAAGTTGACAAAAGTAGGGCTTTACCCTTGAGTGCCTTACTAAAATAAGCTATAGGCTGGCTGTTCTGCATCAACATAGCCCCCAAACCCACTCCTGAAGCATCACATTCGATGGAAAATTCCTAAGAAAAGTTTGGTTGCTTCAAAACTGGAGGATGAACTACAGTATGCTTGAGTTGCAAAAAAGCCCTCTCAGCTTCTTAAGTCCAATCAAAGCTATTCTTCTTTAATGACATGGTCAATGGGGCAGTTATTGAACCATAATCCTTGATGAACTTCCTATAATAACCAATTCAGCCTAAAAAACTCTTAAAGCCTTAACTGTTTTAGGAAAAGGCCCCTATATTATGGCTGATATCTTGGTAGGATCTGCTTTTATACCTTCCCCAGATATAATATGGCCTAAGTAGTCCACTTCCATAACACCAAATCTACACTTAGATGTTTTAGCAAACAAAGTATGTTGCTATAAAATAGATAAAACTGTTTTTAAATGCTCCAGATGTTGAGTTAGATCTTGGTTGTAAACCAAGATATCATTAAAAAAAACGCTAAGACAAATTTTCGAAGGAAAGGTTTAAAAACATGATTCATTAAACCTTGAAAAGTGCCAGGTCCATTAGTAGGCCCAAAAGGCATTACTAAAAACTCATAATGGCCTTCATGAGTTCTAAATGTTGTCTTAGGAATATCTTCTTCCCTCACTCTTATTTTATGATAACCTAATCTTAAATCAAGTTTAGAAAAATATCTTGCTCCATATAGCTCATCCAGGAGCTCATCCATCACAAGAATTGGAAACTTGTCTTTGACAGTTTCCTGATTGAGAGATCTATAGTCCATGCACATTCTCCATGTGCCATCAGATTTCTTCACCAAGAGGACAGGTGAAGAGAATGGATTTTGGCTTGATCTAATCACCCCTATTAACCAATAAGTCTTAAACAATTTTCTCTATTTCTATTTTTTGGTAGTGAGGGTACCTATAAGGCCTCACAGAAACTGGAGCAGTGCCTTCCCTCAGCACAATTTAATGATCAAAATCTTGAGTTGGAGGCAAACCAACTGGTTCCTCAAACACAGAAGTAAATTGTTGTAACGGCTCTTCAACTTCTGGTAACACTGCCATTTTCTCCTTTTTATCTTCTACTGCTACTAACTGTAATAACCACCCTTGTTGGCCAATGAAAGAAGACTTCAATATGTTGACCCCAACCTCCACTTGCACTTTATCACACAAAAGACCCTGCAACAACAGCTTGTTGCCATTTCTCTCAAATCGCATAGACATGTTATTAAAATCCCACTGAATAGAACCCAATGTTTTAAGCCATTGAATCCCATGAACAACGTCACAACCACCCAATATCAAAACATGGAATGGAACCAGAAACTTGGAGCCTTGAATATTCACTGTTTCCTCATATTTGCCTTGACTCAGAACTTTTGCTCCATTTGCCACCTTCACTTGCAACCCCACATCTTTTTCAACTTTTAAATTGACTGCTTCGACTACTAATATATCCAAGAAATTATGAGTGCTTCCTAAATCCACAAGTATTTCCACACTAAAAGACCCAATTCTTCCTAAGAGCTTCATTGCATTGTTGTTCACACAACCAGAAATAGCATGAATTGAGACCTCAAGCACCTCAGATTGTTGCACATCTTGTTCTTGAACAACTGCTACAAAATCCTCTTTTTCTACAAGATTTGCTTCCTCCAAACTGTCTTTTTCCCCTTTCAAAAGGTAAACCTTAGGGACTTTAAACACATGGTTAGGGTTCCACTTTTCCTCACAGTGAAAACACAAACCCCTCTTTCTTTTTTCATCCATCTGATGTGATGTCACTTTCCTCCCAGGAAAACTAGTTCTCTGACTAATATTAGACCCATTATCAACAGCTCCTCTATCTCCAAAACTCAAATTCTGTTTCCAAGATTTTCTTGAGGAAAGCACATGCTCTTCTTGCAACTTTGCCAAACCAAAAGCAGCCCCAAGGTTCAATGGATTAAACATCTTCACAGGAATTCGAATCTCATCTTTTAGTCCACTGATAAAGCAACTCATCCTATGCCTTTTCGACAAGCCTTTAAACCTATTTGACAAGGCCTCAAATTGTGATGTATACAAACTAACAGAAGTAGTTTGTTTCAACTTGGTTAAAGCTTCCATTGGGTCATCAAATGTTGATGGCCCAAATCTTGCTTGTAATGCCACAACTAAAGACTCCCATGAATTAAACTACCATGGATCCAAGGCATTTTGATACCACACCAATGCCTCACCTTCCATATGATACAATGCCACCATTAGCTTCTGATAAAAGGGTACTTAAAAATAATCAAAATATTGATTGGCCTTGAAGACCCAACCTGCAGGATCATTACCACTAAAATGTGGAAAATCCAATCTAAAACATCTTTGAACAACACTCCTTTCTTCATTATTTCTAGGCTCATTAGACACCTCTCTATCCCTACGAGCATTGACATTAACAGAATCAACCAAAGACCTCAACATATCTGAAAATTGGTCTAACCTTTCTGTTATCCCCGAAATTGCCTGCTGATGATGCTCGAACTGTTTCTGCATAATTTTCTGCAGCCTTTGAGACATTTCTTGGTAACCCTTCAATGCTGCACGTGTACCTTCTGCCATTAGAATCTCCTTGCAAGGATCGACTACTGGTGATACACTTGTAATGAACTTACTATCAAGAACAATATTGCACCTTCAACACCAGTATACAAAGAACTCACACGAGAAGAGATTCCACCACAAGACAGAATTATCCTTCAATGCAAGATTCCCTTTAGGAATCTTGACAAGGAATTTTCAAGGAATTCCCAACCTCCCAATTGTATTAAAACTTCAATGATGAAAGATTGAGAGTTTACACAGGCCATGCACTGCTTTTATACACACAGAGCATGAAGATTATCAAAACGATAAAGACTCAAACGTAAAACGCATCTTATGATTCCTAAGGACAAAACTCACTGTTTAACTAAAAGCCAAAACTCACAACTCAACAAACAAAACGACACTACATCTTTTTATTACAATACACATCGTATCACTAAAAACCCAAACTCCCTGTTTTATTCAGAAGGCAGTTAAAGTCGTTACCCTCATCCCCTTCCTTCCTGCTACCCTTCTTTACATCCATAGCCTTTCTTCTTCTTCAAGAACCTGCCCCCAAGCACCAGTGATAATATGAGAAAATGCAAGAAAACATAAGAACAAAGAGAAAATATATGAACAACAATGGATAATTGGATAGTTGGATAGTGAATGGAAAATATTCATAAGATAGATATAAAGGAAATCAACACCTATTCACGGATTGCAAAGTGATGAAAATACTAAGATAGATAAATGGAATAACACCTATTCACAAATTGCAAGGTGATGTTCCTCTCCTTGGGATTCACGAAATGCACCCAAGTAGCTCAAGTGCAAAGGCACCGAAAAGTGATCTCAAGAACAAACAAACCGTCCACAAAAGAATTTGTCAAAAGATGTAAATGAAATGTCTAAAGGTCTTATTTAAAGCAATAACATAAATGGGAAACCCAAAAGACTCCCTTATAAAATAGGTATTGGATTGCCCCATAATAGCCCGTGGCATATGTTGGCCCAGGCATGGGTCTGGGAGTTGGGATGTGTTGCTGCTGTTGTGGCTTGGGCACTGATGCTACGTTGGTGTAGCTGCTACTACTGGGTATGTGCTCGCTGGCCTGGGCAGCCACTAACCTCGCTGGCTGCCCCGACTAGGCTGCAGCGCACTAGCTTGCCTTGGGTGTGCCATGGCATACCTGCGGGTCTGTCATGTGGCCTAGGTTTGGTCCAGGCAAGGGGCCTGGGCGCTGATGCTGAGCTGGTGTAGCTACTTGTGATATCCCATATGATATGGATAAGGGTAGGTGGTGTATGGGATCCCACATTGCTTGGGAAGGAGAAGTTCTTGCTCTTTATAAGGTTCTAGTGGGGCTCCAATTGTATCATTGACTAGTCCTTTTGGAGTATAGGCCATGTGGTTTGGGCCTTCTATTGGGGCGTTACAAATGGTATCAGAGCCTATCCCAACCAGAAATGTGGGACTTGAGCCGTGCCACCTACAATGGACAGGCCCGACGAGGACGTCGGGAATTTAAGGGGGGTAGATTGTGATATCCCATATGATATGGATAAGGGTAGGTGGTGTATGGGATCCCACATTGCTTGGGAAGGAGAAGTTCTTGCTCTTTATAAGGTTCTAGTGGGACTCCAATTGTATCATTGACTAGTCCTTTTGGAGTATAGGCCATGTGGTTTGGGCCTTCTATTGGGGCGTTACACTACTGTTGCTGGGCGCGCACTCACTGGGCTGCCTGTGGGATTGTCCTGGGCGTGCCATGGCATGCTTGTGGTCCATGGGGTTGTCGAGGCATGTCAATAACAATGTCGAGGCCTGGCCCATGGAGCTGTCGAGGCTTGTCAGTAGCAGTATCAAAGCATGGGTCGTGGAGTTGTTAAGCCTTGTCATTGACAATGTCAAGACATGAGCCATGGGCGTGTCAAGGCATGGTTGGCAGCTTCGGTGAGTCACTAAACTTGGGGTTATGACATCTTCTTACTTCCACCTTATCCGTACATTGCCCCAAGTACCTCTTGTCGCCTGCATGCCAGTGTGAAGGGATTCCTTCTCTCAATTCAGCATAGTCCTCACAATAAGGAATTTTTATTTCGCAATATGTGGAGGTTTAAGTATCATCCGAGCATACAGAAAATTGTAGAAACTAATACCACGATGTATTGCTTTGCTTCAGATCACAATCAAGCCACGATACAATTAGGAGAAGAGATACCAAGTCTCAAAAAATTAAAGCAAGGTATTATTCATTCTATCATAATTATTCTTACAAATAAAAATTAGATCGACAGTGTACACAGAGAAGGTACTTCCCGTCACAATCCAAAGCAACATCGTTAATTCTGTCAATTTTTTATGAAGTTAGAGAGTCCATCGGAAAAAGGTACAATAGAATCCAGAGATTTCTGCAATACTGAAACCCCAGAAAAAAAAAAAAAAAAAAAAAAAAAAGGTCCCCATATCGATCTTATCCTTTTGATGGTGGGTCGTGGAAAAAATATATGAACAACAACTAAAGAAAACAGCACCTACAAACTGCTACCCATTATTTCTACTCTCTTAGCTCCACTTTCATGCTCAGAATCAGAATTCCAGAGGGGCGACTCATGCTTCAATTTATGAACTTCAGCTGAAACTAGTTCGTGAGTGCGTTCTGGTGGACATAGAATTCCATTTTGATCAGCATGTCCGTTGGCATAAACTTCAATATCTTTTCCACCAGATGAAGGTATTGACTCACCACCCACATCCTGTGAATCTTCCCTTTTGCAATCGATTGAAACGGAATATTCCATTTCACTGCAGGAAACTTCCTTGAGATCAGCCGGACACAACTTGGAATGAGTAACCAAATTCATATCTTTTGAATCTCTTCCAGCCTGAGAATCAAATGCAACGGAAGAATCTCTCTCGGACCTTAAAAGTTTATTTTCTGGTGGATTTGACGCAGAATTGGCCATTCCCATACCATCTGTATCTTCTCTTAAATCTTCAATACTAATTCCCATAGATGACTCAGTTTCACAGATGAGAACCTCCCTACAAACAGATGATTCGCAATTAACCATATCCATATCCTCGAGATGTTCTTTTAGAGCTAGAGAGTTTATTCCAGTAGATGACACTTCTTCACAGCGAGAAACCATCGAGCATGGACCACAATCAGATGGAACAGCAAAACCATTAATGGGTTTTGACTCGGCAGTTGTTAAGCATCCAACTACTTTCTCTTGCATCATTTGCGGCTGCTCCTTCTCTGAAGGTTCGACAGTTATAAGACACGATGGTCGAGCATAAACCCTGTCCATCCAAAGGAAAACAGGATCATCTGGTATATCCATCACAAGACTAACTCGAGTATACAATTGCAGCCAGGCATGAGAAAAACAATGCCTCAACAAAAACTTTCGAACAATGCCAACACACTCCACTTGATTTTTCAACAATGGTGAACACAAATAGAAACAGCAACATACACATCCCGACATGCATTTTCCCAATAAATAAGAAGATAAATGCTTGATCTACAAATGAATCTTACAAAAAAAAATGTTTACAAACTGATATGGCTTAATATGGTATGTTAAATTATAAAGCACTTTTTGTTGTAAAATAAATCTGACTATTATATCAAGCGACGTCAATTTGTAAACTTACTTCTGTAAGATCTTTTTGTAGATCTAGCACCTCATATAAGAAAGCTCTACAGGTATTATAGATTGAAAAAGGGCCCAATCTGAGGAGGAAAGAACTTAACAAACAATGCACAACTTAACACAAGAACTCAACTTGCAAGGCCACCCATGTCATAGACTCCAAAATTTGAATCACACTAAAGCAACTAAATTACCCAAATACAAAATGGTGTAAAATGTAAGGTCAATGGAACAAGAAAGAAAATAAAGTAAAATGAGATTAGACATTGGGACACAGACAGACAGATACCTGCTGTATAAAAGCATATATGCTCCTTGAGAGAGTACCTCTTCTAATTCAACACTGGTAACCTGAAAGAGTCGCAAAAGTCAGAACAGATAAATGGGATCACACTATCAAATTGTAAGGATTCATTCATCAAAAGTGAGTATGGTGGCCTTGCAACATATGGGATCACTAACTGCTTTAATAGGTGCAAGAAGACCCACTTGCCAACAAAAAGGGGTACAACAAACTGCTTCGAAGGTGAAATTCCTTTTTTCAGTATAAAAATAATAATTCCTACGGCAGATGTCAGTGGCACTGCTATAACCAATTCCTAGACAAGCTGTATTTCTGGATAAATAATTCCTACACGAGCAGAATTGAACAAGCAATAGCATAGAATGAAACGTATAATCTCACTTTAGGGATTTACAAATAAAGGATATCAATTCTTACTTTGGCCCTAATCTGTCAAATGTGTGCAGGAACCATGCATGACACAAAAACAAATTAGAGAGAGAGAGAGAGAGTAAAAGAGAGGTATACCTTGCAATCATCAATTCTATACCATTTTCCACAGAAATCCTTGGTATAACAGATGTAGTGACCAAAAAAGGATGCATTCAACATATCCACATGAACGACAACTGCATAAAGCTTGTAGGTATCTGTACCATCTCCAGCCTCACTCATGTAGGGGCTAAGATCCAAGGTCTCTGGGAAAGCTACTCTCTTATTAAGTTTCCCAAACCTCCCACTCTGTAAAGATTGCCAACAAATAACAAGAAATCAAATGAAAACCCAAGGATAAATATAAGTTTGAGAGACATTTGAAAATTGAAAAATTCTACTCATCAGCCTTACACCACACACCTGCTTTTATTTTTTATCTTTTTATTTTTTTTCCCTTAGTATGTGTGTGGTGTTTTATCCACAAAAAAAAAAAAAATTACACCAACTTGAGTCGACGCCCTAATACTTTTCTTTTTTTTTTGACGCACAAACTTTTGAAGGTGAAAATAAAATTTAAGGGCAAAAAAAACCATAAAATATTCAGATATCAAGCACATTACAAATACCAAATAGACCATGTAAAATGAGTAATAGCTCAGACCTGAAATCTTTTTAAGGCAATGGTAAGAATATTTGGAGCTTTTTTTACAGTAAGACGCTTCCATGCCTTAACATAGTCATTGCAGCTGCGAAAAACAGAAATATTTAGTTCAAGGATGTGATGGGATGCAGGCTCTGAAAGCACATAATTAAGAGCAAAATATCAGTAAATTTTAGAAGCATTACAAACTAGACCGTATACTACTTGCTACTTATAACAAGTCTTTCTTTGATGCAACACAAATGTAAAGCTAGGAGCAATATGAAAGAATCAACCCACCATCAAAGAAACATCATTTTGTAGATGGTTCATCAAAAGTTTCCAGCAAGGGCAAAGTTAGGCATATCTCAACAATCACAATAGGAAGTAAAGGTTTACCTCTTAATTAAGCAATAAAATTAGGTTATAAAGATAGGAAGTACAGGTTTACCACTTTAAACGATGACTGAAATGATGATTACAAATGTAAAAAAAAAATTAAATTCTTGTCAAGAAACAGAAAATTACAAAAATACACATACATCTGACAAGAGCCAACAACACAGAATGTACAATTAGATATTTCTTTTTTGTATTAAATACGATAAAAAACGAGAAGTAACCATACCCATCACATTTATACATATTTTCTCCATGAAGCCATTCCTTGACTGTGAACTGGTCCAGGCATTCCTCCAATGATGCAGCATCCCCATGAATCTCAACTGTCAAATCCATCATATTTTCATACTGATTTGAGATATTATTGCATTTTGTACATATCACCTGGAAAAGAAAAATGTTATGCTTCAAATAAGGATAGAGAATGATGGAGAGAGAGTGTATTCCCCTCTTGATTCTTCCCTTCATAATTTAGCATAGAGATTTTTTATTTAAAAAAAAAAAAAAAACTCTCTCAAGATAACCCTATCTGAACAACAAGATAAAGATAAGCCCATCCAACTAATAAATAAATATGAACTTATATTGAATAATGAGAATTCTATAAAAATAATAATAATAATAAGAAAAGCAAGCAAGTACCTTAAAAGGATGCTAAAAGCTGGATATAGGAATCAGATGAAAAGCATGGCAAATTATCAAATTAGTTTCATTGTCGAATAAAGGGTGGAATTTCATAATCTATACTTCCAGTCTAAGGAAAACCTGATCATATTAATACCATTTCTTGCGTGTATTGAGATTCTTTTTTCTTGAAAGATTAAATAAGAGGGTGTTCTAAGTTACGGTTTCCATTTGAAAGTATAGAAATTATGAAAAAGTATTGCCATGATCAGGTTTTCCTAAGACTGGATATATAGAAATTATAAGCAAACAACAGATTACTTTCTATGGGAGAGAGGATCCATCAAGATGATGAGTTCAGCTTTGAAAATAAGATAAAAATGCGAAAAATAAGACTGCCAATGTGATCTCTAGCACCAACATTATATGCATGAAGTAACCAGACTTCTGTAAACAAGAAGCAAATTTCTGAGTACAGTCTAGTGATTTGCATAACCTGGGATTGGAGTTGACCACCAAATATATGTTGGATAAGGGTGGTCTCTTGAGAGCTAGGTTCAACAGCTTTTTCTCCACCAAATTCATCAAGGCAGATGGACTGCATTGTATCAATAGCAAACCTACAAGCAAGGCAGTTGGCTTCACAAAATTAAACTAAAATTATCATCACTTATTCTCTTGAAGCTAGAACAGTTTGAAAGATGTTATTTTTTGAGGGGCTTCTGGTGGTTTTAGTCATGTAGGTTAGAAGGGTGGATAAATAGCTTGTGGGGGAGTATTCTTTTTCTAGTTTTTGTCATTCTTGTCCTTCCTCTTATTCTGTTTAGATGGCTCTTGTATACTTCCTATGTACTTGGTGCACCCTTTGGTAATAATGATTTTCGATTACTAATAAAAAAGCATACCATTAGATTCCAGTATGTCCTTATTGAAGTTACCAAGGAAAACTTCCTAGAATAAGTGAACAAACTGAATTCAATGCAAATAGGACAAACCTCATGAACTCGTGAGCATCCTCCTGACTTCCATAGCCAAGATTACCACCGATATTAGGTAAGCGAGAGAGAATATTTATGGGTGAAAATGCTTGCAAACTTTGGGTTGCCCTTTTAACATGGGTTTCAAACTCACATAGGAAGCACCAACCATTATGATGGCCTGGACCAAAAAACAAAACAAGTCTTTAGACTGAAAAATAGGTTAAACACTTGTAATCCCACCAAAACTTACATTCTCTTTGATGGCCTTTCTCCAACAAGTAAGCAGCAAGTGGCCGTGTGAATGTAAGACATTGCAAAACCACATTGGCAAAGCAACTACACAAGAAAAACAGAATTGAGAATCGTCATTCATTAGTGCCACATTCACATGTTTGTGTTGGTGTATGATTTGCATTGAAGTGGAAGGGGAATGGCATGCACGAGTGCAATATGTCCATGTGTAAAGCATGCAATGATGGTATTATATTAAAGCCTAAATATGGTATAAACACCTGTTTCCACAATTTAGAAGTCCACAAGGAGGAAATCCAGGCTTCTCCCAATTGAAAAATCTCAGAAACTCATCATATGGAAAAAGAATCTGAAAAAGTACAAGTGCGAGTTATAAGTTTCTCCATGGTTGAAAAATAACCAATAATTCATAAGTCGCTTATGGTATATAACAAGGAAAACAATGAAAAGAAAAGACCAACAACTACCTTTTCTGGCGGCTTGATAAACTTAGAGGTTCCATGAGCAGGAACTAATGCAATTGCAGATGACTTTCTTCCTGCAAGACTAGAAGTTGAATTTACTCCAGATGGTTGAAACTTGCAATTTGTCTTATGCCCAAATTTCCAGTGTACTTCTTGGCATTTTTGCGAACTGGAAAAAAGACAAAAAATAATGTTATATGTGATCATTTTCTCTGAACTTTGTACTTCTTGGCATTTTTCCAAACTGGAAAGAAGACAAAATAATGTTATGCATGATAATTTTCTCTGAACCTAACCACCACTCATAAACATTCAAGCAAACCCACTAAAAAAATTAAATAAAAAAGTTAATAAATATATAGAAAACAAACTAGAATTAATGCATAAAAAAAAAAAACATAAGCATGCCATTACCCACCAAATATGAAACTCATTAAAAAAACTTTAATGCGGTGAGAAACATATAAATACTACAAATGAAGAGCAAGAGCTCAACCCAAGAGTTTTCTCAACCCTCGCTTGAGTCGTGGTCAAGCAGGAATCGCAACTCAATTTAGCTAGATGCAAAGTAGACACCTTGCTCAAGAACTCACCAGAATTCATTTCATTTTCTCAGAACTACAATTTTCAGTACAGTTTTAGTCATAATTGGTTTGTAATAACATATAGTCTACATGATATATCCAGTGGCTCCCTTATGTGCAACACTGGTTTTTTCAGAGTGGCCCACGATTGAGAGGTTGGTGCCTTCACAGCATTTTTCGACTTTTTGTACTCTACTAGACTACAGCCTAGATTATGATACCCCATATAATATGGATAAGGGTAGGTGGTGTATGGGGTTCCACATTGCTTGGGAAAGAGAAGTTCTTGCTCTTTATAAGGTTCTAATGGGGCTCCAATTGTATCATTGACTAGTCTTTTTTAGTATAGGCCATGTGGTTTGGGCCTTCCATTGGGGCATTACAAATGGCATCAGAGCCTATCCCAACCATAAATATGGGACTTGAGCCGTGCCACCTATAATAGACAGGCCCGACAAGGACGTCGGAAATTTAAGGGGGTAGATTGTGATACCCCATATGATATGGATAAGGATAGGTGGTGTATGGAATCCCACATTGCTTGGGAAGGAGAAGTTCTTTGTAATGCCCCAATGGAAGGCCCAAACCACATGGCCTATACTCCAAAATGAATAGTCAATGATACAATTGGAGCCCCATTGGAACCTTATAAAGAGCAAGAATTTCTCATTCCCAAACAATGTGGGATCTCATACACTACCTACCCTTGTCCATATCATATGGGATATCACAATTTACCCCCCCTTAAATTCCTGACATCCTCGTCGGGCCTGTCCATTGTAGGTGGCATGGCTCAAGTCCCACATTTCTGGTTGGGATAGACTCTAATACCATTTGTAATGCCCCAATGGAAGGCCCAAACCACATGACCTATACTTCACTAGTCAATGATATAATTAGAGCCCCATTGGAACCTTATAAAGAGCAAGAACTTCTCATTCCCAAACAATGTGGGATCCCATACACCACTTACCCTTATCCATATCATATGGGATATCACAAGTAAAGATAAGATGCTTTGGACCCCTACCAAGAAAGAGAAGTTTATGTCTGATCCTTCTATAAGATCCTCATACTTTAGGATAGTAACCTATTCCCTTGGTGATTTGGTGAACTAAGGCGTCTCTGAATATAGCTTCTTCTTTTTTTTTTTTTGCATGAACAGTCACCAGGAAAGATCCTCACCAATCACCATGAACAACTAAAGAAAACATCATATAATTTTGAAAGATTAGTGTTGCATGTGCAGAAAGTGCGGGAAATCTATAGGCCACCTTTTACCCATTGTAAGATTGCCAATATCTTTTTTTTTTTTTGCATGAACAGTCACCAGGAAAGATCCTCACCATGAACAACTGAACAAAACATCATATAATTTTGAAGGATTAGTGTTGCATGTGCAGAAAGAGCAGGAAATCTATAGGCCACCTTTTACCCATTGTAAGATCGCCAGTATCTTTTTTTTTGGGTAAGTTTTTTACCCAAACATCAAAACTGTAACAGAAGAGCCAAACTCGCAAACCAAACAAATAGGAGTACAAGTATTAGATTTCTGCTCTAATGCATGGAGAAGATATTCTAAGGGTTTATAGCAATCTGTGAGTTGGGTTGGCTTGAGTTATGCCCACAACGATAGTAGATCTCTTTCCCAATTGGAGAGGATTATAAGCAGCCCACAAATTGCAATAGTGTGGAAGATGGTCCCTATTTTTCTATTGAGGAGTATTTGAAGGGAAAGGAATGATAGAAATTTTGTGGATCACGAACGGAAGCAGGTGGAGCTTAAAGTTTCTTCTTAATCGTGCCACCGTGATTCTCGGCCAGCTACCAGCCTGTCGAACGTTTCTTTTCTCTTGGTAAGTTTCAGACCTCTGTCACACAGTTTTCCCTTCTCCAGTGAAGGTAACGAACTACGAAGTGAGATTTTGAAAGCAACGCTTCAAGGTAAGTAGCATGAACATGACTTTTATGTGTGCTGTAATTATTATATTCTGCATGAAAAAGTGTTGTTCACCTATGCTATGCTATGTACGGCCAATTCAAGGTTATGATGCAGTTATGTATGCTATGCTGAATGGTATGCCTATTACTTATGTTATGGAATGCTTAGGTTATGCTATGCCATGTAACGCTCATGTCATGTTATGTTATGTAGTTTATGTTATGATTATGTAATGCTCATGTTAATATGTCATGATCAATGCTATGCCATGCATCTAAGTAAGACGCCATGAAAGTCATGAAGTCAACATGTTCATATGCATCATGATAAGATAAGTAAGAATTCATGTGAAAGATAAGTTGAGATTGACCTTATATTATGGGTGGATGTGCAAGTCAAGGACCCAATTGTGGTCCACCATAAGTATGCTATGATGCATTTGGTGACAAGGACCTAAGTGTGCTTCACCATATGCTATGTTACGATGTATGCGGTGACACGGACCTAAGCATGCTTCACCATATGCTATGTTATGATTTTATGCGGTGCCACGAACCTAAGCGTGGTTCACCATATGTTATGCTATAATTCATGCAATCAACGACAATTGGACGGATGCACGTATGTTATGACGGCCACTAAGTAAGTGACAAAGACAAGATGAATGAGTCATGTATGAATGATAGGAAATGCATGGAGTCAGCCATTCATGCATCCATGTTACATGTATTTCCATGATTATGTTTGATTCCGCCTATGTTACTAATGAATGATCTATATGCTATGTGTATGTATGATGATGTTTGAAAGTTTTCAAAGTTAAACATAATGTTAAGCTAAGTTAAGTTTACAGTATGATATGCTATTACTGAGTCTTTGACTCGTTTGTTTGTTTGTTTGTTTTTATGTTTTAATGTCTCAGATGATGATTGCATGGATACAAAGCATGAGTGCTAGGAGTAGATTATTCTTCCAAAGACTTGGACCCTGAATAAGTGTTAGTACCACATGGGTTAGTTATGATTAGACAATTGAATAAGTGATTTTGGCTCATTGGACTAGTTAGTTTATGTTATTTTATTACATTTTAGTTTTTAATTTATGAAATTCCGTCATGCTAAGTTAGTTTTATGATTCAATAAGTGAGGTATTTTTATGATGTCGAATCTCTAAACTAAGCATTACACTACGAATGTATGTAACATTCCGTACCTACAGGAAGGGGTGATACAACTTCCCATGTACCTAGGTTATGCCTTTTGCATTTAAAACAAAATCTTTGATTATTCATTTGAAAAATTTTTAAAAACAAAAATCTTTCCTCATCAAGTATGACTAGGTTTCATGAAGTGAAGCCTTGAGTAGATACTTCATCTGTAATGGAGTCCCAAAAACATGAAGTTTGTCTATAGAGACACAGATGATAACCATTCACAATTTTATGTTCGTTTATTAAAATGGGGTGAAATTCAAGACAATATTTTTTATAAAAAAAAAATACATACTTGTGGACATTAAAAATTGAAAAGATACAACAAAGACTTGCCCAAGTTCTTGCCATAAGTGTGGGGTTCAGGACAATAAGTTTATTTGTAAACTTTTTTTCTATTTACACCAGTCCTCAATTAACCTTGGCACATACATAATTTCCATTTCCACCCGTATAAATAAATTTCAACAATAAATGGCATTTAAATATGTGATACTCCAGTCTAATAAGTGAGGGTAGGTGGTGTATGGGATCCCACATTGCTTGGGAATGAGAAGTTCTTGCTCTTTATAATGTTCCAATGGGGCTCCAATTGTATCATTGACTAGTCCTTTTGGAGAATAGGTCATGTGGTTTGGGCCTTCCATTGGGGCATTACAAATAGTATCAGAGCATGTCACAACCAGAAATGTGGGACTTGAGTCGTGCCACCTACGACTGACTAGCCCAACGAGGACGTCAGGAATATAAAAGAGGAAATTTTTTTTATAAGTAAACAAGTATTATTGATCAAAGAATGGGCAAAAGCTACCAATTACAAAATTCATATGCCTTATCTAAGTAGGCGCATTCGAAACTAAGAAATCATGAAGGTCCATGCCATTAAAGTCCACAACAATGGCCCAAGTACAGAGTTCTAAAAAAGAAAACTTTTAGCTCTGCCATCAATCTCTCTTTGTCCTCAAACGTCCCCTCGTTGCGCTCCTGCCACAAGCACCACATAATACAAATAGGGATCATCTTCCAAACCGCTTTGATCTGTTGCATGCCTCGAATAAAAAGGAGGAAATTGTGATACCCTATTGTAATAAGTGAGGGTAAGCAGTGTATGGGATCTCACGTTACTTGGGAATGAGAAGTTATTACTCTTTAGAATGTTCCAATGAGACTCAAATTGTATCGTTGACTAATCATTTTAGAGTATAGTGTGGTTTGGGCCTTCCATTAGGACATAACAAAATAACTCCTATTTTATCAACTTTTCTTGCCCAGCATAGTCTAATCACTTTAGATAATGCACAGCACTAAGTTTTTTAGTAAAATTAAGAATAATTGGGCACGCATACCAATTTAGCAACAACACGATAGTCACATAACCACTACCAATACTTTCACCAACCAGTATTTTCATTCACACACAGTACGAGGAAAAAAAAAAAGGAAAAGAGACAAACACGCTCATGCACGCACAGAGTAACCAATCAACTCACAAACGCAATTACACAATTACCAATGATCACAAACAGGAGAAAAAAAAAAAAAAGGTATTACCATCATCAAAATTGCTTGCGACGTCAATATGTCTACACTAATTTAACCATGGGTAGTAATAATTATTGTATAAAGCAATAATAGAATCGAGAGCAAACAAGAAGTATAAAGATATTTTTATTTATATCTTAAAAAAACGCAGAAATATGTATGCAGTAGGTAGAAAATCACCAGTAGCGAACGGCCTTGCAGCGGGAACACTTCTTCGTGGCGAGATTGCCGCAGTTGGCGCAAACGAAGCTGTCGTCCATGAGAACGCCGGGCATTGGGGCTGGATCAGAGCGGTCTCCCGCTGCTTCGAAAGTTGCGCCGACCTCAAAATACTTCGAGGCCGTATTCTTCACCAGGTGGAGCAATCCCACAGCAATAACGAAGACGGTGAATATAAACTGAACGAACCAATTTAGGTCCAGAGGCACCGCAGAGACAAGCATCTACGCCGATGCCTCTTCAATCCTAGGGTTTTTCATGGACACGATCACTCCTTTCTTTTCCTCTAATCGAAACGAGCAACGAATCAATAACTTAGACCACTAAATAAACAGAGAGAGAGAGAGAGAGATCTAAAAAGAACCAATGAATTGGATTCTTTTTCTCTCTCGCTCCCAAATCTACTTTAGTACGAGATCAATTCGCAAGAAATCTCCCACAAATTTTGCCTCGCTCGCCCTGTTCTTTCCGCTATGTCCTTCCCTTTCGTTTTTCGAAGATAGTTAAATACTAGAGAACGTGCGTGAGAGTTTCGGCTTTCTGTCTTTGTTCCGGGAGATAGAGAGGCAGTGAGAATTGAGAATGGGTTTTCTGAACAGGGTTACACTCCAATTCCGAATTCACTTTTCCCAATTTTATATCCACGCTCTAATTTATCTTCAAATTTTCTGATTGTACGCAATTTTACACGCATGAATCGTATAACTTTTGAATAGGAAAACTTTCTTCTAGAACAATAAACGAAAATAAGTAATACTATATACAATCGTAAAATGCACAAACGTATGCAGTCGTTTTGAAAAAAAGTGAGGTTCATTATTAAAAAATTAATTTCTTTTCACGTGGATTCTATATTTATTCATTTTTTTTAAAGTGACTGTACGACACTTGCACACTCACAATTACAAGTATCATATATCTAATATTACTCTTTACATCAACGTATAATTTTAATACAGTATCATTTTTCTAATATAAATTTTAAATTTTCATTATTTTCATTATTTTCAATAACTGATATATCTATACGGATGGTTATGAAAATAAAATGATAAAGTATAAATAGTAATTTTTTATTTTTTTTAATTATTATCTGAAAATTTTACCGCAACAATACGAATTACGTATCTTATACGACTTTTACAGTATAATGTTTTTTTTTAGCCATGGAATTGGGGCTGTCGGATCATGTCACGTGCCGCGAGCTAAAAGAGAGAATCAACGTCTATGATCAAATGAATACTAACTAAGAAAGGACATCGCAACCGTCCCAAAGACTCCCAACATTTTGGCCTCCTTGGTTCCACGTGAAAACAACGTTTCTGTTTCCTTTTTCTTTTTTTCTTCTTTTTTTTTTTAATCAAGTATATTATATATTAAATAAAAAATACAAAATTTAAGAGGATCATTTTCACTATCAATATACAAAAAAATCTAGAAATTTTATCTAATGGTAGGCTTCCAAAAACATGATTAGTAACTGCCCATTGCGCAACTGAGTACCTACATCGATTTTGAGATTGATGTATTTTAACAAATTTTTAGTCTTGATGAAGATTGGCTTTGTGCTGAATATCCTCGATAATAGTTGATATTTTCCAGAATGTCACTGATTGGGAATCTCCTTCTATTATCGCAAGACTTTGAGATGAAGTCATATTGGATGCTAACAGCGTTGCTTGTGCTTCTGCAATTAAATGGATAGTGGTTTGTATCTTTTCCATTATTATGCCCAAAATATCTCCACTAAGATTTCTTTGAATTGCTGAGACTACTGAAAATTGATCACGTACAGCTGCATCAAAAGAGAAACTTTGATAGTTTGGAGGAGGAAGATACCATTTATCTTCTTTGCTTTGTTGATTAATTTTTTCCTTGTCTTCATAGATGTGCTTGATATGAACATTTGCCTCCTCAATTGAAAAAGAAGTGTGATTATGAATGATGTCATTTCTCTTCCTCCAAATAAAATCTATTACTATGATTGTAAATAGTTGGAAGTGGTGTCTTTCCTCTTTTCGTAGTCCCAGCTCTTTTCTCGGATAGATAACCATTTGAATCCAATCTGATATAGAAGCAATAGGCAAATTTGCAAGGTTTAAAGGCTAACTGCTCTGTTGTCATAGAATTTTGTGGATTGGACATTCAACAAAAAGGTGCATCAGAGTTTCTTTCTCATGGTTATAGAATACACATTCTTCTGTTTCTTGGTGGGAGATGATTTCACCAAGACTTATTTGAGTAGGAAGAATATTCCAAAAAAGTTTCCAAATCAGTAATTTATGACGATCATGGATTTTAAGACTCCACATTGGCTTGAAGAGTTCTATTGAGGGGTTTTGCTGAATTGGAATTTGATCTAGCATTGTTGCTTGATATGCAGATTTGATTGAATATTTCCCATGGTTTAAAGCCCAAACTACTTTGTCCTACTCATCTGTTTGTATTGGGATTGGAATTTTTTGCATTTCTAATATGCTTTCCTGATCAAAAAAATCTTACATTTTTGGCACATCCCAAATCCGAGGGTTTATTTGTATGAGATTTGAAACTGTAAGAGTTGGATGTTCTAGATCCATACCTTGGATTGACAGTGGTTTGAAATTGATTAGTGAAGGAATCCATGGATCCAGCCAGATATTTACTGATTATCTGTTGTAAATTTGGAAACATCGACCTTTTTTGAGCAAATATTTTGTTTTGAGTATTCATTTCCACATGGATGAATCTGATGTTTTCTACGAAACTTCCCAAAGTGTTGTATTCTTCAAATACTTAGTAGTTAGAATTGAGTGCCACAAGCCATTTCCAGGTCCGCTTAATTCTCATCCTGTTTTTGCTAGTATAGCTTGATTCATCTTTTTCATCAATCTGATACCAAGGTCACCTTCTTTCTTCGGTTGACAAATAGATTTTTCAGAACTTTAGTGTCAAATTATGAGTTTTGTCTTTTGAGAATCCCCACCAAAATTTTTTGAAAGTTTTATCTAGAGTTTTGCAGACTGATTTTGGTAGTTGAAAAGTATTCATATGATATGTTGGTATCGTACTTACCACAGACTTTATTAACATGGTTTTGCCAGCCTGGGCTAGTAGCTTTAACTTCCAACCTTCCAATTTTTTTCCACTTTGCTCAACATATCACTGTAGTTTTCTTTTTTACTTCTGTTGAAGGAAGTATATAATCCTAGATATTTTATTCTAGCTGATGTTTATTTGTAAGGCAGCTCTTTATAAATTCTAATTTAGGCCCGTTTAGTGTCTCGTTTGGATAATGAGATAAGATGAGATGGTTTTATATAAAAGTTGAGAATTGAATAAAAAGTTGAATTGTTTATTATATTTTGTATGGAAATTTGAGATAGTTGTAATGATAAGATGAGAGAATATGAGATAAAACCATTTATGTATCCAAACAGGGCCTGAGAGTTGATCTCAACTCATCTCATTTTATCTGATCTAATTGTTATAATTTTTTTAAATTTTCACACAAAATATAATAAACAATTCAATTTTTTTAAAATCCCAAAACATTAATGATATTAAAAAAATAAAATTTTAACAAGATTTTATTAAATTTTAAACTTTCATTTCAACTTATCTCATCTCAACTCACTATCCAAACCTCAACTTAATAAGAAAAGGAAAGAACAGAAAAAGAAAAGGCAGAAAACGAAAATTGAAATAGGAAATCTTTCGTTTTAAAATCTAAATCAAGTAATTATTAAATATTATTTTTAAATAGATAATTATTAAATATTCTCAAAGAATGAATACATAATATTCATAATCTATTTAGTAATACACATCATAAAAGTTCTTTACTTTTATAAATAATTTATTTTGTGATATTTTAAGATACGATTGGAGTATCTATGTTCCAAACATTTCTAATAAAATTCCTTATAATTTACCTTAGCATATGCATCCTCAATCTTTTAAACTGCATCATAATGCAAGCCGGAAAGAAGTTCATATTACTTTCCCCACAACATGTATAAACAAAAACAGGATGTATATACTTGCCATATTTATCCTTTGCTTTGAAAACTCAATTAGATGGTTGAATATTATATTTTAACATTAATGGTAAATAATGAAGACTTCCTTGTTCTAGTTATTGAATGCTTGACACAATCTCATATTAATTGTCTCTAGCATGCTATAATAAAAGGCAACTGAGTGAGCCCCGCATCTGACCAGCCTGGCCCATTGGCCCAATCCCAATGGGGGCAACCGCCCGCATACAAAGGGTGGATGGGTAGGCGCCTACCCATGGGAAATGCCAAGGAGCTAGTGCTAGGTTTGGCCTTGGGCTCGCCAGGGATTTCACCCCTATTCTCGGATCGGATTCTAACAAATTTTTCGGGAATTTGTAAATATATATATGTATCAGAAATGCTTCTCATCAGCCACTATTTCGTATCAACCAAGACACGCCTTACATGGTAGCATTTTGTTTTTGTCCTTTTTTCCCTCCTTCTCCCTATTGCACGTTCCTCTCTCACCCATTTGAAATTTTTTTAGCCCCGTCGCCCATCCTCTCCCCTACCCCCCTCGTCATCCATCCTCTGCAAAGTTGCCGACCACCCCCATCGCTGTTGATTAATGTATTGAGCAAATAGAAATTAATCATTTTTTTAAATCTAAAAAATCTTGAATGATTGTTTAGGTGTCTAAGAAAAAACTCTTAACTGACAGCAATCAAATCCCTTTCCCACGTACAGGTGAAGAAAAAACAACAAAGAAATTTTTATGGGCAAGGACGCGCACATCTCTGTAAATGTGTGAGGCCTATCAAGAACAGCACCACCCTCGGATCTCACACTCCGATCATCGTCGCTAGTGCTGCTGTTAATACCAACGGTAGAACTCCAAAGAACTGGTTCCGAAGAGCATCACTTCAAAATCTTTATGGGTTTGGAAGCCAGCTTCGCTGATCTCCGAGGGGGCAGGCTCCTCCTCCGAGGGGATGGCGACGGGTTTGGCGGCTTGCTTTTCTGTCCACCAGTAGCCTGAGCCCTTCACCGTAGATATCTCTCACTCAAATGTTATGGAATATGAGCACCGGTTTGGAGAGGACAGAGGTTGCGTTGCATAGGAATGAGATCTTTGTTTGTTGAAGTTTCATGGGATTTGAAGGGTCAATAACAATTCTCAATGACTGATTAGTTTTGTGGGAATGGGATCTTTGCACTTACCACGTAAGGTGTGCAATCGGCTGATGAGGAACAGTGGCCGATCTGTATTTAAACTCATATATATATATAATCAAAGGTGTATATATATATATATATATGGTTAAAGCTCCCAGCCGATCGGGTGTGAATGTAATTTTAACACCAGCCAATACAAATTTGCCACGTAGGTCGTGTACCAACCTAAAATTTACACCCACAAGTACATGATTTCTTTTTATCTCTCTCCCACCCCGACACATGAAACCCCTCTCTCTCAAGGATGTATATACAATGATGATTTTCTGCTATGAAACATTATTTGAGATTATCTACAGTTTTACAGTTTCACAAGGAAAATAGCCAATCCAAACAACTTTCTTATTGTAATTAGAAAGAACATGAGAACCGAATAAGCCCCCATAACAATGCAAACAAATCACATGAGCAGAGGAAAAGGCTGAAGGAAAATAATGCAAGACGCAAAAAAGTGGTAGCACCCATCCCCCCAAACTGGTCTATGATAGAGAAGTTTAAGATATATATTGGACTAAGAGAGAAGCACCAATAGGTTTTATTTCAAAGAAGAGTTCATCTTTTTCCAAAGCGTTTACATTTAGATGATTTTCTACTATGGACTAAGTGATGATTCTGTGCTATGAAACATTTAGATGAACTCTTACATTTTCTGCAACCCTCTCCCACGAAAGGAGGCATTGGGTAGATGGAAGGTTCAAGCAAGAGAAGGTGGCAAGCGTATTTTAGAGAGAGAAAGAGTGTATTTTAGAGAGAGAGAGAGGGGTGTTGCAGGAGTTGAGGGTGGGGGAGAGAGGGAGAGAGAGAAGGGAAATAGATGAAAAATAAGATGAAATCATGTGTGTGGGTGTAAATTTTAGTTTGGTACACGTCCTACGTGGCATATTTGTATTGGCCAATGTTAAATTTGAATTTCCACCCGACCGTCTGTGAGCTTTTTCCTATATATATAGGGGAGTGCTACTTCCATCGAGAGTTGGTACCGAATTGGATACTGACTACTGTATTGTGTTTTTTTTAAAGCATTTTTTGTGTATTTTTTTAAATACTAAAAAATAAATAATACATTACTAAAAAATAAACAACCACAAATGCTAAAAAAATACAATTCGGTACAAATTATAGGTACACTTTTTCAGTATTCCTATCATTTTCCCTGTGTGTGTATGAGATAGAGTAATGTTAAATACAATTATAGAATATATATGCAAGTCTCGAACACTCACTTTGAAAAAAATTAAGATCTATTCTTAAAAAAAATAATTTTTTAATATGAGTCTCAAATTTATCTATTTTTTGAAAGAGGATGAGTGAGACTTACACATTGTAAAACTGCAAATATCATTTCTATATATATATTTTTAAAAACTAATAAAACAACGTTGTTTTGTATATTTAGCAAATTTATTAAAAAAATGTTTTAAGGGCATAAAAAAAAGTTGAAACTCCACCTTTCAAAAAAAGTACGAAATTGAAACTTTGATTGAGAAACCTTCAAAGTTTCACATATAACGCAAAAGTACCATAATTAACTTTAATATATAACTTTTTAATAAAACTCTAGGATTAAAACTTATACAACGAAAAGCCCTATTACTAAAGCAACCCCAAAATACACGCAAGTTACATTTTGGATTCACATGAAATGGTGACATTATCAAGAAGAGCTTTGTTACACAACCTCCATCACACTCCACACTTTTTTAAGTTTTTTAAATTTTTAATATTTTTAAAAAAAATTTTGAATTTATTTTTTTAAAATTATTTCAAATTTTTTATTCATTATTCATATAATAAATATTTAATAAAAAAATAAAAAATAAAAATAATGTAAAGTGTGGAGTGTTAAGAGGTTGTGAAGATTTTTTGTATCAAGAATATACCATCATTGCATTCATGGATATAAATGGGAAAAAAGTCTTTTTTTTTTCCTCTTAAGCCATGCTACACATTGCCCAAACGTGTAGAGATAGAAAATCTTGGGAAGAAGACAACGAAAAATAAGAGAGGGGAAGGTACATGTTAGGTCAGATATAGATGTTTTTGTACTCACGTGATTCTTGAAGTTCCATTGCTTCTTTCACGTTCCCTATTTCTTCAAATGAAGGGAAAATAGAGTTGAGGAGAACACTTTGGTGTTTGTGTCTGTGTTTGGGCTTTAATTTCAAGGGCAAAGTTCTATGCTTTAATCATCCAATGTATGCAAGTTCTATAAATTCTCTTTTAAATAAAGTGGGGGCATACTATATTTTTTATTTTTAGTAATGCTTTACACAAGTTTTAAATGTACAAGTTTTTTGTAAAAATGTAGATCCTATCAATAAAAAAAAAAAAAAGAGTTTTTCATACTTTTACATAGTGAAATCCACTCTTTTATAAATGATTTGTGCGAGATTTATCCATTTAGAGCTTGCATATATCATTTTTTTTTTAAAGGACTTGTATATCTAAAGAATGTATTGACGGATTGTGAAGTTTTTTGTGATGTGTTGGCATGCACGATGCATGTCTTAAAAAATGGAGCAAAATGGTGTGATGATTAATTGCATGTCATATACTACAAGAAAAATGAGTATTTATGAACATTTATTTGTAATGAAAATGACTATTCGTGACGAGAATAGACTTACTTTGACTGGAAATAGTCATTTTGGTAGAAATATCTAGCACCAAATAAGTAGTTTTCTTGAAATTCGTGCAGTTGGGTTTAAAAATGCACATGCATATGATTAAAGTCATAATTTGCATAATAGCACAAAATTTTTTATTTGACTATTTTACTCAAAACATGTTCCTGCATTAGATTATTCTGAGTAATAATAATAATAATAATAAATGTTATTAATTTAATAATAAGTTATTTTTTTTCTAATTTATTTTTTTCATATTTTAAATTCTACCAATCATATATTAATTAATAATCAATTATAATTAACATATGATTGATAGAGACAAACAGTAAAAATCCTAACATTTCCTTAACTCACTCAAAACTCCATGACACTCTCTCCTCTATAGTTTCATATGTTCTCTCTATAGTTTCATATGTTCTCTTTTTTTCATATGTAGGGAGCGACTAGTAGCCAAATGGGTGAAGAGCTTCATTTTACACCCTCCAATAATAATAAGATACATAGGAACTCTACTAAAATTAAGAATGGAGCTGCATGCAGTTTTAAATACAAAAATCCCGATACAAACCGAGAGTAGCGAGAAAAAACTAGGGTTACTCTGATGTTAATGGATAGCAGCCACTTCTAGTCATTGGTGGCGAGTGATATTAATGATCGAGATGCTAGGGTTTCTGGAAAAGAGGAAGAGAGAGAGAGAGAGAGAGAGAGAGAGAGGAAAGTGATTGTTGATCAACAAAGAAGGGAAACGTAACTCGTCTATGTGATGGGAAATTAATCCTAAATTCAAAATGACGTCGTTTTGAATGTACAAAAATAACGTTGTTTTAAACAGACTCAACAGTAACACGATTTTTTAAAAACCATAGAAGACGTGCGATAGGATGGTGTCTCCGTGGCTGAACATGGTTGAGTTGGTCTCCCTTTGTGTGTTTCAACTTAGGTTGGCTCGTGCTAGGTTTCAACAATAGGCACCCTAGGGCTTGTTTGGAAATATATTCCAAAATTCTCATCTCATTTTAAAACATAATTCAAATGCAAACATTTGTAAACTAATCATTACAACTTTCCTAAACTTTCAAATAAAAAATAAAAAATAATTCAACATTTTCAAACCCCAAAACAAAAATAATATTATAAAATTATATTCTAACAATATTTTAATTTTATAATATTTTTTATTCAATTTTTCCTCTCTCCTTTACCAAAATCTAAAAAATACTCAACTCAAACTATCTTACCATTATTCACAAAACTCTCATCTCATCTTACTCTCCATACGAGCCCTAACATAGAAGGAATTGGGTAGTTCAGTGTAGGAGTGTGGTGTTATGGGCCTAATTAACTGCTCTCCTCAATCAAACGGATGGATGGGGATAAGGCAGAGGGAGATATGAGAGGCAATGAAGAGGAAAATGAGGGATTGGAAATTTAACCTGAGGCCTCATTTGGATCTTGAGATGGAATGAAATGATCTATGAATAGTAATGAAATATTTGAGTTAATATGTTTTCTGAGATCTTGGGAAATAAGAGAGAAAAAAATTGAATTAAAATATTATAAAATTAAAATATTGTTTTTAATATTATTTTATTTTGAGATTTGAAAATTTTGAATTGTTTTTTGTATTTTGTTTGAAAGTTTGATAAAGTTGTAATAATTAAGTACTGATTAGATGAAAAAATTAAAAATTTGAAATTGAAAAAGTGTTTATATTTATGGTATTTGGATATTGAGATAATAATAAGATGAGATGAAATGAAATGACTTGAAAGGACCATACTATCTACTATCTAGCCCATGCCTAAGTGGAAGAGATTTTATGCGAGTCAAGGCCTTTGACATATTCTTAATGGGCTGAGCCTTTGAACTCAAAAGAATCCCAACTAATCTAATAACACAATGGTTTTTTTTTCAAAGGTCCAATCCATCCATCAAACATCTAAATAGGCTATTAATAAATTATTGGGCTTAACTAAAGTTAAACTAAGCCCAACTTGTCGTTTTACTATCAATGGGCTTTCTAAATAAGCTCTTGGGCATATGGGCTCAATAAGAAATTTTAGCCAACCTATCTACTGATTTGGGAGTAAGATGATATGAGAATTTTGTGAATAAAAATAAGATAGTTTGTGAATAGTAATGAGATAGTTTGAGTCGAGTATTTTTTAGATTTTGGAAAAAGAGAGAGAAAAAGTTAAATAAAAAATATTATAAAGTTAAAATATTGTAAGAATATAGTTTTATAATATTATTTTTGTTTAGGGATTTGAAAAAGTTAGAATTATTTTTTATTTTTTATTTGAAAGTTTGAAAAAGTTGTAATAATTAGTTCGGAAAAGTTGTAATGATTAGTTTGAAAATTTTGTATTTAAATTATGTTTGAGAATAAAATGAGATCATATCAGATCAGATCAGATGAGAATTTTGTGATCTAAGGCCCCAAACAAGACCGACCTCATGGACTTATCGAACATGGTACAGAAAAACCAAATTTGAGACCAATAAAATTTAGAAAAATTATATTCATTATCTCTACCCACTACACACCACATTTTTTTTTCTCTTACCAAATGTGTGGTATCTGGATCATGACGAGTATAAGAATTCAATTAGTTTAAGAAAAATAAAATAAAAATAAATTAAAAAAATAAAAATATATGTGATATATGGTGTGAGGATGATGAATAACAAATCTCTAAAACTTATCATTATTTTGTCCCCAATAAAATAGGATTGGGTTGTTATACACATAAACCAAACAAGACGGATATTCTGGCATTTTTTGTTCAGTGCGGGTTTAATATTAAGATTATATAAAATCTACAACCGATCTCTCATTTTTTCTATTTTTTTATTTTTATTTTTATTTTATACAACCGATCTCTAATACTACATGTTAAATATTAACACGAAACTTTAATTTAAAATAAGATCTTTGATAATTTATGATCCACGATATTAAATCAAATAAAATAACATGTGATACGAAATGTATCTCTCTCCATTGATGGATGATTGATCCAATTACTAGAGAATCATCTTCCTAACAAAGTTTACTTCGAAGTGTATCATCATGGCTAGAGTCGTAATTGTATTGGGCGACAACGTTAAATCCATTTATTACTTAGAAAGGTTTTTGGCTATGGTAGAAGAGAAATGATATTCGCGATTATAGAGTACGTAAGTATTGTGCATTTCTTTTGAAAAAGGTGAATAAATATAAGACCTGTATAAAAAAATAATTTTTTAATGGTGGGCCTCACTATTTTTCGAAAGTAGCGCGCGATACTTGCACAACCCATGACTGTATCTAACATTATTCGTTGTAAAATTATGGCTAGTCAGCATGTATTACAAAAAATATTTGTAAAATTATTTTATTCTCAAGCCGGAATGTAAAACACATCATCTACATCACTTAAAAATAAGTCTAATTTATAAAATTTAAAAATTTAAAATTTATCTTTCAAATTAAATTATGTTATGTGGATAATATGTGGTGTAGAGATTTTAAGATAGCACTACTCTTATTTGTAAATGGCCGACGACAACAAAACTCAATGATAAGAAATAATTTAAAATTGTAAATATTCAAATTTTCAGATTTTTCAAATGAAATTATGTTACGTGAATAATGTATAGGGTATAAGCTTGTGAATAGATTTATTTATTTATAAATGCAATCTAAGAACAAAGCCATTGTGGAAGTCTCAGGATGTTAACCGCATGGCAAATGGATAGCTCCCTCTTTTACAAAGTGTGGGTAACAAATGACTCAGCATGTTAAGTGCATTCCTGTTTAGTTTCATGAGGATTAAAGAAAAACTACTAATAAAGGAAAGTACACAAAAGCGGCCTCTGTCTCGTAATAAGCCTCCAGAATGCATGAGACTCTTGTAAAAAGCCCTAGGTAGAGTCTCTCCCACTCCTTCCCTCATTTGTTAGTTTTTTTTTTATTTTTTTTTATTGTTGTTTCCTTCAAGGTCGAAAAAAACAAATTTACAGTTTTTTGTTAACTCTCGAGAGACATGCACACCATAAGAAGATTCTCGGGCCTCAAATCGTTTGGAGGACAGTGACAATTTTGTAAAAATTACCGCACATGGTCCTCATGCGCCGCTCACAACTGTGCTTGGTTCTCATGTGCCATCCCTTCCAGCATCTTTTCTCACCACACACGTTGGATCACTGGAATTGCCACCATCAGATCTTTCAGATATTATTTTGTGTTTGAAAAGAGACAAGAGTGGTGCCTTCACGCGCCGTCACAGATTTCGAAGTCTACCGAAGTTGGTCTAAACTGTAATTTGTCATTTTTCGCATCTATCTTACTGCTTTCCATATTGTTTAGTAAAAATAAAAAGGAGTTCGTCTCTTGGACGTTTGTCTGTATAGATTGAATCATTTCTTTTTATGAAGGGTGAGGTTGAGTCTCTGTTTAGGCAGAGTGTTGTCTCTTGAACGTTTGTTGATAGAGAGTATCAATAGTAGTGAATATCAGACCCGTCACAAAAGAAAATAGTATACTGGTGGAGCTCTAAATATATTAATTGGTTTATGAGGTAATGGTTGATATGAGGATATCCCTGCATGTATTCGGTCATATATGTAAGTTTTTTTTTATGAATGAATGATGACAATTTTCGTTTAAAAAAAAGGGAAAGTACACAAACTCTTCTTAAAATACAATTGAATTTGCATTCACTTTTAAAACTATCAATTTGGGTAATCATCCTCTCAAATTCTATACAAAAAAAGGAAAAAAAATTTAAAAAATCATCCCAAAAGATTCTAAAAAAATGAGACGAAATACCCATATTAAATTCAAAAGAGTTTTTCTTAAAAGAATATTATAAAAATTACAATTATTTTTAAAATTAAGATTTTTCTGAAAAAAGTAGTTTATCAAATTCATATTTTTCTGAATGAGGTATTCACTTTTTATGTTTTATTTTTTATGGTTGTTTTATAAAAATATTTCCACTTTTTTATTTGTTTGAAATTCTTAATTTTCTATCGAGGATACTTACGTCAAATGAGGGGGTATATTATAATTGTTTAGTAATTTGAAAATGTAATTGCTAAAATCGATAACTTTTAATGTGATTATAGATTTGATGATAATTTAAAATCCGTTTGAGAGAAGAATTGGGAGACACCATACACCGGCCTTAAATGCCTTTGATTTAATTGATCATTAATGACTAGGGTTGTATAGAAATAGATGGGACCTAGCGTCGCTGATTGGAACCAATTATTGGAGTCAAGAGTCCAAAACCAGTCGAAATCGATAGAGAATCGGTCAGATGGCACTAGAAAATGCTTCGAACCAACATAGGTTGGTTCAGTCTCAGTTCAAACCGCCGAACCGACTCATTAAGTGAATTAAACGGCGTCATTTTATAACTTAATTTTAAAAGGAAACTTAATATGAAACGACACCGTTTTGGATTAGGGCACCCCTTCCCCTCCATTTGTGCCCTTTCAACTCTCTCTCTCTCTCTCTCTCTTTCTCTCACACACACACAAATTTTATTGTCGCTCTCTCTAGCACCATTGTTGCCCCGATGCCGTTCCTTTCTCCCTCCGATCATAAAGAAGCCTAGAAGACAAAGTCTCATGCTTTTGCTGCTTGGTATGATTTTAATCTTAATTTTTCTAGTCTTTCTAATAATTTTTGTGTTGTTTGGAGTTTGGGAAAGTAGATGATGTTGTTATGAAATTTGTTGATGGGGTTCTGAAGGGAAAATCAACGGGAACATTGATGAACCAATCACCGATCATAATTGGCCAAAACTATGCTGTCCGGTTTTGTCCCCCCCTCTATTGGCCGACATCAGTCAATACCACCATTTGAAAAACATATCAGTTCGGTTTTGGTTTTGGATCGAAACCGTATCGAGAAGTTCAGTTTTCAACCCTATGTAACTTTAGAGCATTTCTAATGGTTTATCTAAATTTTCATCTAAAATAAATAATCAAAACCCACTTTTTTAATTTTCAGCTAATGAATTTACACAGTATATCAACTTATCTATTATTATTTTTATATCATTTAAATATTATTTATTATTTCTTTTTTGTTTTATTCATTTTAGATATTCTCTCTAGCAACTTTTAAATTTGTGATATTCTTAAATATTTCAATATTTCTTATATATCAATACGATTTATAATATCTTTATCAATAGCCCAATAAGAATAAAAATGATAATAAAAATAGAAAAAACTCATTATCAACTTTTTCATGTTTTTATTATGAGTATATTTTTATTAAAATAAATTATTCCAATAATATTATAACCTTTTCACGATATATAAATACAAATATAAATATGAGAAATATAAAAAATATAAGGAAAGAGAAAGAAATAATAATAAAATAATAAAATGTAGAGAATCACTTTAGCTCGAAAAAATTTATTATTTTCCATTAATTTTAAATAATTAAATTAAATTAAAATGGAAACCTTATTTTAACCGGTTATAAGTTATTTTACGTAGCCAAACAGATAAGCCTGCCATTGTGAGCTCCAAGTAAAGAACAAGAGGAAGGGAATGGAAGTCAGCCCCACACCGGCGTAAAACGTCGTAAATCTGACACTAGGGTTCTGGACTTGGTTTTTACATGCCATCGAGATCTCTGCATTCGGGCCTCATTGAGATCGTAATTAACGGTTTTTCCTGTTGTCTTATTGATTGGTTTTTCCTGCATTCGGGCCTCCTCATCAGGAGTCAGGCAGCCGGAAAGTTGACTTGCATACAAATACAAAGGACCACAAGAGAGAAAGATTCCTAAACGAGGAAAAAGCAGCAGAAGAAGGGTAGCTTTTTGCTTTGACATGTTGGTGTTTACATGTCAAAGACAAGAGACCATTGCACCTTGGAATAACAAAAGAAAAGAAAAGAGAAAGACAGACCCCCCCCCACCCCATTGCTCTTTCTCTTTCTTTCACGTTGAGATTTGTTAAAGTAACCAACATGCAGCAACTTTTTGGAACTCCGAATCCAAAGCCAAAGCCAGAGTTGAGGCGCGCAGAGTCAACGACCACTCTATTATTTATTTATTTATATAAAATATTAACCCTTTTGCGGTCCCTCTCCTCTCGTGTGCTCTGTGTGTGTAGTCTTTGTGTGGTGCTCAAAGTCTCAAACCCCAACAACAACAAAAAGCGCTTACCAGGAAACTTCCTACCTCTCTCGCTCGCTCTCTCCATGGGTTGGCTTTTCCTTTTCGGTGTTTTTTTTTTCTTTTCTTTTTTTCTCTTTTTCTTTTTGGTTGGACAGTGATGTCCCTCCTCACTCGACTCCCACCTTAAAAAGGCCAAAGACCCACCAAACTCTATCCATTCTCACCCTCACTTGGTTTTTTTTCCGTTCACTTGGCAGCTAGAGTAGCAGGTAAATTTTTTTTTTTCTCTCCATTGATCTCTCATCTTTTTGTTATCTTCATTCAGTTTATGTTTCGTGATTTCCATGTTTTTCTTTTTTGGTTTTATTCCTTGAACTGGAATGAATAAGACTATAGAATGGATCCATCGATCTTTTTTTTTAGCCGTAGTTTGTGCTTGGTTTCCTGCAAAAATAGCTATGCATTTTGATGACTTTTTAGTGCTTTTCTGTGCGAAAAATGCATATATATTTTCCCAGGAAACCAAGCTCAAACTACCTCTTTATGTTAAATTTTTTTTCTTTTTCCCTCTTTTTAGTGCTTTTCTTAGTCCTTTCCTATAAACCTTACAACCCCTAGCGCCCTAAAATTTTCCCCTTTTATCCGATTCTTTTAATTTATATTTGAAAAAATTGACCTTTCTTCTGATGTTTGTCCCAAGTGCTGTCAAACTTCTTGATGTTTCGTATTTGGGATTTCTCATGAGGATGTTGTTATGCCCTATTTCCTGTTTTGCTCCTTCCATCTGTGCATTGTTATCTTAAAACTGAAAAATCGTATGTATTGACAACTTCCAAAACTAATTTCCTGGGTCATTTGTCACTTGATTGTCATTCTTTCTTCTTCTTATTTTCCCTATTCTCCCCACGTGGTAATATGCCAATTATCTTATTTACTCAATGGTATCAGAGAAAAGTTTTTTTTTTTTTTAAATAAAAGGAGAGGAATAGGAGAAAATTGTAACCAAGAGAAAGTCTTATTGATCTTCTTCAAGTGACTTTTAGATGCATGCGTTTAAGCATGGATTGTCACATTCTTCTGATATGTAGTTGATTTCATTCAACGGCTTTCTTTTACTTTCTTTTGGCAATATGACTCCGTCAAGAACAACTATGACACCATCGTTTTTTTTTTAATAAATGTAGTTATCCTCCCAAAAATTTACATTCAATGGAGCATGATGATTGCAAGCCTTTAAGAACTACTGGGAAGAGGAAGCCACAAGAAGAAGATGCTATCTTAAGCTTCTCTATGGACGATCTCAATCAAGACATTCTAGAAAGGGTCCTTTCACGGCTTCCAACATCTACGTTTTTTGGTCTTAATTCAGTGTGCAAAAGATGGAAATCCGTTGCAGCTTCTGCAAGTTTTAAGCTTGCCTGCTCACACATTCCTTCGAGGGATCCATGGTTTTACGTGGTCAATCCCCATGTCAACCAATCAATTGTATTTGACTCTTCTGATAGAACTTGGAAGAAGCTTAATCATCCAGCTCTCCTCCAAAAAGACTCAAACCAAAACTCCATGCCTGTTGCAGCCTCTGGTGGCTTGATTTGTTTCCGTAATTTAACTGGCAACTTCATTATATGCAATCTTGTGACAGGATCCTGCAGAGAACTCCCTCCACTGGGTCCAACCCAACGAAATCAAAATCTTCACGCCATTGTGATGAATACAGCTTCAAAATACCAAGGCTCTTACAAGCTTGTGTTAGTTTGTGGCGAACTTCCAAAACTCTCATGCATAGTCTACGACTCGAGCACTGGTTGCTGGGAGGGGGATATTGCATTACATGGAAAGATCGATGATTCTCTGGGATTTGAATCAAATGATGACAGTGCTGTGTATTATCTAAACAAGGCTGGAAATGTAGTGGCGACTAACATGCAGCGAAGCCCATCTAAGCAATACTCATCAGTTATTAGTTGTAAAGATGGAGAAGAGATTGTCTATTTCCTTAACTCCTCTGGGAAGGTTGTCTCTTGCAATCTGACCCTCAAGTGCTTCTCTGAGTTTCCCAGGTTATTGCCCGTTTATTCCGAGTATTCCATTGATATGGTTGAATGTGAAGGCGAGATGCTAGTTGTTATGCTGTCAGAATTCCTTGAAAGTGCAAGCCTAAGGGTGTGGAGGTATGACGAGGATTTGTGTGCTTGGAACCAGATTGCAGCAATGCCTCCTGCGATGTCGCATGAATGGTTTGGCAAGAAAGTGGATATAAACTGTGTTGGGGCTGGTCACCAGATCTTGATATGCTTAAACTCTGTTGAGCTGTTTAGTTATGTTCTTTGTGATCTGGTGACCAATGAATGGATCGAGTTGCCCAAATGTTATATGAATGGTGAAGCCATAGAGTTCATGTCTGCCTTCTCATTCGAGCCCAGGATCGAGGCTTCTGTATGAGAACAAAATCATTTGGGGTGAATAGATGATCGATTGAGGATTTGAAAAATGTCATCTCTAGTTTGAGAATTTCGTTTTTTATTTTTATTTTTTTCTGTAGTATATTTTTTAGCATAATTTTTTCAACTATTTGATTTAGTGTAGCAAATTAGGCCATCAGAAAGTTTGTCATGGAAACTAGCCAGATTTGTTGATGATATATTGTGATATGATTTCTTTTATGGGCGTATACCTGATTGACTACTTTTTAGTTTGGCTATCAATTATAGGCATAATGATAGTTCAGTGAACTTGGTATATTCACAGGTGCTTAATGCCAACCAATTAAAGTTGAGAGAAATATGGCAGTACTCGGAAAATTTGCTATTTAATTGAAAAAAAAAACTTGCAGAATTCTCTGGAATTGCTTAGACTACTGCTTCTCAAAGAAGTGAAAGGTTAGTTGTTAGAAAAGTATGTTAGAACAAAAGATGCAAACTTGATTATTGGGTTGATTTTGATTCTTGTTGAAACTGATAGATATTGGAGCTTTATGGATGGACTTTTGCTCCAATATAAGGTAGAGGATTCTCTAATTATTCAAAGGCCATTTTTTCTGATTATGATTGTTAGTGATGAACTGATTGATGATTTTAGATTTTTTCTTCTCTTCATTCTCCTGGTTTGTACTAGGGTTGAGAATCGACTGAATCGGAGTTCGAACTCCGACTTCGACTCTCATAGGTTCCGATCCAACTCCGATTTCGATAAAACGGATAACTACTTTTGTAGGTAACTTCAATTTTAGGTTATAAGGAATTTCTGTGATAACAACTGACATGTTTATATGTCGATGAAATGCGTGTTGTGGCCATTCTTTTTGGCAAGTAAATGCCGAATGTGAACATGATAGCTGCCTTTAAACAGGGAGACAATTGCAGCTGGGTTCACTTGCTTTTGCGCATATTGCTCAACTGCAAGGCTTGGCCTAAACAAAGAACTTTTTGAAATTGTCATCAAATTACTAGATGAATCAGGTCCATGTGAGATCAGATTACTAACAACAACAGCAATAACACATCAGGCCATTTGTGCAAGCGTCGCACATTTCTTTTGAAAAAAAATGAAATCTACTATTAAAAAAATTAATTTTTTCATGTGGGTCTCATATTTCTATATTTTTTTCAAACAAAATGAATGCACGACGCTTATATACTTTATAATTGGGTTTGGGGGTGAGATGAGAATTTTATGTTTTGTTTGAGAGTTTAAAATATTGTGTTTTAGTATTATTATTGTTTTGGGATTTGAAAAAGGTGAATTGAGATTTGAAAAAGTTGAATTGTTTATTGGAAAATGCTACATGCCCCGCTAGGGGCTCCCGCTGGGAGCTCCTGCTGGGCATGCAGCATTTTTTTATCTATATTTTTTTCCTTTTTTTATATAAATATTTTTTAATAATTTTAAATATTTTAAAAAATAAAATAAAAATATTAAAAAATACTTTCTTAATCACGAAATAGAATAAAAAATAATATTTATTCTACTTCGTGATTAAGGAAGTATTTTTTAATATTTTTTTTACTTTCTGATTAAGGAAATATTTTTTAACGATATTTTAAATTTATTTTATTTTTTAAAAGTGTAAAAAAAATCTATATAAAAAATAAATTAAAACAATATACATAGAAAAATACATGTTAAGCCCAACGGAAGCCACAGTGAGACTGTAGCATGTCCATTTTAAATATTTAAAAAAAATCATAATATTATTAAAAAATATTTTCTTAATCATGAAGTAAAATAAAAAATTATAAAAAAATATTTTTTATAATTTTTTATTTTATTTAGTAATTAAGAAAGTATTTTTTAATATATATTTTTTTACTTTCTGATTAAAAAAGTATTTTCTTAATAATATTTTAAATTTATTTTATTTTTTAAAAATATTCTAAAATATTAAAAAATTTATATAAAAAATTATTTAAATAAAATACCTATAAAATAATCTACAACCCCGAGCGGGAGCTCCCAGCGGGAGCCCCCAGCGGGGGCTGTAGCATCACCCTTGTTTATTATATTTTGTATGGAGATTTGAAAAATGTGTAATTATGAGATGAGATGAAAATTTTGTGTCTCATCCCACTCCCAAACCTGCCCTAAATATAATTTCTTTCCAAATTTTAGATACCATAAAAAGTTATTTAATGGACCTTTAAGGAAAGAGAAAAATAACTCCATCATTGTGCTATCTTATTTTGGTCGCTTATTTATTTATTTATTAAATTTTTAATAGTTAAAGAAGTGATTATCAGTAAATTTATATATTTAAAAAATATTTAAAGATATTTAAAAAATATTTTAAAAAAAATATAATTACATTATAATTTGGAGAGTATAAAATGATGGGTTGCCCTCGTGGAATGGGAAACGAGGGTTTTTATTTTGTATTTTTTGTATTTAAAATTAAAAAAAGACGGTGTTGGAAACTCGGAAAGCCAGATATTCGGCAATGTGTTCATTTTCTATGGCTTCCTCGGGAAGCTTGTCTACGTGGATGCTTGGCTTGTCGCATAAGCCAAATACTTTTCTCTATTTTAATTTTGTTTTTTCTTTTTCCAATTAAATATACTTTTTTCCCCTTATTCATAACACCCCGCTCGAGTGGGTTGCGTAGCAAGCTGTTTCAGCAAGGTTGACCCACTCTGTTTCCTTCAGATCTCTGAAAAAACAGTTCAATTTATATTAGCCATTTAGGTTATGAAATTGTTTCATCTCATCTTATTACATTATTAAAATTTTTTCAAATTTCTATACGAATATAATAAATAATTCAACTTTTAAAATTTATAGATAATAATATATTAAAAAATAATATTCTAACAATATTTTATTCAACTTTTAACTTTCATCTAAAATTATTTTATCTCATATCACTATCTAAACTGCACCTTAATTTGAGTCGGTAAAAGATTCCGGCGAGTTGGGATAGTAAGAGCCTCCCATCTATCTCATATCATTTCATTCTATCTTATCTCAATATCCAAACAACATAAATACAAATATTTTTTAATTTCAAATTTTTAATTTTTTTTATCTAATCATTACTTAATCATTAATACTTTTCCAAACTTCTAAATAAAACATAAAAAATAATTTAATTTTTTCAAATATCAAAATAAAAATAATATTATAACAATATTTTAATTTTATAATATTTTTATTCAACTTTTTTTTTTCTTTTTTTTCATGACTCCATAAAATATATCAACTCGAATTATTTATTACTATTCACAAATTATTTTACTATTATTCACAAATCATCTTATCTCATCTCACAATTCAAAGGAAGCCTAAATGGATTTTCTTATATTTTTTGAGAAAAGATATTTGCAACCGTGAATTGTGCAACCGCCGCGTAATCACTTTGAAAAAAATAAATAAAATATGAGATCCACATAAAAAAATTAATTTTTTAATAGTAGATCCCACTCTTTTTCAAAACGGTTACGCGGCGTTTACGCACTTCATGGTTGTATATAGAATTACTCTATTTTTTTCATCACTCGTAAAACCGATCTAGTGAGCCGATTCAAATCGATTATAGCCGAATTCAGACTTATGCCAATCATAATTGTGTTTCATTTTATACTGTATTTGAAAAATAGTATTTTTAATTTATTGTACGAGTCTATGATAAAATTAAATATCTAATAAATTTTCCATTCTTGTATTCATAAGCAATACATTTCCATGACATTTTCATTACCTTTTAACTTGTGTACAAATACTCTCATTTTCACAACCTTTTAACTATTTGAAGCATTAATTATTAGTGTATATTTGAGATTGTAGTGAAAAATATTACTTTTAGCTTAGAACTTATAGCTTAGAGCTTAACGTAAAAAGCTAAGGCTTCGTTTGGATCATCAATTATTCTTAACTCATCTCAACTCATCATTACAATTTTTTCAAATTCCAACACAAAATATAATAAATAATTTAACTTTTTAAAATCTCAAAATAATAATAATATTAAAAAATAATATTTTAACAATATTTTATCATCTCAACTCAACTCAACTCAACTCACTTCAACATCCAAACTCACCCTTACTGTTAAAAAACTATTTACTGTTTGGAATCCGTATGTCTAAAGTATTTTTAAACATAAAATATTTGTTTGGAAACAAAATAAAAAATCACTTTTTGAGAGAGAAATGACATAAAAGGGCATATCCTTGATAGAAATAAAATATTATAATCAAATAACAATGAAAATACTCTAATAGGACTTTCAATAATTATAATGAAAAAAAAAGTCTCTTAAACGATGTATAAGTGAAAGAGTAATTGTACGTACAGTTGTGGAGTATGTAAACGCCGTGCAGTCGTTTTGAAAAAGTGTAGGATTCACTATTTAAAAAATTATTATTTTTTCATGTGGGTCCCGTATTTATTCATTTTTTTCAAAGTGATTGCACGATGCTTGTGCACTCACGACTGCAACTATCATTTCTCTAAGTGAAATAACAATACAATTACGTTTAATATTCGTAGCATTTTCACTAGATATCTCTGATTATTGCGTGTTTGAGTAATCTTCTGCTTCTGTTTCTTCATCCTCCATGCTTCCAGGAGGTAGATAATCCTCGTCATCATCATATGACTTGAACTCAATATCATTCAGTGCATGATTTCTAATAAAATTATGAATAGTCATAGATGCAACGACAATTTTAACTTACTTATCATAAGGAAAATTTGGCATATGATCTAATATCTTCCATCTCTTTTTTCAAGCTCCAAATGTTCTCTCAATAGTACATCTGAGCGACGAATATGCATGATTAAATATTTCATGCATACCAGTTGGTCGAGGACCACATGCAATATATATATAGAATAGAGTTTTGCTTTCATGAACAAAGGAATCATGCAAGCATTGAGGCAAGCCATATAGGAGGTTACAAAATGATTTAAAGGGGTGATGTTCACTCTTGGAGTTGTAAATTTTGGACATGTGGAAGATGCATAGAATATAAGTTGTCATACAGAGTAAACAAGTATGATCACTAGCTTGTTCTTTATGCTAGCTAGCTTGGATCTCAGTTGGGCATAAGTAGCAGTAGTACTAATATTGTTATTCTAATTCTATGCACTGGATATTCTCAACAAAAAGTGAAGATAAAAGGTATTAATTTTTTGTAGTTTTATTTTTTTTAATTTTCAATCATACCATTCAGAAGAATGGACTTGAGAAGGTTTTCCAAATCAAAGAAAATAAAAAGGATTAGAACTCTTTTGATGTCCTTAGGGATGAGCTGCAGTTAAATTCAAGGTTGCGGCTACTATGCGGCCCCCATTTTGACCGCTGGGCGGTATGCCCTGCGTAAATTTTTTTTTTTCCTATTTTTGCGTTTCACATTTTTTAACATATTTAAATACATTTAAAAAAATAAAAAAATATACCAATACATTTAAAATCACTTCCTTAATCACTAAAAAAAAAAAAAAAAATTTTGACCAGTGGTCAAATGGAGGTATCAACTTGAGGAGGCAAAGTAGACTTTCTCTAAATTCAAATATCGTGCTTGAGTTTTTTGCAGATAATTTCTCTGCCTTCTAGGATTGTTTATGAGAACAAGCAAGAAAATTTCAGAGGAAACCAAACAAAAATATTCTCAACACAAAACATACAAAATGAAAATCACAAACCAAACAAAAATAACAAATAAATGATAAATAATATCAATCATAACATACCCAGATTCCAACCCACTGTGAATGGAAGATTATAACTCACTTTGCACAAATAGAAATACCACCGAATACATGCACACTCCACACAATTTGCATTACAACTGAATAATAATACCACAGAATGGAAGAGTAGAACTTAGCACAAATAACAATCCATTAGACTCAGTCGTGGGTGTTGTATAAATAAAGTATGAAGAGAGGTAGAGTTTCAGTAGGACGGAAAATGGTGAGAATCAATCGGATAATTTTGGGCGTCTATAGGGAGATTGTACTCGATTCTAAATTCGATTATGGTTTTTTCGAATCTTGTTGAATTCAAAGCTAACTAAATAGGTTGAAAAAATGCACATATATGTATATATATGTATTACACTATGTACAAAAGACATTATTGGTGAAAGTGTGATAGCCGAATGTTTTAAGTTAGATTTTGTAACTTTTTGTGGTTTTGGCTTGATGATTCAAAGCATGATAGTTCTTAGAAATGTGTTATGAATGTATGGAGAGTATGTTGTTGAACGTTTTGATATGAACCCATGGGATTAGAATCTCTTAAACCCACAATCAATTTGAAAACTCATCCAAGAAAGCCAAAATCAAGCCAATGGAAAATTTAGACCCGTTGAGGAACTAATAAAATATATGTGGTTACAGTAACTGAATGAATAGTGCCGCCGCTACAGTAACTCGGCTAAAATAACTTCTTGAAATCTTAATTCAACAAAATAAAATATATGTGGGCTTAGCATCCTCAAACCCAATTATTCTAGACTAATAATTCCTATAACTAATAAAATAAGCCCATTTAATTAAATAAACAAGTCCAATGCCTTCAATCACATAAACATAATAATAGGCCCTAATTTATATTGCACTCTTCCATAGCTTGTATCACGTGGATGATCACTGGGTCTCCTTCTCTCAAGCCCATCTTGAATATTTGACTCTTGCTAGATTCGTCCCAAGTGGATTGCACCAATCCCTGCATTGCTTCCTTGTACTTCTTAGCTCTCGATCTTATGATCGCCCCATCTGAAACTTGCAAAGGATTTTTAAGACTTGGTCCACCTTAGTGTCCATCATTCCCCCTCTCCTTAAAAGGATTCGACCTCGAATCTCCACCTACATCAAAGGGAAAAAGATCAGAAACATTGAAAGTAGCAGAAATATGATACTTACCTGGAAGATCCATTTTATATGTATTATCATTAATTTTGTCAAGAATTTGAAAAGGTTCATCCAAGCTACTTCTATAATCAACAAGCAAAAGCATCAAACCTAAAGGAGTATGCATGATCCTATTATATGCAAACTCTAATAAGAGCAAATGATACTCCCGCAAACGTTCATGCAATAAGTGTATGAATGTCAAATCATATTCACACAAACGTTCATGAAACACATTTAAAGTCTTCCTTGCACCAAAATGACCACTCCAATTATATGAAAACCCAATGAATGACAATCAATACTCGCACCCATGGTCACGCAATATGTTTAAAATCTTTTTTACACCATAATGACCCAACAAACTACATCCATCCACTAGTATCTCACGCATAAGACTAGTAGGCTCACAAAGTTTATTCTCTTTAAACAAATATCAATCTAGTCTATAGCACTTACCAAACGATGCATTCTCACACGCTCCATACACACTAGCAAAGTCATCATTATTAGCATGCAATTCCTTATCATATTCAAATCTCAATAATTTTGCATCTAAAATGAAGACAGTGACATACCTTCTTGCTAAAGCATTAACCACAAAATTTTTCTTACCTTGTGTGTATTTGATTACAGGAGGAAAGGTATCAATGAATTCCTCCCACTTGGTATGCATTCTATTTAACTTACCTTGTCCCTTCAAGTACTTCAAGGACTCATGTTCATCAAAGAAAGGTCGGGTAGGAATTGTTGCACCCGACACAAAATTAATGTAATGCTCTATCTCTCTAATAGGTGGCAATCCACTAAACATACTACTAGGAATCATGACCTCATATCCTTGCAATAAATAGACAACAACACTAGGTAATGGTTTGTCAAGTTCGTTAGTAGTAAAATTTGTCTCAGCATAAAAACTCACATTTCTCTTTATTTTTCTCATTTTCTTCGCTCTCCCTTTTTCTTTTCACCCTATTTTTTTTTCTTTCACTCTCTTTTTTCTTTTCACTCTTTTTTTTTCTTTCACTCTCTTTTTCAACTTCTTTTTTTGAACTCTCGGCCTCACAAGTGTTTTTCAACTCATTCTCTCTTTTCAATTTCACTTGATCTTCATACACTTGTCTTCGAGTCAATGATACAAGAGTAATGGTCTTATTGTCTTTTACCAAAGTATACCTATTCTTGAACCCGTCGTGAATCACTTTCCTATCATATTGCCATGGCCTTCCCAATAAAATATGGCCAGCATGCATAGACACTACATCATAAAGCACTTCATCCATGTATTTTCCAATTGAAAAAGAAACTAACACTTGCCTATTTACCCTAAGCTCCCCATAATCATTCAACTATTGCAACTTGTATGGTTTAGAGTATTTCAAGGTAGGCAAATTCAATTTCTTAATTAAAATAGTGCGAGCAACATTAGTACAACTCCCCCATCAATGATCATACTACATACCTTGTTGTTGATGTGGCATCTAGTATGGAAAATGTTCTCTCTCTACTACTCTATATCATCCACCTTGATTTGTGTATTGAGAGCACGTCTGGCAACAAGAGATTCACCTGTCACGGGTTACTCCACTCCATCATCATCACTAGTATCAACTAAACTGGGCATCTCCTCACTATCACCCTCACTCTCAGTCATCACCTCTCCATTGCCACGCATAATCATCACCCGCATATTTGGACATTGAGATGCGATGTGCCCTGAACCCAAACACTTAAAACATTTAATATCTCTATTTCCTGAAGGTTGGGATTCTACCTTGGGTTTGTTGCTAGTTCCCTCATTTTCCCTCTTAGGTGGTTTTGTCTTCCCCTTTGTTACAGTTTGATCATTTTTGTCCCACTTTGGTCCTCTACTTCCACATAATGTTGCAACTCAACTACATTGGCTATCTCCCTATTCAACCCAGTAAAAAATCTAGTCATCGTGGGCTCCCGATCCTCCACTACATTAGCTCGAATCATAGCCACCTCAATCTCTTTATGGTAATCCTCTACACTCTTAGACTCCCGTGTAAGATTTTGTAATTTTTGGTAAAGGTCTCTATAGTAGTGGCTAGGTACAAATCTCCGCCTCATGATAGCTTTCAACTCTGTCCATGTTTCTACAGGCCTCTCAAGATTCCTCCTCCTATTGGTCACTAATTGATCCCACCAAATAATCGCATAATCAGTAAACTCAATTACCACCAACTTCACATTCTTCTCCTCAGAGTAATTATGACAATCAAACACCAACTCTATTCTTTTCTCACACTCTAAATAAACTTCAGGGTTAGTTCTACCTTGGAAGGATGGTATTTTCATTTTGATGCTCCCAAGGTTCCTATCTACTCCATCTCGACCCCCTGGGTTTCCCCTAAGTTCTCTTTCAAGCCTAACTCCTCTATGTCTACCCAATTCAACTTCATATATTAGGTCTTTCTCATCTTACCATACTCTCCATTCTCATACCCATTTTCAATACTAGGCTCACATCGCCTCCTATCTCTCCCACCTTGCAGATTTCTAATCACTGCTTCTTGATGATCCATCATATCCATCACTTCCTCCAACACCAAGTTCAACCGCTCAAACTGTTGTTGCATGGCTTGCAACACAAATGATGAGTTATTTGTCATCCCCTTTGGTGATGAGTCACTCCTATGAGACATCGTAATGTGCGACACAAAAGAATGTTAGTAGAAAACCTTACACACTCCCTTACGTGTTTACACTCGAATAATGGCATTTCACTCTTAATTAGCTTTTTCCCGATAATAATTTCACACTTTCTTGTTTTTTACCTCAATAGTTTTCTCGCTCAAGTTCTTTAAGAACTAGTTGAACTAAATCAAGACAATACAACCTTGTATTATTCCAACCAACAATAGGTTCAATAAACAAGAACAAGAAAAAAGGAATAAAATGATACGAGACTCAAGGAATTTATACGAGGGAAAGAGTAATTATAAAACAAGATACCAACTAGAAAGATGTATTCTGCTCCTTTGATGATAAAACTCAATCAACAAATGTCTTTCTTTCTCTTTGTTGTAACTATGTAGCAACCTTTGAATATGCTACCTTTTCTCTTCTTTTTCCTTTTTTTTTTTTCCGAATTTTCTTTTCTTTTCTCTAATTCAATCACAAACAACAATATTCCATTATGAAAATCAAGCAATTGAATTCAAACACACAATAATTGACAATGAAGTAGAAGAGAATCAATGGAACGGCACTCCAAGCAATTGACAAACTTAAAGATGCAAGAAACCCTAGAATTTTGAAACCCAAGGTGATGCAAATTTCAGCCAAACCAAAAACCCTAAAAATTTTGGCAGCCCACTTTTTGTTTTTTTTTTTGCAACCCTAGAACAATGAAGCCCTAGAATAAAATTTAAAGATGCAAGAATTAAAAGATAGAATCAGACCTGATTGGAAACCTTGCTCTGATACCAAATGATATGAACCCGTGGGAATATAACCCATTGAACCCACAATCAATTTGAAAACTCATCCAAGAAAGCCAAAATCAAGCCAATGGAAAATTTAGACCTGTTGAGGAACTCGTTTCAAGAACCTAGATTATATGAAAATCTAGACTCGTTGAAGAACCTGTCTCAAGAACCTAAAATATAAGAAAGAACGTCACAAAGGTTGTGATTTGACTTTGATAAGTTCAAAAGCTCATTCAAGAACAAGAGGAGATTAACTCAACTCACAATGAATATAAATTAATCAAATTTCATCAAAAAGTATTTAAACCAAAACATAACTAAAACCCTAGCCAAAATAAAGCAATTTCTTCCAAAAATACCCCTGAATTAATAGTGCCGTGGCTACAGTAACTTTTTGAAACCCTAATTCAATAAAATAAAACGTATGTGGACCAAGCATCCTTAAACTCAATTATTCTAGACTAATTCTTATAACTAATAAAATAAGCTCATTTAATGAAATAAATAAGTCCAAGGCCTTCAATCATATAAACATAATAATATGCACTAATTTATGTTGCACTCTTCCATAGCTTGCATCACGTGGATGATCACTGGGTCTCATTCTCTCATGTCCATCTTGAATATTCAGCTCTTGTTAGACTTGTCTTAAGTGGATTGCACCAATCTTTACATTGCTTCCTTGCACTTCTTAGCTCTCGATCTTGTGATTGGCCCATCTGAAACTTGCAAAAGATCTTTAAGACTTGGTCCACTTTGATGTCCATCACGTTTGGAGTTCTTGGAGTTGTTTTGAAAGGAGATAAAACTTTGAGAACCAAGGGTGCTTAAGGTTAAAAACGTGAAGTTTTGTATTAAAGAGATTTCTGGTTTTTGTGATGTGAGTTTTGTTGGCTTTTCAAGTATATTATTTGAACATAGGATATGATTTTATATGTTGCAATATTTCGCTTTAAGCATGAGAAATGAGATTTGATAGGATTGCAACAAAAATTAAGGGTTTTGGCCTATGCATGTTTGACCTAGTTGTGTTTTAAAATTTTCTAATTAGATATTTGGATTTAGGGAAAAATTTACATGAGGAATGTAAATTTTAGTGAGTTTTGGAGTTAGGATGCAAAATCCTTTAGTTAGGGGTAAAATAGTCATTTTTTCACATGTAGAAGGAAAAAATGGTAATTTTACTTTAAGTCAGTATTTTTATGTTTCTAAACTATTAGTAAGGAGTTTCTAACGTTTAGAAATCTCTCCTTGTAGTTTCTGATATTTCGCGCATTTTAATTCGTCACTCTAAGTTAGCTTCTAACTTACTGTCAGATTGCTGTGTATGTGTGTTGGTAAGGGAACAACTGTCTATATTCTTATGTCATTTATATATGCCATACTATGCCATATCACTACATGTATGTCTATTATGCATTATATTCTGTCACAAAATGTTAATCTATTACACATTATATTTTATTATGAAATGTTTATCTGTTATACGTTATGTCATGTCACGAAACGTTTGTCTATGACACGTTATGCCATGTCACAAAATGCCTTTCTGTTTCATGTTATGCCATGTCATTTATCTCACATACATGCCAAATAGAAGTTTTATTTGAATCAAAAAATCTTTACAACCTCCTAACACTCCACACTCCACATTATTTTTAATTTTTATTATTTTTTTCTTTTATTAAATATTTATTATATGAATAATGAATAAAAAATTTGAAATAATTTAAAAAGAATAAACTCAAAAAACAATTTAAAAAAATATTAAAAATTTAAAAAATTTAAAAAAGTGTGGAGTGTGGAGTGTGGTGGAGGTTGTGTAGCAAAGCTCATGAATTTAAAGGAATCAAGGTGTGAGATCGTGCCACCTAAGCAAAAAACCTATTCCATCTAACCAATCAAATTGTACCAAACCAAAGAGGATTTACACCCTAGTAAAACCCTCTATGGTTGGAATCCAACTGAGAACCTAAAAGTATGGTTGAAACCGAAATCTTAAATGATTTTATCCAAACCCTAAAGTTGACCTCCAAACCCTAATTGAATTGGTTTCTAGCATTGTCTTTAATCACTTGATTAAATTTCTTGTACATGCTATTAATCCTTAAAATTTATGCTATGATATCATTATCCAACATTTTTTAACCTTGAATATTTGATTGGGCAAGAGAAATTGGATTTGGGCTTGATAGCAACCCAAACCCTCTTAAAACCCAAAATTGAGGCCCATTCGATTTAGGCCCATTAAGGCCCACGAATTTGGCTACCTTACCATTGCTTCTTGGCTAAGTAGTTGCATCCCCACATGGCTGATCTGATTTGCTCAAGAGGGCCTAGAGGGTACTTGAAGTGAAGGGCTACAAGGCCACCTCAGTCTTTCCATTCTACACTCCACCTAGAGGAATATCTTGGGCTGATTTTTGTATATTGTATTGGGTAAAAAAGACCAACAATCAAGTTTCATTTCAGTCTTATCATATTTTATAACCTGTGTAAGAAGCCCTCCAGCCCACTTCCTACGTAAATCATCTCTTCTTTACATTTTTCTTTGAAAGAACATGAAAGACATTCTCGGGCAGCTTTTTTGAGCTCATTTATGCACCTGATTCAAAGCTCTTTTCAGTGTATTCTCATAAAGTTTCCTTCATAAAAGTTGTTCTTTTGCGAGTCTAGTTTACATGGGTACATTATTGGTTCCATTTGAAGATCGTTTGATTAGAAAAATGCTATTTAAACCCCAGAAAGGTCATTCTGGGCGATAAACTGGAGAGTGTGTTATATTTTGAAGCTTTTGACCAAGATAATGGAAAGATCTTGGTCCAAAATTTTTATGGAGTGCTGTTAACATGTGTATATATTTATTGGTTGAGGATTTGTTGCATGATTTAAGGTTTTGATGAAATATTTTCTAAGATCTAGAAACTTAGAAACTGGAAGAGGAAAAACAATTTTTGTTTTAAGAAAGTTTGGATATTTTGTGATTTAAATCTATTCCAATGACTTTGATAATTTTATTGGAGGATCCTAAGCCTCTTATATACATGTTATAATATTATTTTGAAGATATTTAATGTTATATTCAAAGATATGAATTTTTATGTAAGGAGATATTCAGATAGGTCAAAGAATTGATGTCCTTAGCTAAATCCATGTTTTGGTTATTTTTAACCATGTGATCTTGAGTTTAAAGCTTAGATATATTTTAGGACACCTTTTTAAACCATGTGATGTTTTGGTTTGAAGATCACATGATTATAAGTTATGGATCAAAACGTTGATCAAAACTAGTTTAGAAACAAAAATCTATTTTTGAACTTTGAAAAGAAACGAAAAATTTCAATTATTATTTTAAGTGATTTTGATATTTTTGTTCATGATTCAAAATGTGATTATTCTTAGTAATATGTTATGAGTATATTAGAAGAAAATCTTTGGTTTAATCATGAGTTTTGAAATTTGAAAGAATTGCAAATTAAGGGAAATAACCTATGTAAGTTTCGGCCCCTATAGAGTTTTCATGGTTGTGTTTAGTTTTACAATTTTATGAATTGATATTTGAGTTGTGAAACGCTTTGCACTGGTCAAGCTAATAAACGCCCAAAAGCAACCCTCCATTCAATGGTTGCCACGTAAGGAAAAACACAATAAGAGAAATAGGCTTCATCACACAGAACTATTCTAAGCACCCACACAGAAATAAGCTTTCAGCTCTCTGCCCCTCTCTTCGTCTTCGTCAAGGCCCCGTCTTCGTCAAGGAAGGCACATCTTTGGATCATACTTCACTATCCCACTTAGAGCTTTTATCAAACACTTTCTGTGCTAACCCAAACTGTGGCCGACATACATTGTAATTTCTTTCTTCTTCATTGGTTTACATTCCAAGCAGACTGTGGCAATTAAGAGCATTAGCATTGGTCTATGCATATGCATATGCAAAGTCATATTTGCATAATATGACCCTAAAATCCTCCACATTGACTTATGCATATCCAAATATTTAGCTACCTATGAACAGTGCTTATCCAAATTTGGATAACCACTATTCACCCTACAAATCATATTTTAATCATTATTTCTCTCTCCTCCCACTCTCTCTCTCTCAATCCTTTCCTTTTCTCCCTCATTCAACAACACAATAAATTTTTACTTGCACATTTATTTTATTATTATAATATATTATATATATATTTTTTTCATTTTATTATTTTTTTAATATAATATATAAAAAAATTATATTTTTTATTATTACATTTGTATTATTAATGTTAAATGTATGTAGTGGATGCTAATTGCAAAATATATATAAAAAAATTGATTTTAGCAAAAAATCAATAATAATTATTTTGTCTCAAATATGCATAAGCTAATGTGAGAATTTTGCTTGAATGGCAAAGTGGATATGCAAAAGAGGTGATTTTGCATATGCATATGCATAGACCAATGCTAATGCTCTAAGAAGGAAATGTCTCTAACACAAGATATACCACCATTGATGACAGACAAAAGATGGTTTTAAGGTTTTCTATTTAAATGGTGAAACTATACTAGAGAGGGAGTTCGAGGGTTACCTCTGTTCGGCAGTGGTTGCGTCTTCTTCGGCAGTGGCTAGTAAAGGAACTACAATGTATGTATATATGTTATCATATATGCCATGCCAAGTCATTACATATTCATCTGTTACACATAATTTATTCTTTCATGAATTGTTCATTTGTTATGCAAGATATTCTGTCACGTATTACTATACATTGCAAGTATGTCATGTTAAGTATGTCATCTGTTATATGTATGTCATGTCATGTAATGTTCACTGTTGCAAGTATGCCATGTTAAGTATGTTGTCTGTTATATGTTATGTCATGTTATGAAATATTGTTTGTTACATATTATGTCATGTTACAAAATGTTTCTATCTTAAGTAAGTTATGTCTTCTGAGTTACGTTCAAGTCATGTTGTGTTACGTTAGTGCTTTTATCCTTTCTTATTCCAATCACATTTTGTCTCGAATACAATTTGTGTATTTCGAGAACAGTCATATCAAGTTATTCATGACAATCACGACCATAAAGTGCTAGGATGGGATAATACCCTAGTGAAACTCATTTGTTCACGCTGGAGTGTCTAAATAGGTGTGAAATTCTCTGAGTTGACGAAATAATGTCAATGGGTAGTGAGTGGGACCTAACTAGCTGGTCACCAGAGTGCGCCAGAGACTAACGCCGATGTAGCGACACTTCAGTTCTCATGAGGCCCACAATCAGTGTGGCACATGAAGTATGAGGTTCACAGTGAGTGTGGCACATACAACGCACTCACAACTGGTGTAGATACATGTGTTGTGATGTTGTAATCGGTAGGGACACATGGCTCTCGGGGACCCATGTAGCACCTATAAAGTTAAGTTTAATCAGTTAAAGTACAAGATTCCAAGTTCATGTTAAGTCAAGTCTCAGATCAAGTTCATGTCAAATCAAGTCTCATATTAAATCCATGTCAAGCAAGTCAAGTTCAGTCCATGTTTCAGTTTAAGTTATGTCAGTTATGCTATGTTGTATGTTAAGTTATGATATACTTACTTATGATTTTGATTATGCATTCATGCTTTTATTGCCATGCATGCATCATTAACTTGTGTGAAGGTTTTCTGTTAACTTGTTGTGTTTTATAATCAAATCTCAATGTGATAGTCCCAACTACCATTCCCCCCGAATGATAGATCTTGTTGCAGGATCTGAAAGAGAGTCGAGAATCGACCAATTGGAAATGGTCGACTAAGCGACGGTGCGACGTCGATTAGTTAATTTAAATTACTGCTTGTACTATGGAGTTGAATCTCTAGTACTCTTTTGATCACAACCATTTTGAACTAGCGTTGTGATATCAGTTGTTTAGTGTGTTATTATGTATGGAGTATGTTTTAAGTATTTGAGATATTTTCAGTTTGCTGCATAGTATTGCTAAAGAAAAAAAAATTATCCGTTGTGAATATTACATAATGCTAGATGCATGTTAGGAACATTGCATCTTATATGTCATGAATGAGGGCATGTAACTTTGTGTTGCATGTCTTGATGTTTCAAATATCCGTCCTATCTCAAATGGAGTTTGGGGGCGTCGCACATGCTAGGTGTATTGCATATTTAATTGTCATGAACAGGGGCATGTATCCTTGTGTTGCATGTCCCGATAATTCAGAGGCTGTCCGATCCCAAGTTGAATCTGGGGGCATCAACGGTGGTATTAGAACAATACGTCTCTGGGATAAACCTGCATATCCCTAGGAGATGCACCATAAAATAGGATCGAAATTTCAGTGTTCTTTCTTGAATTTGTGATATTTAGGCTTCAACGAACTGAAGTGTTGGAGTAGGAAAGCATGACAGCATCGGTTGTAGAATAGAGGCAACATGGCCCAACTTTCTCGATCATGGAACAGAAATAGAAGTCTCAAATGGATTAAGGTAACAATTTCGTATCACTCAAGAGAGTTAAAGTTTTAGAATTTGAGACTCTAAGAAAATATTACTATTAGGATCTGAAGCTCTAAGTTCTATAGGCTTAATATATAAGCTTACTCATATATGAAGTTATGGGTCTACGACCTTAGGAAAAAAGAGCTTAGATTGAATCTGCATTTTGAACGGGAGACATAGGAGATGAAGTTTTATGAGATTTGAAGGTATCGAATATGTAGGCCTTCAATACTAGGTGATATCTTATTTAGAGCGCAAGTTTGGAAAATGAATCTAATTAGATTCGAGGCTATAGATTGTGTGAACCTTAGAGGATTATTTTGCCAGATCATGGAATAAGAGTACAACTAGCTTTAAGGAAAGACATATTGATTTGGTTGAGAGTATACTTGGATGGACGTGAATAGATACTCATTATTTATTGGTCGAGGTGGTTTCGGACCTTTTGAGTGTCTTACTCACTTTAAACGAGATTGTGTGGACCATTGATTAGATGAGAATACTAGTATTTTTTGTATTAGCTTGAATGATGGAATAGTTGAATTGAATTATTAGTTTGACACACATGACCCTGCTTGACCCAGGACAGAGCACTTGGCTTATAACAGCCCGACAAGAAATCTAGTTGAAGGGGATAATCAAGAGGGACAACACGTTTCCATGGTTTGAGGGTATGACGTGACAGAGCCTATCCGTCAACTGTCAGAAACGAAGTCAATTTTTGCCAGAATCGGCCATACGACATAAGGCACTAGAACTCAAGTCTTTGGTTTAAGGGAAAATAATGGTGGAACAATACGCTATCCGATTCATGGAACTTGAAGAATTTGCGCCTTATTTGACTGCCACAAAGGATATGCAGTCATAAAGTTTCAAGGTAGTTTACAGCCAAAGACTCGCCTCATGGTGACTTGTCTTTAAATCAAAGATTTTCAGGAAATGGATAATGCGACAATTAATACAGAAGCCATGTATAGAGGTTTAGCTACTCTTACCAGCTCAAAAAGAGAGAGACATAGCCCATTTGCTGTAAGTGGAAGCTTAGATAATAAGAGGGTGATGATAGGAGCAGAGAAACGAAAGGGCATGACTGGAGGACAAATGCCCATCCCACTACCCGCCTGTAGAAAGTGTGGCAGGAAGCATGGAGGCGAATGCAAGTTCACTTCAGGGGCCTATTTCAATTGTGTTCAGCTAGGACATAGGAATGAAGACTGCCTCTCTAAGCCCTGGAGCATCAAAGCTACCGCCAACAAGAGTTAGACATCAACCACATACTCAATATGTGGAGAGTGTGGTAAGTACCATGAAGGCAAGTGTAGAATCACGTTGGGGAACTATTTCAGGTGTGGCTGACTGGGTCATATGATCAAAGACTGCCCTAGTGCTGCTTTGAGGAAGGAAAGAAAGGGGGTTTCTCCCAACAGAGACCACAAATCAAAGCCGAGGCACCATGTACCCATTAATGTGTACGGTGTCACTCAGGGAGATGCAGATGCTATCGCCCTAGGAACTTAAGGATCATGACATCATCACTGGTATTTTCTAAGACCTATGTATTGATAAGTTTGGCTAAGATTGATTGGATTGCAATCAATGGAATTATTACATTATTGTTATGTTGGAGTAATGTTAGGTCATTGAGGTTTGTAGCTTGTATGCTGTTGGTTTCAAGCGAGTCACTGTTTCTAGTGACTGTGTTTTCGTGCGAGTGTTCAGTTCGTAAACCAAATTGTTACCTAGGAGGTAAGAGTAACAATTCTAGTTAGGAATATTGTTGCTTGTACCCGTGGAGAAATAGAATGCCCTTTAGAAATAGGGAGAAGGATATTGAAAGTAGGCTAAATAGTATTCCGCGTATGGGAATTAGTTTTGGTTTTAAGGATGAACAGACGAAATGAACTATCCAAACTTAGAGGATGCGATTGAGTTTGTGTCCGGAAGAGTAAAGTGATTGAGAGAAATGTTGGCCTTAGTAGGATTCACTTATGATAATGGTTTTACTGACCGCCATTAGATGGTCTCTGGCGAAGCACTGTATTTATGGAGACATAGATCATCATTATATTAGAGCCAAATATTGGGAGAGTAAAATCTTGGTCCTAAAGTTTTGTGTGATCAATAGGGACAGATTCTATTACTTAGTCAGAATTAGAAACAACTCTTGATGGATAGAAGAGTTATGCCAACCATAAGAGAGAAAGTCTTGAGTTTAGATTAATGCCTGATCGATTGTCTAGGTACCACCTAGGAGGAGGAATGATTCGTTTTGGTTATGAAGGAGTAAACTAGTCTAGACAGATAGAATTCCTTGAGGAGATAGAAAAAGTGAATTCAGTTGTGTATGGATTAAAAATTTTTCCAACTAAATTACACAGACACTTGAAGTGTATTGCATATATTTTTCTAAGGAAGAGATCTGGGAGATTAGCCATTGAAGTTTTAGATTCATAGAGTATATTGGTATGACTCAATCTACCTTCACGGAAGGATTCCAGTAAAAATTGCTGATTAGAGAGAGAGAGAGAGAGAGAGAGAGAGAGAGAGAGTTAAGGAATGACAGAATCTCAGTGATAGAAATATCTGTGGTGAATGACTCTTTGAGCAGCAAGGAAAGTAGTGACTTCATTTAGGCAAGGATTCACTGTCCCAGATGGTTAGCCTAGAACTTGTTCAATTTAGGCACTAACCTTGTGAGTGTTATATTCTTCTCTTATATAGTGATAGTTATTTTATGAACCCATGCGATGGATATAGATATAGGAATGGTATAGGCTAGGTCCAACACTATTTCAACCAAACACAAAAATGCATTTAGAAGCCTCAAGCCGACATCATATACTCTAGTGATAACTAAACTCCTTATTATTCACCACTAAAATCCACCAAATCATATCTGAAGTGGAGCCTAACACTAGTTGATCTACCTAATCATACTCTAGAAATTGATTTTGTTGTCAGTTTTAGAGCTTCTTACTTTTGTGTTGTCAAATATGTTGTGTTGCTATTGATCACTTGGTAAATGAATGAGATGATTCCCCTATTTTTGCACATGTTGTAAGTGAACATGAGTTTGCTCTAGGTAAAAATAATGCTCCTTTTAGTATGTTAAACTTTAAACTTAATGTATGGTATTAAATTTGGATCCAATTATTTTAACAGTCACAAATTTGGTAGATTCAAATTTTGTTGGTGCATAGACTTTTTCACATGCAAAAATGATAAAAGGTTGAGTTGTTAGATATCTATAGGATAATAATTATGTTATTTGATTCTTAGAGTATCTAGTATCAATGTACGTAACTATTTTTATTGTTAATTGGAGGAGTTAATATTGGTCTGGCTCAAATTGGGGGCCCAAGGCCCATCACCCATAAAGGGCTCAAATGAGTCGTGTGACTTGAGGAACACCTAGCCGCTGACCTATTAGGAAGGGATAAATCTCATGTTATGGATATAGACCACGTGTGATTAGATGATTATGATACATTAGGGATAAATCGTATAATGGCTGAGCAACAGGTAACTTTCGATCTCTCTGATTTTATTCATTTTTGAATTATTACTTCTCATTACTGACTTAAGTATCGGAGAGGTCACAGGCACACTGTGCCATCCACTCAACGATTTGCAGGTGAGCGATCACGACAGATGGTGGGACACGTCCTTTACAATGGCGTTGTCTGTGGGATCTTGTAATCTTGATTTCAATATTTCATTGGACTTCAACATGGTTCCCCCATGCTGATTCTGACACGTTCTCAGGCAACTCGTGAACTGGAAGTAGCACCCGCAGACATGGAAACACGGTTAGTAGCAACTGAAGAAAAGTTGAAGATGGCATTAGACGCCATGGAAAACCTAAGGAAGGAGAGCAAGGCACTAAAGCGCCGCAACATTGAGCTTAGTGATGCTACCATACCTGGCCACAACGAACAGGGGATGGAGAAGCAAATAGCAACAGGGGAGTGAACGCGGAAGATGTGGAGAAAGGGAAGCTGCATGATGAGCTTCCAAGAGAGGAGGCACGAAAGGCGACAAGAGCATAGTGCTCGACTCATCCACAATAATTTGAACGTACAAGAAAAAGAGGAGTCAGAAAGAGAACACCGCCAGCCTAGAACCGGCATGCGCTACTTTAAATCCCATCAAACAAGCTCACACTTGATAGAGGACTGCACAACTACGAAGAAGAGAGTGACCGAATTGGCGAGCACGGGGGAGCTTGAGCGAATGGTCGTGGAGCGAGCAAAATCCAAACGATGATTTGAGAGAAGATACAATCCCCGAAGAAGTAGCAACCCGGATAGGCGGCACCCACCAAGGGAGGACACCCGTAATAACGAAAGGGACAGGGCGCCTCAGAATAACAATAGGGATAGGGCCCCCTAGGCGAAATCAGGACAATAGCAGTCGGATTTGCTGGGGGTGACGAATCCTCATCTATTAGAAAGGCGCATGCCCAAAGAGCAAGATACGAAGAAGTTTATGTAGTGGACAGGTCGTCCAAACACCAAAAACTTGACTCCTCAGTAGCTATTTATTTTGGGGAATAAGATTGTGAATGAGTATTGTACCCTCATGATGATACGCTGGTGGTAACCCTTCTGGTCGCTAATTACACTACCAAGCGCATACTCATTGACAATGAGAGCTCAACAGACACTATTTTGGGAGGCTTTCGTTAATATGGGTATAGAAACTACTAAGCTGAGACCCTCGTCAACACCATTGAAGGGATTCTTTGGAGATCTGATCCAATTGGTGCGTGCCATTACTCTCCCTATCATGGCAGAAAAAGGGATGCGCACTGCGACCACCATGACCAATTTCTTAGTCGTGAAGGCGCCCTCCTCGTATAATGCTATAGCAGGGTGACCAACATTGAACAATCTCAGGGCGGTTACATCGACGTACCATCTTAAGATGAAGTTCCTGACTGAAGGCGGAGTAGGGGAAGCACAAGGAGAACAAGCCCTAGCACGAGTGTTATGTGCAAGAACTGAGGAACGAAGGGGGAGAAGTATGCACTATCAAGGGTGAAGACGACCAAGCAGACAAGGAGAAAAATCAAAGCACATTGCCCCCACGCCCCATGGTCCTTTTGGACAGGAGCGTGGAAGTGAGGGATGAGCAAAACCTACAACAAGCAGAGGCGAATAAGCCCTTGGAGATCGTAACATTGTACCCAGATCGGCCCAACGCAATGACACGGATTGGAACTAAGATTCCCCCAGAAGACCGAGAGGCCCTAAAACAACTATTAGTAGAGCACCGAGATGTGTTTGCCTAGAGCCACAAAGATATCGAACACCTATGTGTGGATCCCATGCACAAGAAGGTAAGTAAAAAAAGAAGCACGCATAAATGCACAGTGAACGGGAAGTGGAGAATGTGCGTGGATTTCACCAAACTAAATGAAGCTTGCCCAAAATATAGTTTCCCTCTACCACGAAACAATGTCATCGTTGACGCCACTACAGGGCACAAGATGTTGAGTTTCATGGATGCCTACTTAGGCTACAATCAAATCCGAATGTACCCACCAAATGAAGATAAGACCTCATTTATCACAGACTGTGGGTTGTATTGCTACCAAGTCATGCCATTTGGCCTGAAGAACGTAGGGGCAACCTACCAGAAGCTAGTCAACCAAATGTTTAAAAACCAAACAGGGCGGACCATGTAGGTTTACGTGGATGACCTATTAGTTAAAAGCAAAGAGCCCTCCCAACATCTGGCCGACCTAAGGGAGCGTTCATAGTACTACGACAGTACAAAATGAAGCTGAACCCATTGAAGTGCGCATTTGGAGTAGGATCGGGCATGTTTCTAGGGTTTATAGTGTCGGAGAGAGGAATTGAACCTAAAGAGCCTAAATGACACGCAACTGCTGGCAATGAGAATAGTAGCCTTAAATAGGTTTGTATCTAGATCCATGGACAAATGCCTCCCCTTCTTTAGGGTATTGCAAAAAGTACACCCCTGGAACGAGGAGTGTGACGAAACTTTCCAAAAGTTGAAGCAACATTTAACCAATCCGCCACTTTTGAGGCAACGTATAGAAGAAGAGAGACACTCTATGCATACCTAGTAATATCCCCCCATGTCGTCTCAGTCGTCCTTGTCAAGGAAGAATGGGTGGCGCAACTGCCAGTGTACTACACAAGCCGCGCTCTAAGGGGAGCAGAAGTCAGGTATCTACGAATAGACTTGGTGACGTTTGCCTTAATGACGCGGCCAAGAGGTTACGCCTGTACTTCCAGGCCCATTCGATCAAAGTGCTCATAGAAAGCCCACTGACCAAGGTGTTACAAAGACCCAACACCTCGGGGAGATTAATCGGGTGGTCAATCGAACTCAGCGAATTTGACATCGAGTACGTGCCAAGGAAGGCCGTGAAAGGGTAGGCACTGGGAGACTTCATCGCCAAATTCTCAAGTTTCCCACCAAAAGTAGTCGCCACCCCAACAGGAAAACCCTGGATCCTTTTTGTGCATTGTGAATGTCATTAAGGGTAGTTATAGGATATAACCTTCTTTTATTTTTTGTGATAGTTGAATTTGAGATTTAAACTAACTATTCGTTGAGGAGATGACTTAGGGACTTCCCTAATATTACTTGGTGCAACTCTTATATTTGGGAGTGATTTTCTAAACTTTTTTAGAGTGAGTCAGCAGCCATGGCACTGAAATATGTAGGATATATCTTGCTTTGAAATACGACACACGAGGCTATTGACAAGACGAAGGAGATGCCGCACAAGGCAAAGGAGACGGCACACGAGGTAGGAGAAGCAATCCAAGCTTCTATCGATGAAGTTCACAGCATCGGTGTCGATGGAAACGACATTCACGACGTTGAGTGGCAAGGGATTTGATGAGAGAGAGATGAGGGTGAGGGAGGGATGTGGGTTTCAAGGGAGTTGAGGGATGTGGGTTTCGGTGCGGTGCGTTCCATTCCTAGTCTAATGGGTGGGCTACGTGGTTTAATATTATTGGTGGTTGTTCTCAGCCCTTTATTTAGAACAACTGGTTAGAAGATATTCTCTTATTAATGATCATATATTCTCGAGACAATCCATTTTGATCTAAACTTATTTATATCAAACTTAATCTGACTTGTTTTTTGTTGTATTCATATTGGGTCACGTGTCGTGTCATATATTTGTTACCCACAATTTTAAACCCTCAAATCAATTACTCTTAAGCTTTCAACCCCATCCATTTAATTTTGTTGATTCATATAGTCATCGTTTAATACAGATTAGAGTAATGCTACTTGTCAATCTATTTACTATCATCATATCATCATCTTATAATGTGATATTAAATGACTGAAAGCTATTTATTATATTTCACTTGTGAGCTTATCATTTAATCCCACATTAAGAAATTGTGGTATTATGGAAAGCTGACGTGCTCATTATCATTAAAAGGTGTAAAAGTGGCTTTTCCACCTCATCTGGCCTGTAGCATCTCTCGATCTTAAAATATCTCTAGAAATGAATTACAAGTTTCTTATAATCGAATAAAAAAATATTATTCTATTTATTTTTGAAAAAAATATTCATATCTCCTTAACTACACCTGTTTTGTGATCCTCTTCATAAGACCTATTTGGGGTTGCGATAGAAGTCTTAAAAAGTGCTTAAATGATTTTAAAAGCTATTTAATAAAAAAATTAGATTGTCTGAGTGTTACATATTAAAGCATTTTTAATCTCAAATAATCTAAAAAATACGTTCGAGGAAAAACATTATTTTGTTGCTTTTCCCCAAACGTGTTTTTTCAGATAATGCGAAACATAATTCAAATTTTAAAAAGACTGTCAATGGATAAAAATACCCATATAACTTTAAGATAATTACAACTTTCAAACTTTCAAGGATGTAGTTATAATTTTTAAAAATTCAAATAATCATCATTTCTATCTCAGAAAACACTTTTTTAATTTATTTCCAAACAAAGTTAATGTGTTTAAAAGTGCTTTAAACATATTGTTACCAAATAGTAATTAACTTTTTAATAATAGAACTATTACCTAAGTTATAAGCCATAAAGTTATAAGTTATATTTTCCACCGCAATACCAAACATGCATAGACTATCAATTTTCAAAATTTCTCATTTATAAAATCAATTAAAAAACTACTCATAAACTACAAGATAAAAAAGTAATATACTTCCCACACATAAATTTAAAACATAATAAGAAATTGACAATATATTGTAATTTTTTAAATATTTTTACTTATAAGTCGACGAGAAAATATAACATCAATAAATTTTTTTTTAGACCGTAGATTCGAGCTTTTTTTTTTTAGCAGTGAGACTGTGAGAAGATGGTAAATTTCATATTTATTTTTATTTTTGAATAATGATATATATACAATTTTTTTTATAATTGTTTATATAAGTATGTTTTAAATTAATGGTATTTTTATAAAACCATTTTATTTTTATAAATTATTTTATAAAAATATAATTAAAAAGAGATGTAAAAATAAATTTTCTTATTTATTATTTATGAAAAGATAAAAGTGAGGTGGCTAATAATGATTGGATAGGTGGGGAGCATTGCCCAGAAACTTCCTGGATCCGTTCGGAGGAGATCATTCCCTTGCAGCCCGGTTTCGGTGACCTCCTCGGCAAGAAATTGAGGGTTATTTACGTGAAGCAGAAGAGAGAGGGCCAACAAAATTTCAAAGAGAATCCTGAAAGAGAATGGATCGGGAGGAGGATCGTTTGAAACAAGAGTTGGAGGAATTGCAGAGACAGCTTGGGAAGAAGCTAAAGTTCGAGGAGGCGGTCTTCACCCTCAAGTCTCTACTGCGGCACCGTTACCCTTCTGCATCTCCCTCTCTCCGCCAATTGGTCCGCCTCTCTCTCTCTCTCTCTCATTTGCTGTTTTTTTTTTTGTTTCCTTTCGTTGTCTATTATTCCATTTCGTTATCTTTTTGTAAGAATTAAAACCGCTATGACCTGAATTATTACGTCGGTTAGGTTTCTAAGTTTGAGGTTTCAGATTTACTGTTCCATATTTGATAATTTCTGTTTTCTTCAAACGATGATTGCTCTTCAGATGACAATATTTTTTTGGATCGGTAGAATGAAATATTACAATAACATATAAAGAATTCGAGAACGAAACACCATATTAATCAATATATAATGAGTACATGGTTGAATTTAATGCAACTGTGGAAATGTTTTTGTATGATGTTCATGCCATGGAAATTAACTGGGTGTTGATGGTGGTGGTGGTTGTGGCAGTTTTACTCTCTGATATGCCGGGTTGCAACCGTTTTAAAGACGAGATACACGGCACCCGGTTTCTGGCTCGCGGGATTGGGGCTTTTTGAGGAGGCTGAATCCCTGCTCTCTGTTCCTTCTGAGAAGGAGCACTTGAAGGCGTGCATTGTGCAGGCTAGGGAGCACTTGCACCAATTAAGTAATCCTTCCGAGGCTTCAGAATCAGCACAAAACATGTCAAGTGGAGGTCCAAACAAAATACCTTGTCGATTGATAATGTCAGTTTCTGCTCTATAATTCTCAAAATCCAAATTGTTGACAAGTTTTTGTTGATTTGCTTATGTGATGATTCAGGGTATCTTTTTGAGGGGCATCTCACAGTGGATCCTGAGCCACCACAGCCTCAGTGGCTGGTGCAATCAAACGTCTTGTCTGCGGCTGCTACACTCTTTGCCGCTGAGTCTTCTCAATGTCTGGAAGAAAACAACCCCACGACAGAAACTGCTGCTAGTCTGCTTCAAGAGCTCATGAGCAGGCTAGGGGATGTTTTGCCATTGGTACTACCTTAATTCCCTATTCTTACTTTTAATACATTAGATTGTGCCTAATTTTCTCCCTTGTATTTAAGTAACTGAGAAGATTGGTAGAAATGGAACCCATGTAACTATATCCTATACCTTATATGCCTCTACATTATTGTTCCTTTTCTCTGCTCAGAAAAGTTGTAGAAAAACAAAAATATACCATAGGGTCTCCTAGAATAGAGATTTCAAGAGCATTGATACAAAAGACAAGCTCTCTCTCCTTTCTACTGGCTCTTTATGTTATTGTCATATGTGAAAAATTGATTTGCTGTCGATATATTTTTCAGAATGATTCAGCTGAAAAATTAAAAATTTGGTAAAATTAAAATTTGTTATTGGTTTTCATGACAAAAAAAAATAAAATAAATAGTACCGGGTCGAATGAAAAATTGCCCCCACACTTCACTTCTTTTTAGAAAATGGTTATTCAATCAGGTTCCTGTCTAAAAAAAATTCTACTGGAGGCTTTGATGGGTATGCCGCCAAGGTAATGATGGACACATGGAATTCCATGTGTCCTTAAAAATAAAAAACAATAAATTAACGAGATAGAAAAAAAATTAGGTGGCATGAAAAGCGGTTCCCACTACCTGGTGTCTCAATGAGGGATTCCCCTCCACGTTGCACCCATCAAATGGGTTGGAGGGGAGGGTTTGCCCCTTCGCTTCATGCCCCACGTACCCCTCCCACCCCAGCTGCCATCCTATGGGTGGAGCATGGGCTCTCTCCCACTGCCACTCTCACCATGCAGGTGGAGTGTGGGCCCCCTCCTACGATTTATCTAGGTGGTGTGGGGGTAGAAGGGGTGTGCTGGGGAGTGGGGGAATGGGTTTCCCCTCCACCCTATGTGGTGTTTTTTTTGTTTTATTGTTTCAAGCTTTTTGAACACATGACATGCCGCACATCAATCATTATCTTACAGGCATGCCACATTATGGCCTCCTAGGTTTTAGACGAAACCTGATAGGACTATTTTTTGTAAAGGTTGAAGTAAGGGAGCAATTTGTTCCTTTCTTTTTCCCAAGCCCAAGTGGTGGTGTTTTTTTTTTTTTTTTTCATGAAAACATACTTTTTAGTTTTTTCCATATGAACTTAAACATTCTCTCTGTGCATAAGATCCCAGAAAATGATGCCATGCCCCGAATAGCGCCACCTGCCAGTAAGGAAGTTGTTGCAAAGCTTCCAGTCATTACTGTTACAGAGGAAATCCTGGCCAAGCTCGGAAAAGAGGCAGAGTGCGCTATTTGCAAGGAGAACTTGGTTGTTAGCGACAAGATGCAAGAGTTGCCTTGCAAGCACACATTCCATCCTCCCTGTCTAAAGCCATGGCTGGTAATATTACTTTACTTATTGCTAGGGATTTCATAAAAATCTTGTAGTTGTTTCTTCCTTGGCTTCTTGATCTGTTATAATCTGTTTGTTCACTGACTAATGATTGGGTTACTGAATGAATAGTTAATTGAATGAGATAGAATCTCCATTCAACTTGAATCCTATTTTTACTGTTTGCAGGATGCTCATAATTCTTGTCCAATTTGTCGCCATGAGTTACAAACTGATGATCATTCCTATGAGAGTTGGAAGGAGCGGGAAAAGGAGGCTGAAGAAGAGAGGAAAGGCGCTGCAAATGCTGTTAGAGGTGGTGAATACATGTATGTCTAAATTGTTGTACTTGTAGATGTGGCTTTGTGGTGGTGCTATTGTCTCGCTTGTGTTGTTTAAATTTCAAACAGTCTAGACCACACGTGGTTATAGATTTTAGAAATAAGTTCTCGTCACTGAAACGTTGAGCCGATTGAAACATATCCGGTGAAACACATCTTGGGCGTTTTTGCTTTCTAAAATCCCAGAGAAGGGCCAAATTAGGTTATATCAGCTGGTATAAATAAAAATAAATAAATAAAACCGAATCTACGTAAGTTTGGACCTGAATGATATCAACCGACAACCGTTTTCTAAAATCAATGGGGGAAGTTTTAAAATAATTAGAGAAATGTTACGATCCTTTCTCGTTTACTTTTACAAAACTTTTCATCTCATTTAATTATTACAATTTTTTTAAATCTCAAAATAAAAGTAATTTTAAAAAAATATATTTTAATAATATTCTATTCAACTTTCAATTGTTATCTTAATTTATTTCATCTCATCTCATCTGCGAAAATAAATGAGACGGAGTTAAAAATGCTTAACAAAATTAGTAACTAATACTCTTGGAGATTTTTTTTTTATTTTTTTATTTTTTTTTATTATCAATAGTCAGGTCTTTCACAATTGGTATAAGAGAGTGAATTACGTCATAAGCTCAAGTCACGAAAGGGACAAACTATTGGTTGAATTAAAATGTCTTGATATTTTGTATGAATTTAGTGTTTAAGTTATTGAATGCTAATGAATTCGTGATGTCGCCAAAAGGAAAAAGGTTACTAGAGGGTCAATGTCGATAGAGTGAGTTGCGGACGTTGGATTCTGAAATATGATGGAATGTTATGATTCTAAGGATTAAAACAAATTAGTATCTCTAGTCCTAGGTCCTTTGTTATCAATGGTTGAGCTTTTTACACACTCAGGTTCTGGTACTTTTGAGCTGCAGTTCGTTCCCTCTGTGAATAAGTCCGGGAGTATCTGTTGTCGGGAAACAAATTTCTTAGATCTTTTGTGGTATTTGCATGCCATTTTTAAGGAACAAAGGTATTTTGCTTCTCTTCATGGCTTCCATTAGTTTCGGCATCGTCTCTTTCTTGATGTAGGGTTCAAACTAAGAGTCTCTTTGTGCAGAGGTGTACAAGTTTGTTCTGTGCTCTGCATGTATCCATGTGCATATGTTTAGTGCTCGTTTAACGGTAATAAAATAAGCAAAATCAAGGGAAGCTTGATTGTGCTTAACCGACGAATCTAATACCTATGAATTTGGAACTTTTGGAGACATTTTACGACAAAATGATATTTGCAGTCGTGGAGTGCGAAAGCACCGCATAATCTCTTTGAAAAAAATTAATAAATATGAGAAAAAATTAATTTTTTAATAGTGGATTTTACTATTTTTCAAAACGATTGTCCGGTGCTTACGCACTTCACGACTGTATATAGAATTACTTTTTTACGATTTGAATTGGACAATATTTAGATTTTTCTTTTTGCTTTTGATAACTTTTGGTTGAATGTTTTATAAGTATTGTCATGACACAAACCACAGGATAAGGTAATCAATTCCTTTAATCTCTTCATGGATACTTCTAAGGGTGGAAAATTAAGAGTGGTGCTACCCACATGGGAGGGAACGGACGTAAACAAGGAGAAGGCCAGAAAAAACTTGGTTGAAACCCAGAACCAATATCTTAATAGCATCAAATCAAGTATTTCAGCCAACGCACACACTTGTATTGACTGTAGCATCCTCGGGCTAGAGGAGTTGCGTGCTCAATACTCGATTTTAGAATTGAGAGAAGATGCAAAAGTGAAATAAATAAAAAAATTGTCAAAAATCTTGTTCTTCATACACCATGATTCTCCAATTATTAGGCTGCAAGAGGTACATACATATACATACATACATATATATACACATACATATATTTATATATAATATTTGCAACTTCTAGTTTAAAACCACGAGTATGATCCTACATGGTGCAAGTAGTCTACTTTTCTTTGTGTGCGTTTATGTAGTTCTGCAACAAAATGCACAAAATTAAAGCATGTTTCTAGCAGTATACAATAATTGCGACGAAACAATTCGATTCCATGTAAAGTTTAGAGCAATTAAAGCATGGTACCATCGTTATATAACTAAGGATCTCCAAAATATTTGTTCAAAAATCTCCCAAATACAAAATAAGAAGGGTTTAAAACCATAATCCTTGAACTACCAGGTTCATAAAATTAAACGGCTTTCACATAGCCAATCTAAGGACCCTATTTGGCCTTGTCCTTGTCAATAATTTTTCGTAGCTCCTCAAATAGCTTGAACAGTTCACAAACGAAGTGGTCGGCTGCCTCTAGTCTTTCTTCTACAGGTTGGCTCCATTGAGCGCTCAGGGATCTTTAGGGCCTGCTTAATCATTGGGGGAGCCTCCCTCTTGCGTTTTCCCATAGTCCTCTAAACCTATCACAACTTCTACCATTCTGGGGGGAATGGTAGTGTGAACTACTATAGTGAGATTTCGAAAAATCTCAGCAAATTAACAAAAAACATTCAATGAGATAATACAAGCATGCAAAGGCAGCCCATGAGAATGTATGCATGGACATGTACTTGACCCGAAAACTTATTTCATGCTTGTATTCTTTTCTTTTCTTTCTTCTTCAAGGAAACACTGGACTTGTAAGCATGTAACCAGATATCAATATAACAGAGTGCCATTTCTTATTAAACTCTAGTACACTTTTCAATATAACAATGTTGGTGGACACCTCACGTCTCCCCTACGCACTGTGGGCTCCCTGCTAGTTACTGCATCACCTAATCGGCCCTCTTGACTGGGTGTGAGTACTTCGGAGTTCATATAACACAGCAGAGTTTCGCTTCACCGTTTTTAATGTAGTACACCCACTAGTGTTAGGCACTACATCGCTCCGGAACCTTTTAAGAAGGACCCATTCGAAATACGTTGACTGTTCTTCATCAACCCAAGAGTTACCACTCTAATTTAAGCAATGTAGAGTGGACAGAGGAGTTCCACAAGAATATTCCCCTATCCTAACATTTGGGGTATTGATAAAACATGTATTTAACTTTCCTAAAAGAATGTTCAACCTGAAATGCATGTGACATGTGCTTAGAACAAAACTTGTTTTCTTTCATGTAAGACCTAAATATGCATGCCATGGACAATGAGACATTCAAGTTATGAAGCACATAGTCATTGATCACATGTCAAAAAGTGCACCGCCTTTACGGCTTGAAAATGTTAGAACATTCGTTAATCTTATCACAAAGCAAGGAATAAGAGCTCAAACAATCATACAACAACTCGATTTATGGCATGTTATATCTAAAGCAATAAACAGTTTTTTAATCTGGTAACAACAAACATGGCCGAGCATTATAAGCAACGATTTCCAATCATTAAAGACATTTATTCAATTGAAAGAATATACTTAGCCGATTACAAAGCATGTGACAAACAACCAATTCATAATCCAATTTAATCAATGACATGCAAAGTTCACTTGCTACATACAAACATTATCCCTAGGTAAGTTAAGAGCTAACTTACAAATATCAAAAGAAATGAAATATCAACGACAAGCAAGCTATAAATATATTGCACAAATCATTAGATCAATTGAAATAACGAAACCCTAATTTGAGAGTGAGTGTGTGTTGTGCTTAGGGTTTGTGCCTCTTCTTAGTGTTTCGATCCTTAGAACCCTAGTAGTAACTTGTGTGTGTGATGTAGGTGTGAGATACACTTCGTATGTGCCTACCTACTTTCATAGCCGAGAGCTTCATTAGAAGGAAGACCCTTCTCTGAAACCCTAGTGATGGTCATGTGTCATCTATCCTTCAAGGTTATTTTACTTCAAATCTTGCTAGTTGTGGTTCGGTCTCCTTGAGAGGAAAGCCTTAAACTCTCACACTTGATGAGATCTAACATGGTTGAATGGGCATTCCACCATCTTCATGACTCAAGACGAAGGGATGTCACACAGCTCTTACTCACCCAAGTCGAAACCCCTTAGACCAACAAAAGCCATGTGAGTGCGTGTGTGATCAAAGGAAAAGAAGTGGAGTAGAAGTGTGAAGGTTTCTCATTGTGCAAATGCTTCGAGCGTGGCCTTCTTGCTTCTCTTCTCACCCTTGTGGTTGGATAGTAGGGAATGGTATGGGAATAGGAGTTGTTTGGTTGGAGAGAAAGTGAGTCTTTCCCTAGGGTGGTTGTGCAGAGAGAGAGAGAGAGAGAGAGAGAGAGAGAGAGAGAGAGAGGGAGAGGGGGAAAGGGAGTGAAGGTGAGTGATATGAAAATGCAAGATGTCCAAAATGACTCTTGCGGATCCCCCTTTTGAGCACCGACCCCATAAAGGCTCCCCTTATATACCACCTCATTTTCCCACACAATCCCCTCCTCTCATCATTATTTTTGACATAGAGGAACCAAAAGTCTCTATGCAGGGGCGTCATGTGGCACCATGCCTCTTGCTTGGCCGAAACCCCTCCTTTCTCTTCTTCATCATTGCCTTACGTTGGGAATTCCAAAAGCTCCTCTACATGTGGCGTGATCCTCATGTGGTCAAGGTTCATTAAGCCTCCAAGGGCGTGTAGGTATTTTGTGACAAAAAATCTAATGTTTCTCTTCAATACTTGAGCCTTCTTGTCCTTAGGTGTGTGCATGCTTGCCATTTGGCATTGGCGCGTGTTTGTGTCTTGCCCTAGCCGACCCTCTCTCTTCCTCTCTTGTCTTCATCTTCCACTAAGATTCTTCTAGGATCCTCAAAAGTCATGTGCCATTTCCCAAAGTCATCTCTTCTTCTTCCTCATGATTGCACCCTTCAAGAGACTCTCATACCTCATGCATGCATGACAAGGGGCAAAGTGGTGGTTGGTCTTCTTGGTTAGGCATGTGGATGCCTTGGCAAAAACCCTAAAGTCTCTTTGAGACTTGTGCTCCAGATTTTGAAGCTTCCCTATGCACCTCTTCCCATTCCTCATCATTGCATATCTTTTAGGAACTCCAATACCTAGTGCATGCGTGATAAATGGCAAGGGAGATGGGTTGGCATGTAGATCTCCTTGGTCAAACCCTAAGATCCTCTTAGAGACTTGAGTTTTCTTGAGTTTTTTATTTTTATTTTTTTATTTGTTTTGTTGCATGCGCCTCTTCCCATTCCCTCATGATTGCATTCCTCTAGAAACTCCCACATTTCATGCATGAGATACACATGGTAGGCATGGTGACTAAAGCCCCTTGGTTGGGTGTGTAACCCCCTTCTTCCACTTTATTGTCCAGGTTCAATGTATTCTAGAGGTAGGTTTTCATGTGTGCCACGTGGCATGTGAGTAAGTGAGATGGGCGTGTGCCCTATGTGTGCCGAACCCAAGTGGCAACTATGTGCTAACCAAGAATGCTTTTTCCCTAGATTCCAATGATGAGATTTCTATGGAAAGCTAAAGGTTTTTCCCCTTTCCAAGTAGGCGTCTCACATACCCAAAACCCCAATTAGGGGTCTCCTAAACCCTTTGGCCCTTAGTGGCTGACTTTCACTAGCCCATGATGGGCCTCCTTTCTAAGATGGACAAGACCCTTATTGCATCTCAAGGTTCTTTTCAAGCCAGAACTTGGACAATATCTAAGTGGGCTAAGACTCGGATAATAAAAGTGGCAAGGACTTAGCAAAATTTTGGGTCATCTGTAACACCCCGCTCTTCAATAAAGTCATTTTTGTTTTTAAATTTATGGAAAATTGGTGTGCTACTAAACTTGACTTAAAAGATTTTCTTACTAGCGAAGCGCCAAATACGAAAGATCTCATAAATAAATAAATTCAATCTATATTAAGTACTTAAAATTCAAAAGAGAGTTTGCGGAAGCACTTATTTAAAATCAATAAAGTCTCATGTGCTTATCAAAATAACTTATTAAACTAAAATCATAAAACTAAGCATTACATAAATTTTTTAGGCCTCTGCCTCTCATCCCTGGGTCAAGTCCTGTCTTGCAATCCCATCATCACAAAGATCATCACTTGGGATAGTTAAAACATAAAACATACAAAAAATGAGTCGAATACTCAATAAGCAACACATCATACAATAAATATAATAAACATAAGGTTTCTTGAAAAACATGCATACTGATAAATACATACGTTATTAACATGAACTTATATTTCACTTGTCATAGGCCGATACCCACTGTTGATTCCCATGAGTTAATGTTAGCGATTCTAAGTAGATTTCGATCCTGCCTGTGGCTGTGGGTTGTGGAATTCATACATAAGGAAGACACAATAGGTGCACTACTAATATGTACAACCTATGTAACACTCCGCTTAATTAACCCTTGATTAACTCTTAAGTACTTTAGATTAGGCTTTTAATTATGGGTTAATCACTTTCATTAAGGTTGGTAGTGGAAATAACATTAATGCTGGTACTTAGTGTTAATGAGCTAAGGATTAGAGAGGCAAGCCCATTAGTAATTTTGGTGAGGCTTTTTAGGACCCAAGTGCATTCATGGGCCTAGCCCAAGAAAACCTTGAACCAAGCCCTTAGGAAAATCAAGGTTAGTTTTGATATGATCTATCATTATCCTAACATGATTATGGAAGGTTAAATTTGTGATTAGAAGCATGTCATGATAGGTTTTAAATCTATCTTGTTTTGATTATCAAGCATGAATCGGTTTTAAGCATATTGGTGATTAAATATTTCTTAGCTTTAATTAAGTGTTAGGATGAACTTGATTACCAAGGATTAGACTTCATAATGTCCCTAAAGATGCTAGTGATCATTAATGATTAAAGAAAATCTCATATGTATGCATTTATAGGGATCAATAGTTGAAATACACAGGCATCAACTAGGATGCATGCCACGGGTTGGGACTAATTGGACACACGTTCCACTTTGAATTTTAAAAATCTAAGGGCATATATGGTTTTCGAATGCCAAAAATATGAAGTCCTTGAAATTTGGTTAAATTTGGAGTTCGTTTGCAATTAGTAAAAATTTAGGGCCTAAATGACAAATTTTGAAAGTCTAGGGGTATTTTTGTAAATACCCAATTTTTTTTGAAGCCTTTGATTTTGAACCTATCCATAAGAGTATTAACCCTAACTTAGAATACACACGATTTACGCAACTACGACGCTAATTTTGAATTTTCCCAGAAGTTTGTAAGTTGGCCTCTAACTTACACCTTGATAAATTTTTTATGAATTATTGATAAATGCTTCATTTATTCTTCAGTTATCATTTTGGGCATAATTTATCATGTTATATGACACATTGAGTGCATACTTACATAACATATGAAATTTTCACCATTTTTGGTGTGTACACGTTATGAATTTTCATAATGATATGTTATATTTATCAATGCATTGAGAACGAGTTTATAGACAACGTAGTTTCAACGTAAGTTATACTATGGTCACCGGCAAGTACTCACAGTGCATATGGGAACCTGTGACATTACCACACGTTATGTTGTTAATTAAGATGATGATGTAAGTCTATGATGATGTAAGTTTATGATGAAATTTTTATGAAGAAGTTATGCCTTTTCAAAAATGATGACGAAATTACTTACTGAGTAAAAATCCGTGTCTCCATATTTTTAAGAGATGTTGAGGAATCTGGATTGGAGACATGTATACTGATTTTCTGCATCTCATGCATTGTATATTTATCATTTTTCATGATTGATTTATCTTTGTGTCAGTTAGTTGTTTAACTTACTGAAATTTCGAGTAAATCTCACCCTTTTATGGGACCACTACTTGGAATGATAGAAGTTGTGTCAGGAATCGACTAGGACGAGATTGATGGAGCACTGGATTCTCTTGATTGAGGAGGAGTCAGATCTTGAGAGGAAGCTGGACTTAATTTTGATGTTCATAGCCCAAGTCCTTTATGCTTTAGATCGCATGAAAAGAATGATATGATTTTGTATATAAGTCTATGCTACTTTAGTATTTCGAACATGATAATTATCTAATGAAGTTGGGATGTTTTAGTTATTCTGGCATATTTTTCACCTTAACCTTTTATTTCTGCTGCGATTATTGCATATTGCTAGTTGCATACTAGGATTCATTGCATATTAACTATCATGAACGGGGGGGTATGTAACCTTGTGTTGCATGTCCCGACGCTCGGACTCGTTTGTTTTTAGAAAACATCTCATCTCATCTCATGTCATCTAATCATTACAACTTTCCCAACTTTGAATACAAAATAAAATAAACAATTCAACTTTTTCAAATCCCAAAATAAAAATAATATTAAAAAGTATATTCTAACAATATTTTATTCAACTTTTTAACTTTAATCTCAACTTATCTCATCTCCGAAAATAAACAAGCTCTCCGTTCCATCCCAAGCCCCATTGGGGGCGTCACAATGGTGGTATCCGAGTAGCTCATCTCTGGGTAAACCCACATGTCCTTAGGAACCCTATGCCAGAATATAGGTTTGAATCATTAATTTTGCTTAGGCACATGTCCTGCAGTTAGAGCTCGGTCTGATATGCATATATCGCAGGAGACAGAAGGATTAAGACGAGATGACACGTGGTTGACAAGAGAGGAACGCTGATGGATCTAACATCCACAAAGATCAGGATCGTTGTTTCGATGGAGGACGTGCTTTGGCGGACGCGATTCGTCAAATGACGGAGACCATAAAGCAGTAGCAGGAAGTAATCCTGAGGCAGAACCAACAACGCCCGTTGATTGAGAACCGAGGGTGTTCCTACGAGAAGTTCCTAATATATAGATACTCCAATTTCATGGGAACTGAGGGACCCATGAAGGCTAACAAGTGGCTATTAGATCTCGACAGGACCTTCGAGATCAGCGGTTGTACTGAGGAACAGAAGGTACAGTACGCAGGGCACTTGCTGCAGGGTGAAGCTGGAATTTGATGGGACACCAAGAGGCAAGTTCTGATTAGAGAATTGAGAAATATCACCATTTTGACCTGGGAGGGGTTTAAGGAGGAATTTGACAATCGTTCCTTCCTAGAGTCAATGAAGACTCAGAAGGCCTAGGAGTTTGCCACGTTGGTACAAGGCAATCTCACTATTGAGTAGTACGCTGCGAAGTTTATGGAGCTAGGAAGGTTTGCCCCACACTTGATTGCTACTGAGAAAATGCAAGCCCAGAAGTTTCAAGCAGGGCTGAATCCTAGAATTCACAGTTATGTGGCTGGATTTTGCATCCACAACTTCCAAGAGTTGGTTAATGTGGCTGCAATAGCTGAGGCGAAATAGTGAAATGTGACAGCTCAGATGAACCTCGAGAGAAAGAGGGCTTCTACGTTCACTGCTGGCGGGAATAATGCTAAGAGGAGGATTATTCAAGGAGCTAACAAGGGAAAATGCGTTATAATAGCTCCATCTGTCACTTGCAAGAAATGTGGAAAGAACCACAGTGGTGAATGTCGTGTGGGCCTGGGAGTGTGCTACCGATGCGGACAGTCAGGGCATATGATCCGGGAATGTCCATAGAATGTTCAAGGAGGAAAGAACATTCCTAACAAATGGCCCAATCAGAGGCCACCTGCTCAACCCCGCGTTTATGCCATCACCCCTGGTGATATCAGCGAGGAAATCCCCGAGGACGAGGAAACATATGTTATCACTGGTATTTTCCTTCAATACTCCTCTTTAGAAATTAGCTTTTTAAATAGTTGCTTAGTACTTAGTAGTTGATTACACCTTACGAAAAATTACATTATATGAATATATGGCTTGCGCTTTATTTAACTCTTGCGCCACGAAATCGTTTGTATCCGCGATGTTTGTGTGTACGTGTAACCTGCCAACTCAGACACTACCTCAAGCGGTAGTAGTGTCGATTCCCAATGGAAGCACAATCACCTGCACCTGTGTGTTGAAGAAATGTCCTTTGACTCTACAGGGAAGATTGATGGAAGCTGACCTGATCGTCTTTGATCAACTAGGGTTTGACGTTATACTAAGGATGGACTGGCTGTCCAAACACTGCGCTAGAATAGATTGTCGAAATAAGGAGATAATCTTCGCCCAAGGGTAGACATATTCGTCATACAGGAGGGATGGTGAAGGCTACCCCCTCTCTGATTTCAGCTTTGCAGGCAAGGAAGTGCTTCGCTAATGGTGCCACGACCTACTTAGCCCTCATAACAGAGAGTTATGGTGATGATAAGGAGATACGAGGGATACTTGTAGCTGAGGAATACCCTGAGGTTTTCACTGACGATCTACCTGAACTACCCCCCGATAGAGAAATCGAGTTCACCATAGAACTAGAACCCACAGCGATCCCTGTCCATAAAACCCCTGACCGTATGGCCCCTCTAGAACTGAAGGAGCTAAAAGAGAAAGTAGAAGAGCTATTGGAGAAGGGCTTCATTCGCCCTAGTACATCACCTTGGGGAGCGCCGGTTCTATTTGTTAAGAAAAAGGATGGATCATTGAGGATGTGCATTGACTATAGGGAATTGAACAAAGTAACGGTGAAGAACAAGTACCCGTTACCACGTATCGATGACCTACTAGATCAATTGCAAGGAGCATCGGTGTTCTCTAAGATAGACTTAAGGTTTGGTTATCATCGGCTCAAGGTTAGGGAGAAGGATATCCCCAAGATAGTGTTTCGAACCAGATACGGACATTACAAATTCTTAGTAATGTCCTTTGGTCTAACCAATGCTCCCGCCGCCTTCATGGATATGATGAACAGAGTATTCAGACCATATCTGGATAGCTTTGTTGTTGTATTCATCGACGATATATTGATTTATTTGAGCACCGAAGAAGATCACAAATAGCATCTCCATTTAGTATTGGAAAAGTTAAAGGAAAACCATCTGTATGCCAAATTCAATAAAAGTGAGTTTTGGCTTAAGGAGGTAAAATTTTTAAAGCATGTGATTTCAAGTCAAGGAGTATCAGTCGATCCTAGCAAAATTGAAGCTGTAGTAAGCTGGAAGCGATCGACGAATGTGCACGAAATTTGAAGTTTTCTAGGATTAGCTAGTTACTATCAGTGATTCGTGGAGGGATTCTCTAAGTTGTCAGGACCCCTCACTGCCCTAACTAAGAAGAGTGCTAGGTATGTCTGGACAGAGAAGTGTGAGCAGAGTTTTGTGGAACTCAAGGAAAGGCTCACAACTGCGCCGGTACTAGCCTTACCTGAACCTCATAAACCCTATGTAGTATTTAGTGGCGCATCCAAATCAGGACTTGGATGTGTGCTCATGCAAGAGGAACGAGTAGTCGCCTAGGCTTCGCGACAATTGAAAAACCATGAGCAGAACTACCCCACCCATGACCTGGAGTTAGCCGCCGTAGTTTTAGCCTTAAAGATATGGAGGCATTATTTATATGGCGCAAAGTGTGAAATCTACACCAATCACCAGAGCCTCAAGTACCTGTTTAGTCAGCAGAATTTAAATATGAGGCTGAGAAGGTGGTTAGAAACTATTAGCGACTACCAGTGTGAGATTAAGTATCACCCTAGCAATGTTAATATAGTGGCGGATGCGCTAAGTTGAAAGACGCCAAGGGATAATTCCACAGGTCTTGCTTCAGAAGTAGAGCCCCTTCTGCATAGTATGAGAAGGTTGTTGATCAAGGATCTTCCTGCCAAAGTATCCCTAACCGCAGTACAAGAAATTGTACCAATGGAATGGGAAGAAGTGAAGAAGCGTCAGATGGAGGATCCTAAATGGGTAGAAATTTGACGGAAGATAGAAAAGAAGGAAGGACCCGAAGGTTTCACCCTAAAAAATGATGGGTTGCTATACTACAAAGACTGGAAAGTTATCCCAGCTGATCAAGAGATTAGGGATAAGATATTGAGGGAAGCACATCAGACTCCATACACAGCCCACCCAGGGAGCACCAAATTGTATCAAGATTTAAAATAACACTTTTGGTGGGAAGGATTAAAAAAGGACGTAGCGGATTATGTTAATAGATGCTTGATTTGTAGAATGGTCAAGGCAGAGCATCAGAGACCCGCTAGGGATTTACAACCACTCCCAATACCAAAATGGAAATGAGAGGACATATCCATGGATTTTGTAATTGGATTACCAAGGACCTCAAAGGGAAACAACTCTATTTGGGTTGTGGTCGATGTTTGATGAAAAGTGCCCACTTTTTGGTTCTGCTATTTGTTGCTGAAATAATGCGGTTACATGGAGTCCCAAGGACAATTGTATCTGATAGGGATACACGTTTCACTTCTTATTTTTGGCAAAGCCTTCAAGACACTCTAGGCACAAAGTTGAAGTTTAGTAGTGCCTATCACCCTCAGACTGATAGGCAGACTGAACGGACGATTCAGACCCTAGAGGACATGCTAAGAGCTTGTGTTTTGCAAGAGAAGGACGAATGGGAGAAGCTCTTGCCATTAATAGAATTTGCCTACAATAATAGCTTCCAAGCCACCATCCAAATGGCACCCTATGAAGCGTTATACGGAAGGAAGTGTAGATCTCCCTTAAACTGGGACAAAGTAGGAGAATGAAGGATCTATGGTACGGAGAGTCTTCAAGAGATGAAGGATCAGATTCGCCAAATAAGGGAAAGGATGAAGGCTGCCCAGGATAGGCAAAAGAGCTATGTTGATTGTCGAAAAAGGACTCTCGAGCTTGAAGTTGGCGAGTGGGTCTATCTTAAAGTATCGCCCATGAAAGGAGTCTTTTGGTTTGGAAAGAAAGGGAAGTTAAGTCCAAGATACATGGGACCATATGAGATTCTGGAGAAAGTAGGAGCAGTCACTTACAGGCTGGATTTTCCCACTGAATTGCAAGGAATCAACAATGTTTTCCATGTATCTTCTCTCAAGAAGAGTTTCGAAAAGAAAATTCCAACCGTTGTTAACACGAGGGATATTTCACTTCAGCCCAACCTAACGTACAAGGAAGTTCCAATTCCGATCACTGATTGGAAGGTTAAGGAACTACGGAATCGTTAAATCCCCTTAGTTAAGGTTTTGTGGCGAAATCATGATGTTGAAGAGGCCACATGGGAAAAAGAAGCTGACATGAGAAGCAAATGCCCTTATTTGTTTGGCATGTGACTTGTTTAGCATCGCATTATGGTATTCGCATTCATGCATGGCATAGCCCCGAGCTATAGCGCGATTGGTGAGTCAACACTCAAACCCTTACCCATTGCATGTTTTATTTGACCCCGATTTCGAGGACGAAATCTTGTTTTATGGGGGGGGGGGGGAGGATGTAACATCCCGCTTAATTAACCCTTGATTAACCATTAAGTACTTTAGATTAGGCTTTTAATTATAGGTTAATCACTTCATTAAGGTTGGTAGTGGGATTAGCATTAATGTTGGTACTTAGTGTTAATGAGCTAAGGATTATAGAGGCAAGCCCATTAGTAATTTTGGTGAGGTTTTTTAGGACCCAAGTGCATTCATGGGCCTAGCCCAAGAAAACATTGAACCAAGCCCTTAGGAAAATCAATGCTAGTTTTGGCCTAAGTATAGGAAGGCATAAGGTCTTTGGTGTAGATTGGACCCTTGGCCCTTTTCAAGCCCATATGGCCCAAAGCCATGTTTGGACTCATTTCACCATTCAAAGACCAAAGGCCCAATACACTATACCATTGGTTTCCTTAAGCCCAAATCACACTCAAAGTACCCAAATTAAGTTTTGAAAATTGGCTAATTAACCATCATACTTGAGGTTAGTGCACTTTAAGCTATGCTTTGAAGCTTAATCATGCTTAATCTTTTCTTAAACTTTTTAATTCAAATTTTCTTGAATTAATACTCCCTTAAACCATGATTAGACCATGTTAATACCCTAGCTAAACCATTCCACATGTCATTAAGAAAAATGACATAACAAGCCCAAACCATGCTTCAATCGGTTTTGTGCATTGCCTTTTGTTATGCTTGGACTGTTTTGCCCTTGGGCCCAACATTTTTGTGGTTTATCCTCAAGGGTAATATGGTCCTTAAACACCTTATGAGACCCTCCCAAACTCAGTTTGAGCCTTGGACAAAATTGGTTGCATCAACCAACTCAAAGAACCAAACCAGGTGCATCTTGGTCTAGTATGTGTAGGAACCATTTGGATTGAATTTGAACCAGCCTCCTGCCATGGTTTGCACCATCACCTCACGCCACCTCCTTCTCCACCCAATCACCAAGAAGTCCCATAACCATCATGAAGTATTTTGACTCATTTTTGCTGCCCAAAAAGATCCAAAACCGAATTGATTTTCTGCCACCACAAAACCACCTTCATCCACCTGTTTTCAAGGGTGGTTTGAGGGATCTTCTACCATCCAAATTATGCTCCACGATCTGGATTCATCTATAGGACCCTTGCAGATACTGTGGAGAGGAAATGATAGTGGTTTAGGGCACTATTTCATTTTGCACAAGTGACCAAAGCTCATGCAAGCAAATCTGGAATTTTCCAGATTTGAGCACCTCCCACTTCACCCAATCACCAAGCACCCAAGCCAATGTCCCTCACCCCTTGGCCACCTATAAACACTTCCATCCCCTTCTATTTTCACCCACACCACAGCTCCAAGCATTATCTTGAGCCTTGAGAGTATTTCCCCCTCTTAGAGATCAAAAGAGTGCAAACTGAGTGAGTTTTGGTGAGTTTTTGAGTGTTCTTGTTTAAGGTAGTCTAGAGTGCTTGGAAGGCCACGAAATTTGTAAGTATTATTCCTTTTGATCTTAACTAGCATTTCAAGCTTTGTTTCTAAGTGTTGGTACGAAATTTGGTTGAGTTTTGAGAAGGTTATGATGCTTAATGCAAAACCGGGTCAATTAAAGGAAGGTTTGAATGATTGAATGATTTTAATTGGAAATTTAGCCATGGCATGTCCTAATCATGATTTTATATAATCTATCATTATCCTAAAATGATTATGGAAGGTTAGATTTGTGATTAGAAGCATGTCAAGATAGGTTTTAAATCTATCTTGTTTTGATTATCAAGTATGTATCGGTTTTAAGCATATTGGTGATTAAGGATTTCTTAGTTTTGATTAAGTGTTGGGATGAACTTTATTACTCAAGGATTAGACTTCATAATTTCTCTAAAGATGCTAGTGATCATTAATGATTAAAGAAAATCTCATATGCATACATTCATAGGGATCAATAGTTGAAATACACATAGGCATCAACTAGGATGCATGCCATGGGTTGAGACTAATTGGACAAGTTTCACTTTAAATTTTGAAAATCTAAGGGCATAGATGGTTTTAGAATGCCAAAAATATGAAGTCCATGAAATTTGGTTAAATTTGGAGTTCGTTTGCAATTAGTGAAAATTTAGAGCCTAAATGGCAATTTGTGAAAGTCTAGGGGTATTTTTGTAAATACTCAAATTTTTTTGAAGCCTTTGATTTTGAACCTATCCATAAGAGTATTAACCCTAACTTAGTATACACATGATTTACACAGTTACGATGCTAATTTCGAATTTTCCCGGAAGTTTGTAAGTTGGCCTCTAACTTACACCTTAATAAATTTCTAATGAATTATTGATAAATGCTTCATTTATTATTCAATTATCATTTTGGGCATAATTTATCATGTTATATGACACATTGAGTGCATACTTACATAACATATGACATTTTCACCATTTTGGCATATTACATTTATAAAAGTCATTTTTTTTACATGAAATTTACTACATTTGCACATGTGATGAAAAATATTTTTTTTTAAAACATAGCATGAAAATCATTTTGTCACGACCCCAAAGGCCAGGATGGAGAATTATCCTGGTGGAACTCCTCTGTCCACTCTGGAGTGTTTAATAATGGAGTGGTAACCCCCAAGTTGACGAAGAATAGTCAATATGCTTCGAATGAGTTCTTTTTAAAGAACACCGGAGCGAAATCAACATGTTATGACACCTAACACTAGTAGGTGTACACGTTATGAATTTTCATGATGATATGTTATATTTACCAATACATTGAAAACGAGTCTATAGACAACGCAGTTTCAACGTAAGTTATACTATGGTCACGGGCAGGAACTCGCAGTGCATATGGAGAATTATGACATTACTACACGTTATGTTATTAATTAAGATAATGATGTAAGTCTATGATGATGAAAGTTTACGATGAAATTTTTATGAAGAAGTTATGTCTTTTAAAAAATGATGACGAAATTACTTACTGAGTAAAAACTCGTGTCTTCATATTTTTAAGAGATATTGAGGAATCTGGATTGGAGATATGCATACTGACTTTCTGCATCTCATGCATTGCATATTTATCATTTTTCATGATTGATTTATTTTTGTGTTAGTTACTTGTTTAATTTACTGAGATTTCAAGTAAATCTCACACTTTTACGGGACCACGGAATGATAGAAGTTGTGTCAGGAATCGACTAGGACGAGATTGATGGAGCACTGGATTCACATGATTGAGGAGGAGTCGGATCTGGATAGGAAGCTGGACTTAATTTTGATGTTCATAGCCCCAGTCCTTTATGCTTTAGATTGCATGAAGAGAATGATATGACTTTGTATATAAGTCTATGCTACTTTAGTATTTCGAACATGATAATTATCTAATGAAGTTGGGATGTTTTAGTTATTTTGGCATATTTTTCACCTTAACCTTTTATTTCTGCTGCGATTATTGCATACTGCTAGTTGCATACTATGATGCATTGTATATTAACTGTCATGAACGGGGGTATGTAACCTTGTATTGCATGTACCGACGCTCTAAGTCTCCGTTCGATCCCAAGCGGGGATTTGGGTCGTCACAACCTGGCAATACAATATGCCCATAACATATGGTACCTTCTTCATATCATAACATAGGCCGTTATGTATCTTATTATTCATACTTCATCATAATCATACTTGCATACTTGTCATATCTTTTTTTTTTTTATACATTTGGGGGAGGGGGTTTTCGAACTCCAGACCTTCATTTTGGAGGCTGGGGGTTATGCCAATCAGGCTACAGGCCTTTGGCCATACTTTTTTTTTTTTTTTTTTTGTAAAAGGAACAATTTCATTCATCTCAATTACATAGGAGGTATTTCATTACAGTTGGGAATAACAACCATTTCGGAAGTTTCCACCGTGAGTTCTAAAGCTTTCTTTGCAAGACAGTGGGCTAATTCATTTCCATTTCTTTTAACAAAGTTAAATTGCCAATGTACTACTTGAGCTAATAACATTCTGGTATCATCAAGCACCAGTCCCGCGCTGTCCCATCTCTCTTTGTGCAGATTTATTGCTTGAACAACCTGAAGAGAGTCTCCTTCAAAGATCACGGATTCCAAGTTCATTTCGGATGCCAATTTGACAGCTTGATAGGCTCCTATTGCCTCAGCCAGTAATGGTATCACACAACCAGCCTTAGCCACCTTTTTAGAAGCTATAATTCTACCTTCATGATCTCTTGCTACCAAGCCTATTCCCAGTTTATCTTGATCTTCCCACAGTGCAGCATCCCATTTTACCTTGATTATTCCCGTAGGAGGTGGACTCCATATCACAGCTTGAATAGGATTCCTTCTAGTTGTTGAGTTAGGGCCAAGCTGAGCAGCCTTATATTCTTCCAACTGTTGAGCCGCATTCTGGGATATTAGGTTAGGATGCAAGAAGGACCCTTCAAATACACTTTTATTCCTCCTCTGCCAAATTCCCCTTGCAGTCATAGAAAAAAGTTCCATTGTTTCTGTTTCACATTGGGCATTTAGCTGTTCAAAAATCTCCTTGAAGCTTACTGCCCTCAACGTACTTTTTTGCAGCACAATGGGCCCCTGACACCACACATCCAATGCTGACTCACAGTTCCACAGCACATGAGCAACTATTTCATCTTCTCTGTAGCATATTGGGCATAATGGAGAGTCCACTATCTTCTTTTTGAAAAGTTTATTTTTTGTCGGTAGAGCTTCTAAGCATGCTTTCCACACAAAAATCTTAACAGCATTTGGAATCTTGTACTTCCAGCAGCAAGTCCACTCTTTAAAGTTTTGGTATCCTCGAGAAGACTGACCCCTCTGTTCTGCTATTAGTTCCTTCTGAAGGTGATATGCACTTTTCACTGTAAAGCCTCCATCCTTTGTGCCTAACCACATTAGCTTGTCTTTTGCACCTGTAGAACTCACGGGAATTCTTTGGATTATGGCAGCATTTAAAGGACCTAGCATGCTAAATATCTTCTCTCTATCCCATTGCTTCGTGTTTTCATTAATGAGATCAGCAACTTTCGCTTCTTCATCTATAGTCTGCCCTTAACAATGGATCATGAAAGAGGAAGGTTTAGGAAGCCACCTATCCTTCCAGATTTTTGTCTCCTTACCATCTCCAATTCTCCAAATAGATCCTTTAATTATGAGGTTTTTAGCAGCCAAAAGACTTCTCCATATGAGAGATGGTCTTGCACCCATCTTGGCCTGGCAGAAATTAGAGCTACTAAAATATTTGGCCTTAAGAACTTGTGAAGCCAACGAGTCAGGGTATTGAATTACCCTCCGGCCTTGCTTAGCCAACAATGCTAAGTTGAAGCTCTCAAACTCTCTAAAACCCATTCCACCAGCTTCCTTAGCCTTTCCCATGAGATTTCAAGAAACCCAATGCAACTTTTTCTCCCTATCCTGTTGGCCCCACCAGAATTGGTGCATCACTTTATTAATTTCCTTTAACAAGGACTTTGGCAGCTTAAAAACACCCATGCAGTAGGTTGGAAGAGCTTGTATCACTGCTTTGAGGAGGATCCCCTTCCCTGCTTGAGAGAGGAATTTCGACTTCCAGTTACTCACCTTGCTTCTCATTCTATCAAGAATGCTTTTAAAGGCATCATGTTTTGATCTCCCCACTAAAGCAGGTAAGCCTAGATACTTATCATAGCATGAAGTAGCTCTTGTACCAGCAATGCTCAAGATGAAATCTCTAGCTTCTTTTCGGGTATTAGCACTAAAATAAATAGCAGTTTCACCTTTGTTTAGCTGCTGACCCGAGGCCCTCATAAAGACTAAGCAAATTGTGGATAGTGGCCCACTCCTCTGCCTTTGCTCTACAGAATAGTAAACTGTCATCTGCAAAAAACAAGTGATTAATGATGATCTGGCCTCTGCCTATAGGATAACCATGTATTCTCTTTACCCTTTCAGCATGATTGAGGAGATTACTGAATACCTCTGCCACCAAGATGAACAAATAGGGTGACAATGGGTCCCCTTGTCTAATTCCTCTAGAAGGTTTGAAGAAGTCTTGGGGAGATCCATTGATAAGAATTGAGTATGAAACTGATGACACACAGCCCATCACCAGCCTGATCCATCTCTCATTAAAACCCATTTTCACCATCACAGCTCTCAAGAAATCCCATTCTACCGGGTCGTATGCCTTGCTCATGTCCAGCTTTATTGCCATATGACCTTGCTGCCTTCTACTTAGACATGGAATGCATGACTTCAAACGCTACAATCACATTGTCAAAAATCAGCCTCCCAGGAACAAAGGCGCTTTGTGTTGGAGAGATTATCTGAGGAAGAATCTTTTTAAGTCTGTTGGCTAGGACTTTTGACACCACTTTATATAACACATTGCATAGTGAAATTGGTCGGTAATCCCTTACTGTTTTGTGGCCTTTCAGTTTGGGAATAAGCACTATATATGTGTGTCATTAATGATGCTAATGTCCCCCTCTAAGTTGAGCACTTCAAGTACCCCTCTAGTGACTTTATCCCCAATTATATCCCAATGCACTTGGTAGAACTCTGCAGGAAAGCCATCGGGTCCAGGTGATCCCGTCGAGTTCATTTGAAATAAAGCTTCCTTCACCTCCACTACCGTGTAATTCATTTCCAGCATTCTATTCATCTCCCTATCCACTTTTCTATCCACTCTTGAAAGGCATTCCCCTATCCCATCTGGATTTGAAGACGAGAAAATAGACTTGAAATACTGCCCAAAGCATTAGGAGATTTCCTCCATGTCCCACGTCAAGCTGCCATTCTCTCTCACCAAGTTCTTGATCACATTTGTTTTTCTTCTCTGGTTTGCACATTTGTGGAAGTACTTTGAGTTTCTATCACCATCTTTGAGCCAAGCTTGCTTTGCTCTTTGCTTCCATCTCACATTATCTTCCTCAAGAAACTTGTCAATTTCCAGCTTTAGCTCCTTAATGGTCTCCATACTGGACCCAGTATTTGTCTCTTGCAGATTAGCCAACTGTTCCAGCTTAGCTTGAGTCTCTTTTCTGTGCTGACTCAGGGTGGTTCTACTCCATTTCAACAGAGCTTCTTTACAAAGCTCAAGGCTTCTCCGAGAATTCAGAAAAAAAGACCCACTCTGCTGCCTTCGAGGTGTCCAGCATTTAGCAACAATCCTGGAGCACTCATTATGGAGTTTCCAAGAGGCTTCATATCTGAAGATCCTTTGTCTAAGTCCCCCTCCTCTAACATACCTTCTTTCTCCAAGTCTTAACCCCATATAGATAGGGCTGTGGTCAGAAGAATAGGCTGCAAAAGTTTGAATGCTACAGTCTGAAAATTTCCTGGTTAATTCCATATTACCCAAGGCACGGTCAAGTCTCTCTTTTGTAAAGTGGGATCCTTCTCTATTATTGCACCAAGTATATTTATTTCCCTCAAAACCCAGGTCACTCAAACCACAGAAGTCAACATTACTTCTAAATTCTTCCAGCTGTTTATAGGGTCTTCTAGCCCCCCCTTGTTTCTCATGATAATGCATGATCTCATTAAAATCCCCAAAACAGAGCCATGCCATCCCATCTCTAGGTTTCAATAATCTCATAAGCTTCCAACTGTCACTTCTATGGTTTGTATCTGGAAAACCGTAGAAACCAGTCAACAAAACATTTTCAGCACCTAGTTCTTGTTGCCAAAACATCGAGATATGGTTCTGAGAGTAAGATTGAAGAGTGAAGTTCTCCTCCTTATGCCACATGAAAACTAAACCCCCACTCAAACCTCTACTTTCCACTACTATGCTACAATCAAAACCCACTTTAGTTCTCACCTCTTCCACCTTCTTCTTTCGACACTTTGTTTCCATTAAGAACACAAAATTGGGCCACTTATGTTTAACTAACCATTGGAGTTCTCTCACTGTACGGGGGTTCCCAAGCCCCCTACAGTTCTAGCTAAGGCCCATCATGGCTGTTGGTGGAGCTGCAAGGCAGCCTCCACCAACTCAATATCGAAACTGTCTTTTGAACAGACTCCCTCCCGCCTTGATTTTTTACTGGGTAATGCCACTTCTTCTTCTAAACTCTTGCCACTTTTACCCCTCTTTCTTGTCATCACCCCCTCTTGCTTTGAAGCCTGAGAAAGTTCCTTTCTAGCCCTCCTTTTCCACGTGGTCCCCCTTCTCTTGGTATTATTCCCTGAGTCCTTTTGATCCCCACCTCCTGGCTTCTTGTCTTTTAGTTTCTTGCTCTTAAAAGTGAATAAATCAGTATTAGGCAAGTGTTCATTTAAGGCCGTGACAACTTCTACTTCCATAAAGGACAAACCCTCCTTGGAATCTACCAGCTTTAAATTCACCTGATTTTCCAAACAGATTGGGGACTCTGACTCCGAGACCTGGTTTTTCATACGTGTTTCCCTCCCCTTCAGTAATTCCTCATAATTTTGACTGACTCCCAATTCTTCCGTGCCTTTGTCATTTACTTTACAAGGCAGAACAACAGCCGTATCTGGTAAATGCTCCTTAAATGATTCTTGAGAAGCCCCTCCCGACAATTCCTTACCGTCTTTGTCTTTCCCTCCACCTGCTTCATTCGTCTCCTCCTTATAACGTCCCTTTTGTTCTCTGGAACTATTAGAACCCCCATATTTTCGAACATCGAAGATATTTGAGTTCATAGGTTGAGCCTGAATCCATGGACCAAACTACTCACATGGTTGCTCCTCTACTCCATATTCACTTTTCTGTTTACTGCACCTTTTACCCTTATGCGATAAAATGCCACACGTAAAGCAAATATTTCGAAGCCGCTCATACTTGCATGAGACCCAAAACGTCTGGTTATCCATCATCAACCACTTCCCCCTTAACAAAGGTTTATTCAGGTTCACTGCCACTCTCACCCTCATGCATTTACCCCAGGCCCTACCTTCTGAGTCAACATCCACTCTAATCACTTCACCTATTGACGAACCCAGGTGGTTTCCAACTTCCTCTGTCATGGCTGCTAACAGAATTCCATGCATCTGTACTCAGAATGGTTCAAAATCAAACCTGACTGCACTCAGCGGCATTTTCTCATCCACTTATTGTAGGGACAGAATATTTCGATCAAAAAACCAAGGTCTGCCTCCAAGTACTTTCTCTTTATCAGACACATGTTGGAAGTTAATCAAGAAAGTATGGTTACCCAAATCTTTGAACTGCACCCAACCCTCCAATCTCCATACTTGGGACATCGTAACACGGAATGCTTCATTATTTATACCCTTATCAGTCAGAATCCCCCCTACAATACAATGTTTCCAACGTGAAACCCTATCTGTCTCTCCTTCGTTTGTCACTTTGAAGACCGTGTTTTCCTCCAGAGATAGATGCAATCTCTCCCATCTCTTAGATAAATCCTCTTCCTCCATTCTCTTACACCCGAAAAACTAAGACTCCCGCAGGCTGAGAGACTAAACTCCCTAGCAAAGCAGGGTTACTAGCACCTTACGCTCTGATCCCCAGAGAGAGAGAGAGAGAGAGAGCAAAGCAGGGTTATCATATCATAGATTTCAAGTGAAATCGCATATTTCATTCATATTTCATCATAATCATACTTGCATACTTGTCATATCATAAATTTCAAATAAGATCGCATTCTTTCATAAAATTCAGTGTTACATGTTTCATCACATAAAATCATGATTTTTCATAAATATTTTAATGCATAAATCTTCACATAAAATTATGCATGATTTTTTATAAATATCTTAATGCATAAGTCTCATATAAAATCATGAATTTTCATAAATATTTTGATGCATAATTCTTCACGTAAAATCATGGATTTTCATAATTTTATCATGACTTGGGTATGTAAAAAGGGGCTTCCAATGGAAGGCATACATGCATAATATTTTTATAAAAGACATGTTGTTTACCGTATGTACGTGTAAGGGTATGATAATGCTATTTACCTCGTAGCACTAATCCAATATTTTTGGAGTGCAATTGATTACCTACAAAATATACGTAACTTACATAAACTTCTAACTTAACACGTACTTCGTAATCAAAATCTGAATTTATAAATTAACCTATATTTTCATAAATCCTTAAAATCCCACTAACCGTAAAAATAATCTAATTCTTTCGTGGGCCTAAACCATCATACTTCCATATAATCCATTAAACCAGTAACCTATTTGCAAGTCCATGACCCGTTTCAATTTCTTGGCACATAATCAAATATACATACCAGCTAGTTTACTTGAGAGAGTGATCAGAGATTGACATTGGGAGGGAGAGAGAACTAACATAGAGAGAGAAGATTACAGGGAAGACTTCAAGGCAATTTGGCTTAAATGATATTTTATTTTAAAAAAATTTGAAAGTTTGAACATACGTTTTGAAAAGCTATAATAATATTCCATTAGACACTACAACAGAATGTGTGTTTTGTGACAGAGAAAACTGTCACAAAAAAATGGCAAACCGTCACTAAACATATTTGGTGACGGTTTGAAACCGTCACCATGACCGTCACCTAAAGTGCGTCACATAAAACATTTGGTGACGGTTTACTGTTCAACCATCACAAAAAATATTTTTAGTGACGGTTGGAAGTGTTCCGTTCGGTACAACGTTCGAACGTTCCTTTTTTTGTAACGGTTATGAACTGTCACAGAAAATCACGTTCGGACGTAAAATCAAACGTTCGGACGTTATACCCGACCGATTGGCGTTCGAATGAGAGAAGTTGACGTTCGTTGGATATCGTGTTCGAACGTATCATATTTACGTTCGAATGTTAATGCGTCCGAACGTTAATTACAATAAACGTTCGAATATTTGTTCGAACGTAAACGTAAATGTTCAAACGTAGCGCGTTTAATGTTCGGATGTTATTTCGAATGTAAACGAAGGAGCGTCCGAATGCAAGTTCTTTGTTTGAACGTTAGTCGCTTTACCGTTCAAACGGTTTGTTCGTTTTAGCGTGAGTACGTTCGAACGTATAGTTTAACGTTCGAACGATTCAATTGTATTTACGTTCGAACGTTTGTTACAGTGTGAACCAACGTTCGAACGATTTTTATTTACATTCGAACGTACAGATCAGAAATACTAATTTCATAAAATTTAAAAACATAATACCAATTGTATCATATTACATACCCAATTAACAAGTAACAATGTCTTATAAAAGCACATAATTAGATATTAAAACTAGTCAGAAATATTGATAAAATTTATTTCTTCTTTTTCCCTTGCCCACGGGGATTCTGTTGCAACGACATAACACGCTCCATTTGCACCATCATCTCCCGTTGCACTTGCTCTTGCACTTCACTGCGTATTCTTTCCTCCTGGTCTCTCTGTTGGTCCTGCAAACGCGTCTCTAAATGAGACTGTCGTTCTAAGAGAGACTCTAACTCTTGTTGTCTCGACCTCATATACTCATTCTCACGCCGTGCAGCTTCTAAATCTGCCGTAAGATTATTAATTTGTGAAGCCGATGAGGTTGAGGAGGATGAACATTTATGCTTGATAGATCGTCCCAAACCTCTTGCCATACTAGACTGTGGCCCGAGCACTTGCGTGAATATGTCTATGTCACTAGGAGAGGATTCCTCAGAAGCCGACTGCATCTCCAACATTTTGCTCTGCAATTTAAAAGGTAATGATCGTAAATAATTAGTAACGTATTAAAAGAAATAGAAATAAGAAATAAACTATTAAAATATTATATAAATAATTTATTTAACAAAATTAACACTGCTTACATAATTATCTGCAGCGACAGGATCCATCCACTCACTATGCTCATTAGTGTGAGCAGCAGCATAGACATGAATGAGGGAAAAGTTATCAGGATCATCACGTTTCTAACAAAGCGACAATATTAGCAATTTTAAAAAGATAATATTAGTACTTATCAGAAATAATATCAGGAAAATAAATGAATTCTATAATTTTTTAATTACCATTTTTTCAGCAAGACGGTGGAATGACCTTGAACCGGCACGATGGTGGACAGTCAGAACGGATCTATTCTGTGCATTTGTAGAACTCAAGTGCTACAAAATATATTAAAAATGTTAATTGTAATAAGTATACATATAATATATAAAACGAATATGAATGTAAATAATTAAAAGATATAAATGTAAAATACCTGATAATCTGGAGATGCGAAAAGATCACAACACTTTCTCCAATCATCTAACTTCATCTGCTGAAAAGGAGACTGCGCAGCCTCTTCCAACGTCTCAAACTTCTTGAAGTGGTCATGACATCGTCCTTTGTGACGTCGGAATAGTGTAGCCATCAACTCATTCACGGTTCTCAAATCCTCGCTACGGTCAAAGTTGAGGTCGAATTCATCCTAATAAGGGAATCAGGTAAAAAATATAATATATTAATCTAGGTGAAAAAAATGTACTGAAAAGTAAACTCACCAGCACACGACTTCGAATGTGCTCCTTAATCTCATTCGGAACATCTCGCCATGAGCGCACATAAAATGGAGCATAAGCTCGAACTACTGTGCCAATATAGGAGAAAAGCGCTGCTGCACTATCATCCACTCCTCCAGTGGAATTGTCAGGAATCGTGATCTTCAGTTTACCATGCCTTCTATTTTTTTCAAGAGAGATTCCACGTGTATAGTCACGACCGCTGCGTGCAGATGCATCAACTACATGATAATAGATATACTATAATTATAATTATATAGTTATTGAGAAAAAAGTATTAACTATATATATAATTATCAACGACAATATTTCCTTACTGGTAGGTGTCGATTGGCTGTTGTTCTCTTCTGTGTTAGCTTGATCTTCAGGAACGGATTCCTCGAGTGGGGAGTCCTCAATGGATTCAGGACTTGGACTGGGCGGAGGCACATTTATTCGTTGTCGTTTTGGCGGCATTCTTTAAAATAATTAATTATATCAAAGAAAATTAATTAGAAGAAATTATGAAAATTCAAGATATTTTATAGTCAGCTATATGAATAAAATATTTAGTACTTTTATTCTTCAGATGAATTTTCCATGCTTGTTTCAGAATCTCCATCAATAACATCTTCATCATCATCATGCACCTCTTCTTCATCATCTTTATCCACCTCCTGCCCGGATAGAAATACGTCTTCATCTTCTGACTCGTCTTCTTCTTCTTCCTCCTCACTGACTTGAATTGAATGATCATTTAATACAGACGGGTCGAGATGTACGGGTGGGACATCATCTCTACACAAGGGGAGCAACTCGAGTGCACCGAGGTCAACAAACAAGTTAATACCCTCTCCATCTTCCTGGTATGCCTCAACAATCGGAGTGTCATCTTCATCTCCACTATTCTCGTAATCTGCACTCGTTCCTGCTTCATATATATTTCGAGGAACAACTTTTTGTACGACTCGCCAAGTTATCTCCCCACTATCTTCATCAGCACTTTTCATTGGATCAATCAAGTAATAGACTTGGGTAGCTTGACAAGCCAATACGAATGGATCATCTTCGTACCATTTAGATGCAGTATTGACACTCGTAAACTATACCATATATATAAATCAATAATATATATTAAATTGTTACTTATTAAATTCTTTATTATATACTAACTTATAGTATAATATATATATTACATTTTATATATCTATAACTATATACTACATTGTATAGTATGATAGCATAATATACTTTAAATGAGAACATCAACGTATATAATATATAAACTATACCATATATATAAATCAATAATATATATTAAATTGTTACTTATTAAATTCTTTATTATATACTAACTTATAGTATAATATATATACTACATTTTATATATCTATAACTATATACTACATTGTATAGTATGATAGCATAATATACTTTAAATGAGAACATCAACATATATAATATATAAACTATATCATATATATAAATCAATAATATATATTAAATTGTTACTTATTAATTCATCAATAAACACCATAAACTCATAAACTATTCACAAAATTCACAAACAATAATCACAATTATTTCAAGAGTAAGCATAAAATCACAACAACATGTATAAACATATTGCTAAACTTTGTAAATATAACAAGCACTCACAAAAAAACCAATAATCTAATTGTCAATAATATTATATAACATCCTAATATATAACTTAAACATTTATAATATAATATATTATAGATAAAATTTTGGAAATTAAATTGACAAACGTTCGAACGTAATAATAAGTACGTTCGAACGTTCTGTGTATATAAGGACAAAACCGAACGTCGAAACGACATTTCCAAAACGTATCCATCGTCTTCTCCGTTCTTTGCCGCCACGCCTCCGTCACCGCCGCCGTCAACTCCGCCACAACCGTCACTAAAAGGTAGGCATTCATCTTTTATTCAAATAACATGTATTTTATTGAGATTTAGATTGAGATTTGGATTGAGTTTTGTTTAAAACCGAATAAGTATTACTGGATTTTCAACTTCATTTTCAGGCCACCCCGGCCAGTCATTGGCCGAATAGTCACCGTAGAAATGTTTCTTGAAGTGTATACTTCATTTACATGGTGACATTTCGGCATTTAGAACCTTGTAGAGAAATTTTTGAGATTTCAATAATGGCTGAGTCGATTCAGCCATTCTGCGTCGAAACGTTCGAACATTTCACCAAGACATTCGAACGTACGAAGTTTAAATTACAGAGCCGTTACGGCTTCCACGTTCGAACGTTAATCGTCTTACATTCGGACGTGAATATTATTAAACGACATACGTTCGAACGTGAATATTTACTTTCGCACGTAAATCACATACGGTCGGACGTTTAATTATAACATCCGAACGTAGTGATTTTCTACATTATTCATGCTTCGACGTTCGGACGTTCATATTTACGTTCACACGTAAAACAAATACGTTTGAACGTACATTTGAACGTATTTGTTTACTGCTTATGTTCGAACGTACATCTGTACATTCGAACGTATTTGTTTTACGTTTGAACGTAAATTTATTTACATTATTTTACGTGCGAACGTATAAATTAACGTCCGAACGTTTTTATCTTTAACGTTCGAACGTTAAAGATAAAACGTTCGAACGTTAATGCAGAGCATCTTAAAATTAATACAAAAAAATGCATTATTGTAAATAATTTTTTTTTTCCTTTTCTATTTTCAGGATATGGCTCTTCCACTGCATACACGGAAACGAGGGAGGGAAGGAGCCACGTCGGACACTGCCCGTATCGGAGCTCGTACTGTTATGGTAGAGAGAGAGGTCTTAATTAATGAGTTCGACGAACTCTGTTGGCAGCAGAAGAACCTAAGAGATGTTTTCCTCAGTAGAGGCTGGGGAAATATCTGTACATTGAGGGGGAAGGTATACCCCTCAATGGTTCAAGAATTCTATATGGGGATGTGTGACATGCCTCCGGATGCATTCTGTCACACTGTGACTGTACGCGGTGTTTCCATTGAGGTATCAGCAGATGTCATCGACGAGCACCTCGGGATTCGTCGAGGAGTTGAGACATTTACACACTCAACACCCCGTGAGGATGTAGGCACTTCTACATCATCTACTGGCCGGGGATGTGAGCCAGCATCAGCCAGAGATGCAGGCCAGTCAGAGGCTGAGGATACTGGCGTCGAGGCTCAGGATGATGACCGAGACGAGGATTTCTACATCCTCACCGGGAGGGATCGCATGCAGATCGAGCAGAAGAACGCCTTCAACCAGAACCGTCTGCTGCATTTCTTCCGCATGTTGCACCTTATTGTTGCAACAAATGTCGATCCTATGGCTCATAAAATCACATATAGTCGGCTTCGGGCACAATTTTTGATACGAGTGGCATGTGGAGATCCTATAGATTTGCCACTGCACATTTTTGAGAGGATCCGTTACGAGGCGAGCATCGTCTCCACGGATAATCTCCCATATGGTGTCCTCATCAGCCGACTATTACTTGCACGGAGAGTGCCGACCCAGCCAGAGGAGCGGGTCAAAGATCAGATGAGCCCCCTCGACATGACCACGCATCGACGTAGCATTGGACAGGCGAGGGGACGTCAGCCACCCCTGTAGAGGATCTAGTTCCTCCGACGCAGCCTGAGCCAGGTCATGTCGGGAGTAGTAGTCAGCATACGCCGAGTACATCTGCAGGAGATGTGCGGCCTGCTTGGGTTGATGCGGTCATCTCACAGCTGACTGCGCATATTGATCATAAGATCGATCGATCGCTCGAGGCTATATCGGCGTCTGTTGCCGAACTCACCCATCGTGTAACTATCCTCAACGACAAGGTTGATACCTTGACTGAGGAAGTACGGAGTTCGACTTTTGCGGATAACGTTATCATCTGACTGTTGTTTACTACATTCTATCAAATTTTTTATTTTATTTTTAATATTTGTAACGAAAAATATTATTGAATATTTTTATCGTTTTTTAATTTCAATTTTTAATCTTCTTTGATGTTATAATTTCCAACTTTAATACTAAATCACTGCATTTCAAATATATATAAATCAATAATATATATTTATATATTACAAAGTGTGTATATATAAATATATACAATTCAATTTTTTAGACTTGTTCACAAATTATGCACAATAAAAATCACATAATTTTTAAATTAAAGTCATTTAATTTAAATTTACAATGAACGTTCGAATGTTATTACTTAACGTTCGAACATTGGTGCAAACATTTTACGTTCGAACGTAAAATTAATAACATTCGAACGGTTGCGCCAAAACATTTTACGTTCAAACGTAAACAGACATAACGTTCGAACGTATATGTGACGTTCGAATGCATATTTCCCATACATTCGAATGTAAAAAAATCTCATTCTATCTTTAGTGACGGTTTCCAGAAACTGTCACAGAAATGCCTTTTAGTGACGGTCTAGGGACTGTCACAATTTCCTAACCGTCACTAAAAAGCAATTGTGTTGTAGTGAGAATGACATTATTTTCACTTGACATAGAAGGGCTACACGAAAAGGTTACTAATAGTCAGCCATCATCACTTGCTTAAGCCTACCTACATGCTAGTGTAATGGCCTCCAGTGTATTTGATTCGAACCAATTAAATGAATAAAAGCAATTGAGAAAGGCGGAGACTGGAGAGAGCTTGGCTGAGAGATAGAGAGCCCTGGTATGATTACACAATAAATTAAAATTAGGCTGACACCTGCTTATTGTCTACTACTGCTAGTGTACGATTGATAAAGAATAAACTAATAAACTATTTGAGAGAATGATAAGAGAGAGGAAAACCTTAAAGAGAGAGTAAGTGAAAATAGTGGGAGAGGCCAAGAGAAATAGATGAAGTCTCACTGTGCGATAGAGAAGTGCAAGACGTGCGTCGGTGTTGGAGATTTGCTGCATGCTAGACGTGGGCATGCATGATGCTAAGGAATATCAGGAAAGGTGAAGATATATAGAGAAATTTGGGAAGGATGACGAAGAGTTTAGGTTGGACTCTGATAGTGATCGACGGATGGAATCAGAGTTTGAATTAAAGATATATTTTACAATTAATTAGTTGATTGAGAATGATTGGGATTGTATAGGTAACTACAATCAACAATTATTTTAAATTAAAATAAATTTCTAATAGCCGCTCTGTAAATTCTAAAATGAGTCTAACTCGTTCAATAAATAATAAATAAGATTTAACTTAGTTATTAAGTCTAATTAAAATTTCTAATCAACATCAATAATTTATCACTCATAGGCTTATCCAGTATTGACTCATTAAATATAATTTAGGCTTAATAAAATTTATCAATATTCCAACCTTAAAATTATTGAGCCGGATTGTTACATCGTCACACCCAACCTATCACGGGATGTCATGACATAAAAATTGATTATATAATTATTAATTTTTCATTACCAATTATTATGATGGGAGTATGTTCAGTGTTCCAAAATTGCTTATATAAGTATTAAGATTGTTCCAATAATAATACGGCAAGAGGTACGCATTACATCTATCTTGATTCATCTAGAGACTCATATTTCTTTTATTGACTTAACCATCGGAAGAATCCCCCACTGGGACCAGTCGAGGTTGTTTCTATGTTTCACATGGGTCTATCATGGACATCGAAGACGCTGTTGATAATTGTCTTAAAATTTGGCATCATCTATGGGATCTTGAAGCCTTTCCTGCACAAAGTAATTTGTTGTTGGGACTAGACTCATATGCCTACAACCACATGTTTCCATATGCTTTGCAATCCAAAGTTAGTCGCAATGGACAGACAAATAGGTAACGGGGCAAAATTTGCGGAGATATAGGAAAAGTTGCAGAGGATGACTTAGAAAGAGAACTAAAAGCAGGGCTTGGAATGGAGGGACGTCGTTTCTGATGGAGGTGGGGATCTGGGCTAGGCAGCGGGATGAAGAGTACCAAAGAAGAATAGAAGAATACATGACAACCTGAGGGACCTGATAAAGAAATATGAGGAGATGGCTTTGCGGCTAGGAACACCTTCCTCGATGGACAACCTCCTTAGCAGCACAAAATCTGCCTTACAATAGGGAGATAATGATGGTCACTCTTCCCTCGAAACTTAAGGTCCCGCAAATGGACCTCTACTACGGGTCTAACGATTCAATGGAGCACTTGGAAACTTTCAAGGCCCATTTGACTCCACATGAGTTTCCAAGAGTAGCGTGCCATGCCTCCCTCTGACCTTCAAGGGCACAACTATGGGTGGTTCAAGAGTCTACAAAACGGGTCAATCACGAGTTTTGATGAGCATGGTCAGTAGTTCCTCGCATAATTCATGGCTAGCAGGAGAAGGAGGCGGTTGACCGCTTACCTCCTCATCATAAAGCAGCGGGAAGATGAAACCTTGAAGGACTGCATGGTCCGATTCAACAAGAAACATCTAACAACAGAAGACAAGGATGAGAAGATAACACTAGCTGCCCTCCTGAGCAGCATATGACCAAAGAGTCCCTTCATGTTAGACTTAGCACGAAAACTCCAGCTACTTAGCGAGAACTTATGTATCTAGTGGATGACTTTGTCAATGTTGAGTATATGCTAAGAGCGTTAACCGATCCTTGAAAGGCGGAGGTGGATGATGCAGAGAAAATGGGGAGAAAGGTGATCGGCTGAAAAAAATGAGGAAAGGGGAAGAAACAGAGGGCGAGATGAGCAAAGGAGTGAAAAAAGTTCCAAATCCTTTGTCCAAAGCTCGAGAGTAGTACACTCGAGCATGAGCATGCAAGGTGATGGAGGAACACGAGGCAACACGGGCAAAATGATAAAGGGGTGGGCGTGCAAAGGTCTTAAAGCTATTGCGCCTACTATAAGACACGAAGTCACAACACTGAGAATCGCTACACTCTCAAGAACCAAATAGAGGAGATGCGGAGGAATGGGGAGCTAGAGCGATGTTGCCGAACACCAAGCCCCGCTAGAGAGGATATTGTCAGGAAAGTGAAGAAAAAGGTTGCCAAGAGCTCAAAGGAGGAGAAGTGAGAATCCGAGGAGAGAGAAGAACACAGGAAAGGGAGTACCCCCGTTGTAGTTTAGCTAGGCAACAGGAGCCCTTAGGCAAGACTAGACTATAATTGGTGGGTTTGCTAGGGGCGAAACCTCCTCATTCGCAAGGAAAGCAATTGCCTAAAGGGCGAGGTATGAAAAGGTCTTCATGGTTGAGTGTCCCTTGAAGCTAGCAAGAATTGATGGAATACCCATATCCTTTAGAGATGCTGATTGCGAGGGTGTCCCATGACAACATTTTGGAAGTCACGCTACTCGTTACCAACTACTCAACCAGCAAGATCTTAATCAACAATGGGAGTTCAGTGAATGTCGTGTACTGGGATGCCTTCAATAGTATGAGAATTGAGGAAGATATACTGCGACTAGCACCCACATCATTGAAGCGGTTTGTGATACCCCATATGATATGGATAAGGGTAGGTGGTGTATGGAATCTCACATTGCTTGGGAAAGAGAAGTTCTTGCTCTTTATAAGATTTCAATGGGGCTCCAATTGTATCATTGACTAGTCCTTTTGGAGTATAGTCTATGTGATTTGGGCCTTCCATTGGGGCGTTACAAATGGTATCAGAGCCTATGCCAACCAGAAATGTGGGACTTGAGCCGTGCCACCTACAATGGACAGGCCCGACGAGGACGTCGGGAATTTAAGGGAGGTAGATTGTGATATCCCATATGATATGAATAAGGGTAGGTGGTGTATGGGATCCCACATTGCTTGGGAAGGAGAAGTTCTTGCTCTTTATAAGATTTCAATGGGGCTCCAATTGTATCACTGACTAGTCCTTTTGGAGTATAGGCTATGTGGTTTGGGCCTTCCATTGGGGCGTTACAGGGTTCTCATGTGAAGACAGTGCAGCCAATAGGTGCCATTACCCACACCACCACTGTCATGGCTAATGTTTTTAATTGAAAGAACCATCTCTTCATATAACACCATTATCGGACTCACAACACTGAACAAGATGAAGGCGGTCATGTTAACCTACCATTAGAAGATGAAACTCCAGACTGAAGTAGGAGTAGGGGAAGCTCAGGGTGAATAAATACTACCGCGAGAATGCTACATTCAAGAGCTAAGGAGTAGATGAGAGGTTTGTACTGTGACGCCCTCAAATTCCGCTTGGGATTGGACGGACATTTGAAGCGTTGAGATATGCAACACAAGATTACCTGTCCTCGTTCATGACATATAAGATGCAATGTTCCTAACATGCATCTAGCATTATGCAATATTCACAACGGATAATTTTTTTTCTTTAGCAATACTATGCACCAAACTGAAATATTCCAAATACTTAAAACATACTTCATACATAATGACATACTAAACAACTGAGATCACAACACTAGTCCAAAATGGTTGTAATCAAAAGAGTGTTGGAGATTGAACTCCACAAATACAAGTAGTAATCTGAGGTAACTACTGTACTACCATCTACGTCGCACTGTCGCTTAGTCGACAGTTTCCAGTTGGTTGATTCCCGGTTCTCCTTCAGATCCTGTAACAAGATCTACTATTCGGGTGAAATGGTAATTGGGACTACTACAGTTAGATTTGATTACAAATCTCATCAAGTTAACAAAAAACCTTCACACAGGTTAATAATGCATGCATGGCAGTAAAAGTATTAATGCATAATCAAATCATAAGTAATCATATAATAACTTGACATACAACATAACATAACTGACATAACTTAAACTGAAGCGTGAACTAAACTTGACTTGCTTGAACTGAACTGGACTTAAACTGAGACTTGACTTGACATGAACTTGATTTGAGACTTGACTTAACATGATCTTGGACTTGAATAATGAAATTTAACTTACATGAACTTGAACTAAAACTTAACTTTACATGAACTTGAACTATTGAAACTTAATTTTACATGAACTTGAACTACTGTCTTGTGGGTTTACCTTACATGCTCTTGTCTTGTGGGTTTACCATGATAGCGTAGTCTTATCTCATGGGATTACCATGATAGTGTAGTCTTATCTCATGGAGTTACCATGATTTAACAATAACCATGAACTGATCAATAACTTAACTGAACGGGGACGTACATGAACGTGAGGTACATGAACAACTGGACATGACTGTTCTTGAAATACAAAAATTGTATTCGAGACGAAACGTGATTGGAATACGAAAGGATAGAAGCCCTAACGTAACACAACATGACTCGAACGTGACTCGAAAGATATGACTTACTTGAGATAAAAACATTTCGTAACATGTCATAACATGTAACAGACAACATACTTAACATGACATACTTGCAACAGTGAATACTACATGACATGACATACATGTAACATATGGCATATTTAACTTAGCATGACATACTTGCAATGTATAACAATGTATAACAATACATGACAGAATATTTTGTGTAACAGATGAATAATTCGTGACAGAATAAATTTTGTGTAACAGATAAATATGTAATGACTTGGCATGGCACATATGATAACATGCATACATACACTTTAGTTCCCTTACTTTCGCTCATAAATATTAAACTGATAGTAAGCTAAAAGCTAACTTACCTAGGTCTTCGCGCTTTTAGACAAAACTCAAGTGCGATCACGAGAAACTGAAAGTAGTGATTTCTAAAAGTTAGAAATTAATCACTAACAATTATAAATATGAAAAAATATCAACTTAGAGTAAAATTACTATTTTACCCTCTACATTTGGAAAAATGACCATTTTACCCCTAACATAAGGATTTTGCATCCTAACTCCAAAAGTCATCAAAACTTACATACCTCATGTAAATTTTATCCTAAGTTCAAATATCAATTCAGAAAAATTTAAAACTAAACACAACCATTAAAACTCGATAGGGCCGAAACTTACATAGGCTATTTCCCTTAATTTTTGTTGCAATTCTTTCAAATTCATGACTCAGGATTAAACCAAAATTTTTTTCTAATATTCTCATAACATATTCCTAAGAATAATGATGTTTTGAATCATGAACAAAATTCATCAAAATCACTAAAATCATACTTGAACTTTTTGGTTTTTCTTCTAAGTTCAAAATAGATTTTTGTTTCTAACTTGTTTTGATCAACCTCTTGATCCATGACTTATAAAGATGTGATCTTCAAACCAAAGCATCACATGGTTTAACAAGGTGTCCTAAAGCAGATCAGATGGTTAAACATCAACCAAAACAAAAATTTAGCCAAAAACATCATCACTTTGGCCTAACCGAATATCTCCTTGTATAAAATTTCATATCTTCGAAACTAACATCAAATGTCTTCAAAATAACATTCTAAAATGTATATAAGAGGCTTAGGATCTTCCAATAAAAATATCAAAGCCGTCGGAATAAGATTAAACTATAAAAGATTTAAACTTTCTCAAAACAGAAACTGTTTTTCCTCTTCCAGTTTCAAAGTTTCTAGATCTAAAAAACTCTTTCACCAAAACTTTTAATCATGCAACAAATACTCAACAAATAATCATATACACATGTTAACAGTACTCCATAAAAATTTCGGACCAAGATCTATTCATTAGCTTGGTCAAAAACTCCAAAATATAACACACACACACACACTCTAGTTTATCGCCCAGAATTACCTTTTTGGGGTTTAAACAACTTTATATAGAACAAATGATCTCCAAATGGAACAAATAAGGTATCCACGTAAACTAGACTAAGAAAGGATTAACGTTCATGAAGAAAACTTTACAAGAAAATACCTACAAAAGCTTTGAATCAGGAGTGCCAAAGAGATAAGAAAAACTACCCGAGAGTGTCTTTTGTGTTCTATCAAGGAAAAGTGTAAATGAGGGTTGATTTTCGTGGGAAGTGGGTTGTAGAGCCTCTTACACAAATTATGGAAAGTGATAGGACTGAAAGAAAGCTTGAGTGTTGGCCTTTTCTTCCCATTACAATAAACAAAAATCAGATCAAGATCTTTTCTCAAGGTGGAGTGTAAAAGTGAAAGAGTGAGGTGACCCTTTAGCTATGTACTTCAAGAACCTTCTAGGTCCTCTTTTGGAAAGATTTGGTCAGCCAAGTGGGGGTGCAAAACTTATCCAAATAGCAAACCTATGGTGACCAAATTCGTGGGCCTTAAAGGGCCTAAACTGAAGGGGCTTAAATTTTGGAGTTTTAAGAGGGTTTGGGTTGCTATTAAGCCCAAATGCAATATCTCTTGGCCCAATCAATTTTTCAAGGTTAACAAGGTTGGATAATGATGTTCTAACACAAATTTAAAGGATTAATAGCATATGGAAGTATTTTAATCAAGCGATTAAACACAATGCTAGAAACTGTTTCATATAGGTTTTGGAAGTCAATTTTATGGTTTGGATAAAACCGTTTAGGATTTCGATTTCAACCTTGCTTTTGGATTCTCAGTTGGACTCCAACCATGTAGGATTTCACTAGAGTGGAAATCCTCTTTGGTTTGGCACAATTTGATTGGTCGGATGGAACAGGGTTTTTGCTTAGGTGGCATGATCTCACACCTTGATTCCTTCAAATCCATCAAACATTCCTCTTGGTTCCAAGTGTCTAATACTATTTACTATGTGTGGCTAAGATTTTGCCAACTGTCCAAATAAAACTTCTCTAATCTAGTTCGAACATTCCACAATGTGATTTCGAAAATACTGCACTAGGTGTGCTTACTGAGATTACTATTCACTCCGGAAAGTGAATAATAAACTTAACACTGAAAAATTATAAATATTCATATTAACATACGGTGAAAATCTTTTACTGAAATTCAATCCTGAAGTGCCCCTAAAAAATAATTCATAGTTCCGAACTGGCGTTTCGTCCGAAAATATGAAAATTGACTTATTGTGCCATAAAATCTTAAATAATCAACTAAATCTAATGGATCAGACCATAACGCATTCCAACACTTATAACTACCTCAAATAATTAGAATATCACTTATGACACCATTGTGAGTGATAACACTAACTATGTTGACAGACTAAAACGTATATGATTGGTCGATTCGTGAAAACTTATGGGATTTTCACGAGGTTTCTAAAGCCAATAGAAATTCTACCTTTGAATTTCTAGCGGGCTGTTACATGTACTGCCAATGCTAGAGGGGTCTGTGAAGTCCTATTCCAGTACTGCTAGAGCTCATTAATCGGTCGATCGAGGTACGGGATGAGAGAGAGCTAAAACAGGGCAAAGTAGCCGAGCCTTTAGAGTTGGTAGCCTTGTACCCCGGGTGACCAGGAGCAATCACGACAATAGGAATATTAATGACATCACGTTATTTTTTTTTCACTTTTAATTGATTTGATTTATTGGTTTATTTTTTCAAGGAATTTGGACTATGATCGAGTTTTTTAGTTTGGTTTCTGAAAAAAAATAGATGATTTTCAATTTTTTTCATGTTGTGATGTTCTAGTGGTTTTTTTACTTTAATTAATTTGATTTGTTGGCTTGTTTCTTGCAAGGGAATTTGGAGTTTGTGCTGGTTTGAGGTTTGTATATATCTTTTAGTTTTTTTCCCCCGGTTTGTATATTGTGGTTGGTATTTTTCTAAGCAAGTGCATTGCAAATTTATATTTTTAAAATGTTGAGTATTTTTTTTTTTGTATATATTGTTGGGTTTGTATATTTTGGATTCGTCATTTTTTACTTGTCTTTTAATAATGTTTAAGGAATTTAAGGAAGTGTTTGCAAAAAAAGAAACAAAATGAAAAAATTGGACTTAATAGAACATCACTAAAGAGATTTTTATTTATCTTTTAAAATTTGTTTAAGGAAATTGTTTGAAAAAACAAAGGAAAAAACTATCCGATTTTTTGGGTTTCGTTTTTGAAAAAAATAGATGACTTCCAGTTCTTTCTTTCTTTCTTCTTCTTCTTTTTTTTTTTTTTTTGCATGTTATGATGTTTTGGTGGGTTTTTTTCCCTTTAATTAATCGATTTGTTGGTTTGTTTCTTGTAGGAAATTTGGAGTTTTTTGTTTGGAATTGATGCTTAATCTTTGATGCTTGTATATGTCTTTTAGTTCTTTTTTTCAGTTTGTATATTTTGGTTGGTAGTTTTTTATTTGGAGTTGGTGCTGCTTTGAGGTTTGTATGTCTTTCAGTTTTATTTTTTTGGTTTTTATATTTTGGTTGGTATTTTTTTTAGCAAGTAGATTCAAAATATATATTTTTGGAATGGTGAGTAGTATATATTGTTGGATTTTTATATTTTTTATTAATAGGTTAATAGATATTCTTGTGTTTTTTACTCGAAGAATAGTGAATATCTTTGTATTATATATTTGGTTCGGTTTGTATGTTATTGGGTTATATCTTATCTTATATATAATAAGCGTCAATGTTGACGACTTTCGTCCCAATTTTACCCCTACTTTTCTATTCATTTTCCGTTTCTGTCCTTCAATTTCTATCGTGTAATGCTTTTTTGGCAGGATTGCCCTTGCTTTGATATTTATTTTTCCTTTCTATCCTTGATTTCTATTTTCTTCTGTTCCCATTTTTACAATTTTATCCTTCTTTTTTCTTTTTTGGCCCTCTATATCTTTTGCTTCCATTTTTACTCCTGCTTTATTTTTTTCCCTTACGCCCCTTCAATTTTTCCTCTATATCTTTTGCTTCCAACGTTTTGTATAAGAATAATTTTTTCCTCTAATTTCAACAATTTTGTTTTTATCAGATTGTGATTTTTGTTTTTAGTGTTTTCCACCGCTTCCACCACTTTCTGCAACGAATAGAAATTATATTCATCTTCTTTATTACGTACAGTTTTGCTCTTATCATATTTTGATTTTGTTTTTCTTGTTCGCAGCTTTCACTGCTTGCCGCTTCGTTACCTACTATAAATAGAGTGCTCCCGTTACAACATTAATCACAAATCTGTTTCTCCGCTTTGGGTTCTAAATTTGCCTCTCAACTCTCTAGTTTCACATGTATGTCTTTTTATGTTTCATTGTTCCCTTTTTTTATCTTCATTATTCTGAACTAAATATTTCTGACTATTTCTTCAATTATTTATTTATATGCAATAATTAATTGTTAGAAATAAATAAATAAAATAGTCAAAACGAAAGAACAACAATAAAATGTTACATTAATATTTGGAATAAAAAATCTAAATTTAGTTGTGAATTTCGAAATCAACTAGGTATGTTTCAGTTTGTATTTGTGCTCGGTTAACTATGAACTTTTCTATGCTTTGATGAAATAGTACACGTTAAAAAAATTAAAGTACAAACTAAAGAAAAATTAGCTTGGATTATTTCAGACGTACCCAATAGTTACAATCTAAAATTATAACGTAAATTCATAACATAATAGACATTTACGTGACAAAGAAAGTAGAAATTGCAACTAAAAAAAAAAATTCCAGCTACAAATAATATTGTAAAAACTAGAAATTACAACTACAAAAAAAAAAACATCTGTAAACAGAGTGGGTCGTTCTTTATATGCAATATATAAATGAAATGTTATATAATATATATATATAGACGCACTCACTCTGTTTATATATAATACTCATTATTTATATGCAATATATAAATATTTGGATTTACATCTTAGGTGTAACATCTCCGATTTTGGATTTAAGATAATAAAAAAAAAGAATGAATAAATCTGCACATCTGACAAGCAAATAATATTACAATCTCAGACAATAACATCTAAGATTTCAGATTTGAGATAATAACAAGTTTAATAAATCAATAACAGATCCAGAGATGTACAAAAAATAAAAATCTGTACTTTTACAAACACGTGTTCTAAAATAAAAGAAAAAATCATTTAGATGTAGAGAATACCTGTTGAGATCCATGAACATCTGTTAAGTTCTCTAGGGAAGAAAATAAATGGAGGAAAAGAAGTATACGACCAATAACAACAAAAAGAGTAAAAAAAAAAAAACAAAATAAGAAAGGAAATTTGTAGCCCAACAGATCTGAATCAAAACTTCTTAGATTTAGAGTTAGAAGTATAAATATTTTGAAATTTATAAAGAAAATAAATAAATTAAACGGAGGGATCTGAGGTAAAACCTCTCGAATCTGGGATTAAATGTAAAGATATCTCCAAGTCCAAAACAAAAGATCAAATTTATATATATGCACAAAAGAAAAAAAAAACGTACCTTATACAATAATAGATCTCAATCAAAGTTTTCCAGATCTAGAATATGTCCAGTTTATAAAGGTAAACACACAAAAAACGATGCATATGAAGTAAAATTTCTGTGATCTAAAATGAAATGCATATGAAGTAAAATTTCTGTGATCTAAAATGAAATGCATATGAAGTAAAATTTCTGTGATCTAAAATGAAATGTCTAGATCCGCCAAGTTCAGAAAAGAAAGAAAAAAAAAATTCGAAAAATAAATAGAACAAAAAGAAATCGAAATATATCGGACAACAGATTTGAAGCAAAAAATTCTTAGATCTATAGTGAAGTGGCAACCAATGTATGTCCTATTCATCATTTATGTTGGACGAAGAAGACTATAAATGTGAAACAGGCCGCTGTGATCAAAGAGACAAAGATAGAGTGAAAGACAACAAGAGACATAAAAGAACATGCACAACACAATAAACATGCACAATATAAAAAAAAAAAAAAATTGAACAATAGATCTAAAAAATAAATACATAAGTTCATAAGATAAATCCTTTCAGACGATTCCACAAAAACAAGAAATAAACATAAATTGAAAAAAGAAAAAAACTAAGAACACAGATCTGAACATGGTCTCTTCAAGTGTGTGAAGATCTGTTCAGATCTTTAGGGAAATAAAAACAAGAGAAAAAAGGACTAAAAATCAACTCAGGCGTGTAATTTAGCTATAGATGCAAGACATAAAATGGGAAGGAGGAGTCGGGAAAAAATGCTAACAAGTAAAGTGTAACAAATAAATTAATGGCAACAGAAATAGATGAAACAAATGAAAAATACCAAACCATTACATATCAAATGGAAGAAAGCAAAATTTTTTCCTACATATCTAACAAATAAAACCTCGAATTCATAGGGTTTCAAAATAAAATGTGTGAGTAAATAAATAAACACAGAGATTAAACAGATAACACTTGATGAATCTTGTTTCTTTGTTGATAACAAGATGAGAGAAGAGAGATAGTGCAGACGGAAAGGGAAGAGATGAGAGAAGGAGAGGAAGAAAGGTGAGAAAGAGAGAGAGAGAGAGAGAGAGAGAGAGAGAGAGAAGAAGAAGAAGAAGAAGAAGAAGAAGAAGAAGAAGAATGACGATGTTATATCATCTAAGATAAACACTTACAATTCCAGACTCAATATGAATAATGCGGAAACCAGAGGGTATAACAAGTGCATCATCAGAAAAAGATGCATCAATGGGAGTAAATATTAGTTCGGCACATGTGCCAACAACACTTTCATCCACTTTGATGCAAAGCTGCAGAAAAATGCGATCACAAAAAAATTTCACTTGGAAGTTAATGTAGTTAAAGAGTATTTAGTAGGCTGACTACAACGTAAAAATTACTAATTTGATAATAAAAAAAATTGAGTTAAGAATCTAAGTTTTGTTGTTGTAGAAGTAAGAAGAAAAGCAGAGAGATGACGTGGTGGGAGAAACAGAGAGATGGAAACAAAGGTGGATGAGTTTGAGGTGGCTTATCGAGAGGTGACAGACTTGAATGGCGTGCAACGCCCGAAGATTGCTCTTTGTGCAGGTGGTAGTGGTGCAGAGGAGGCTAGCTGCATGGGATGGCAGATGGGTGGCTCGCGGTGGGGAAAGATTTTTTCCTCTGTTTCAGGGGTAAAAAACAGGGGTGTTTCCACTGTGGTTCTTCGATGAGATGGGTATGGTGGCACAAGGTTCGACAAGAAGAATAAGAAGAAGAAGAAGAAGAAATGGGAAAATAACAGAGAAGGGAGGAGAGGGCTTGTGCGGCGCATCAGAGAAGGGAAGAGAGAGATGAAACCCTTAGGGTTTCTCTTAAGCAGCACCAAAACGGCGTCGTTTCGATCTGCAGGGGCTGGGCTCCCCTTTTCTCTCATATGGGTTGGGCCTTAAGTCACACACATGCACACAAAGCCCAACTAAAATAAATCACTACAAAAAGCCCAAACTCAAAAAGGAAAATAATAGAGGTGAAAAAAATTAGAACATAATTACTTAAAATAAGATAAAAGAACCATCCACTTAAAAATAAATGCCAACAATAATAATAATTAAATCAAAATAAAAGCCAATAATTATAGGTAATTAGCTAACTAAAAACGCACTAATTAGGGATCTCACATCGAAAGTGGAATACATAAACGCGTGGCTCACGGATATGGGAGAAAAGATCGGTGGTGCAGGCCGGAGTAGAGAGGTCTCGTTGCGTTGGACGCGTGGCGTTGGTTCGATTGGAGAAGGTAGGCGGCGTCGGCAGTAGGAAGGAGGAGAAAAAAATTGAAAATTGAAGGATGAAGAAGGAGGGGTTGTGTGGTGCATCCAAAGGAAGAAGGAAAGAGATGAAAACTTAAGGTTTTCAAATATATGAAATTGTGATTATTAATTAAAATTACTCAATAATTGTTGTATGTCTCTTTAGATTTTTAATTGTAAAAAGTTTATTATTATATTAGTTTATTTGATTTGAATATTAGACATATCTTGCTGATTGAATGGTATTTCTTTATGTTTTAAATATAGATGAATGTTTTAAAAAATAGAAATATTTATTTTTTTGCTTTATATATACATATGTACTCATATCTTTGATATGTTGTTAAATATTTTTTAGATTACATTTTGAAATTGACACAGGATTTTTAATCTTCGACAACTTTATGTCGATTGGTAAGATGATATCGTTAAAAGCAAAAATACATTTAAACATTATTAACACCATTTATTTTCATTTTTATCTAACTACTTCTATAAATAAACTTTGAAGAACGTGCAAAAGGTCCTGTAAGAAAAAGTTGGTATGCTACCCAATTAAAGGAGAAAAAAAGAAGAGGTCCACCGAATAAAAAAAAAAGAGATATGCCCAGTTGAAAAAAATTCGAAATAATAAAATTCAAACACAAATACAGTCTCAGCATATTCTCTTCTCGTTCAAATGACAATGAAGTCATTTGTATAAGAGAGATTGATTCGTCTTCGAATGTTAATTCTTCTAAAACTCCAATGCTTCGTCAAAGAGATTATGTTCTGACAACATAATTGCATCTATCTCAATATTGAGTGATCAGATTTATTTATAACTATATCTTATTAGAAAACATTTCCTTCTTCTTCTTTTTTTTTCCATTTTTACCAATAAATACTAAAAAACTTTATTCTACAGGTTAATTATCTATATGAAGAGGGATTCAGTTTTGAGAAGAGGTCAGAATTATGTTTGGGATCTCGGGTAAACTACTAATTATCAACTTCTTGCATTTCTTCCTACATCTATTTGATACATCATCCTCAATTATTTTATTATTTCTTTTCTTTTTATAGGGAAAAAAAAGACAAATCTGCACCCTAATGTGCCTGAAAGAACAGAATAATTGTTTAAAACTTCTTTCCAAAAGTTTAAATCATTGTAATAAATAGGTACAAAGTACTTCTGTGTAGTTATAAATGTGTTTGTGGAAATTTCTATGTTATAGTTATGAATATTTTCCAGATAACATATGTGATCTTTTTTTATGATCAGAGATAAAATGTTAAAATATAAATGGAACTGCCTATACATAGTTAAATTCGAAAACTTGTATATATTTAAACTCTCATTTTTTTGTTCATTGTGAATTGACAGGTAGCCAGGTGAAATTTAATTTATTATCATATATGTAAATTTTTCAGATATTACCATCTATTACATTTCATAACTATATTTTTTAATCTGTTTTTTCTTATTACATGTTTTTACAAGAAAGTTCTATTTTTAGGATATTTTCTATGTTTTTGCAACTGGGCACACGTGCAACTTGACTTCTGTTATCTTATTTTTTCATTTTTACAATTTTATTCATATTTTCTGTCTTTTTATTTTTTGCTGCAAGTATTTTCTGTATTTTCTACTGTGTTTTACAAAATTGTGTCTAAAGCCCAAAGAGAAAAGAGAAAAGTAAGCCCCATTTATAGTTAAAATTTCTATGTTAAGGTTATCAATATTTTGCACATAACATATGTGATGTTTTTTATGATCAGCAATAAAATCTTAAAATATAGACGAAACTTTATCCATTGATATTTAAAATTAAGAAATTGTATGAATTTAGATTATCATTTTTTTGTTCATATATTGTGGATTGACAAGTAACCAATTTTTCATATTTTTCAATTGGGCACACGTGTAATGCACGTGTTTGCCCTTACTAGTGTGTGTGTGTATATATATATATATATATATATATATATATATATATATATATTTGGTTCATTTTTTTAGGCTTTTAGTTTTTTATTTTTTCATTAAAACTTAAGGGTTTTATTAAAGATAGAGACATGCTTCTCATTAAGGAAAAACTAATTGGACTTAACCAAACATGACTAAATCGGTTTATGGTTTTTGGTTGATGAATTTTTTATTTTATTTTATTTTTAATTTTCTCATGTATATCTATCTTTTAAAAATGTTTAAGGGAGTGAGAGAAGTGTTTGTAAAACAAAAAACAAAAAAAAAATGAAGAAATTGTACGATTGGTGAATTTTTAAGGTAGTTAAAAAAAAAGTTTGGAAAAGAAATATTTGTGCACTCCAAAAAGAATTTTGGTCTATGTTTCTAGCTATAAAAAAGGCAGGTGACTTTTGATTGATTAAAATGTTATGAACCTGGAAGATGAGTGTATGTAATGGAGGAATATGAATATGCTGCAGATGGTTGCTGCAAAGGAAGGAGCAGAGTGCACAGAAGATGTTTGATGAAAAGACTATGAGAGTTTGTATTGCTACGGGAGCGCTTCGAGGGCTCCCAACCTCCTTACAATAAAATTCCCTTACAATAAGATTCTTCAATGCGTTCCTCTCCACTCACATTCCCCTTTATGCTTACATTTTCTCTTACTTGTAACTAACTCTCAGAATGATAAACTAACCTTACTGACTATAATATTCAAAATGACAGACTCAATATCCCTTTACTCTGTGATGCCCAGGTTTTTACTCACAGTATTGCCCCAACACACTGTTTGAAGTCTTCCAACTCAAACGGTGCGTTTAACAGTTATTAAACGCTGACAATGTAACATAAAACGCACGCACCCTTGCTTAATTCAAAACGCACGCACACTGCTCAGATTCCACCCAAAACGCACGCAACCCATGCTTAATTCAAAACGCATGCACACTGCTCAGATTCCACCCGAAACGCACGCACCCATTCACGATTTCTCCTCAAAACGCACGCACAACGACTCTGCCTTCAGGACCTCGCTACGCACTGTTTCACTTTCCTTCTTACGTCGTCGTTCCGAGTTATGCACTTAACACTTAATCACTTCAGCTTCCACTTCTCACTTCCAGTTCGACGCCCATCAGTTTCTCTACTCTAGGGTTCTTCGCTTCTTGTCCCAATGCCAGCCGCCGGTTCATGACAACTCTCCCCCATCACAGCACCTTGCCCACAAGGTGTGGGTAAAGGCTTTGCAGACGCCATAGTAGTTCCCAAGTATTTTCTTCAGTCGGCAACCCCAACCACTTCAGGAGGACCTCGGTAACTGCTCTTACACCTTGTTTCTTCATGCGTCTTTCAATGATTCTTTCTGGTTCTGGTCTTAATTCCCCTGTGTGATCTGTAGGTGGTAGTGATGGAAAGATTGGAACTTGGTAGCCGATTTTTCTTTTTAAGCAAGACACATGAAAGGTCGGGTGAATCTTGGAAGATTCTGGAAGCTTTAATCTGTAAGCCACTGCACCTATTTTAGCTTCAATTTGAAAAGGCCAATAGAATCTGGGAGCTAATTTCATGTTGTGTCGAATTGCTAGGGTTTTCTGTCTGTATGGTTGTAACTTCAAATAGACCCAATCTCCTACCTCAAACTATCTCTCAGTCCTTTTTTTATCAGCAAAATGTTTCATTCGATTACTGGCTTCACTCAAATTGTTCTTAAGCAACTGTATCACCTGATCCCTATCCCTTAAAACTCGGTCTGCCATGTTATTCATGCTTGTTCCTGGAACATAAGATAGTAAGGTGGGAGGAGGGTGCCCGTATACAGCTTCAAAAGGGGTCATTTTTGTTGATGTGTGATAAGTGATGTTGTACCACCACTCTGCCATAGGTAACCAAACTGACCAGGACTTGGGTTTTACCCCTGCATAGCATCTTAGGTAGCATTCCAAACCCTTGTTAAGTGCCTCGGTCTGGCCATCGGTTTGAGGATGGTAGGCCGAGCTATAGTCAAGAGAGGAACCCTGGGAGTGAAATAGAGCCTGCCAAAAAGAACTCAAGAAAATAGGATCCCTATCCGACACCACAGACCTAAGAAACCCATGCAGCTTAAAGATATTTTTCATAATCACATCGGCGACTACTTGAGCTGTGTAGGGGTGGGACAAGGCTATAAAGTGGCCATACTTCGAAAAACGGTCCACCACCACAAAAATAACACTGAATCCCATAGAATTCGGTAACCCATCAATAAAATCCAGCGATATGTCGGTCCAAGGCTGATCCGGAATTGGTAAGGGTTGTAACAACCCTGCTGGATATGTTGTTTCATATTTAACAGCTTGACAGGTTTCACATTCTCTCACCAACTGTTTGATGTCCCTCTTCATTCCTTTCCAATAAAAATCTCGTTTGGATCTGTGATATGTTTTTAAATACCCGGAGTGACCTGCTTGGGGGTTATTATGAATGTACTGCATAACTTTTAACTTAAAATCAGAATCTGGGTTCAAAACCACCCTTCCTTTCCTCATAATTAGCCCTTGTTGCACGGAAAACCCTTGAGGAATGTTCTGATTTTGATGCAGATTTTTAAGTAACTCCACTAACTCCGTAGAATCTAGGTAGCTTTTCTTCAACTCCTCAATCCAAAGAGGCGTAGGCAACGAAATCATAGCTGAGCAAACCGATTCTTGGTCTCCCCCCTCTCTTCTTGAAAGGGCATCCGCTACCTTGTTTTCCTTACCCTTTTTGTATTCAATGGAAAAATCATAACCCATTAGCTTTGTAATCCATTTCTGTTGCTTCTCAGTCCCCACGCGTTGTTCTAGCAAAAACTTAAGGGCTTGTTGGTCAGTTTTTATGATAAAAGGCTGCCCAAGGAGGTAGGGTCTCCACTTTTGTACTGCTGTCACAAGAGCCAATAATTCCTTCTCGTATGTCGAAAGTAGCAAGGCCTTGCCCTTAAGGGCCTGACTTAAGAAATAGATGGGCTGCCCTAGCTGCATTAACACTGCCCCTATCCCTTTTCCGCTTGCATCACACTCAATTACAAATGGCTTGCTGAAATCAGGAAGTTTAAGGACCGGTGGTTGAGACATGGCCTGTTTTAAGGCTGTAAAAGCCTCGCAGGCCTCCGGGTTCCAAAAGAAACTATTTTTTCTGAATAAGGAAGTAAGTGGTGCAGCGATGAGACCATAATTCCGGATAAATTTCCGGATAACCGGTGAGTCCAAGGAATCCTCGTAAGGCCTTCACATTCTTAGGCTCGGGCCACTCTATCATTGAAACAATCTTAGAAGGATCAGCCATCACTCCCTTATCATTAATAATGTGTCCCAAATAGTCAACTTCATTAACTGCAAACTGACACTTAGATTTTTTTGCAAACAAGCAGTGCTGTTTCAATGTGTTTAAAACCTCTCTTAGGTGATCCACATGTTCCCCCATTGATTTTCTATATACTAGAATGTCATCAAAGAATACAAGCACAAATTTTCTCAAAAATGGTTTAAAAACATCATTCATGAGCCCTTGGAATGTAGCCGGTGCGTTAGTAAGACCAAATGGCATTACCAAAAATTCATAATGGCCCTCATGAGTACGGAATGCTGTTTTGGGAATGTCACTAGGCACGACTCTCACCTGATGATAGCCCGATCGTAAATCGAGTTTAGAAAATATCACTGACCCAAAGAGTTCATCCAGCAGCTCGTCTATAACTGGAATCGGAAACTTGGCTTTTATTGTTTCCTTATTGAGTACCCTATAGTCCACGCAAAGCCGTCAACTACCATCGGCCTTACGAACCAGCAAAACAGGGGATGAAAATGGACTAGAACTAGGCCTAACCACCCCCGACATCAACAATTCAGTCACAATCTTCTCAATCTCCGTTTTCTGGTAATATGGATACCGGTAGGGTCTATTGGAAATTGGTTGAGTGCCCTCTTTGAGGACTATATGGTGGTCATGGCTACGGGGTGGTGGCAGCCCTTGGGGTTCACTAAATACCCCTTCAAAGTCCTCCAATAGATCAGAAATTTGCCCGTTCACATCTTCACATTTTTCATTTGGTACCTCCTCACACATGATTTGCAATAAAATGCCCTTTCTGGTAGTCATAGTCACCTTAAGCAACTTATCCCCATCCTCCACTACCGATGAATTTAACTTTAATCCCTTGAATTCTATAGGTTTTCCATCCAAAACAAAATTCATAAAAGATTTCGAAAAATTCCAAGAGATAGTGCCCAATGTTTCCAACCATTGGATACCCAACACAATGTCACAACCCGCAAGGTCCAATAAATGAAGAGGTGGGTTTAACAAGTTACCTTGGACCTTTAAAGGGGCTGATCGGCAGATTCCTTCACTGCTCAGTCCTTGCCCATTGGCTACTCGCACCCTCAAATTAACTGAGTAATACACTGGTAATTTTAATCTCGACGCCACAGCCGTGTCAATAAAATTGTGTGAACTGCCTGAGTCCAACAATATAATCACTTGTTCGCCGAAAATACTTCCAACTACACGCATGGTTTTTGATGTGGGGGTTCCAGCAATGGCTGCCAAGGAAATTTTGGGTTGTTCGTTGCTGCTGGACAGTGTTTCGGGTTGAGTTTTTTCCACATTTTCATCACCCTGCAGCTCCTCCTGCTCATCACCCTCATCCTCACTACCTTGTAACAAATAGATTTTTGGACTCTTACATTTATGCAACGGGTTCCACTTCTCATCGCAATGGTAGCACAAGCCTTTGCGACGTTTTTCATCCATTTGAGTTGAATAAACAGGTTTAGTACCCTCCGTCGGATTTTTCCATTTGTGATACGCCTCACCCAAGTAAGAGCTTTGGAAGGAGTTACTACCACCCATAGTATTTGGTTTGTCCCCCGTAGATTTAGTAAATTTTTTTGTGCTGCAATAATACTCTTCTTGCATTTTTGCTAACCCATATGCTGCATGTAAATGTACAGGGTTTAAAGTACGGGTTGGAATGCGAACCTCGTCTTTCAAGCCGCTAAGGAAGCAACTCAGCTTGTGAGAGTCGGAAAGACCTCTCACACGATTTGCCAAAGCCTCAAACTGGCCCATGTAAGCAGCTACAGTGCCAGACTGTTTCAACCTCGTCAAGGCCTCCATTGGATCGTCATACGCCGTGGGACCAAAGCGAAGGAGTAACACCCTGGAAAACATCTCCCAATCCCGGAATAATCCACCATTTTAGCTTCTTGGAACCAAACAAGGGCCTCGCCTTCCATGTGGTAAGAGGCCATCAAAAAACGGTGAGGTAGTGGAGTTTGGTGGAAATCAAAGTAGTGGTTGGCTTTAAAGAGCCAAGCTGCTGGGTTAGCTCCTTGAAAATGAGGAAATTCCAACTTGACACCCCTGGGGTTAAATCTTCTTGGGTCTGTGTTGTCAAATTCCAGTTGGAATGGATTGTGTGGGGGTGGAGGTGGGGGCGGTGGGGGGTTGTTTTGTTGGGCGAAATGGGCTCTTAGCATGTCTTTAATCTCTTGAACATCTGTCTTAACTTCATGGAGTGCCTGTTTAGTTTGGTCCATCTGAACTTGTAGGGCATCAACATGTTGCTGCTGTTGTTGTTTTGACCGAGTGTTTTCTGCCATGTTAGTCTATGGTATGGTCTGAGTAGAAGGCTTGGATCTGTGGCTATTTGGATGAATTTTCTGGGTGTTTGGATTTTATTTTGGTGGCTGTTTGGATGAATTTTCTGGGTGTTTGGGTTTGCTGTTAGGGGCTGTTTGTATGAAGCTTGGTAGGATCGGTTGGCTGCTGTACCACTTGTTATGAACCTAGAAGATGAGTGTATGTAATGGAGGAATATGAATATGCTGAAGATGGTTGCTGCAAAGGAAGGAGCAGAGTGCATAGAAGATGTTTGATGAAAAGACTATGAGAGTTTGTATTGCTACGGGAGTGCTTCGAGGGCTCCCAACCTCCTTACAATAAAATTCCCTTACAATAAGATTCTTCAATGCGTTCCTCTCCACTCACATTCCCCTTTATGCTTACATTTTCTCTCACTTGTAACTGACTCTCAGAATGATAAACTAACCTTACTGACTATAATATTCAAAATGACAGACTCAATATCCCTTTACTCTGTGATGCCCAGGTTTTTACTCCCTGTATTGCCCCAACGCACCGTTTGAAGTCTTCCAACTCAAACGGTGCGTTTAACAGTTATTAAACGCTGACAATGTAACATAAAACGCCCGCACCCCTGCTTAATTCAAAACGCACGCACACTGCTCAGATTCCACCCAAAACGCACGCAACCCATGCTTAATTCAAAACGCACGAACACTGCTTAGATTCCACCCGAAACGCACGCACCCATTCACGATTTCTCCTCAAAACGCACGCACACCAACTCTGCCTTCAGGACCTCGCTATGCACCGTTTCACTTTCCTTCTTACGTCGTCGTTCTGAGTTATGCACTTAACACTTAAACACTTCAGCTTCCACTTCTCACTTCCAGTTCGACGCCCATCAGTGTCTCTACTCTAGGGTTCTTCGCTTCTTGTCTAAATGCCAGTCGCCGGTTCATGACATAAAACTCAAGGTTTTTATTAAAAATAAATATATGCTTCACATTAATAAAAAAAAACTGGTTAAAAATGTTTCGAAAAAACAAAAGAAAAGAAAATCATGCAATCGGTGGACTTAACAAAACATCACTAAACCCAGTTTTTGTTTATCTTTACATAATGTTTCAGATAGTTAAAAAAAAAACATTTTTGGAAAAAAGAAAATTATGCAACCTGTGAAGAATTTTGGACTATCTTTCTAGGTATAAAAAAAATGGCTTTGGATTGATTAAAACTGAAGTCTGTTGTTAAAAATAAAGATAATGCTTCTAATTGGTGAAGAATATTGGTATCCGAAAAGTTCGACTTAACAAAACATCATCAAACCGAATTTTTATTTATCTTTTAAAAATGTTTCCGGTCGTTAAAAAAATGTTTGCAAAAACGACACGTATGGAGTCTCCTTTTCTCTCTGGGAAAAGAGTGGTGGAAAAGTCTTGCGAGAGTCAAAGTTTTTTCTTCTTCAGTCTAATTAATTTGTGTTTCGTACATTTCGTTGTCGTCACTTCTCATGGATCTTCTTGAGGAGTTTATGGGAGAGGTTGAATTTAACAGATGAGGAAGGAGTAGCAATTGCCTTAGAGGAAACAGCCACGAGGGTAGTGCAGCAAAAGGGTGAACTTTGTCTAGTTGGAAAAATATGGATTGATCGAATGATTACAAAAGCTGTTCTTGAATCTACTATGTCGAGGGTTTGGAGACTGAGTAAGCCAGTAGTGTTTAAAGAGATGGGTGATAACATTTTTGTGATTTCCTTTGCAACTCACGAACACAAAAATAGGATTGAGGAGGGTCGCCCATGGTTTTTCGATAATTCTCTGTTTGTGATTAATCGGTTTGATGCGCTCATCCAACCCAGTAATCTGCACTTTGATAAGGCTCTGTTATGGGTGCAATTGTATAATTTACCCCCTGCAAGTATGTTTAAGGAATGTGGGATTCAAATTGGTAAGACGTTAGGGGTGGTGGAAGAGGTTGTTGTTGATGAAGATGAAGTGGGTTGGGGTCCTTTCCTACGGCTGAAAATTATGTTGGATTTGCAAGCAGTATTGGATCCCAAGCAAATATGAGCGCCTCCCGAAGGTTGCTTTCAATGTGGACGTATCTTGCATGAAAGTCAGGGCTGCCCTTTATCTGCTACTCAAGCCTCTTCTGGGGAGCAATGTGGATCGTGGTTGCGTGCAAACTCCCCTATTAGACGCCGATGGGAAGGACTTGGAGGCAGTCAGATTTCAGGGGGTTCTTAGCGCCGTCGAGACAAACACCAGCAAGAGGAGGAGGAAGGTGGTGGAGGTCAAGCAGAGCAGTTTCACCCAAGTAGTTCAAAACAGTTATCTGTAAAACATCGAGGCGAGATATCAGGAGGTAATCTCGGAAAGATTCAAATTTCAAATGGGTCACGTACAGATGCTTTCTTTCACCAGAAAGGGGCAGGTTTTTTGGATAACTACCTTCCTGTTATTTCGGGTGGTGATGTTGTAGTTATGGATAGTGACTCTATGGCAGTTAAAACCGTTGAGGGTGATCTGGGCATTAATCCAACAGAAGAGCTTATGGGTCAAAGTCAGTCTGGGCCTAAGGGTGATGTGGTGTTGGCCCAGTAAGTCTCAACAGATGTCTAATAAGGCAAAACGATGGAAGATTAGAGCTCGCTCTTCAGCTTCTTCATCTGTCACTGGATCTTCCATTAAAAGTAGAAAGCGTGTTGTTGGCCTGTTCAATTCAGAAGGTGTGCAACATGAAGGGGTTAAAAGAATTAAAACGTATGTGGCTACTAGTAGGGAGGGTGAACCCTTACCAGTTGAGATAGGTATTAACCACCATGCTAACAATTTGGTATCGGCAGAGGCTGGATCACAGCCCTGTCGGACACCATGAATATCGTAAGTTGGAATTCCCGTGGGCTTGGAAACCCATAGGGAATTTGTACCCTTCATGATTTAGTACGAAGAGAAGATCCCGACATCTTGTTCTTACAAGAGACCCATTTAAATGTTAGTAGAATGGAAAGATTAAAGTTTGACTTGAACTTTTCAAACTGCTTGGCTGTTAGTAATGAAGGTAGAGGGGGTGGATTGGCCTTACTATGGAAATCTCAGATAGATCTCATGATCCTGCAATATTCAAAGTGGCCATATCCATGCAGTAATTAGTAGTGCAACACATGACAATAGTAATATAAGTTGCTTTTTTACTGGAATTTATGGCAGCCTATTGCTGCCAGAAGAGTTGGAACCTGGGATTTGCTAAGATCTCTTCGAGTGGATGCAAGTCAACCTTGGCTAATAGCAAGAGATTTTAATGAGATTCTCCATGATGGATAAAAGAGAGGGGGAAGATGTAGAGATATTAAACTAATAGAAGATTTCAGATATGTTTCTTCAAGACGGTGACCTCACTGACTTGGGTTTTAAAGGGCCTCAATTCACATGATGGAATGGAAGGGACAACCAAAACATCATATCAGAAAGATTGGATCGTTTTTTTATCAAATATGGAATGGAGAGAAGTCTTGAGTGATCACATGTTGGAGTGATCACCGCCCAAGTTTATTAATGAATCCTTACTTATGGATAAGGAATACCAAATACACAATTCATCAATGCTAGAAACTTACAACTATTCATCCCAGCGGTACACTTATTTCCCCTAAAATAAGCAAAGACAACAAATGAAAAAATTACAAGAATCATTATGAACAAAAACGAATATAAGGAACACTTCATATGTCAAGTCTAATTAATCCTTTGATTGAAGCTAGAATTCTATCATTGCCGACCCATAACGTGTTCAAACCTTTAGCACCCATTTTTGCTAAATCATCCGCAACGGCATTAGATTCTCTAAAAATATGATTAATAGAGAACTGAATCCCCTCCAATCTCTGCAGAAACTCTTTCCAAAAATCCTCCAAATACCATAAACCACAACGTTTCTTTTTCAGCCATTCCACCACTAGTTTTGAGTCCATTTCTATTTCCACCTTTCTAAACCCCATCAGATCCACAGTACGAAGGCCATGCAAGATACTCAGCACTTTTGCAGCATTATTAGTCTTGTCACCCAGAAAATTAGCAAAACAACAAATTAATTGACCATTAAAACTCCGGATCACCCCACCTACACCAGCACCACCCAGATTCCCCATAGAACATCCATCTATATTTAATTTCACAAAATTTGCCGCCGGTCTCCTCCATTTAACAAATTGTACTCTTAACACAAAATCTGTCATTGGTCTCCTCCATTTAACAAATTGTACTCTATTATTAGGAGGATGTTTAAATGGAATTTGCAAATTCCTTAACAAATTTTCATCCCAAGTACTTATTCTCTTGGACTCCTTAATTTTCAACGCCACCCAAACCAACCAAAATTTAATCGAAGCACATATCAAATCAAGAGGAATTCTTCTATCATCCATTCTCTCTTGACATCTTCTCCACCACAATCTCCAAGAAATTATGGTAGGCAAAATACCAACCAGTTGACCCCCTTAACAGACAGCTTAGCCCTTCTATAAAAGGACTCAATTCTCTCCCTCCATGACCTTCCTTGCAAAGAAGGAAGTCCTACCACTGATACAAATCTCGCCTAAACATGTTCAACCAGCTCTCCTTTAGCTAATATATGATCAAGATTTTCTTCTTGACCACGTAAGCAGCAATTACATTTTGATACCATGGGAATATTCAACCTGCGAACCTCCTCATCAATTGGTGCCAAATCCACTTTGCCCATGCAAACACTGGAACCCGAGTATGAATACCCTCCAGTGCACTACTAGTTGAAAATTTACCACTATTTTTTGGAAGCCAAATGAGGGTATCAACACCGGTTTTACTCTACCAAGCCTCTCAATAATCTCAGCAGCTTGCTCATTACCTAACAACCTGGAAAACAATTCTTTATTCCATCCTCTGTCATCCTTACATGCCTCTAACTACAAATCCGGCAATTCAGAAATAGATTGCCTAGAAAATAGAGGACCCAAACTCGACCAGTTGTCCCTCCAAAATGAGATCTTTCCATCTCTAACCTTCCATCTTGAATTTTCCATTACCAAAGGAATGCATCTCACAATCATTCTCCAAAAATTTGTTCCTTTATTAGCATCAATCTCTGTTATATGTATACCTGCTATATATTGTTTTGAGAAAAAATTTGCCCAAAGAGATGATTGAGAAAGCAAATTCCAGGCCAATGTCATGTGAAGTGACTGTTGAACTTCATATAAATTCTGGATGCCCAAGACTCCTTCAGTTACTAGTTTACACATCTCCCTCCATGCATACCATTTCCTCTTCGGCTTGCCATCAATGCTACCCCAAAAAAAGGTGCTCATTAGGAAATGTAGGTGGAACATGTACTTGTTGCCTATTCTAACCATTTAGCAATCTCTATGAAACAACCAGTAGACAATTCAGCTCAGTTTAATAAGAAAGTCTTTCGATTTGAAGCAATGTGGACAACTTCTGATGAATGCAAACAGGTTATTGACAAGGCTTGGAAGGGTGAATCTGGATCCTCAAGTTTGCAATTACTGATGAAGAAGATCAAGTCTTGTGGGGAGAAATTGCAGCTTTGGAATAAGAGAAGTTTTGGGAATGTCAAAAGAAAAATTGAGGCTGCAAGAAGTAGGATGCAATCACTTCTAGTCTCAGATCCTGACTGTTTACACTCTTCTTTGCATAAAGAAACTAGAACAGAAATGAACAAATGACTGGAAATAGATGAAATTATGTGGAGGCAAAGGTCCAAAGCCTTATGACTTAAGGATGGAGACAAAAATACTAAGTTTTTTCATCATAAAGCTTCACAGAGAAGAAGAAGAAATTTTATCTCAAGGATAAAAAAATAAGAATGAAGTCTGGCTTACGGGTGCTGGTAGAGATACTGAAATTGTCAACTATTTTCAATCTCTCTTTATTGCATCTTCCCAACAAGGCAACATGGATGTTTTAGAGGCTTTACATGGAAGGGTCTTGGATGACATAAATTATGATCTACTAAGAGAGGTTACAGCTACAGAAGTTAAAAAAGCATTGCGACAGATGAATCCTGCTACTGCTCCTGGACCAGATGGCATGCCTCTTCTTTTTTACCAAAAATACTGGGATGTGATAGGAGGAGATGTTACTCAGGCAGTTCTGTATGTCCTTAACAGTGGGGAAATCGTTAGTAATCTGAACCATACTTTTATATCTTTAATTCCTAAGAAGACTAATCCTGAAATAGCGGCTGATTATAGACCTATCAACTTGTGTAATGTAGTTTATAAATTGATTTTGAAAGTCTTGACAAATCGATTTAAAACTGTGTTACCAAGGATCATTTCTATGACTCAATCAACATTTGTGCCAAAAAGGCTGATTACTGATAATATTCTAGTGGCTCATGAAGTGGTACACTTCCTTAAGCAAAAAAGACAAGGTAAGAAGGGGTATATGTCTTTAAAGTTTGATATGAGTAAAGCTTATGATCGAGTAGAGTGGAGTTTTTTGGATTGCATAATGGCTAAGATGGGTTGATTATGATGTGTGTTCAATCAGTTTCTTTTTTAGTTTTGGTGAATGGTCCCAAAAGACCTTATATTTCCAACTAGGGGATTAAGACAAGGGGATCCTCTTTCCCCTTATCTTTTTCTTCTATGAACTGATGGGTTTATTTCTCTATTTAAGCAAGCAGAAACTGTTAGAGGGGTGGAAGGCATCCAGATTTGTAAAGGTTCTCCAAAGTTGAATCATCTTCTCTTTGCAGATGACAATTTACTATTTTGTAGGGCCACTTTGCAAGCTAATCTCAATATCCAACACATTCTTGAGGTTTATGAAAAAGCTTTTGGACAAAAAGTGAATAAAGTAAAATTGCCATGGTTTTTAGTAAAAATGTGGAGCCTACTCAGCAAGCTGAGATTTTATCTTTTTAGGGGGGGTTTAGTAGGTCCAACACTATGAGAAATATCTTGGATTGCCACCAAAGTTTGGTAAGAACAAGAAACAGTCTTTTGCTGTTATTAAGTCTAAAGTTTGGAAAAAACTTAAAGGGTGAAAAGAAAAGCTTTTGTCTCGAGGGGCAAGGAAATTCTTGTGTTGCTAAAACTAAAGGAGGGATTGGATTTAAAGATTTACAAACTTTTAATCTTGCCTTACAAGCTAAGCAAGGATGGCACATTATGAATGAATCATATTCTCTTCTACATCAGATGTACAAGTCTTAATACTTCTCTTCATGTGATTTTAAGGATGCCAAGCTTGGTCCTAACCGTTCTTTTGCTTGGAGAGGTATTTGGGAAGCAAAAGCTTATCTGATGAAAGGGTGCACGTGGAGAGTAGGGGATGGCAAGTCCATTAATATCTGGTCTGATACATGGTTGCCCAATCAGGAATCAATTCCTATGCCTCAATTTATGGGTAGTAGTTTGGATGCGGAAACTGTGGATAATCTGATTGATGATACTACTCATTGGTGGAAGGTTGACTTTGTTAGATGGTTGTTGCCTCTTAAAGAAGCTTCTGAGGTTTTACAGAAAAATCTGGGACCTTATCCTCGAGAGAATAGACTTATATGGAACTGTGATAAAAATGGGGTCTTTAAAGTAAAAAGTGCCTATAAGTTCTTTTATTCTCCAAAGTTTAGCAACAATGAGGGAGAATGTTCCAATGCTCTTTCTCATTATTCCCTCCGGAAGAAATTATGGAATTTGCAAACTCCAAATAAAGTAAAAGCGATTTCTTGGAGGGCTCTTAAGGATGGGTTGTTGTGAAATTGTGGTGCAAAACACACACAACAACGATGACAAATAAAGTAAAAGCAAACACGATCAAGCACACGACGCACAATAATCATGGTTCAGCAAATTGCCTACGTCCACTAAGCTGCAGAAATCTTATTAACCAGAGGAGATTACAATCATTCAATCTCAACTCACACTCTCTAGGGCTTTTTACTCTCTCACACAATATCTACTCACTAGACAATTGTTCTCTCTCAAAATATGTTGAAAGTCGTACAAAACAAGTGAAATATGACAAATATATAACGGCAATGGAAACCCTAATCTGGTAAAATCTACTTTCTTCGCTCGAGCGGTGTGTCCACGCCCCGAGTGAATGGCCAAATGAACATTGGCTCGAGCGGGGGTCGAGCGAACAGTAGTGTTTGTGTCTCGCTCAAGCTCACTGTCGCGCGAGACTCGAGTGAGCTCTCGGGTTTATCTTCTCTCGAGCCCACTATCGAGAGCACGTCGAGCGAACTCACGGGTTGAGCTTCGCTCGAGCCCTTTGTCAAAGCACGTCGAGCGATTTTCGCTCAAGTGCACATCGAGCGCACATCAAGCAAACACTCTGTTTCTCGATTTTCAGCTCCAAAACCAGTCTCTACATACACCCCAACAATCGCCCACTTGAAAACTGGGTCTCCACATGCCAGCCACTGTTTCTAGCCAAGCCCTATCATCTCTGCAGCTCACAGCTCCCATCTTTAAGCTAGAAGACGCACTGAAGTCAAGCCTGACTTTAGTCTTCCACATACATCACCCTTAGTCAGCACATCCACAGGGCAACTCACAACTCCCACTACATCAGGAGTATTTGGTTTCGAACCGATCTTGGCAACCTTAGCCAACTTTCCCAAGCTTTCATGAGGAACGACAAAGCTGACTCCATTTGGCTTCCTCACATGTTTCGCGCAATCAACCCTGTCTTTTTGCACTCTTGTATTTCCTTGCACATCACTGTACCCTGATGTTAAATACAAAGAGTTAGATCTCTTACCATGCGCTAGGACCAGCGCACCTTTAGTGATCTTCCAAGCTTCTTTAGAAAACGCTATTGCATAACCACTGTCATCAAGCTGTCCCACAGAGATAATGTTTTTCTTTAGATCTGAAACATGTCAGACTTGCTGTAAAGTTCACACACCCCTGTTTGGAAGTGTGATGTGCACATCACCCACTCTCACTACATCCAGTGCTTCTCCATCAGCCGCATATATATTCCCAAAATCACCAGCAACATAATTCTGCATGATTTCTCAATGTGAGGAGCTATGGAACGAAGCCCCTGAATCCAACACCCAATCATCAATCGGACTGTGCACTGCAAGAAGTAAGGCATCATGAATTTCTTCTGCCACTACATTCACCGCATCATCTTCAGCACTTTCCTGATTCTTGCAGTTTTTCTTAATGTGGCCCGGCTTGCCATAACTCTAGCATGTGATCTGCTACTCAGATCTAGTCTTGCTTTTCCCTCTGCTCTTGGAGTTTGGCATGTCATGTCCTTTGCCCCGATTGTCAACATTCAGGGCAAATCCTGAACCCAAGAACTCACCCGAGTCTCTCCTACGTACCCCTTCAGCAAGGACCATGTCACGTATGTCGTTGTAGTTCAGTTTCATCTTGTCAGCTGAACTACTCACAACCATTCTCATGGCCCCCAACTATTTAGCAACGATGCCAACAGAATCAACTCTCTAATCTCATCATCAAACTCAATCTCTACAGAAAATAGTTGATTTGTGATCATATTGAATTCATTCAAGTGCTGGGCTACAGACATACCTTCCTACATCTTCATATTGAACAATTTCTTCATCAAGTGCACCTTATTGTTCTGGACGGCTTTTCATACATACCTGTCAAAGTCGCCATGAGATCTACCGTGGTTCTCTTCTTACTAACATTGTGTGCCACGTTCTGGACAAGGTCAGCCGAACAAGCCTTAGAGCTTGTCGATCTAACAGGGTCCACTCAGCATCATCTATGCTCTCCGGCTTCTTTCCCAACAATGGAAGGTGGAGCCTCTTCCCATAGAAATAGTCCTCGATCTGCATCTTCCAATATCAAAAATCAATGCCATCGAACTTCTTGATCCCGGGTGCAATCACTTTATCTTCAGCCATCATTTTCCTTTAGATCCGACATTGGCTATCTAATACCAGTTGTTGTGAAATTGTTATGCAAAACACACACACCAATGATGACAAATGAAGTAAAAGAAAGCACAATCAAGCACACGATGCACAATATACATGGTTTGGCAAATTGCCTACGTCCACAGAGGTGCAGAAATCTTATTAACTAGATGAGATTACAATCACTCAATCTCAACTCACACTCTCTAGGGCTTTTTGCTCTCTCACACAATATGCACTCACTAGACAATTGTTCTCTATCAAAATATACTGAAAGTTGTACAAAACAAGTCAAATATGACAAATATATAGCAAACAGAGTTGGAAATAATCTTGCAAAATCTGCGTTCCTCGCTCGAGCGGCGTGTCGAGCATGCCTCGAGCGAACGACCAAATCAACATTGGCTTGAGCGGGGGTCGAGCTAACACTAGGGTTTATGTCTCGCTTGAGCTCACTGTCGCGAGGGACTCAAGCGAACTCTTGGGTTGAGCTTCGCTCGAACCCACTGTCGAGCGCACATCGGGCAAACTCATGGGTTGAGCTTCACTCGAGCCCACTGTCGGGCGCATGTCGAGTGCACATCAAGCAAAGACTTTGTTTCTCGATTTTCAGCTCCAAAACCAGTCTCCACATACACCCCAACATGGGTTTCCCACTTTACATAATCTAAAAAAAAGGAAAGTGGTAACAGCAGATGTATGCAAGTTCTGTTAGAATAAACTCGAGGATACATACCATGCACTTGTTTTATGTTCTCAGTTGAGGCCTTATTGGAAGAAGCAGTTCAGTTTTCTGGATGTAGATGGTGAGCAAGAAGATATTTTGTTGATATCTCAGAAGATTATTCAGACTGGTATTTCAAGAAATTTATAAAAATTCTTCCTCATGGCTTGGCTTTTTGGCACAGAAGAAATCAATATTTATATGAAGGAGTTATTCAAAGCCATGCACTCTCTCTAGAACATGTTCTAACTCTCTATAGAGAATATGACGAATCCCATAAATCCTCTTCTCAAGCTCTAGCTATGAATTATAATTGGCATCCCCCTCCAGCTACAGTTCTAAAATTAAACACTGATGGTGTTATTTTTGCAGATTTATCTTCATCAGGCATCGGTGTGATCTTAAGAGATTATCATGGCAAAGTTGTCAGCAAGTGGAAGAGAGAATGAGGTACAAGATCCAATTGAAGTTGAATTGCTTGCCATCTTGAGGGGTCTGCAGTTATGCATCCCAATGGGTATTTCAGAACTAATTGTGGAATCTGATTCTCTACTAAGTGTACAAGCAATCCAAAGCATGGAGGAACCTATGTCAATGCTGGGTAACCTGATATAGGCTATTAAGGATTTAACGAAGCAACTTCCTAAAGTCTCCTTTCAACATACTAATCGATTGTCAAATGGAGTTGCAGATGGGTTGGCTAAGCATGCACGGTTTCAGAGTACTTTAGCAGTTTGGAGGGATCATATCCCTGATCCTATTGCTCAAAGTGTTGAGTCTGAAATGGTGTAATTTGTTTTCTATTTTCTATTTTCTGTTACATAGTTTATGGACATTAGCTATGTAATTTGATTTCCAATTTAACTAATGAATATAGTTATGGTTTTCATCGAAAAAACAAATGTTTCCAAAAAAAAAAAAAAAGATTATGATTAATGAAAAACTGATAAAGATATGATTCTAATAAAGATATGATTCTGATTAAAGGAAAAAGATATTACAAAATTGCGCTTCTTTTATTATTAAATCGGTGGACTTTATTAAAAATAAAGATAGGATTTTGATTAATGAAAAACTGATTAATTGTTTAAAAAAAAACAAAGTAAAAAGAAATTATAAAATCTGTGCGCTTTTTTTTATTGAATCGGTGGACTTAACAAAACGTCACACAACCTTTATTTTATTTATGTTTTAAAAATGTTTAAGGTAAAAAAGAAAAAAAAAAGCCTTTGCAAAAATAAATTATGCACTCCAAGAAGATTTTGGGCTATATTTCTTGGTATTAAAAAACATATGACTTCTAATTGATTAAAACTCAAAGCTTTTATTAAAAATAAAGATATGCTTCTCGTTAAAGAAATTTAAAAATTAATATTTAAAACAAAAAAAAAATGCAAAATGGATGAATCATTTTCATATTCAAAAAATTTGACCAAATAAAACATCACTAAACCAATTCTTTATTTTTTTTTCTAAAAACAAAAAATCGAAGAATCTTACTATTCTAAAAATTTTAAAAACCAATTATACAAATGGTGAAGAACGTTGCTATTTTAAAAATTCAACATAACAAAATTTGACTAAGCCGAATTTTTATTTACCGCCGCAAATAATATCGTCGAAAAAACCATAAATTTTCTATTGTTTGGGTGTAAAATTTCTGTCGACAATTAAAGTCTCCGCTAAAAAGAGGTTTTACGGCAATACATTATCGCCGCAAATAATGTCGCCGAAAAAGACCATAAATTTACTACTGTTTGGGTGCAAAATTTTCGTCTGCATTTAAAATCGCCGCAAAAAAAAGAATTTTTCCGGTGATATATTGTCGCCGAAAATAATATCGCAGCAAAATATCATGGGTCTAAAACAGTTTGGGTGCAAAATTAATGTCAGCATTTAAAGTCACCGCTTCTATATTTCGCTTGTTGATTTGTTTCGAGGTTATGATTTTCGGTAAGCTCTCTTTGCTTCTTTGATAGCACACTGCATCTCCAATGCCTTATTTCTATCGTGTTTTTGGTTTTCTCTTTTTATTCTCGTCGATTCTTTGGCTTGGTTTCTTGGTTGTCTTGTCCTTATTCTTCTTCTTTTTCAATACGGCCTCGCGACTTTGCGATCAGACGGGTTCGCCTCGAAACCATCTATTTCCTCATTGCCACCATCTCCCTTAGAAATCGAGTTTGGGGTTAGTTTTCGGGGTATTGTTTCATGACCTCTTACTGAGGCAATTGCTATAATTGCGAGGAGCTTCGCATTTTCATATGCTTTGAGTGAATCTCGAGTTCATTAATGGCAGTTTTAGATATTTCCACATTGGAATTGGCGGCCGAAGGTTCTGTCATGGTTTTAATTGTTGTTGCTAATGCTTGAATTGGCTTGCTGGATTATGAGCTCATCTTTGTTGTTGATTCTCAAATTCTGTATTGAAATTCTAATGGTGCCTGCAAGAGTAACATGTACACATGTTAATAATTAGGAAATTCTTCCAAGTTAAGGTTTATATATAATTCTTAATTTGTTAAATAAAAACTCATTTGATACAAAGTAAAGGTTTCGTGTACTTTTTTTACTTGATAAATTTCTTTAAACCCATGATCAACAAGCTTCGTAAAATGATCGATGACAAAGATTGCAGAATTAAATTAACAAACTGAAAATTTAAATTTTAGTACCATCTTTTATTAGTGTTAATTTGTCCGTCTATCAAGTGTGAAAATATTCCTTTTTAAATTATTGTTATTTCATACATGAGATCCATTGTCTAGGCGGGCATTGTCAAATTTTACGTAGACTCAGTGCTTGTCTTTTACTTAAAAGTACTTTTCATACCAAAATATTAGTTTCACCATTTTGGATGTTGTTAAATTTTGGAAAGTAGTTCTTTGGTTGTGCGAACTGTGAGGCACAACCAGTAGTGATGCATTCGATGCATTCATAACGAGGCTTGAAGTTCTAGTATGGTCTTTTGGTAGAAAATGGCTAAGTGGGTATTCAAGTTTTTTGTAAAAGAATGTCACCGCCTTAAATTTTTATTTTTTGGATTTTTCCTTATGTTAGTGTTTGTTTTCTTGGACGGAAAATGCTAGCGGAGTCCCTCAAACTTATAGTTCAAACTCACCGCTTGATTATTTTAATTTATTTATTTTACTTAATGATTAAGAAAATGACTAATAGTGAAGTTGTATATATATATTTTTTTCTTAATAACTAAAGATGTTAAAATGATGTTGAGAAAGAAGGAAGTAAAAAAAAAAGTATGTACCCACCAGATGGCCGAGTAGCATTTTCCTATTAGTAATATTCTTTTACCGATTAACAATAAAAAATATATATCATCAGAAGCAAACTTGTCAATAGAATAAAAAATGATTAGAACTTGGTAGAATAATATATAAAAGTGATCAATTGTAGTTGGAGTGTTACTTGGGCACGTGCCATTCGCAAAAGTAGTGCATGTGTTTCTGCACAAAAATGCAAAATAATGGTTAATGCACATCTTGAGAAATAAGATGATGTCGAATAAGCTACAATAAGGAGTTGAAAAGGTTTTTCAGAATTAGTTCAATACCTCTGATGTACAATTTTTTTTTTATATTTCAGGTCATATAATCATGTTTACTGAATGCGTATTGAATACAGAAGATCATGTACAGTTTAAACCACCCACACATCAAGATGTCCCAAATAATGATTATATGCAGTTCAAAATATCGTGAAAAACACCATAAAGTTTCTATTGTTCGGGTGTAAAATTTATGTCAACATTTAAAGTCATTGCTAAAAAGAGGTTTTGCAGCGATACATTACCGCCACAAATAATATCGTCGAAAAATACCATAAATTTTCTACTGTTTGTGTGCAAAATATTCGTCAGCATTTAAAATCGCCTTGAAAAAGAATTTTTCCGGCGATATATTGTCCGTGAAAATAATATCGCAGCAAAATATCATGGGTCTAATACAGTTTGGGTGCATAATTTCTGTATTTCGCTTGTTGATTCGTTTCGGGGTTACGATTTTCGATAAGCTCTCGTTGATTCTTTGATAGTACACTGCATCTCCAATGCCTTGTTTTCTATCGTGTTTTTGGTTTTCTCTTTTTATTCTCGTCGATTCTTTGGCTTGGTTGCTTGGTTGTCTTCTCCTTATTCTTCTTCTTTTTCAATACGACCTCGAGACTTTGCAATCAGACGGGTTTGCTCGAAACCATCTCTTTCCTCATTGCCACCATGTCCCTTAGAAATCGAGTTTGGGAGTTAGTTTTCAAGGTATTGTTTCATGTCCTCTCACTGAGGCAATTGCTATAATTACGAGGAGGTCCACATTCTCATATGCTTTGAGTGAATCTCGAGTTCATTAATGACAGTTTTAGATATTTCCACATTGGAATTGGCGGCCGAAGGGTCTGTCATTGGAATTGGCGGTCGGAATTCTAGTGGTGCCTGCTATAAGGGAAGTTGACAAGAGTGTAGCCAATTCATGAAGCTGCCATTTAGTCGAGAATCAAGGACATCAAATCTGCAATTCAAGCTTGCCAAGAATCATGGGCTTTATTCTCTGCAATTAATGCTTGCTGAGAATCATTCCTTTTGTAATGAGTGCAGAGAATCATGGGTCTGTCATTGTAACGTCTGTATATTTCTTAAAATAGAGTTGGAGTCAGTCCTGTATATAAATACTCTACATAATCAATAGAAAGTTGAGTTGAATCTTTCCATTCAAAAACTCTCAGTATATTTCATCTTTTATATGGTATCAGGAGACCAAAATCTCTAACGAGAATTCGATCCAACGCAGCCATGTCTTCCTCAGACAACCCAAACACACAACCTCCCTCTTCCACTACCACACTACTTGTTGTTTTCAACATCACTGCCAAAATCAATGAGAAACTCACACCCTCCACATTTCCACAGCGGCGTGCTCAATTTGAAGCTCTCCTCATTGGCTACGATCTGATGGACTATGTAACCGGTGATTTACTGTGTCCATCATCCGATGGCACCTCTTCCTCCATTTCTCAGAAAAACCCATTGGGTTAGACAAGGCAAACTCATCCTAAGTGTTATCCTTGCATCTACATCCACCACCATTACTCCACTCATTGCCACTGCCAAGACCTCTCATGAGGCAGAGAATAAAGCCCATGATTCTCGGCAAGCTTGAATTGCAGATTTGATGTCCTTGATTCTCGACTAAATGGCAGCTTCATGAATTGGCTGAACTCTTGTCAACTTCCCTTATACCTGCAAGGGTAACATGTACACAGGTTAATAATTAGGAAATTCTTCCAAGTTAAGGTTTATATATAATTCTTATTTTGTTAATTAAAAAATCATTTGATACAACGTAAATGTTTCGTGCACTTTTTTACTTCATAAATTTCTCTAAACCCATGATCAACAAGCTTCGTAAACTAATCGATGACAAAGATCGTAGAATTAAATTACCAAACATATAATTTGAATTTTAGTACCATCTTTTATTAGTGTTAATTTGTCCGTCTATCAAGTGTGAAAATCTTCCTTTTAAAATTATTGTTATTTCATACATGAGATCCATTGTCTAGGCGGGCATTGTCAAATTTTATGTAGACTCAGTGCTTGTCTTTTACTTAAAAGTACTGTTCATGCCAGGACAAAAGTTTCACCATTTTGGATGTAGTTAAATTTTGGAAAGTGGTTCCTTGGCTGTGCGATCTGTTAGGCACAAACAGTAGGGATGCATTCAAAATGAGGCTTGAAGTTCTAGTATGGAGTTTTTGTAGAAAACGGTAGAAAATAGTGAAGTAGGTATAGAATACTTTTGCTAACAGAATGTCGCCACCTTCTTTTTTTTGGGTTTTTCCTTCTATTGGTGTTTGTTTTCTTGGACGTAAAATGCTAGTGAAGTCCCTCAAACTTACAGTTCAAACTTACCACTTGATTATTTTAGTTTTTTATTTATTTATTTTAATTAATAATTAAGAAAGTGACTAATATTGAAGTTGTGTATTTTTTTTCTTAATAACTAAAGATGTTAAAATAATTTTGAAAAAAAAGGAAGTAAAAAAAAAATAAACTAAGTACCCACCAGAAGACCGAGTAGCATTTTCCTATTAGTAATATTCTTTTACCGATAAACAATAAAATATAAATATGATCAGAAGCAAACTTGTCAGCAAAATAAAAAATGATTAGAACGTGGTAGAATAACTTATAAAAGTGATCAATTGTAATTGATGTGTTACTTGGGCACGTGCCTTTTGCAAAAGTGGTGCATGTGTTTCTGCACAAAAATGCAAAACAATGGTTAATGCATATCTTGTTAAATAAGATGTTGTCGAATTAGCTAAAACAAGGAGTTGTAGAGGTTTTTCATAATTAGATCAATACTGATGTACAAGTTTTTTTTTTTAATTTCAGGTCATATAATCATGTTTATTGAATGCGTATTGAATACAGAAGATCAAGACGTCCCTAATAATGATCATGTGCAGTTTAAACCACCCACACATCATGACATCCCTAATAATGATCATGTGCAGTTTAAAACTGTCGTTGAATAGACTATTTCCAGCGATATATTACCGCCGCAAATAATATCGCCGAAAAAGACCATAAATTTTCCATTGTTTGGGTGTAAAATTTTTTGTCGATTTTTAATGTCACCGCTAAAAAAGGTTTTGCAGCTATACATTACCGCCGCAAATAATATCGTTGGAAAAAACCAAAAATTTACTACTATTTGGGTGCAAACTTTTCGTCATCATTTAAGATCGCCTCGAAAAAGAATCTTTTCAGCAATATATTGTCCCCGGAAATAATATCGCAGTAAAATATCACAGGACTAATACAGTTTGGGTTCAAAATTTCTATCGGCATTTAAAGTTGCCGCTTCTGTATTTTGCTTGTTGATTCGTTTTGGGGTTTCAATTTTCAGTAAGCTCTTGTTCATTCTTGGATAGTACACTGCATCTCCAATGCCTTGTTTCTATCGTGTTTTTGGTTTTCTCTTTTTATTCTCGTCGATTCTTTGACTTGGTTGTCTTCTCCTTATTCTTCTTCTTTTTCAATACGACCTCGAGACTTTGCGATCAGACGGGTTCGCTCGAAACCATCTCTTTCCTCATTGCCACCATTTCCCTTAGAAATCGAGTTTGGGGTTAGTTTTCAAGCTTTTGTTTCCTATCCTCTCATTGAAGCAATAGCTATAATAATGAGGACGTCCCCATTCTCATCTGCTTTGGGTGAATCTCGAGTTCATTAATGGCAGTTTTAGATATTCTTACATGGGAATTGTCGGGCGAGGGGTCTCTCATTGTTTTAATTGATGTTGCTAATGCTTGAAGTCGTTTGTTGGATTCTGAGGTCATCTTTGTTGTTGATTCTCGAATTCTGTATCGAAACTCTAGTGGTGCCTGCAAGAGTAACGTGTACACATGTTAATAATTAGTAAATTCTTTCAAGTTAATGTTCATATATAATTCTTATTTTGTTAATTAAAAAATCATTTTATACAAAGTAAAGGTTTCGTGCACTTTTTTTACTCGATAAATTTCTTTAAACCCATGATCAACAAGTTTCGTAAAATGATCGACGACAAAGATCGTAGAATTAAATTACCAAACAGAAAATTTGATTTTTAGTACCTTCATTTATTAGTGTTAATTTGTCCGTCTATCTAGTTTGAAAATCTTTCTTTTTCAATTACTGTTGTTTCATTTGTGAGATCCATTGTCTAGGCGGGTATTGCCCAATTACAGGTAGACTCAGTCCTTGGCTTTTACTTAAAAGTACTTTTCATGCCAGGATAATAGTTTCACCATTTTGGATGTAGTTATATTTTGAAAAGTGGTTATTTGACTATCCGAATTGTTAGGCACAATCAGTAGCCATGCATTCAAAATTAGGCTTGAAGTTCTAGTATGGAATTTTGGTAGAAAATAGTAGAAAATAGTGAAGTGGGTATAGAATATTTTTGCTAACAGAATATGTAGCCAACTTTTTTTTTTGTGGGGGGGTTGGGGGGGTTTTTTTTCTATTGGTGTTTGTTTTCTTGGAAGAAAAATGCTAGTGAAGTCCCTCAAGCTTACTGTTCAAACTTACCACTTGATTATTTTTATTTTTTTATTTTACTTAATGAGTAAGAAAGTGACTAATAGTAAAGTTGTGTATTTTTATTTTTTCTTAATAACTAAAGCAATTAAAATAATGTTGAAAAAAAAAGAAGTAAAAAGAAAAAATAAGTACCCACCAGAAGGGCGAGTAGCATTTTCCTATTAGTAATATTCTTTTTCCGATAAACAATAAAATATAAATATGATCAGAAGCAAACTTCTCAACAAAATAAAAAAAATATTAGAACGTGGTAGAATAATTTATAAAAGTGATCAATTGTAATTGATGTGTTACTTGAGCATAAGGGTGTGCATCCAGATCCGAATCCGGATATCCGGCTACAACCGGATCTGGATCCGGATTTTAAAAACCGGGCGGTTATCCGCCCGGATTAATTCGGATTTAATCCAGGCGGATAACCGGATTAAATCCGGATATCCTAAATCCGAATATCCGGATTATAACCGGATTTAATTCGGGTTATAACCCGGATTTAATCCCTCTTTTTTCTTTTTTCTTTTTTCTTTTTTTTTAAAGACAAATTTATAGTAGGTTTTTTTAAAACAAATTCATCCAAATGCATTCATCCAAAGTGTGTATGTTGTTCTTGCCAAAGTACTGCATATATATTACAACTAATTAATATACACTATCCTTTGTGATAGCTAACTTATTTGGCCTAGGTGTTAATTCACCCTGAAAAAGCCCGGGCTGCTAAGGCCCTGGCCATTGAAATGCTCTCCAATTTATTTCAGCTCCCAATCTTTTTCTTCCATCTTCCTTTCCAACTCATGTATGGCATGTTCCCTTTCATGCAATTGCTCTTGCCCAAATAAACCCAAACTTAGAACACCATGAGAATTATTGGGCAGTAGATGCCTATTCAGAAGTCTGCTCCTAGAGATCAAAGCCAGAGTCCACATGCAATTTCAATAAAATATATTTCTTTAAGACTCAAAACAGGCCCTTGATAGTCCACAGACCTTGATGTCAAGATACACTACCATTGCTCTATCTTACTTCAAACAACAAAACAAAAAATAAAATCGAAAGCAAGAGGAGATCAGAGATGTTGGGTGCTTACAAAATAATAAAGTTATTTTGTATGAGAAACTAATTGTATGGATGAGAGCAATGAAGATGATACCATAAAGACAAAAGGCTAAAACTGTAGAGAGCACAGGAGTAATTGCTTTCAGGGTATGATAACAAGGCAATTCAAATCAATAATTCTAAGCACATTATTAAGTGTCATTTAAACCATGAGGATTCTATACCTGTGATAGGCGCAAATGATTATAAGCCCAAGAAATACGCAATCTTTGCAATGTATTTTATGTGGCATCATCAAAATATTATGAGTACTTTGTACGCTGCCATCAGCGGCAGAACTAGGCATCCCCCCCACCCTCCCAATTTCAAAAAAATAAAAAAATATATTTTTTATGGTTTTTATATGAGACAGATTTTAAAATTTAATTTCGCCCCCCAAAAGAAATTTTTATAATTTTACCCCAAATTGAATTTGCTGATTCTGCCCTGACTGTCATGCAATAATGAATCCAACAGTTTCCTTTGTTTTATGTGTCATATCTCGCATTGGCTTTTCAATTTGTAGTTTGAAAATGTTATGTTGAATAATTGATTTTCCATTTAAGATTTGAAGATGTTGGTAAGCCAAAAGCTGAGGTTGCTACAAAACGTGTCATGGAAAGAGTCAGTGGTGTAAATATCAAGCCGCATTATGGCCGAATCGAGGACAAAGAGATTGACTTTTACAGTGATTTCATTATTATTGCCCTTGGTCTTGATTCAATTGAGGCTCGGAGCTACATCAATGCTGTAGCTTGTAGTTTTATTGGTATGTATCCACAACACATCTAATCAATTCGCTTTTGGGCATCTCAATTGCTACATTAAACTTTTCTTGTAAACTAACACGCAAAAGAAAATCCCAAAAGGCTTACATGAACCTTGATACTGACTGGCAGCCTCCTAAAAGTTACAGGCTGGGTTCATTATGTGTCACTCTCGAAGTAAATAGTTGGTATTAACTCTGTTTGCACTAATCTGCTATGTCTCATTGTGGTTTGGGAATTTTAGAGTATGATTCTGATGATAACGCTCGAGAAGAAACGATTAAACCTATGGTAGATGGTGAGACTGAAGGTTTCAAGGGCCATGCTAGGGTTATTTTGCCAGGGGTCACACCTTGCTTTGAGTGCACCATCTGGCTTTTTCCCCCTCAAGTAAAATTTCCCTTATCCACCCTCGCTGAAACTCCTAGAACTGCTGCTCATTGTATTGAATATGCCCACTTAATCAAGTGGGATGAGGTAATAATTTGCTTGTTATTATCTCTTTTCCTGTTTCCAAAGTGTTAGTTTTAAACTGATTCCTTTATATTTGTTAAACAAAAAATTGATCTCTATTATCTAAACATGCATCTTATTTGTAGGTTCATAGTGGAAAGGCTTTTGATCCAGATGACCCAGAACATATGAAGTGGGTCTATAATGAGGTTGATAACATGGTGTTATCTAGTGACTTTTTTCTTAATATATATTTTCATTATTTGTCATGTGGTTTATGCTACCCGTATTTGTAGGCTGTCAAGAGAGCTGAGCTTTTTGGTATCCCAGGGGTCACATATTCTCTTACTCAGGTATACTATCAGGATATGGGTATAAATTACTCAAAAGCTTAATTTGTTTTCTATTTTCTTCCCATTTCCCTGTGGTTGGATTTGGTGTTCTTTGGTTACCATATATTTTCAAAATCCAAAGTGCATCTAACAATAAACACAACAAAACATAGATCAAACAAAAATCAAATCCAACAACCCAAAAACGAACCAACAACCCACACAAATCAAAACCCACTTACTCAAACCCAAAGTGCATCTAACTTTAAACACAACATAAAAATATCTATATAAACCGAGCGAGAGAGATGAACATACCGTAGGTTTCGGAGTTGAGAGAGAGAGATGGGGCTCGCAGACTCGACGCTCGCAGCATTTAAGATCGCCTCGAAAAAGAATCTTTCCGGCAATATATTGTCCCCGAAAATAATATCGCAGCAAAATATCACAAGACTAATACAGTTTGGGTTCAAAATTTCTGTCGGCATTTAATGTTGCCGCTTCTGTATTTTGCCTGTTGATTCGTTTTGGGGTTTCAATTTTCGGTAAGCTCTTGTTCATTCTTGGATAGTACACTGCATCTCCAATGCCTTGTTTCTATCGTGTTTTTGGTTTTCTCTTTTTATTCTCATCGATTCTTTGGCTTGGTTGTCTTCTCCTTATTCTTCTTCTTTTTCAATGCGACCTCGAGACTTTGCGATCAGACGGGTTCGCTCGAAACCATCTCTTTCCTCATTGCCACCATTTCCCTTAGAAATCGAGATTGGGGTTAGTTTTCGAGGTATTGTTTCCTGTCCTCTCATTGAAGCAATAGCTATAATAAGGAGGACGTCCCCATTCTCATATGCTTTGGGTGAATCTCGAGTTCATTAATGGCAGTTTTAGATATTCTTACATGGGAATTGTCGGGCGAGGGGTCTTTCATTGTTTTAATTGATGTTGCTAATGCTTGAAGTCGTTTGTTGGATTCTGAAGTCATCTTTGTTGTTGATTCTCGAATTCTGTATCAAAATTGTAGTGGTGCCTGCAAGAGTAACATGTACACATGTTAATAATTAGTAAATTCTTCCAAGTTAATGTTCATATATAATTCTTATTTTGTTAATTAAAAAATCATTCGATACAAAGTAAAGGTTTCGTGTACTTTTTTTACTTGACAAATTTCTTTAAACCCACGATCAACAAGCTTCGTAAAATGATCGATGACAAAGATCGCAGAATTAAATTTTCAAACAGAAAACTTGATTTTTAGTACCATCATTTATTAGTGTTAATTTGTCCGTCTATCTAGTTTGAAAATCTTTCTTTTTCAATTATTATTGTTTCATTTGTTAGATCCGGTGTCTAGGCGGGTATTGCCCAATTTCAGGTAGACTCAGTCCTTGTCTTTTACTTAAAAGTACTTTTCATGTCAGGATAATTGCTTCACCATTTTGGATGTAGTTATATTTTGAAAAGTGGTTCTTTGGCTATCCAAACTGTTAGGCACAATCAGTACCGATGCATTCAAAATTGGGCTTGAAGTTCTAGTATGGAATTTTCGTAGAAAATAGTAGAAAACAGTGAAGTGGGTATAGAATATTTTTGCTAACAGAATATGTAGCCACCTTCTTTTTTTGTTGGGGGGTGGGGTGGTTTCCTTCTGTTGGTGTTTGTTTTCTTGGAAGAAAAATGCTAGTGAAGTCCCTCAAACTTACTGTTCAAACTTACCACTTGATTATTTTTGTTTTTTTATTTATTTATCTTACTTAATGAGTAAGAAAGTAACTAATAGTAACGTTGTGTATTTTTATTTTTTCTTAATAACTAAAGCTATTAAAATAATGTTGAAAAAAAAATAAATAAAAAGAAAAACTAAGTACCCACCAGAAGGGCGAGTAGCATTTTCCTATTAGTAATATTCTTTTTCCGATAAACAATAAAATATGTATATGATCAGAAGCAAACTTGTCAACAAAATAAAAAAGGATTAGAACGTGGTAGAATAATTTATAAAAGTGATCAATTGTAATTGGTGTGGTACTTGGGCACGTGCCTTTTGCAAAAGTGGTGCATGTGTTTCTGCACAAAAATGCAAAACAACGGTTAATGCATATCTTGTTAAATAAGATGTTGTCGAATTAGCTAAAACAAGGAGCTGTAGAGGTTTTTCAGAATTAGATCAATACCTATGATGTACGAATTTTTTTTTTTTATTTCAGGTCATATAATCGTGTTTACTGAATGCGTATTGAATACAGAAGATCAAGACGTCCCTAATAATGATCATGTGCAGTTTAAACCACCCACATATCATGACATCCCTAATAATGATCATGTGCAATTCAAAACTATCATTGAAAAGACTATTTCTGTCGATATATTACCGCCGCAAATAATATCGCCGAAAAAGACCTCAAATTTTCTATTGTTTGGGTGTAAAATTTTTGTCGATTTTTAATGTCACCGCTAAAAAGAGGTTTTGCGGCTATACATTACCGCCGCAAATCATATCGTTGGAAAAAACCATAAATTTACTACTATTTGGGTGCAAAATGTTCATCAGCATTTAAGATCGCCGTGAAAAAGAATCTTTCCGGCAATATATTGTCCCGGAAATAATATCGCAGCAAAATATCACAGGACTAATACAGTTTGGGTTCAAAATTTCTGTCGGCATTTAAAGTATTTTGCTTGTTGAGTCGTTTTGTGGTTTCAATTTTCGGTAAGCTCTTGTTCATTCTTGGATAGTACATTGCATCTCCAATGCCTTGTTTCTATTGTGTATTTGGATTTCTCTTTTTATTCTCGTGGATTATGTGGTTTGGATGTCTTCTCCTTATTCTTCTTCTTTTTCAATACGACCTCGAGACTTTGCAGATGGGTTCGCTCGAAACCATCTCTTTCCTCATTGCCACCATTTCTGTTACGGCCCGATCTTATATTTAGGAATAAATTACAGATAAAAATATTTATGAGTTAAAGCGAATTATCAGATGATTTTTTTATAAACCTAGAGTTATGTCTCCATTATTATTATTTTATTTTATTTTTTTAGCTTTTATTTTTACTCCAAGCACGTGTGTGTTAGAGTCCAAAAACTATTCCTATTCTTATTTTCCTCTTCATAATGAAACTCTTAGCTACCGGTTTTATTCTATAAATTTCAAACACACACGAAACCTAATCCACTCACATGCACATGCACATGCACGTCTCTTCCTTTATTTTTTATCTAGGGTTTTCTTTAGGTTGTCAAACATATATACATATACACGTTTCACTCACCAAAGAATGCAAGCTGCAATGCCCTCCACCGTGAGTCTTCCAATCACGTATCAATAAAATGCATGCACGGCTTCATCCCTTTCCTCCGCTTGCACGACACTGTGTTTATTTATACACTCACGCACAGCCTTACACACACTGCCTTTGATATATCCTAGGGTTTTCAGAACCGAAACCAACCCCACGTTCAGTCCCGCAGCACGGCGACCCCCAGTTCACCACTGAGCGTTCACCCTCCAAACACAACCAACACTCACCGTAGGACAAACACGAGACCACCGCACAACTACACACACGCAGCAACCATAGCTCTTCCTCTCCACCCTCGAAAGCATCCCAAACACAGTAGCCACCATCGTCATCTTCCGTGGAAAGCGGAAGCTGAAGCTGCTCTGTTTTAGCCCAACGAAACAGAGCATCCTTCCCCAAACCGAGAGCCACGTTCTGCCACTGGTGGGCCGCCACGCCACCGTCAGTAGCAACAGATGACGCCGGAGGTCTAGCCTCCACCGCCCAGTGACGCCCAGCGCCACCACCCATGCACGCTACGTGGTGCGAAAAATCTCTCTCCGTTCTCTCTCACTCATCCTTCTCTTTGCGTCGCACCACCCAGCCCAGAGAAGCCCAGCACGACGCCGACCACTCCTAGCCACCGTGAAACCCGGCCAGCCACCGCGACCCTCCATTGCCCTCAGCCCTCTCTCGGTGAGCTCCTCCATCGCAGACCCTCTCTCTCAAACTCTGTTTTGCCCTTGTTTTTGTTTAGCCGTGTTTCGGGTTCTAGAAAGTACCCTTAGTTCTTGATGGGCCTTGGGCCCTAGGCCCATATGTGGGTGGGATGGGTTTATTCCTTTTGTTAGGCTCATGTAGTATTATTAGTATGGGCCAGGTTTTGACTCTTACAAAATTATAATGATGTTTAAATGGACTTGTATTTTAAATTGGATTTGGCTTAGCTATGGGCTGGGCTTAAGGATTAATTATATTTGTATCATGGTGATAGAGTTGTATTTTAAGCTCGGCTTATAAACTCTAATTATACAGAATTGATGTCAATAGCATAGAGTCAATGTGATTTTAAAGTTATGAAGGATCAAGATTTATGGAAATATAGGTTAAATTAGAAATTCAGGTTTTGATCACGAAATACATGTTAAGTTAGAAATTTACGCCAGTTACGTGTATTTTATAGGTAATCAATCGCGCCCTGGAAATATTGGATTAGCGCTACGAGGTAAGTAGCATGATCATATCCTTACACGTATGTACGGTAAACTGTTTATTTTTTTTATATAAAAGATATTATGCATGTATGCCCTTCATTGGAAGCCCCTTTTTACGTATCCAATACATGATAAAATTATGAAATAGTCATGATTTTATGTCAGAGATATTTCATAAAATTATTTATTAAATGCATGATTTTATGTGAAAGATTATTCATGAAATTATTTATGAAATGCATGATTTTATGTGAAAGATTATTCATAAAATTATTTATTAAATGCATGATTTTATGTGAAATATTATTCATAAAATTATTTATGAAATGCATGATTTTATGTGAGAGTTATTTCATAAAATTTTCTATGAAAAGTCATGAATTTATGTGAGGAAACATGTATCATAATATTATGAAAGAATGCGATTTCATTTGAAATCTATGATACGATATGACAAGTATATATGCGATTTCTGTTGAAATCTATGAAATGACCAGTATGCAAGTATAATTTTGATAAGATATGTAACGGCCTATGTTATGATATGAAAATGGTACCTATGTTATGGGTATATTGCATTGCCAGGTCGTGCATACTGGTAGTGCACCCAGTATGTATTCCTTATGTATGGATTCCACAACCCGCGGCCACGGGCGGAATCGGAATCTATTTAGATTCGCTAACCCTAACTCACGGGGGTCAACAGTGGGTAACGGCCTATGATAAGTGAAAGATAAGTTAATGTTCATGTTCATGTTATTTATGAATGTATTTATGAATATGCACGCTTTTCAAGAAATCTTATGTTTATTATATTTACTGTATGATGTGTTGCTTATTGAGTATTCGACTCATTTTAGTTTGTTTTTATGATTTTAAACCATCCCAGGTGATGACATTTATGAAGACGAGACTGTAGGACAAAACTTGACCCAGGGAGGCAAGGTAGAGGCCTAGACAGATTATACTATGATTATTTCTATAGTTTAAAGTTAAAATAAATTATTTGATAAGCACATGAGACTTCTATATTTTTAATAAGTGCTTCCGCAGACTTTATTTTGGATTTTTAGTATTTGTTGAAGTATGTTATTTTTATGGAAATCTTTCGCATCCAGCGCATTGTTTAAGAGAAAAAGTTTTAAGTTCAAGTTTAGTAGTAGCACACTGGCTCCTCGAAAATTTTAAAATGTCTTTTCAGGAACGGGGTGTTACAATTTCCCTTAGAAATCGAGTTTGGGGTTAGTTCTCGAGGTATTGTTTCATGTCCTCTCATTGAAGCAATAGCTATAATAACGAGGACATCCCCATTCTCATCTGCTTTAGGTGAATCTCGAGTTCATTAATGGAAGTTTTAGATATTTTTACATAGAAATTGTCGGGCGAGGGGTCTTTCATTGTTTTAATTGATGTTGCTAATGCTTGAAGTCGTTTGTTGGATTCTGAGGTCATCTTTGCTGTTGATTCTCGAATTCTGTATCGAAATTCTAGTGGTACCTGCAAGAGTAACATGTACACATGTTAATAATTAGTAAGTTTTTCCAAGTTAATGTTCATATATAATTCTTATTTTGTTAATTAAAAAATCATTTGATACAAAGTAAAGGTTTCGTGTACTTTTCTTACTTGATAAATTTTTTTAAACCCATGATCAACAAGCTTCGTAAAATGATCGATGACAAAGATCGTAGAATTAAATTACCAAACAGAAAACTTGATTTTTAGTACCATCATTTATTAGTGTAAATTTGTCTGTCTATCTAGTTTGAAAATCTTTCTTTTTCAATTATTGTTGTTTCATTTGTGAGATCCGTTGTCTAGGCGGGTATTGCCCAATTTCAAGTAGACTCAGTCCTTGTCATTTACTTAAAAGTACTTTTCATGCCAGGATAATAGTTTCACCATTTTGGTTGTAGTTATATTTTGAAAAGTGGTTCTTTGGCTATCCGAACTGTTAGGCACAATTAGTAGCGATGCATTCAAAATTGGGCTTGAAGTTCTAGTAAGGAGTTTTGGTAGAAAATGGTAGAAAACAGTGAAGTGGGTATAGAATATTTTTGCTAACAGAATATGTAGCCACTTCTTTTTTTGTTGGGGGGCGGGGGGGGTTTCCTTCAGTTGGTGTTTGTTTTCTTGGATGAAAAATGCTAGTGAAGTCCCTCAAACTTACTGTTCAAACTTACCACCTTATTATTTTTATTTCTTTATTTATTTATTTTACTTAATGAGTAAGAAAGTGACTAATAGTAAAGTTGTGTATTTTTGTTTTTTTCACAATAACTAAAGCTGTTAAAATAATGTTGAAAAAAAAAGAAGTAAAAAGAAAAACTAAGTACCCACGAGAAGGGCGAGTAGCATTTTCCTATTAGTAATATTCTTTTTCCGATAAACAATAAAATATAAATATGATCAGAAGCAAACTTGTCAACAAAATAAAAAAGTATTAGAATGTGGTAGAATAATTTATAAAAGTGATCAATTGTAATTGGTGTGTTACTTGGGCATGTGCCTTTTGAAAAAGTAGTGCATGTGTTTCTGCACAAAAATGCAAAACAATGGTTAATGCATATTTTGTCAAATAAGATGTTGTCGAATTAGCTAAAACAAGGAGTTGTAGATGTTTTTCAGAATTAGATCAATACGTCTGACGTACAAGTTTTTTTTTTTTATTTCAGGTCATATAATCATGTTTACTGAATGCGTATTGAATACAGAAGATCAAGACGTCCCGAATAATGATCATGTGAAGTTCAAACCACCCACACATCATGACATCCCTAATAATGATCATGTGCAGTTCAAAACTGTCGTTGAAAAGACTATTTCTGGCGATATATTACTGCCGCAAATAATATCACTGAAAAGGACCTCAAATTTTCTATTGTTTGGGTGTAACATTTTTGTCAATTTTTAATGTAACCGCTAAAAGTGGTTTTGCGGCTATACATTACCGCCGCAAATAATATCGTTGGAAAAAACCAAAAATTTACTACTATTTGGGTGCAAAAGTTTCGTCAGCATTTAAGATCGCCGCGAAAAAGAATCTTTCCGGCAATATGTTGTCCCCGGAAATAATATCACAGCAAAATATCACAAGACTAATACAGTTTCTGTTCAAAAATCTGTCGGCATTTAAAGTTGCCGCTTCTGTATTTTGCTTGTTGATTCGTTTTGGGGTTTCAAGTTTCGGTAAGCTCTTGTTCATTCTTGGATAGTACACTGCATCTCCAATGCCTTGTTTCTATCGTGTTTTTGGTTTTCTCTTTTTATTCTCGTCGATTTTGTGGCTTGGATGTCTTCTCCTTATTCTTCTTCTTTTTCGATACGACATTGAGACTTTGCGATCATACGGGTCCGCTCAAAACCATCTCTTTCCTCATTGCCACCATTTCCCTTAGAAATCGAGTTTGTGGTTAGTTTTCGAGGTATTGTTTCATGTCCTCTCACTGAAGCAATTGCTATAATAACGAGGACGTCCGCATTCTCATCTGCTTTGGGTGAATCTCGAGTTCATTATTGGCAGTTTTAGATATTTTTACATGGGAATTGTCGGGGGAGGGTCTTTCATTGTTTTAATTGATGTTGCTAATGCTTGAAGTCGTTTGTTGGATTCTGAGGTCATCTTTATTGTTGATTCTCGAATTCTGTATCGAAATTCTAGTGGTGCCTGCAAGAGTAACGTGTACACATGTTAATAATTAGTAAATTCTTCCAAGTTAATGTTCATATATATTCATATATAATTCTTATTTTGTTAATTAAAAAATCATTTGATACAAAGTAAAGGTTTCGTGTACTTTTTTTACTTGACAAATTTATGTAAACACATGATCAACAAGCTTCGTAAAATGATCAATTACAAAGATCGCAGAATTAAATTACCAAACAAAAAATTTGATTTTTGGTACCATCATTTATTAGTGTTATTTTGTCCGTCTATCAAGTGTGAAAATCTTCCTTTTTCAATTATTGTTGTTTCGTTTGTGAGATCCGTTGTCTAGGCAGGTATTGCCCAATTTCAGGTAGACTCAGTCCTTGTCTTTTACTTAAAAGTACTTTTCATGCTAGGATAATAGTTTCACCATTTTGGATGTAGTTATCTTGTGAAAGTGGTTCTTTGGCTATCCCAACTGTTAGGCTCAATCAGTAGCGATGCATTCAAAATGGGGCTTGAAGTTCTAGTATGGAATTTTGGTTGAAAATATTGAAATGGGTATAGAATATTTTTGCTAACAGAATATGTAGCCACGTTCTTTTTGTTTTTTTTTTTTTTTTTTTTTTTTTTGGGGGGGGGGGGGGGGTTTCCTTCTGTTGGTGTTTGTTTTTTTGGACGAAAAATGCTAGTAAAGTCCCTCAAACTTACTGTTCAAACTTACCACTTTATTATTTTTATTTTTTTATTTTTTTCAATAACTAAAGCTGTAAAAATAATGTTAAAAAAAAAAGAAGTAAAAAGAAAAACTAAGTACCCACCAGAAGGCCGAGTAGCATTTTCCTATTAGTAATATTCTTTTTCCGATAAACAATAAAATATAAATATGATCCGAAGCAAACTTGTCAACAAAATAAAAAAGGATTAGAACGTGGTAGAATAATTTATAAAGGTGATCAATTGTAATTGGTGTGTTACTTGGCCGCGTGCCTTTTGCAAAAGTAGTGCATGTGTTTCTGCACAAAAATGCAAAACAATAGTTAATGCATATCTTGTTAAATATGATGTTGTCGAATTACCTAAAACAAGGAGTTTTAGAGGTTTTTCAGAATTAGATCAGTACCTCTGATGTACAAGTTTTTTTTTTATTTTAGGTCATATAATCATGTTTACTGAATGCGTATTGAATACAGAAGATCAAGACGTCCCTAATAATGATCCTGTGAAGTTTAAACCACCCACACATCATGTCATCCCTAAAAATGATCATGTGCAGTTCAAAAATGTCGTTGAAAAGACTATTTCTGGCGATATATTACCGCGGCAAATAATATCGCCGAGAAAGACCTCAAATTTTCTATTGCTTGGGTGTAAACGTTTTTTCGATTTTTAATGTCACCGCTAAAAAGAGGTTTTGCGGCTATACATTACCGCCGCAAATAATATCGTTGGAAAAAACCATAAATTTACTACTATTTGGGTGCAAAATGTTCGTCAGTATTTAAGATCGCCGCGAAAAAGAATCTTTCCAGCAATATATTGTCCCTGGAAATAATATCGCAGCAAAATATCACAGGACTAATACAGTTTGGGTTCAAAATTTCTGTCGGCATTTAAAGTTGCCGCTTCTGTATTTTGCTTGTTGATTCGTTTTGGGGTTTCAATTTTTGGTAAGCTCTAGTTCATTCTTGGATAGTACACTACATCTCCAATGCCTTGTTTCTATCTTGTTTTTGGATTTCACTTTTTATTCTCGTCGATTCTGTGGCTTGGATGTCTTCTCCTTATTCTTATTCTTTTTCAATACGACATCGAGACTTTGCGTTCAGACAGGTCCTCTCGAAACCATCTCTTTCCTCATTGCCACCATTTCCCTTAGAAATCGAGTTTGTGGTTAGTTTTAGAGGTATTGTTTCATGTCCTCTCACTAAAGCAATTGCTATAATAACGAGGACGTCCGCATTCTCATCTGTTTTGGGTGAATCTCGAGTTCATTAATGGCAGTTTTAGATATTTTTACATGGAAATTGTCGGGCGAGGGGTCTTTCATTGTTTTAATTGATGTTGCTAATGCTTGAAGTGGTTTGTTGGATTCTGAGGTCATCTTTGTTGTTGATTCTCGAATTTTGTATCGAAATTCTAGTGGTGCCTGCAAGAGTAACATGTACACATGTTAATAATTAGTAAATTCTTCCAAGTTAATGTTCATATATAATTCTTATTTTGTTAATTAAAAAATCATTTGATACAAAGTAAAGGTTTCGTGTACTTTTTTACTTGACAAATTTCTTTAAACCCATGATCAACAATCTTTGTAAAATGATCGATGACAAAGATCGCAGAATTAAATTTCCAAACAGAAAATTTGATTTTTGGTACCATCATTTATTAGTGTTAATTTGTCCGTCTATCAAGTGTGAAAATCTTCCTTTTTAAATTATTGTTGTTTCATTCGTGAGATCCGTTGTCTAGGCGGGTATTGCCCAATTTCAGGTCGACTCAGTCCTTGCCTTTTACTTAAAAGTATTTTTCATGCCAGAATAATAGTTTCACCATTTTGGATGTAGTTATATTGTGAAAGTGGTTTTTGGCTATCCGAACTGTTAGGCACAATCAGTAGCGATTCATTCAAAATGGGGCTTGAAGTTCTAGTATGGAATTTTGCTAGAAAATCGTGAAGTGGGTATAGAATATTTTTGCTAACAGAATATGTAGCCACCTTCTTTTTTTTCTTGGGGGGGGGGGGGGGGGTTCCTTCTATTGGTGTTTGTTTTCTTGGACGAAAAATGCTAGTGAAGTCCCTCAAACTTACCATTTTATTATTTTTGTTTATTTATATTTATTTATTTTACTTAATGAGTAAGAAAGTGACTCATAGTAAAGTTGTGTATTTTTATTTTTTTCTCAATAACAAAAGCTGTTAAAATAATGTTAAAAAAAAGAAGTAAAAAGAAAAACTAAGTACCCATCAGAAGGCCGAGTAGCATTTTTCTATTAGTAATATTCTTTTTCCGATAAACAATAAAATATAAATATAATCCGAAGCTAACTTGTCAACAAAATAAAAAAGGATTAGAACGTGGTAGAATAATTTATAAAGGTGATCAATTGTAATTGGCGTGTTACTTGGGCGCGTGCCTTTTGCAAAAGTAGTGCATGTGTTTCTGTACAAAATTGCAAAACAATAGTTAATGCATATCTTGTTAAATAAGATGTTGTCGAATTAGCTAAAACAAGGAGTTGTAGAGGTTTTTCAGAATTAGATCAGTACCTCAGATGTACAAGTTTTTTTTCTTTTATTTCAGGTCATATAATCATGTTTACTGAATGCGTATTGAAAACAGAAAATCAAGACGTCCCTAATAATGATCATGTGCAGTTTAAACCACCCACACATCGAGACATCCTTAATAATGATCATGTGTAGTTCAAAACTATCGTTGAAAAGACTATTTCCGGCGATATATTACCGCCGCAAATAAT